>JAZGUH010000627.1:0-600000 GCA_037893225.1 Hippasteria phrygiana
CACGTAGAAGGCGATGCTGATATCCACGTTGCCTCCCCGTATCCTCTCGAATGAGAGAACGGTTGCGTTGGACCACAGCTGTATAAAGACAGAAACCCAGACACAGCAGTAGAACATTTAGTTCAACATTGTTTATCATTATAGATAATATCATGATAATTAATATTATTATAACAAAAAATAATTTAAGAAGCAAAAGTTCCTAACCTGAATGACAAATGACAAATGTAAACAAAGGAAAATTACAAAAAGCAGGGGCAAGGCTAAAAGCCACTCGAGGTATGGAGCTACAAAGGGAAAAAATCAAGACGTAGGAATTAATATTCCTCTTGAAGCAGGAAAGATCGTAAGATGAAGAGAAACATGCCCCAGGCAAAGAATTCCATAGATATACAGAACGAGGAAAAAAGCTAAAAATGATAATAATTATACCACCGACAGTTTTTTAATTTTGTGGGAAAATGTCAGCAAAAGTTGACAATGCGCAAATATTAAGAAAAGGGTAAATTTTGGTTTTACTTTTTGAAGGTTGTTTGTTTGTTGTGTATTTCTGCTGGTTTTTAGTTTTGGGGGGGCACGGCCAATCCCTCTGTATAGGCTTGAACCACAAAAGTAATCTTGATTAAAAGGTCTTTCAAAGAAACGTGACGTCATGCTACACAATGATTGTGTGAATTATGAAACAGTGAATTCAACGTGACATCGACCCCCAAAAAACTTGTCAAAATGGTTTTTTTTTAATCACGTCAGGTGGGGCTACGTAATTCGTGGTTGCCCCAAATTTATCGTAAAATTTGCGTGTACCTGTTTTTGAAGTGCGATGAGAAAGCATTTTGAAAATACCCTTATAACATGCTCGAAAGAACGGACGAGTAAAATTCAGCTTTGTCAGCCCGAAGTCTAGTCCACAAATCCCTTCTAACTCCCCCTTCTCTTACCTCAAAAGCCCGCTTGATGGAATCGTCGATAACCGTGGGTGGGAGATCATCGGAGTACATCACGATGTCATAGGTTAAGTGGGTCGACTGCGATGTCCACGCCTCGCTCTCCGGCGGGATGTAGTAGCGCCGCTTACGGCCGCCCCGTCGCCCCTCGTTCCCTACCTCGAAATCACGGTTGCCGCAGCGCGCTCTCTCGAAGCACGCTGACGTGGCTTCGTCTATTTCGCCACCTGATAATTTGGTTGACGGGGAACAGGGAAATTAAAAAAATACTTTCAGTCAGTTCTTATAGTGTGATGTTTCAGTGTTGTGGTTCGTATGTGGTGTCCTTACATGATTTGGAAAGGTGTTCTCATAATTGCAACGATTAAAGTGCTCGATTCTCAAGTAAAAACAAATGTGCGATAGGGTGCAGCGGCATAGCCAAGGTGGGCGTAGGTGAGCACGCCCCCATAAAAGGAATTGTCTCCCCAGTTAACCCCCCCACTGTAAATTTCGCAAATGCAGAAAAATAATAGGTATTATTAAGAAAAATACTGTGACTGTGAGCGCCAGGTGTTAGTCCTATATTAAGTGATCATGGTAAATGGTTTAATAGAAAATTGGGCACCCCCACTGTTACATCCAGCCCCCCCCCCCTCCCCCACCCCAACTCTCCCCCTATGGAGAGAGCCCTGGCCACGCCGCAGGATGGGTGTAGCCTTAAGGTATGATATAGCATTGGTAGAGCTAACGACACATTTGCGGGCAGTGTTCATACTTTCTGTAATTTAAGACGTAAAATAACAAACCTGTGAAAGTTTGAGCTCAATTCGTCGAGAAAATAGTGAAAAACCGTTCCGTTATTCAGGTACGTGCGTATTTCGATTTTTCAAATTAAAACAAGTTACGGCTTTTGTACAGGTCTTCGGATATAATTTGCTCAAAGAGGACAGCATTTCAGAAATTTCTCTCAGGAGGAATGGTACAATCTTTATAAACATTAAGCTTTCAGATTGAAACTAATCATTTTATTTTGATCACTGCTAAGCCCCATCATCATACCTCTAATTACTCGAAAACTACGACGGGTAACATTCGGACTTTGCACAAGAAAACAATCACTACACAATGATTGAAAAAAAAATCACTTATTTTGGCGCCAAATCTGACACGGTTCATTTTTTTTTGCAGGGGGTGTTCTAGACTATTTCGCGTGTTTTTTTTTTTTTTTTTATGGGGGGGGGGGGGGGGGGGTTGGTTTGCAGTTAAATCTATTTTGTGACTAACTAAATCCATCAAAAACTGCTTTCGAGAATGTTTCATTTAAATGTATTTTTTTAGGTTTTCGGTACGTTTTGCAAAGCTTTGGAAATTTTCCAAAACAAATTCTTCACAAAAGAGAAACATACGCAGTACACCTCATATTATTGTATAGGGCTATTGTGCCGTCCCTGTTTCAAGTTTAACCATCCATTTTCATTTTTGACGTTTTTTTTAAAGATAAAAGAGCATAGTGATGCTTAGTACGCTTCAGGACAAATCGGAAGTCTCGGTTGAAAATCGATTATCTGTAAATAAAGATCCCAATTTGGCATCACAAAGACAAGTACGCAAAACGATGAATAGAAAGGAGTTGATGAAAATCGACTTTAAAATGAGCGTGTTGAGCTACTTAATACTTAGTTTAACTCACCCGTTCTGCTAACGCCGCACATGTCTTGGAATCTTTCAAGTGCTTCCAAAAGAGCAGTTCTGTCTTGAAGTTGACCGTCTGTCTTTGTATAAATATAGCCGAACTTCTCAAAGTACGCCTGGAAATAAGAAAGAATTACCAACGTGAGCGACACAAGAATCAAGTGTAGAGTGGATCCGGGGATATGGATTTAGCCCCCCCCCCCCCCCCCCCCCCCCCCCCCGACCCTCCCCACCACCACCACACCACCACATTGGTCAAGTTAATTTCGTCAACAGCTAAAGAGTTGTGTGCCCAGCGGGGGTCAGGGAATTTTTTTCTCCTTTTTAATTGTTTTCATATATAGAATCCACTTCTTAAGCGCAACCACTTCACAATTGGTACGTTGATACCCTCTCACCCCGATTTAAGAAATACAAACATAGAGTAGGCCTAACCTTCTAGTAGAAAGCGACTGAAAAAAGACATTAAACAGATAGTTGAACACATGTATTATAGTTATGGTAATTCCCTTACAATATAGGAAGCAAACAAAGTAAACCATAGCTGGAACATGATGAGGATATTTAGCATGATATGGGGCACAGGGGTACCCCCTTTTTGTCCCTATACCCTAAACACACTCCAGACTATTGTTACCTCTGAATGAAATTCTTGAGATTCCGGGAACACAATGACTAACACAATGCCCCATATCGCGCTTCATATGAAGATGAGGACAACGATTGTTACTCTTCTGACCCCGGCTAAGCTTTGTTAACAATGACTCACCACCTGTTTTCGTTTCTGCGAGACAAAGCTCAATTTAAAAATAGAAAGTGTAGCCGCAGCAGTGAATCAGCCGGTTAGTTCTTTGGATTTACACATAACGATTGTCGGTAAAGAAGGGCACGGAGACCATCTGGGACAATTATTGTTAAGATTTGGACACAATAATTCGATTGCGATTGTAATGCCTGCAGGGGCCTCATGCCAAGAAAATGTTATTTTGGTAAAACATTTATGTGCATTTTGTCCTCCTTAAAAAAAAAAGGATTTTGTCATTGTAACATTTTTACGGGTTTGCATGTCTTTCTCTGTATTTAAAAGACCATATTATAATTATATAGTTGTAAATTAAATAGAAACATTTCTTACACGAACAAGTTTACAGTCAACAGCAATGGTAGGCCTATACGTTTCAAATGTAAGTTTACGATTCTCAAAATAATTTGTATTCGTGTAGTTCATGTCTTAATCGTCACGCCATTTGACAACATATTCTGATGAATTTTAACAAAATAATAATAATAATAATCACTTCAGAAATCCAGGCCTTTAAAATTAGTTACAGTTTAGAACAAAACAACTTCAAAGTGAACAAAGAAACTGACAGGAGCGGGATTCGAACCTGCGACCTCCGGGTTACCGTACCGGCGCTCTACCAACTGAGCTATCTTGCCCTATGTTGTCGGTCTCCCAAATTGTCAGTATCTTTGTTCGGGTGGGCGCTAGTCAGAAGTCATAAACCCAGAATGCCGTATAGCCAGGGATCACACCCAATTTTACGATACAACCTGGGAAGCGACATTGTGGGATCACTCAATGAGGATACGACTTTTTAACTTACAATTTGTCAAACAAGATAGAACACCGACGGACAATAAAGTGAATGTCCATATTTATGAAAAATCTTCCAAGAAGGTTAGAAACGTTGACTGAAAACGTTGATTTAATTTCTGGTTTTAATTAACTCCATTATTTCGTAAGATCTTATATTAGTAAGATTTCCCATGCTACTACTGCAAACTCCTCGCATTGGTATGGTAACTCTCACAAGGCAAAATCTGCTTCAGACCAATGGAGGAAAGTAACTTTGCAAAACAACATTTTCTGGCCTTTAGTGTGCCGGGGGGGGGGGGGGGGGGGGGGGAGTTGAACACACCTCTAATGAGCCTCAGGATTCGTTAATATTCTACATGTATATGCTGACACACTCCATTGGTGGGCTCTGTCTGGCACGCGGTCTGTGTAAATCTCAATTCACAAAAAAAACAGCAACCGCAAGGCGGTATTGTTGTAGAAGTAGCAATTTGAATATAATAATTCCGACATTGACAGTTGTTTAGTCTGTAAACACCGCCTCTTGACACACGTCTGCACGTGGATGGAGCTATGTCGCCACTCCATTTACTTGTAGTACAAACTTGTTTTCTTGTAGTACACACCAATTCCTTCGAATGATTTTTTTTTCAAAAAAGTTTACCACATAATATCCTTATTAATTTGTGGATTTCCGGAGCTGAATACTTTTAAGAGAACCATAAAGGTCTATGTGCGCGCAGGCAACCATGCGCACTGTCAAGAAGATTTTTCAACCGTGTAAAGTGCACGTTCGTTGGTTAGTCAGCGACACAGTTCATTGTTAACTGTCATTTTCAACAGTACATGTACCTTTCTGTTTTTGAAAATTTCACTTATGTAGTTTTGCATGCATGGTTTTTGGGGCGGCCAGATTCGGGCTTTATTGCACGTGATCAGTGATTTCCACAAAGAGTTTTAATTTAAAAACAAAAAATAGCCCAGTGAGAGACTTTTAAGACGCTGGTGGCAGCAGACATACCGGTCCTTTTTTGCTAGTTCTGAGCATGCGTGCGTAATTTTGAGCATACGCACGACTGGTCAGAACAATTGAAAAGGACCGGTATATCTATTTATAAGATGGAATTTAAAGATGGAATGTCTGCTTCCACGCTTCTCAAAAGTCTCCCATTATGCTCTTTATAAATCTTAGAAAAGTAAAGAACGTGCTGTGGAACAAAATTATATGCGCAGGAAATACGGGTGGAGACTCCCCTCCCATTGAGGTTTAGTATTGTATTTAAATTTGTTTGTGTAAATCGCCATCATTTACTATACGACACTGGTATTTAGCCCAATTCCATTCTTCTTCAAGTTGACCTATGAATCCCAGTCATTGGCGTAAATCCGTGTCGGTGAGTGGGGGATGAGGGATGACCAAAGTCCCGGCCGGCCAACACAAACAAAATTCAAAAAGCCTGTTGGAAAGTTACAAGATAACCTCGAAATCAGCATTGTTTTTGTTTTTCATCACACAAATGGGGGAGGGGTCCAATGGCCCATCCCCCTGTCAAAAAGTGGGGGATACCGGTATAGCCTACACCCCCATCCCCCCGAGACTCACACCCATGATCCCACATACTGTTCGCACCAACTGCCAACCCTTGCAGGTGTCACGACTTTAGAAAAACACCTGCTATTTCAGCTTCTTCAAACTGAAACTCACTTCGCCCTTCCCTGAGATTACTGGGATTACAGATCATATTCATCTGGGAATTGGCCAATATCTTCCTTGAAAGGGAACATGATCACCTTGTCCCAACTGCAAATCGACCGTTCTATACAGTAAGCGCAATGCCAAGTCAACACAGCAGGACCTAGACACGAAGGGCGGGATTTGGTCAACCTGCGTGGTTTTGACAGATCCTTTGTCGAGTAAGTTCAATTCTTTTCAGGGCTTGTCTTCATGCCCAACTCCTGTTATGACCATAACCTTGGCGCTAACACGTGCGAAGCATAATGTCTGAACTTTATGACAAGCGAACCAACAAAAAGTTTGGATGTTGAATTTATATTTGCGGTCTGAAACCCAGAAAGTATTAGTATTTGTTTATAAACAAGAAAGACTTATTTATTACTTTCAATGGCACGTACCTGTTGGTATAAAAATCAGGCTTTTTATGTATTTTTAATCATACTGAGGAGTTACTTTTCCAAGGTGCGTAATACGGGTAAGAATATATACCGGTACCCCTCTCTACTGGCCTCATGCATGTGCGTGTTTGTCACGGTGTTGCATAGCGAGGACAGGGAACGTAATAATGACATAAGGCGAAAAAAAAAATAAAAATGTTTCGCGTCCCCGCCAGCTTTCTTTTTGGAGGCCGCCTGGATTTTTAAAAATGTTTACCACGGAAAAATTATGTATAAAAAAACAAAAATGTCAATCAGTCAATCGGAAAATAAATACTTGCGAGTCGGGAGTTTTTTTGTTGTTTTTTTGCTGATATGGTGCTACAAACATACTAAAACACACTTTAAATATGTTCAGTTCTCTTGTCCAACATGTCTCTTTCATTTTTATTACGTCTTTGAACAGGGAAACACCAACGGTTGCCAGATTTTTTTTGTAAATGACGGCCATCTTGAAAATAAAAAAATAAAAAATAGAAAGCCCTCTTCCTCCTTTTTTTAAAAACCCGGACGTGAAACATGGTTCTTTTTTACTCGGCATAAGGGGACAGAAGCTCCTCAATTTCAAAGTTGTTTACAGTTTAAAATTGACGAGAGGGGTTGCTGAAAGTGAAAATACAAATGCTCTGTTGCTTCATTGAGCCTCTTTTATCGATACTATCATGGAAGGTGTTCCAGTGACCTTTCGTCTTTAGTTCCCCCTGTCCAAACTTTCAGGCACTCCACTCGCCTGGCTGTCTCATCACATCCTTTCACTGTTGTTGTTCTTCCAAAGGCTAATACTATGAGATACTCTTCAAGTTTTTTCCTCTTGTACTACCTCTCCTTGGAACTCCTTACCTGTAACCTGATGCTTCCCTTTTATAATCTCCTCGCATAAACTTTCACAATTCAAACAAAATGTGAATAGGGCCTATACCTTTTATCCCTGTGATTTTGTTTACCGTTTCTTGTCTTTTGTAGCCCACACCTTGAGTGGCCTTTTGGCCTTTTGGCCTTGTGTTGTTGGGTGATACCCATAAAAATAACAAAGAAAACGATCAAGAGGACAACAGAAAGTCCTCGGTAAACTGAACCGAATCTCAGTGAATGTGTGATCCCGTTTTCCCCGTGCTTGTCAGAAACGTTCAGTGCAATGCAATGCATGCAATGCAATCAAATCCAATCAAATAAATTAAATTATGCAACAATTGTTTGGATCAATATGTACATTCAAAACATATGATCGAATAATACATATGTTATAAGGCAATGTGTGTACATCGCCTTATAACATATGTATTATTCGATTACAAACAGACATGAAATGTAAATAAAATTAAGTTAAGAAATTAACATAAAGTATACCTGAAAAGATACACGACATAAATAATGATGGCAGAAGAAAATATGGGGCTGTTCATATAATAGGACGAGGCTTGTAGAAAACATAGACGGAAACAATGGTTATACAATGACAGAGTTTTTTTTAAATAACAAAGAAAGTTACCACGACTAGATAAGGTTAATTAAGTCATGACACAACAATGGTTAGCCCATGTCAAGATTTTAAGAGCAAAGAATAGAAATGACGAAATAACAAAGGAACATGATCATGTAAAAACATGACGTCATGTATGTACACTGGCGCGCCCAATGTATGCACAGTAGACAATGCCGGACAAGGAAATGGAGATTTTCGTAGTTTAAATTTAAAGATATTCTTTCCAACACGTTTATATTTAACTGTCGTTTTTCATAAATACTTTTCTATTGTTAAGTTTCTCGTGGTTTTGCATGTATGTCTTATTTGGGGCCAAATTTGAGGCTACATTGCCTGATATCGATTTTTAGCCAAGACTTTTCATTTTTACGGAAAAGTAGCCACATTTTGATCTTATATCTTTAAAAAGGCAAACATGAAAATCAACAGTTAAATATGAATGTGTTTTCCGTAATCTTTACGAGTTTCACCAGGAAATATTTGTTTTTTAAATTGCTATTTTTCTAGCAATGGAAAAGTGATTCACCGACAATAGGAGGGCGTATATTTTGTGCGTTAGAGGCGCGGAAGCAAACGATAATTAAAGCCTTTTTTTAAAGGGTTGCAGACGCCCTACAACGGATATTTTTTCGTTAAAGGAATTTTTTCGTTAAAATGAAACATACAGTCTAAATATTTGTCAAAATAGAAACATCAAACAAATATAGTGATCTTTAAATTCTGAAGCACTGAGTCTACCAATGAAAATCAAACTTTAACTTGTCACAAAAGGAAAGACTGACAGGCCTCATCACTTCATTCATCTTTCTCTCTTTGATGTCCCAACGGTGACTTCGTTTGTACCCTTGTCTGTCTGTCTGTCTCCCGTTTGTTACTTTAATTCCACTGTACGGCCTTTCTTCGTTTGTTTGATATTGTCAATGGCATGTAATTCTGCCAATGTAAAGACCATAGTATAACTATGTACCTGCAAAGGTAGAGAACAGATTGCGCTGATCTTGAACTGTTTTACAACTGATTTCATAGCCTGATGACCACGAGTAATAACTGTGAAGCGTTTTTAGACATCTACGCTATACAAGCACAACTGCTATTGTTATTATTATTAAAGCATCTCTATATACAGAAATTATGCATGATTCACTTTACCCTTCTTAACTTTCCCCTGTATTGCAAGTTATGATAAACCTTAACACTGAAAACCTGTTTTAACAACACGGAAGAACACTAATAAACCAACAAGCACGTGAACCTTTGATGCAGATAAGAATTGTGACCCCTCAGCTCCAGTGCCAACGGTCTGGGCGTCAACATTACCAAAGCGCCATAAATATGGCGCGGGTTACCCGTTGTATTGTTAAAAAATTGCAATTGTTAGAATTTAATTCATCATAATTTCTGAAAAGGGGCGATAAATAAACCCCGGGAGACACGCAGAGCGTGTACCTGTAATGTTCAGAAGGGGGAATTGTGGACTAAACACGGTACAAAAGCGAAAAGTTTAAAGAGCAACTCCAACGGTTATGACTTCTGACTAGCGCCCACCCGAACAAAGATACTGACAATTTGGGAGACCGCCAACATAGGGCAAGATACCTCAGTTGGTAGAGCGCCGGTACGGTAACTCGAAGGTCGCAGGTTCGAATCCCGCTCCTGCCAGTTTCTTTGTTCACTTTGAAAAAGGTTTTGAAAAGTGTTAGAATTAAATGTTATTGTGTTCAATTATGGAGGAAGGAAGGTTCAATATATATAATAAATTACTTATTCATTATAAAATCATGTTTGTTTTGCGTCTCAATGTTGTGTTATATGGGAGAAATTATTACCATTTTCTTTCGAGTTTATAAAAACTTGCCACAAATTGGCCGCTGGTGGCGCTGTTGAGAAATGCAAAAAAGATGTAGTACCGTAGAAAGCTGCACGCGATGTTATGTGCACGTGTACCCGGTAATACGTCATAAATGAATATTCATTAGATGTAAATGAGCTTTGATGTCACGCTCGTTTTCACGAAACTGGGATAGACTCGCGGAAAGAAATGCAACAAAAATGCATTTTTTCCCATAAAAACCGGCGTCAAAGATGGGGATCTTGACAAGTAGGCCTATCTGTTTTATTTGACATAGCTCTTCTTAATTAAATCGAAACCTAAGAAAAGTTGGGAATCGTTGGAGTTGCTCTTTAAAGGTAGTGTACACGATTGGTAATCCTCAATTTTGTTTTTTACTGAATTATTACGAAATACCTTACTAGACTGTATTAAGTTAATAGTAGTCTCAATCATCTTGTGAAATGATGGCACCAGGTGTGCTGTCGTTGTCAAGAAAAGTGGAAATTTATATCGTTTTCCAACGATTTCCAGCTGGAAATCGTTGGAAAACTGCCCTGTAGCCTTTAGTCAAGGCGCGCGTAGCTACCCGGACGAATGGCGCGCACCGGACATGCTGGCATGCATTCGGGGCGCGTCACATAGCCACGCGCGCCCGACGGTTGAAAACGAGCGCCGTTTTTCTCTCGTTTTTTTCGCCATCCAACAACGCAAAACTTTGAACAGGTCAGTGGTAGGATATTTCCTATAAAATACTGACCCCCAAATCCGCCAATTTCTGAAAATTGCAACAATGACCAATCATGTACACTACCTTTAATAGCGAACTTTTACCATGCACCGACTGCACAGATGTTGATCGCAAAGGTTGGTGATCGAAGTTATTTAAATGTACACGAACACATCGTGATATTCAAATTCAAATAAGCCAGCACAATGTCACATACAGCACTGTCGTTTTTCATTAGTCACTTTCTATTGAAAAAAATACTTATGTTGTCGCATGCAGGTATTTTGGGGGGCCAAATTGGGGGCTATACGGTACTTCTACGAAAGCCGGATAGTATACGGAAGCTGGATAGTGCCACTTGATAAGGCATGAATATATTTTTTGCAAACGCCCTGGAATATTGTTTTGTTACCGTTTATCTGGCGGCCGGGGGGGGGGGCACATAATATCGGCCTCTACTTAATATCTGGCGACTGCTACTGGCGGCCGCTACTTAATTATCTGGCCGCCGATACTTAATATCTGGTCGCCGCTACTTAATATCTGGCGACCGCTACTTAAATACCTGGCGGCCGCTATATAATATTCGCTATTATATAAACGTCGTCAAAGTAAAACCCAAATTTCTGCTAGCAGAAAAGTGACATTTTTGAAGACGGTTTGGGCGACTTAAAAAGTCAGAAATTCTGCTTGCAAAAAATGAGAAAATGGGGTTGTCATAATTATTATTTTCTGTCGTTCTGATTTCACGGGTTGACTGTAACCTGAACCATGCATGCTGCATTTGTAAATACAACTCTATCATTATGTAGCTGTCCCCAGACAAGGAGCGGCCGCCGGATGTAACGTTGCGGCCGCCAGATAATTAAGTAGCGGCCGCCAGATATTATGTAGTGGCCGCCGGATGTTATGTTGCGGCCGCCAGATATTATGTAACGGTCACCAGATAATTAAGTGGCTTATTAATTTGGTTCTAGGTAAAGAGGTTCTATAGGTCAAGAGCTACGGTGAAAAAGTGGAGGGGGGAAAGAATATTAGATTCTGAAGAACGAAGATTACTCTTGAATTAGGAGTCAGAGCAGGTCGTGGATAAGATGGAGGAAAACGGGCAATGCGTTCCACAAAGATGGTAAAACAATGATCCTGACTGAGATAACATAAAGAAAGTTCTCCAGTCTGAAAGTCAGGAAAAGACTGAATACTTGGAAACTAGAAATATGTGCTCTATACGCAGATCTGCAGAAACAATCACATTTACATCGAAAGAGCATTAAGCAACATTCCTCAAAGAGTCAATGTTTCATGTTACATTTTTGCTATACAATCGGTGTGTAGACATTGCATATATACAGAGATTTCAGGTTTAACCGAAAATATTCACTTTGACAATGACAGGGGGGGGGGGGGGGGCGACCAACTGTCTCCCATTGGCAAAAACCAAAATGTGGCCCCCAGTTGGCACTGTCCCCCCCCCCCCCCCCCCCCCCCCCCCCCCCCCCGTTGCCCGGAGCTGGCGACGGGGCTGCACTGACGCCATTTTGGACACTTGTTGATCTGATCTCTATATGAACAGACATAAAAGGCAGGCTCGCACAGACATTTATGTTTACAGAACGAGTACTAGCTCCTGCTAGTCCTCACGGGCTAAAAGTCGACACACTGACAGCATGAAGGTGATGACCGTAAAGGTTTTGAATACGTTTGCAGTTTATCATCTTTGCGTGGGCTCGCGCCCGCCTGAGCTGACAATGATGAGTTTACGCACCGTCAAATTTCTAAGCAAAATGATTTGTAGAAATGATTGCAAGTCGCCCCGTGTTAACTACCGAGTTCCCTCGTACGCCATGCTGCGGTGGGCCCCAGTTAGGCCAAACAAAATTGTTGTGTTGCATGCCCTCGGACAGGTAAAATTGGAAAAGAGGGTCGGTCGGTCGGGATTTTTTTCGGCTTCGCCACCGACTTCTTGAATTACCGAGACGCAAACCAAATGGAAGTATTCCAACTTTTGGCTTCATATCAACCGATTGAATGAGATACGACGACGTTTTGCCGAATCGATTTGACTCTTCCGCTACAATATATTTATGCATCTCTAAAAGACATTGAATTGGTTGTCTGTCCATAGTATTTTTACATGCGCTGTCCTTGTGTTTTTCTTTCTTACTAGACCTCCCCAGACCCAAAGTTTAGGGATTTTAGCTAGGCTACTCATCAGCCCGAATGGAGCTTTGACGAGCGCAACGGATCGAAGTCATCTTCTCGATGTACCCCCTTACCATTCAAAGCTTCAAATCACATTTTATGCGTGTCCGTGGCTTTCACTCCAAAAGTGCACCCACACTGTATTTCCCCATCGGCATTTGTGCAACTTGGCAAGACCATATAGCTGCATCTCTGTCAATAAAATCACAACCTAAAGCCTATTCAACCATACAAAATTATATATTGCAAATGTTGGCGTAGAAGGCATAGAAACCATTGTATAATTGCCAATTTGCACCCCTCCCTCCCCGCCAAAAATTGCATTATATTGACCCTCCGTCGCTGCATGTTTGGTATAGTGTTTTTCCAGATTCGTCTTTTTGAAATCCTGGCAATACGGTGCTAAATATCCTCTGTCATTGAGGTAAAATGCATAGCTAGCTGTAGCCTGTAGCTTGGGGTTGGTTTTATTTCACAAAATTCTGTTTCGAACCTTTCGAAATATTTGTGCCAAGTAGTCATGACTTGAGAAAATCTAAAGATTGGGACGTACTTCGGAGAAAATTGTCATAATATGCATGGCGGACTAATAAAGATTAAGCCGCTTATCTCTACTGTGCAAATCCTCCATACTGACAAGCTATAGTTTTCTCTGTTTATTTCCCACTTCTGCATTTCTGTTCCAAATTCACAAACATTTTCTGCACTGAGCGATTAACAATCATGCATGGCGGTCATGCTGCACTGCCGGTAAATACTAATGAAGTGATTTATAGGCAAAGTATCTTAACCTCTCATCGCAACAACTTCCACCTGCAGCCGTACACAGCTGGCTTCTAATGCTAGTGTTGTCTACCTGTTCAGTCAACCGTGAACGAAACTCCCATTGTTTGCAAATCGAAACAAGTTTCCCTGTACCCGTGCCATAATTTTGCGTCATACACCGGCGCTCAGTCCACCACAATGGCGAAGGCCACTGGCAAGTTTCAATACTACGTTAATTACCGTATATTTTTTAATTTTAACTGAATGATTCAAATAAATATACAAGACACGGGTGGGGTTATAAAGAGCACTTACCAGTGTGTCATTGATGGTCTTAATGTTTCCAGCGAGCACCGCGGTTCCCGTGAAGAATAAGAGGCAGAATATAACTGTGTAATGCACATGGTCCCTTGTTAGGATGTCAAAATGGCCCATTGTTGTCATAAGGATATCCACGTTAAGAACTTCCTCGAGTTGCGTTCGTGGCGACAATCGTCCAAACTCCTAAACGGTGTGGAGTTCCCCGAGCAAGCAGTTTTGTCGTAAGTTCCGCTAAAAGAAGGTCGGTACCGGGCGTCCAACTCGACTGTAGGCCTACCGTCTGATCGAGCGTTTCTACGGCCCCGCGTCGGTCCCTGGTGTAAGTGATTTATGTACGTAAAATCCGGGCCGCCGGGGTTTAAACTGCGCAGGTGTTTTTGTGCTAGGACGGAATCGTGCGGGTACTTTTTGTTCAAGTGACAACAAAGAGATTTTTTGAGGCACAGGTATACGTCACCTGCTCGGTTCATATCAGGTTCACCTTTGCTGTACACGGTCATGTCAAATCGAAACCGCACGGGACATCTTGATGATAGTCTCTGAAATGGGTGTTGAAGATCGGGTCTGTTGGTGCATCAAAGTGAAAGAAGAAAATATGGATGTTAAGACTGTGGTGATGATGGTTGTGATGGTGATAGATTTTATGATGTTGATGGTGGTGAAAATGGTGGTGTGGTGGTGGTGGTGTGGTGATGGAGTGGTGATGGTGGTGTGTGGAGATTGTGGTGGGATACTAATAATGGGGTCATTGGTGGTGATGATGAGAGGTGGTAGTGGTGATGGAGGTAATTATGTTGATAGTGAAATGGTGATGGTGGTGATGATGATGATAGTGGTGACGGCGGTGGAGGTGGTGGCGGGGATGGTGGGCATGGTGGTGGTGGGGTGCAATGGGGTGACGATAGTGATGACACAAGTAAAGTTTGTGTGGATGAAGCGATGGGATCATGTAATCAATTGGTCTGGGAAAATGTAGAGTTGATAGTGTCGATATAGATTACATATAACGGCGGGTTTATAAGACAAAGATGACGGCAACTAAAAAAGATGATGGAAAAGAGGAGTGATGCGTGACAACATGAATTTGATGGACGCCAACAGGGACTAGCCAGTCATAAGATTCCCCAAGTTGATGTACCGGGGTAACCTCTGGAATAAGATGTGTTTATGAATCACTAATCGAGTTTCCCAGAATACAAGGTCCAGAACTGCTTCAAGACATAGACGGCTGAACCCTCTCTGGTCGTTATTCGCGATAGTGTACATCGCCTAATGGATTTTCAAGGAGTGAAGAGGGTGCTGATCTTACTGTGGTCAAACGTTAACATAGGCCTACACTTGGACAGAAAATATTTTGGAACAATACATTTTTCATTCATTTTTTTCCGGAGCCATTTTGTTTCTTGCAATTTTTCGACAGGAAATTCTCAGTATATCAATGAAATCATGTTCTATAGTCCGTTCTCATGTTTAATCATTTGTATTTAGTTGCAGTTTTTGGATGAATTGGGAATTGTTTGTAAGACTGCAGTGTATACAAACTTTTGACCGCAACTGTCGCTTTTAGAGGACCGCTTGACCATTCACTGACTCACCGGCTCACGACCGATACACGGCTTACTGTGCCAGACGATACTTACAATATTCATGGCCGAGCAACCTTCGACCAATCAGAATATCCCAGCCGTCTCCAATGGACGGCATGAATGGAAGAGCTTTTAGCCAATCAAAATGCCTCAGTGGCATGAGTCTGGCAACGTCAGATCTTGACCAATCAGAATTGAAGCTCACTTCGTACACTGTATGCACTGATCGTGAAGGGCCGTGAGATGTGTCATTTTATGAATGAAGGTGTAGATCAGTAATGATTGTTGTAAATGAGTGAATTTGACAGTTGTAAACTGCCCGCGCAGAAATTATTCGTTTACCAGAAATTACCGAATCGAGGCCACTGCCCGGTAGGCCAGGACACGCTACAAAAATACCAGCATTACCTCATCCATCGTGACAACACTACCGGTCTTTGCAGGAGATGGCCGGGGGCAGTGTAGAGTATAAAACATTGCCTAGTTTGAACCAAGGCTGAATGTACAATATCAAGGCCAGTGACCGATTTTCTTTTGGTATTACTTCACACGAGCCACCACTTCACAACTACTACGGTACATTTTCAAGGTGGCTGGATCCGCCACTTTTGATTGCATAATGCAAGTTTTCCTATATACAGGCCTAAGAATATTTCCGTTTGTCCAGGGTTTAATACACTTCATTGGTTCAAAGACACGCTATATCTTTGGTAATGATGAAACTGATTAGTTTCAATCTGAAGCTGTTTAGAAAGATGACACCACTTATTAAACTGAGAAATATTTCAGTCAGAAATACTGTCATCTTCGAGAAACTTGCATCTGAAGAGTGAAGACCGACAAAACACCGTGGCTCATTTCGTTTTCACCACACTGCAAAAACTGTGGTGTTAATCTAACACCATGTGGTCCAATATAAACACCACATGGTGTTAATTTAACACCACAGTTTTTGCAGTGCACTCAAAATAAGCTCATATGAACGTGCACAAAATCACTCTGAAAACTTAATGGTTTTTACTATTATTTTTTACTCTTAACTCGGATGAAAGATTGAGCTCAATTTTTATCAGGTTTGTTCTTTCATGCATGTGTTGAATCCCAGGCAATTGTTGCTTTAGGCAATTTTTTTCTGCCCATTTTGCATTTGCTTTTCTTTCAGATTCCAGTTGGTAAAATTTTGAAACTGCAGATATTGTCTCTGTTGGCCTTTGAGAAAAATCCAATTAATACATTTTAAAAAGTCATTTTAAAGTCTGAAAGTGTTTAGTTACATAACGCCAATACAGATCGCCAAATTACAGAGAATTTCAACTTATGTTAAGTTTTAGAAAATGATATTCCACGGTGATTCCGGCAGGGACTGAAAAACCCAATCCACATGTCGGCCGTGGTGGGATTCGAACCCGGGTCACAACGGTGGAAGGCGAGGAAAGTACCACAAGGCCAATCTGGCTCCTCAAACAATTCTTTATATACAAATGGATGAGAGACACCTCCAAGTCGATCTGCTGCACGTTTTTAGTCGACTGGTGGACTACATTGTCGACAGAAGCTATCTTGAAAAAAGGGGTGGCTATCTTGAAAAAAAGGGGTGGCTATCTTGAAAAAGGTGTGGCCATCTTGCAAAATACTGCCTGGCGAAAGCTAAATATAAAAGTCAAAAAAGTGCCTCTTCCTTTTTTCGAAAAAAAATTACACATGGGCCTTTGCTTTGCCTAAAATGCGGGATAAGTTGAGAAAAACTCTGTATTTTTTTTTAAATGTAAAATTCTCTGCTGCGAATAAACGAATATGCAAACTCACAAACATGTCTCGGGTCTATATTTTTTCGGTTAAGGTTCAAATAAAAGTACAGTTACACCTATTACTTATAAACCTGGACCGAACTAACATCTAATTTATGCTGCCGTACACTAAAGCCGTGAGCACAACATTGATAAAATAAATTATAAAGTACATGCATGACGCGACACAGCATGGGACGACCCTTTGCGCATTGCACGCAGTTTTAGACTTTCTAAAAAAGTTTGCTTTTTGTACAGAGATGCTTTTCATTTGGGAAACTGATCCTGTTTGTTCGGTGAATAGATGCAGTTTGCTGCAAATCCTGCACGCCAGTGATGTCACGCATGCGTGCGTGACGGTGAAAGAATCAATTTGGGAACTCGGTTTTTTTGTCAATAATTTTGCGTAAACAACACCAGACGGCACGGTGATCGCTACCCAAAATATTTCCCGCTGTTCAGATTACCTTTGTACAATTTACTCTAACTTCCTTTGCGGTCGAAAGTTGACATTTACCGCAGTGCTACAAATTCCCAATTCCTCCAAAAGCTGTGAACCAAATCTAACTGATTATACATGGACGAGGAAGGACGTTTAAAACATGATTTTATTGCTATACCGAGAACTTACTGTAGACAAATTGCAAGGAACAAAACAGGTCCAAGAACAACCGAATGAACAATTTCCAAGTGTACGTAAACTTTGGGCGGCAACTGTATCCTTGTACTTCACCTTTTGCATTTTAGATTTTAGGAGGGAGGTGAGTTGGTCTCACCAACGGTGGGAGTTACCCACCTGGACATGTGACAGTAAAGTTGGTCACACACTGCTCTCTCAGTCAATTTAGAGATGAATTGTAAATTACTGATTGGTCGATAATTTTTCAAAAATCTGGTCGAGGTTGTCTTTTTTTTAACGAAGGACAGACCAAAGCTTCTTTGCAATCCTCGGGAAATACACCAGATTCTAGAGATGAATTGATAATTGATAATTCTGGTAAGTACCGGAAGCAAGACATTGGATCCAGGGCATAGGATTTCTTATCAGATTTCACAACGAAACAAGCTTTTTGCGATTTTTACAAAAACATTTCTTTTATAGTAACAGCTCCATAGTACGGAGCCCATGAAGGGACATATGATGAAAAAAAATCACGTATGAAGAAATAAATTGAGTTCTTTATTTCGTGCGCTCGAAATTATTTATTTCGTGCGCTCGAAATACAGTATTTCGTGAGCTCGAAATCATTTCGTGCGCTCGAAATACTTTATTTGGTTCGCTCGAAATGATTTCGTTCACTCGAAGTGATTTCGAGCGCAAGAAATGATTTCGTGCGCATGAAATGATTTCGAGTACACGAAATAATGTATTTCGAGTGCACGAAAAGATTTTGAGCGCACGAAATAAATGATTTCGAGTGCACGAAATCATTTCGTGTTTCGTGAGCACGAAATGATTTCGAGCGCACGAAATACAGAACTCGAATTATTTCTTCATACCAGATCTTTTTTCATCATATGTCCCTTTAGGGGCTCCGTACATTTGAAACACTCCGCTAAATCAAATCAAAGAAGGACAAATAGCAGGTTGGAGCACCAGCCCAGATGTGGCTGCAGTATTCCATGACAGGATGTATGGTATCTTTCCCCACGATAAATGAAATGTGAGGCTTGCTTTGAGTGCATGAATAAGCCCAGGAATAGAGTCATTATTGCCGAGTATTTAGACCCTTTCATAAAAGTCGAAACCACCATTAGGTCCAAACAAAGCAACTGGTATACTGGTAATGTCCAAGAACGGTATCGGTCAGTGACACACTGACTAGGGCAAGGCCATTTATCAAATGCCCTGCAGCTTACAATTTCAAATCAATTCGTAATTGACTCAGACATTCCCTTCCACTTTATGTACAAGTGCCAAACTTAACAACAGTATGGGATTAACAATAAAGTCAAGAGATAATATCGTCCACTCCACCGACTTTCATTTTAAAACGAAATGAAATAGAGTACCGAAGTCTGGCCGCGGCAATGGTTCTAAACACATGCAGTTTAGACTGTAATCTGGTTCCAAACATTGCATTGATTGACGTCATCACTTCGGTACTCTATTATAGGTTGAACTCGCAGTTTCGACAACCGAGATAGAAGTATTTACTTAACAAAATGACAACCCAGTATTCATGTTGCATAACTCATGCGATCTTGTGTTTTCTAGAGATTGCATTTTGCTGATCACTTTTATCAAGAAAACGGGGGATAAATAGAGCAACTGGCGTGCCAGGGACAAACTTAATTAAAGTGATTAATACAGAGAAGTCTGCGTCATTTTTTATTAATGACGTCAGATTTGTTTGACAAATGACACCAGCGGGCTATGCTGCGCCAGAGGGGACTTGATAAAAATAGCTCTCAAAAGTCATTTGTTTGTTCTTTCGTGGCAGAAATAATTCGCTGTTTTATTTTACAATACGCAATCTACATAAAACTGCAAAATGACGCAGACTTCGAAATCGGCTACTTGAATCAATTCTTACATAAAAGTTTAGCACATTCCGTAATGGCTTGAGCAACCTACGCACTGAGTACGCAGTAACGAAGTCTTTGCTTTGCATTGGTAGCCTCGTTTTAGTTCCAATATGGCGGAACAGTGCAAAGGGTAAAAGAAAACACATAGCCACTAAGACTAAAACTGCACTATAAAACTCCAAGGCAGCGGCGTAGCCAGGGCTGTCTCCATTGGGGGCGAGTGGGGGGGGGGGGGGGGGGGGTGGCTTGATGTAACAGTGGGGGGGGGGGGGGGGGGGCGCTCAGTGTATTTTCTTTATAATACTATTATTTTCTGCGTTTGCGAAATGTTCAGTGGGGGGAGACTAGGGGAAGCGACGATTTTTTTTTATAGGTAGGGCGTGCGCCCCCCCCCCCCCTCCACGCCCCCCCCCCCCGAGCTACGCCACTGCTCCAATGACTCATGTACATTCCCTCGTCAGAAGAATGAGTACAGGTTTATGTGTTTAAATACGAATAACAGGCTATTTTTGGCCAAACCCTGACAAATAAGAAATCAGTAGATAACCAAAAACAATGTGAAGTCAACTGGGAGAAAAAACACCGAGTATTTTTTTTTTATCATTAACAAGTTAAAGGTATTATACAACATTTGCGAACATCACAAAAACTACTGAAATGAATACAGGGGCGGATCCAGAGGGGAGGGGGGGGGGGTTGGGGTCGACCCCCCCCCCCCCCCCCCCCCCCCCCACCACCCACCCTGTTTGTTGCCATTTGTTTTGTAAGGGCCTCCGCCTAAAGTTGAAAACCAGAAAAGCAAAACCCTGTAAAGGTCTTGTTTTGCGTGTACGGGTAAGAACAATACAGGTTAAAGGGCGCCGCCAACGTTAAGAAAGTGCCCCCCCCCCCCCCCCCCCCCCCCCTCCCCCCGTTTGTAAAATTTAGTTTGGGAGTCAACTTTTTGGACAAATGTACGAAAATGAATTCAGAAGCCCCTCCCCTGCAAAACAATTTTGGATACGCCCCTGGTGACTGTAAGTAAATATAAAATAATAGTCCCAAGCATCCTGTGAAATCATGGCACCTGGTGTGCTGTCAATTTCAAGAAAATTTGATTTGTTTTGTATCACTATTCAATTCCACAGCGACGGTCGGCCGCCTGCCATCGTTAAAAAAAAAACTAACTTTAAATTTTCAAATATTGACAAAATTTACCAACTTTCATTAGTTTAATTTGGCAATTGTTGAACTGTGCAAGCTAGCTTGTCAAGTTCCCCGACCTGATAATTCCCTGACGTCTGTAAATCGGTACGCACATTTTAACTGGAAGGCACTGTTCCAGAACAACCAAAACGACATCGTCATGTATTTAATACTGAAAGTGCACTAGGCCTTATTGAATAGGCACAAGGCTTTATTGAATAGGCACAAGGCGTGACGATGTTATTTTGGTGGTTCTGGATAAGTGCTTACCATTTAAACCATGCAACAATTATATAGCAAATAGATACGCACGTTTCATAATAATATGAAGTCTCTCCACTTTCTTCAAAGGGCGCCCCCAAATCGGGTAAATAAATGTCTTTCAACACCGATGGTAAATACTCCAACTTCAATAAAATCAAATACTCATAATTCTCCAAAGTCTTTGGGATGTTTATCAAATCAAAGCTTGGTTAATACCCAGCGTTAAGTCTCGGTCATAGTATTGGCTTTGTTTAATATATGTTGATGTTTAAGTCATATTTTACAAGTTGACATAACGAAACCACCATTTGGCTCTACTGTACTTAAAATAATTATGAAGGTGCAAAACACAGCTCAATGACTTTGTAGAACCCCACTCCCCCTCTCTGTAAAAGATAATCAAGTGAATCAAACTACTGTATATTGTCACAGCACCAAAGGATATCAATAAATGAATATTAATATAGAATACAATTAGGCAGCATGGGGGCGCTCTTCATTTTATCTCACGGAACAGAAAACCGGTGTAAAAGGTAATTCTGTCCCATCTTATAAATATGTCCCCAGACAGATTTATCAGGTCGCGACCCGATAAATGTGTCCCGTGCAACGTACAAGTCTAGCACCCAGACTGTGCATATTGTATTTTAAACCGTGTTCGCGAATACCTTGCTCGTTATCATTGCTGCAGCGCAGTGCCAGTGCATACAGACCGTACAGCTATGAGCAAGTTCGGTTGGGCGACTAGAGTGACTAGACTTAACCATAGTCGATCTAGATGTCACCCGAACGCTGCGCGGTTTGACTAGCTAGTGCAACTGGATTAACCTAGCTCCGGACCATGGTTTCTCTAGTCACTCGCGAGTTTACGTCACGGTTTCAAGATGGAGGATCGGTAAACTGGGCAAGTTTTGCAAACGTTTACGATAATTTGTTGGTTTTGTCCAATGGTAATAACTCTTTGCAATAAGATAATGAATTATTTATTGCACCAAAGTTAAGTACAGAAAATAATAGAAATAAATAATAGAAAGAAAAAAATGACGTACCAACATTTGCTTCGTTAACAATTAGCAGACGACATTCTTTACAGTTTGTTGTTGCTACACAAACTAGATTTGACGTAGTTGGTCGACTAGATGCGTTCGAGTGAAAACAGACCACGCATGCGTGATTTGAATCGCAAAATTGACAAAAGGGACTAGATCAGCAGCACCCGAACTTGCTCCATGGTACACCCGTGCAGTGCACACACACAAACGTGTATCGACCTCCAAACGCGGACGTCCCTTTGTTCCCTCTTTTGTTTGTACTTTTTCGGAAGACTCCCATAGGTTTTGTACACGATCTCAATCGCGGACGTATCGTGGGAATCGCAGACGATATTGTCCCCTTTGTTATACGTCCACGTTTGTTTGGGAGAACAAACGCACGTGTCACGCACGCCCGCACACGTGCAAGAAGTCTGCAGAAGTAATGTCATTTCTAAGCAAGAAACATAGTTCGGTTGATTTCCAAAGAGACGAAGTTATTTTCATTTTGATAGCTTCATAAAGGGCAGAAAAGTATAAAATGTATACTATGTGAAGTTAATCCATGAAAACAATATATGGAACGGGCCTTATTCGTGGCAAAATAGGGGGGATAAAACAACCCGGAGGGAGACAGAATTAACTGGCTATAGGGCGACACTTTTACCTAGGTAGTTCTGCCCCAGGACAGTTTTGACTGGGACAGAATTACCGTCTACACCGCGTATATACCAGCTCCACGTTAACCTGGATTCGCAATGGCTCAGAGGGGATACAGTTGTATGACTACTGAAGCCAGCAGCCGCCATATTACCGTGCCCATAGTACACAGTGATTAACGTGTACTATTGAGTACGATGATGTAAGTAGACATATGGAAGAATAAGGAGACAATGTTGTGTAACGTATTGCTTTCGGCACGGTAAGATGGCAGACGGCAGCTTCAACTCCATGGACGTATTGCTAGTCCAGGTTATTCCGTGGTCATGAATTACTTCACACGTGTGCAACGAGACCTTTGCTGTCCTGATCCGGGTTTATCGGCTTCTCCTGTGGGCGAAAACTTGCACTGAACCTCTAAAAACGAAAGGTAGAAAATAAAGGAGAAATATATCCATTCAAATCTTAAAAAGGATCTGCGACGGAATATCAATACCCCTTTACTTCTATGTGAACTTCTATATTCTATACCTAATCCGGGATACGCCCATATTTCTGAATTGTGTTCGCAATTATGATAGCAAACTCATATAAAAACCTATATTGTTTCGCTCTGGTACAATTCCATTTTCAAGTTGAAACCAACAAAAGTCTCCTAAGCGAATATAGGTCTATATATAGACCTATATTCGCTCAGGAGACCAAGTGTATTAGCAAGTCTGGGGGTTGCGACGGGGGGGGGGGGGGGGGGGGGGGGGGGGGTGGGTTGTACCAAACATGGCCTATTATGCGTCAGTATAACAACATGCCAAAATGGCTTCACTCTGAACTCATAATGAGCAGCCATGTTTGACCCAAAATCTGCAGTTGTTGCAACACTCAGTGGCTAACACTGACATGAGTTACCTGTGTGAAGGATCCCGGTGTGGTCAGCAGCTTGTACAGTGCGTAGGCTGGTATGCACATCACCGATGAGGCGCTCAAGAGCCAGCCGAACCACTCGGCCCATTGTGGGTAGGTGGGTATGGGCTCGTAGTGCACGAGAGCAAAGATCACGATAAACTATAAAACCAAGCAAAAGTCAGTTGAAGAGAGATCGGTTTAAAGGGGGTCGTCTTGCGAGTTGAATTGCATTTGATCGTTACAGCGCCACCTTGCGTTATAATTCTTGTCATAGTTTTAACCGTGGGAATTTTCTGCATGTATCCCATTGGGTTTGTTGGGTATATGGGGTTTGTTTTGTTTTGGTTTGGCTCGGCTCGATTCGATTCGATTCGATTCGATTCGATTCGATTCGAGTTCGGTTGGGTTGGGTTGGGTTGGGTTGAGTTTGTATATGCCGGCAATCGTGGACCTAGGACAAAAAGAATTCGGGCGTAGACAAAGGGGTCCACGTTTGACCTAACGTCCACGATTGAAAATCGTGTACAAAACCAATGGGAGGCCTTCCAAAAAAGTTAGAGTATAAACAAAAGAGGAACAATGGGAGGTCCACGATTGCACCCGTTTACATGACTGTGTGGGTTGGGTTGGGGTGTGGGCAATCCAGTGTAGCGTGAATTCCAGTCACTATGAAACACGGGCTCATTGGTAGTATTGCACATGCCTAAGTGAAGATATACTTAGGAGAGTGGCCGGTCACGTACGTCAGAGGGAGATACACATGTAACAGAGGAAAGGAGTCCGATTTTCAAAGGAGTCTGATTTTTATATGACACCGGCAATCTTCCCATTTTCAGTGTGTACGTAACCCGACTCTTCCAGCCTACCACCGTGATTGAACTGTGCTGGTTTTGAGTTAAGTCGGACTGAATTGAATTTTATTTATTACACCAATCAAAAGAAAATGCCATCCAGGACAAATTTAGACCGTTATTTTGTTTTACTTTTCTAAATGAGTTGGTTTTGCTTGGTAAAATTACGTTTGATCATCTCTGATTTGTGTTTTATTTTGGTAGGCCTTAGTACGGTTTATGACTGGCAACATGGAAATCGACTGTTTATAATGCCCACTCACAATGATAGCGGCAGGGCTGAGTAACTGCCAGCAAATCATCCAGAACACACCGGGTTTGTGACCGATCATCGCCTTGATGTCACTACTCATGGCACTCACACCATAACACCAGGACACGGCTACTGCTTCTAAGGCCACGATAGCCAGAACGGTGACCGAAACAGCGTAGGTATCGTACAGTTGGATCACGTACTGACCACCCTAAAAGAGATTTTAAAATCGACTAATAAAACGGTAACATTCAATTTGAACTCTCACACATCCATCATTTTTCCACTGCGATGATGCTCAACATTTAGGCCGGAAGTGTTTGTGTTTGACGTGTGATACTCGGACGTATTCTGGACCCGCAATGCGTCCCTGGAGTTGAAGCCAGTTGAAACCATCTTACCGTGCCGAAAAAAAAAAAATGAAAAAAAACTATTTAACGAAACTATGTACATTTTCCATGATTTTTTTGCAATGCAAAAAATTGCTGCAAGAATTCTGTGGACGTCGCGTTTTGAATAAACCATCGTCTTAAGCACTTCGCGTGCTAGACGTCCGTTGGTGCATGACGTCACACGAACAGGTTAATTTTGTTAATTTGCCCATGGTCACGTGAATAGCTGAATAAATAACAACAGCTTTTACCAGTCTTTCAACTTACGTGTGTTGCAGTCGAAAGGCTGCCGGCGAAGCAGCAGGAGACGACTAAACCGACAAAGAGGGCGCGCTTCTTGCCGATGGTGTGCGGGAATTTGTCACTCCAGGCAGTGATGATCGATTCCAGACCGCCGAACTGTTAAGAATCGAAACAAGGTATCGAAGCAAACTCTCCAAAAGGAAAAGTGACGAGTTTTTCCAAACTTTTAGCTATCAGTGCGGGATTATGCATCTCCCCCAAACAAAAATGTGCCAGTGAAGTTGTACTACTCTAGAAAACGGTTATGTTCCTCTGTAAACGTTTTCAACCAGCCGCCATCAAAACGTTAAAACCAGTGCCAATACCGTGACAGCTTCGATTACTCAAATAAACCATGAACGAATTACTGCTTTTGACTAGATGGATTAGGCAATGTTCCGGATAAATAGAGAAAGACATAAACGACGTCTTCAGTTTGTTTGTTGCTAAGAAATCACCCAAGATTTCGGTAACAACGCACGGCCACACAAACTGTTCTCGAGTGTGGAAAACAGCACCATGTCTCCTTGGGTGTGGGAGTAGATCTTCCCCCTGTTCCCAAGTCAAGGAATGTTGACCCACGTACCGTGCTATCGAGTCCGAGAGTTATAATCATGAGAAAGAAGACTACGGAAAGTACACCAGGAGCAGGGAGGGTAGCTAGGGCCTCCGCGTAGGCAATGAACACTAAGCCGTAACCTGAACATTGGGGGAAAAATTGGGCAGGTAAGGAGTTGCTGAAAAGTTTTGGTTAGATTGGTTTACTGTGAAATGATGGTTGGTCGGTCGGTCAGTTTGTTTGTTGGTTGTTAGACCATTGTCAGTCGATCACTTTGTCGGTTGATTTCGTGTTCAGTCGTTCGTTCGGTCAGTCGGTTGATTTCTTGTTCAGTCGTTCGGTCAGTCAGTTGATTTCTTAAAGAGTTCAGTCGTTCGCTCAGCCGGTTGATTTCTACCTTGGTGTGTTCTCTTACCCTCCGTAGCGACTTCCTCTACAGTGGTTCCGTGCTTCAATGCCATGTAGCCAAGCACCGAGAAGATAGCAAACCCAGATACGAAGCTGGTAGCACAGTTCGTTACGCTGATTATCAATGTGTCCCTGTAAACATTTGCTAAACATTATTTTCAAGGTATAATCCTTTTTTTTCCTTTTTGTCTGCAACATAAATCAATGTTGGATGGATCAAATCAACATAAAAAATATATATTTACAATTAGAACCGATAGCACATTCATGTCCAGTGCAGTAGCTTACATTTTGGAAAACGAAACTAACGCGATTGTCTTTCTCTTAAAGTCTGTTTATTTCGGAAATTCGGGCAGACTGCTTTCCTTCAGCGTTTACAAGTTAATTTGATATATATTCCGTTTTTTAAATCCTAATCAATGCTTAGGCCTACGTTCTGCTTTTCACCAAGGACTCCGCTTCAAATTAAAATTAGGCAAAGAAAACAAATCCAGATAATAACCAACCGACTAGGGGGTAGGAAGGGGCCCAAAAAAAAAATGCAAATTGCAAATCTTTCTGAAAACATGCATCTTTCCTCCCATCTTTTTTCTTCCCTAAAAATGTTTAGAAAAGCGGGCTGTAAAAAAAGTACCCGATGTGAAGTGGTGACCCTTTCGGTTCTTAAATTCGTTTTTTAAGCGTAAAAATCCTCAGGGGTCAAGTTGCCTCCCTTTCTTTCGCCGAGTACGCAACTTTCTGGCGGAAATCGAACCTGCGTCGCATGAAGTGGAAGGAAGGAAAAGACAGTATACCTAATCTAAAACTCTTTTTTTGTACCCTCTGAGTCCAACGGCGGATGCCAGGGGCAAAAAGGCAGCCACTGCGTACACCCACATACAAAATAAAACCAAGTAAAAGAAAGGGAAGCAAAAACCCTCCGTTTTAGCTGTGATTTGTGCAGGTTTTCTTTTGCCCCCCCCCCAAAAAAAAACCCAAATTGTGTTCTGGGTCCGGCCTTGCTGACGTCACGTGTTTTGAAATGGGTCCGGTGGTACGCGCACGCATCGTATTTTGCATACAATTTGGTTTAGGGGGTGACGTTGCATGTCAGATCGCCGTTGAATTATGTGACCTTCAATTTTGCTCCTTAATTAACCAAATTTATGCCAAACACGATGCTTGCGCATACCGCTGGGCACTTGTGAATAATAGGATGGTTTAGATGTAAACAAAGGGCAATGATCTACCTGTAACAGTTGTTGTGGAACTTGTTGTAGCTGGAGAGAGCAAGCATGACACCGAAGCCTGGACCAAGGGAGAAAAACACCTGGACTGCCGCATCCATCCAAACCTAGGAACAGAAGCCAATTAACATCTTAATTATGTACTAAGAAATCTTATAATTGAAATCTGATCCATTAAAATCTCTTAAACTTAAAAGAGTACAGGCCTTTTCCTAGAATAGAAATGAGGTAGTTCTCTTGGTATGGACGGGGAATTACTCTATGGTTGCAGGTAAGCTGAAATTCGGTTACTCATTAGAAATGGTCGGATTACATAATTCTGCGGTTCCGTGCGTTCCGTGTAGAGTTTCACTTTGTAAGTTTTCGAAGCTGTAAAAGTGAAGTTCTGCCAAGTCACGAAATAACATTTTACACAACAGGTATCTCTCATAGTATCGCCTTAAAAATGATCGTCATTAGCGTCATTTTTGGTTTTTGTTTGTTGTTTTTTTTTTGTTGCTGCTATTGTCGTCGAAGACCTTGTTGATGCCGTTTTATCATTGGTTTTGTGATGCTGCTGCCGCTTGTTATTGTTTTGTTATAGTGTGGTTGTGCTCTTCTGATGCAGCCGGGGGGGGGGGGGGGGGGCTAGGATAAGAAGAACGTGGGGCGCTGTCCAAAATAGGTACACAATTAACATGTACCGTGCACTTCGTTTGGGCGTTTTTGTTTGGAGATAGAAGACGATTTTTACGGCAGTAATTTTTTATTTTATTTATATATTTGAAGGGGGGGGGGGGGGGGAGGGGGCGGGGGTGATCCTATGGACCATCCCCTCGGTTAAAAAGTGGGGATATATATACACCCACGTGACCCCATCTCTCGGGATTTACGCCCATGATTGCTGCTGTGCTGTTGTTGTTTTTGTTGGTACTGTGCAAATGCAAATGCAAATGCTCTTTGTGGTTGCTTTTGTTGTTGTTGTTGTTGCTGCTTTTGTTGTTGCTCTTTGTTGTCATTATTGTCGTCATCACTTTTGCATTGTCGTCGTCGTCATCCTCGCTTTGTATTGATGTCGTCGTCATCGATTTTGCATCATCGTTGTCGTCGTCATCATTGTCGCTGTTGATATTCATTAATGCTCTTTCAAAGTTCGTACCCCAGGCACCATGAGACGTTCCCACTTGGGATTCAAGTAGTAGACGATGCCGTCAACAGCGCCCTCTAGCGTCACCCCACGCACCAGTAGCACGGCGAGGCAGATGTAGGGGAGGGTGGCCGTCACCCAGACCACCTTCCCTGACGCATGAATTCCCCTCCAGAGGCTCAGGAACACGACCACGTACACTGCCAATACACACAGAGCCAGGTCCCACTTGACCCCGCCCACGTCCTCTATGCTCAACCCTTCAGTCAACCCCAAGACCTTCAGTCTTTCAAACGGCAAAGAGTAACACAAAAATGTAAACACAATATATTTAAATGCCTTATTCTCTTAATTTCAAATTTACAAAATGAAAATGAACGATAAACGTTCTTCAATTGTAGCTTTAAGAAATGATCTCAAAAGTTATTATATCTGTGAGAAATATATGTCTGTCGTAAATGGAGTTTTCCAGTTTAGTTTGAAATGGGAAAATTATTATGTGCATGTACTTTGTCGAGAGTAATAACGTTCGTATCTACTTTTATTGTTGTCATTATTGCAAGATATTTAATAGCCATTATATTGTATGTCATTGGAAGAGAGTTGATTAAAGATAAATAAAACATTATCCCGGGATAAAAACCCCAAAAAAGCACACAAACAATCTTTTTTAAATCAGAAAAAAAAATGAGTCTTTAATATAATAGTATACTGCTAGAAACTGCTTGTCAATAACATGAAATATACAAAATGAATGATGATTCAAACAGATTCTTTCTTGGCCTTTGAACAAGAAAGGAGGAATAAGTGAGCTGTCAGGGCGGGAAGGGATGCAAGAGAATTACGTTTCGGGTGTAAGGTCTCAACATCTAAAATACGTAGGTATCAGAGGGGCTCTTTCAAATTTCCAAATCGTTTTACTGACGTATTTTTAAGCAATATAATTCCCGAAAAAAATGTGTCCCCTGTCCAGACACTTTACAAAATGACTGCGCGCTAGTGTCGCGCCTCTGTTCAGAAGATGAATTATTGGCATTCTGCAAACAATTCGAAATTTGAAATAGAAATAATTATTCGATAACTACACGTACGCAGATTTATTTGCGTCCAATGTCTCACACAGAAAACAAATAATTTTGGCAATGCTAGAAAATCGATTTTTAACTTTATGTTCCGATTTTTCGGGGAGCCATACTCTGAAAGCTTGGGTTTGAAGTTCCCCGTATATCCACAACAGACGCTAAGTTCATCGAAGGAGACTCCGAAATGCCATACTATCGGAAAGCACCCATGATTTTAATCGGTCGTGGATAGGTATAGAGTACCGAAGTCTGACGTCAGTTGCCGCGGCAATGGTTCCAAACACATGCAGTTTAGAATGTATTCTGGTTCCAAACATTGCATTGATTGACGTCATCACTTCGGTACTCTATAGGCACTATGTCAACAAGTTGACTTATGCAGGAATTTCACATTAGCCCCGTCTGTGCACTTCCGGGTTGAAAGCGAGGATGTCAATGCTAAAATAAAAACAGTGCTATTCAACAAATGCATTCATGTATGAATGAATCACGCCACGGATGGCAGCGCATAGTCAGCTGTTTACTTGGTCTATAGCCTCTTTTACAAATCCGGAAGTGCGCAGATCGGTGTTATTTCCGTCAATTTGGAATTCGTCCTATGCAATACGCTGTACTCACTCATAAAACTCAGAGGCTGGGGACACTGTGTTGTTGCCGGTCGAGTTGCCGGCATCAAAAAGGTCATGACAGTTCTGCGTATTCCATGCGTTGTTGCAAGAAGTCCAGGGCAAGACACTGGTGAAGGAAGAGATGAAGTAATACACAGCCCAGGCAATGACCGTGTTGTAGTAGAAGGATACGTACATGTTGACCACGCAGATTGCAAAACCAATACCTGAACAATTGGAGAAGGGATTGGTATTGGAAACAAAATCATTGTGATTGTTGTATGTATTTTATACTCGCTACCTTGAGAGGACAAAAGAAAAAAATCTCCACAAGGAAATTGCAAAGAGAAGGATATCTCGACAAGGAATTTTGTTTCTAAGTCAATAAGGGAATTTCACATTCCGCGGCCATCATGAATGCAGCGCCACAGCTGAGGGGAACAAACTCCGTGAAGTGCGAGAACGGGAATTTTGTACCCCTCTGAAGTTAGTGCGGCATACAGAGGGCGCTCTACTATACTACGCAAGCGCTATGTCTCGACAAGGATGTAAATACAGGGGTTGAGGAATGGGTGGAGGTGGTGATGTTGATTGTGTTGGTGTGGTGTGGTGTGGTGAAAGCGGTGGGGTGGTGATGGTTGTGCTGTTTAGAGCAATTATGGTGAGAAGATAATGGTAACGATCCCATTGATAACACTAATGACGCAGACAAAGACGGTGATATCCATGACAATGGTGACAATGGTGAAAATGTTGTAAGAGTACAGTACTCAGTAGCAATGTTAATTCTGATAAAGAGGCGGAGAAAGGGCAGAATTCCCAGCCACACTGCAAGAACTTGTTAATTTAACCATTAACACCCAGTTTTTGCAGTGAAGAAAAGTCACTGCGAAAGGATAAGTGCAGATTTCATTCAAATCGTGGACCTTTAACAGTGGAGGACAATAGGGTCAAAACAGTTTAGTTAGAGTCTTAGAAACTATGCACAAAACCAATCAGGGTCCTTCCCAAAAGTTCTAAAAATAAGAGCCAATTAAGGGAGGTCCAACGAGACTGAAGGCATTTACAAGATTTATTTGGATGGAGTGCGAAGACACGCAGGACTCACCCGTTAGGAGCGGACAGATACGATTCCACACGGTGATACAACCAGTACGTTGGTACTGTCCCAGTGCTAGCTCCAGATACAACAGCGGTACACCGCCAAACACCGCCATGATCGTGTACGGAATCAAAAAGGCTCCTGGGAAAACAAAGTGTGAAATGAACAAAAACAAAATGTCTAAAATTGTCCGATTTGATGCGCCAGAGCTACAGCGATGCTCGTCAACAAAATTCTTCAATTTGTAAAGTTGAAAATTAACCGTATATATTTGTGTAAATATTTGTGCATGTGTGTCAATATTTTTTAAATTTTCGTAAGTATTTTTGTATGCGGGTAAATATTTATTTTTAATTTAAAAAAATGCAGGGCCCCAATGGAAATCAGTTTTAAACTGTTTAGGCACACCCTGGGTAAAAAAGTGTAATAAGTAAATAATTTATCCCAGAGTTGTGGACCAAATCCAAATATTAATAATAATAATAATAATAATAATTAATAATAATAATAATAATACATGCCTGACGAAATACATTTGATACATGATTGTAACGATATACTGAGAATCGAAATAGAATTGCAAGAAACGGAACAACTCCGGGAACATAAAGTAATAAAATATCATTGATTTTCCAATATTGTAAACATTTGGCCTAAACTGTAACTAAAATCTGGTGCTTGTGGGCACTTGAGACATGAGGACATTAATTTGCTCGTAAGCAATCGGACAGCGAACGGTTTAGAGAGACGACTACGTTTAGTTCCCGTGACCTCATCAGTTTTTGCGCTTGTTTTACGTTTTCCTAACTCATCCTAAACGTAATCACCTTGTTTACACGGATAGCGGTCGCACGTACTACACGTAAGCAAAAAACGTATAAATCAAAACGAACGATCTCGGGTCACTCGAGTGACGTCAGAGCGGCTGGTGACAACTATCTGTAGGCCTGGTGGCGCTATTTGCGATCCCAATTTTCTGTCAGCGCTGTGACCAGCTTATAATTTGTTTTTTATTAATTTTTTGATCATTTATTGACAAATAATTGGTGTTTCTTAATTGTTACTATTTTAAACGACTCATAGAATTATTTTTATTTTTATAACAAATTGATAAATGAATGAGGCTCAAATTTTCAATTAAAAAATGTTGCAATATTATTTAACAATATCATCGGGTCATTACTTTTTAACTGAAATTGCTTCAAAATGACTAAAAAGTAAATCAACAAAAAACCATAGATTTGCATAGGGTTAACCTATGATGACCATTGACCCCTCAATTTATTTCTATTTTTGTTTTACTCTTTCCAGTGATATAATATTTAAACGAATTGAAGCAACTTAAAATGTTCATGAATCTTCCTTGTTAGGCGGAGTGTCCATGATTGATGGACAGACAGAATCGGAGCCCCATTTTAAAGTGGATTGGTTTTAAATAAGGTGACATATACTTGACTGAAGCCATGGTGCTTCATTCGAAATATGTACACATTTACGTCAATCGTCCAGAGTAATTTGGAAAGAAATATTTGTCGCTGTTTTGAAATAATTTCCCACCGCTGGCACATTGCCGGACGTGGCAGCCATGTTTTTAGCATGGCCTTATGGGATACTTACCCAAGTAACCGGCTCGAACGGGCTCGCGCTTGCACGAGTAAGCGCTGGGGTAAGTAATCGAACGCGGTAAGGTTCTTCAGGCTTGAAAGCTACAGTGCGATATACGTTCAGTAACAGAAATATAATAGACGAAAACAACTAAATCTAAAACACAAACACAAACAAAAACAAAACACAAAAAACAAAAAAAAACCTACAAAAATCAAAAACAAAAACCCCAGCAAACAAAGATTGATGGACTCTTCCATCATAGATGCGCACTCCCGCTGGAGCTACCGTAGTCTCCAGTTTCGTGCGCGGTTTGGGATTTTGGGATTCCATTTGTCACAAACTGCAAAACAAGAACAAAATAAAATTTAATTGCATGTCCCTTGTGCAGCAAAAATTATACCCAAACCGGTACCGGCAGTGCCGATCTATTTATAGCTGATGTTGCAATGGTAATCTGGTCCCAGGGTAATCAGATGACGTCAAAGTAATTCCCCTTAGCTTTACACCTCTGCCGAAACTGACTTTCCTCCGCTGTGACACAGTGCTTTGAATTAGGTCTAAGGTAAATGCAGTTGTTTTGTTCAAGACAGTAAACATGTTACCCTCGTCAAAACTGTCTGCACTGTAAAAACTTCCCGTATTTTTTTACGGTAAAAATCATGTATATTCACTGTGAGTAACCGTAAATGGACTGCGCGTTACATTTTACGGGCAAACCCGTAAAAAGCCGCTCATTACATAGCAATTGCACGACCAATCAGAAATGAGGAAATTTGTGTTCACAAAAGTCAGGTTAAATTGCCGTGTTTAGTCCAAAAATACACTTTCTTGACCATAATACGTTTTATTCAAACAATTCCACAATAAGTAAGATTTGAGGCTTTGCATGGCGGAGAAACTAATACATGAATGGTTTGCGGAAACACCATGTGGAAATATTTCTCAATTAAGAGAATGGTTCTGAAAAGAACCAGAGGTATAAACTCGACGTTCCGGTCAGTATGCTCTGACCGTCTTCAGGAGAATGCCTAAACTCTAAGAAAGTTAAGGAGATACGTTAAGGAGAGCTAGCTCTCCGAAGGATGTCGTCCGACTGGTGATTGCGTAAGGGATATGGTATGGAGACGCAAACCGACAGGAGCTACCGATCTTAGAGTCTTGGCATCGCTCGAAGAAGGTTTAGATTGTTAATGAGTTTAGAAAGCCGAATTTGACATCCGTTCATATAACCTGAAGACGGTCAGAGCACCGGAACGTTGAGTTTATACCCCTGGTTCTTTTTAGAACCATTCTCTAAGGAATATTTCTACATGGTGTTTTGCTTTAAGGGGAGCTGCGTTCTAAACTTAACAACCTAAGCTTCCTCAAGTGTTGCCGCGACTCTAAGATAGCTCCTGTCGGTTTGCGTCTCCATATCCCATACGCAATCAACGGTCGGTCAACATACTCTGGAGAGCTAGCTCGGCCCTCATCCGAGAACGTATCTCCTTAACTTTCTTAGAGTTTAGGCATTCTCCTGAAGACGGTCAGAGCATACTGACCGGAACGTCGAGTTTATACCTCTGGTTCTTTTTAGAACCATTCTCTTAATTGAGAAATATTTCCGTGTGGTGTTTCCGCAAATCTTTCATTTATTATTCCGCAATGGAATTTTGATATTTCTTTACAAACATAATTGAAGATTCTCATTATCTCCTTCCGTATTCAAATATTGAAATTGTTCATGGAAAACCATGACTTTATTATGGTGGGAAAGCTTAATATAGAGCTAAAGCTTGACATCATTCAGGTTGTAGTGTTTAGTAATGCATAATAATTTGCTTCCCGTAAATAATGTCAGTATTTACAGACTTTTCACAGTAAATTTAAATACGGTTCAACCGTAAACAATACGGTAGACGGGTGGCAGCTTGCTGCACGTTTTTCGACTGTTAATTTTACGGGCAATTTGTTTTACAGTGTGTGCTCTGACTGAACATTTCAATTCAGCGGATTTCCCCCTATATTTAGATATAATAGACGACATTCGTCAAATTTCCCGACATCAACTGTAGAAATGTTTACGTTAACACATGCTAATTTTTAACTTTAATTTTTTTACCAGTCGTTTTCTATAGAAAAGTTATATAGGCTACTCGTGTTTTTTTTATGTATGCCTTATTTTGAGCCAAACTGGACGCTATTGCAGATAATCGAGAAAACTGACAACATTTGCAAAGAAATTTATATTGATTTCGTTGTAGTCATAGTCATAGTCGTAGCCGTAGCCGTAGCCGTAGTCGTAGGCCTACATGTAGTGGTTGCTGCATGTAGTGGTTCCATTTTTATAAACTTACCTCCCCCATTTTTGAAGCAGACGTACGGGAAGCGCCAGACGTTTCCCAAGTCCACCGCGAAGCCGATCACAGACAACATGAAGTCCAGCTTGGAGTCCCACTTCTCACGATCGCCCGTACGGGCCGCAGCCTCCCACTGCCCCGTCTCGAGTTGCACCAGCTTCCTCTTGGCTTCGCATCGTCCCACGGACCCCACTCCACTCGCGGCCTGGAGTCCGGGTCTGTGGTTTCGCCGCGGTGCTAGGTCGCCCACATCCTCGGGAGGGCTTGCCGCGTTGGCCAGCAGCTCGCTGGTTGAGAGCTGAGCCTCGAGTGGCTTGTTGAAACTAGCCATTCTAAAAGTGAAATATATCTTAGTGTTATTAAGTATCTTAAAAATCTGTAATGTGCAGGTTTACGTGTTGAATTTCCAAACGGTTTTATTTCGACAAAGCAGCGCAACAAATTGCCGCTAAAGTGGAGACGAGTTTCCAATTTTTCTGGAACTGGGCAGATTCACGGTGAGAAATGCAATGTAAGGGTTTTAAACTCATTTCCATTATATAAGAACAGATGAACCAATCACAGGAATTGTTGGCATTTTTTTGTCACCTCTCAAAATCCACGATCAATCAACAGGCCCCGTACGCACTAACGAACCCCAGGGGAAGGTGACGGGTAACGGAACAGACCGTGTCACGCTTGTCACTGCATAGGCGCCTTTCGCGGTCTTTTCGCAGAAGGAACCGTGATTTCGCGCGCTAGCTTGTCCGCGGTGATTAAAACGGGCAATGTAGGGGAAAACGATACTAATTACAAGGAACGGTTTCCACATGTTGGCTAATTGCAATAAGGAGATTTTGGTATTCGTCATTAAAAGCGATTCATCCTGAAATCTTCACGACCAATGATATTTGTACGATAGGCTAGGATAGGCTAGTATAGGTTTACCCGGCTATTTTGCAACGTTTTTCATTCAAATTCAAAGATTTTGATATTCGAATTCGTCCAGCAAAATCGATTTAATGCATTTACAAGTTAAATTTTGTAAAGTTTCAATCGAATTCAAATAATGAGCACACATTTTCTACAAGGAGGATTCAATTTCGTCTCGCTCACGCCGAACCGTGTTGTTCAGAATGTCAAATTCGTCTTTTGCCACGCAATTTAATAACACATTTGTTCAATTTCGTCATACTTCATTAATTATTCTCAGTAAAATACATAGAGGCGGCTGTTAAGGATAATTTCACACTTTCTTTTCTTCTCTTTCCTTATTTATTCATACATTTATTATTTGTTTCTTTCGAATTCTTTAAAATTCGACCCTGCCACGATTTGAACCTGAATCCCCTGATCCGTAGTCAGATGCCTTATCCATTGGGCAACGGGGCCAATGTATATCAGTAAGGCATGTCATGAGCTACATTTGGGGGCAACAAATCTAAATCTGATGGGGAAAAATTCGACCCTGCCAGGACTCGAACGTGGAATCCCCTGATCCATAGTCAGATGCCTTATCCATTAGGCCACAGGGGCAATAGGCACAGGAGATTCCAGGTTCGAATCCTGGCAGGGTCGAATTTTTCCCCAACAGATTTAGAATTATTCCCTCGAAATGTAGATCACATTCCTATGACATGCCTTTCAAATGTGCAATTTGCCCCTGTGGCCCAATGAATGGATGAGGCATCTGACTACGGATCAGGGGATTCCAGGTTCGAATCCTGGGAGGTTTGAATTTCCCCCCCGACAGATTTAGAATTTTTCCCCAGCAGATTTAGAATTTTCCCTTAAAATGTGGATCACATTCCTATATGACATGCTTTTGAAATGTGTGTATTGGCCCTGTGCCCAATGGATAAGGCATCTGACTACGGATTAGGGGATTCCAGATTCGAATTCTGACAGGGTCGATTTTGTTTCCTCATCAGATTTAGAATGTTTCCCTCTAAATGTAGATCACACTGCTATGACATGCCTTTCCGAGGTGCACACTGGCCCTGGGCCCAGCAATGGATAAGGCATCTGAGAGACTGGTTGTAATTATTCGATAAATAAACGTGCATGGGTGGGTTTTTCGTTCAATGTCTTATTCAAACGTAAACAACTTTTGTTTTCGCAATTAAAAAAATAAGGGAGAAACTCGAAAACGGCACAGACAGTATATTATCTTTAAAATAAATTCAAAAATTGCCCCGATAACTTCTAGGCCTGTATGTCTACAGAAATTACCCAATAATAAAACGTCGAACAAAAATATGAACTGCAGACTTTACATATCAAATCTAACGAATGGACGGCCAACCAATTTGTTCTACATTGTTCTTCCATTATTTCATTTCTGAGCACAATGTACCCTATATAATTTTGATTAACCTGTTTTCACATAAATTATACAGGTGCACTGTATTGCGACAAGGAAGAAGAACGCTTGCAAGGAAATATCAGATGTAAATGACCTTACCTTACAGAACTTGAACACACTAGGATTTACTTAAAGATCACACGTATGTCCCACTCTTCCACAGGACAATGCCCGTTGCAAACACTCCGACACGACACCCCCGTTCAACGTTGACTGCACTCGTCGCAGAAACTGCAAGATAAGTTTTGTGCCGCGATTTTAATACTAATGGTTCTACAAAATACGACTTTTCGTCTCTCTGCGATCTGTGCCATTAATTGTCTTCTCTAGTTCCACAGAAGCTGATACAAAAGTGTAAACACTGCTGGTTTCTCGCGGCAGATAATCTTACAGTAATAACAGTGGTTTACTTTTGCAATGCAAGGAAACGTAAAACGGTTGCAAGTCCAGTGCCAAGGTCACGATTAGGCCGCTTTAAGGCCACGATTACGTCCAGAAAGTCAAGGCAAGGGTTAATCCAATGTCAGGGTCGGGCATAAAAAGTTCACGGACGTGTATACCCATAAGCGCACATAGGATATCTTTGTCCCGGTGTAGAATTTGCAATAATTTGATATGCACTTCCCGATCTGTTTTAGAGATTGGACCTATACCGGTACCATTATCAAGACTCGGGCTTCAAAGCACGTTTACGAATGTCAAGGGAAAAGGACCAATTATGATAATACTTTACGCGAATGCGAAAGCGAAGCTTGTTTATGACGTCAACGTCAAATAATTATTCGCGAGGCGAATTCGCAAAAGTTGAACGCAATTCAACTTTTGCGAATCTTCGCCGCGATTGTTTCATGTACAGACAGGTGTAACGTGAATTTCAGTCACCATGAAATACGGTCTCATTGGTAGTATTGCGCATGCCTGAGTGAGGATAATTAGGAGAGTGGCCAGTCACGTGAGAGGGTTTAATAGGGAAAAGCAGACCGATTTTCATGGGAGTCGGATATTCATATGACACCAGCTTTATTAAATGAATTGATAAAGGCACACCCCTACCCTACACAAATCAATGTACAATGTAGGTACTACTTTTTCCTGCGTCATTCATGTTATGCGCTTGCATTAAGCCACGCCCCAGATACATTAAATACACACCTACCTACATACCCTGACAAAAGGCAGTTTTTAAAGAATATATCATGCTCTGCATAAAATAATAAGAATGAAAGGCAACAAAATAATACAAACATTTATTTTCAGTGATCTTTAATAACCCAGCTCTCTCAAGCACGTTCATATGGTTTTAACTTTAGGATGATGGTACATGGTTTTTCTTATCCCGCGATTGAAATACCAACTAACATGCCATTAACGAAAATCTGAGTAGCAGTATTTTATTTGTCCGTGTATTACAGAATGGACCAGGTCGTTTTAGACCTTAACTCACGAATTGTACTTGAAAATGTATCTTAATATACGACTATATATTATCTATGATCACTAACAAAGGCAGTAAAACCCATGCAGTACATTTAGCCCACTGATCTCTATCATGGATAGCTCATTGTCCATTACATGCTGTACGAACAACTGTAGCCAGTCGCCGCCATATTACCGCTCGTGGAACATCCATAAATCATTGCTGCAAAGTCCGGCCTCTGCTTACGTCATGCTTTACTGGTTTTACGTACGTTCGTGCATCGCAGAGTGGAAAGATGGAGTAAGGTGTCTTCAACTTGAACAGCCAATGAGCTATCCCGATTTTTAGACATGAAGATCATGATTTAGGCCCTATATAATGTTATGTACAACATAATAATCTCCATTTAAAATTACACGAAACGCAAACAAGTGTGCGCAAACTGAAGATATATATAAACATTACACATATTTATTTTTGTGAATGTCGAAATCCGTAACTGAACGTAAAATTTGACCTTGTAAAGACTTACTGTTGCATTTAAAATAATTATACAGAAATATCATATGCACTAACCTATTACACGTTAGTAGTTCCATCTCCGTTTTGTTCGTTTATTCCAACACCGTTGCGGATGATTTTTTTTTTTATTAAAAGTAAACAATAAAAATAAATGGGGATAATTCTTCACTCAGTAAGTTTCAAACTTGAAATGCTGAATTCTGTCCAATAAATCCGACTATGGTACATAGCTTATATATATCATTTGGTTATCGAATATGTACAAAAGGGCGACTTGTTCGGTATAACTCATTAAGTTGTCATCGTTAACTTGTAGCCACAGTGTTTTCATACGTTTTACAATCACTAAAGTTGTGGGCGCATTCAACAGGGTGAGGACACCTTGTCCTCCGTACCCACGGGCAAAGTTTTGCCACTTAGTAACAAAATGTGAATTTCTTAGAGTAAAACAAAGAGTCACTATACAACTGCACCAACTGTGCACTGGACTTCGGTGTAACTCACCTAATTCTGCCAATGGTCTGACCCATTTATAATAGTAATCAATTGCAGTGGGCAATTCCACAAGGCAAAAAGGGTATACGCTTCGTTCTGAAATCCTATAAAAAAGGTCTGTATTTTCACTACGTTTTAAACCTGACATACCGATAAACGTACTGCACTGTCACAAGTTTGACGTACATGTATCTAGAAAAAATATATCTTTAAATTAAGATCTGTTAACACTGCGCATAATGGCATATATAAATATATACAACTATAGTTTTCGTTCTGTGTGCCGACTGTATAAAAAAGTAATTAAAATAAATTAATATTTCCCCAAACGACTATATATGTTATTTAGTACTGGGTGACACAGCTCCAATTAATCAGTAGTACAAATCGATAACAATGTCTGTTCATAATTTATACATTCATTATTTCAATAAACTTTATACCATAGTAACATACTTCGTAATGTTTTCAATAAGGTTCCAAATCTTCATATTAACCAAAAATAAAAATTTCTCGTACATTATTTTCTGCATATAATGAGTTTTCTGCATTTCATCAGTGTTACTGTGTTACTTGTAATTACAATGTAGTACTATCTAATTAAATATGGCTGTCCATTAGTATGTCTTGCCCAATTATTAGATGCATTGAGTTAATGACTACACAGCTTAGTTGGTTTCTAATGAGACAGCCACTAGTATTAGAGCTTGCCCTTTATTGGCCTGTAAAGTTTCCTGTCAAAATCAAATCTGCTAGTTGTATGAACAAAATCTCAATGGTTTCCAATGGATTTCCATGGTAGAAAGCCAGGACTTTTTGCTTTACTATTGGTCAAATTTAAACTTTATATCTGTGACAATGAGATTTTTAGGAAATTCTGTGACTTCCAGACTTATTCCAAGGCTATGAATTTTTGTTATTTTTTTTCCGTGAACAAAGGCTTTTCTATGAAACTTGAAATTATCGTACATTTAAAAAATGCAGACGACTTCATATTAAACGTTAACTAAATTCCACTATTAATTACAGATAATATGACTAATCATTTCCAACAATTTCTTTGTGTGAATTTTCAATTTCTGAGTATAATATGCCCGTAACTTACAGAATTTCTCAAGAATGTCTATAGCATGTTCATGGGATTAGTAGAGAGTATCTACACCAGTTTCAACAGTTTTCATACAATGGCTACAGAATGATTATGCATTAAGAATATCCACACAAGGCATAGTATATATAGACAAAGGCTATAGAATGTACACAGAATATAAACATAATTTGTAAGGAATGTGTAAAAAATAAAATAAAAAAAAAGCAACAGAAATGGCATAAAATATTTAATCTGAGAAATTCTGTTTCTAGTTGTCGAGAATGTCATTACAACGTAATCCTCTTGTAAAAAAAAGAGAGAAAAAAAAAGCACTTTGCCCTTTTTCTTTTTTAAATGACTAAAGTAAAGTCTGGGTATCATAACTAAAAATGATCGGAAAACTTTGATCAGAAAACCAAGTTCTCTCTCCACCACACTCAGTAACTTGAAATTTTTGGACCAATCATTAAAGCCTCTTACCTCCATTTTCCCTCAGGGTTATATTAAAACTCGCCTTTAAAACTTGAACAACACAATGCTTACTCCATAGGCAAGGCACCACTGTACAATCTAATACCAGGAGCATATTGCAAAAAAAATCTCTCTGTCCACAAGATATGGTTTCGGTTAGTTGGCGTTGTCACAAGCTGTAATTTTCACCCAAACAAGATTCCTTTTTTTATTGAAATCACCCAATACAAGGCTAAAAGCCACTCTAGATAGAGGGTTACGATCAGAGGTGGTGGGGTTGGCGACATTTTGAACTGCCAATCCTACCACCCTTACAGTTTTCCTGGGCCCAGAACTAAATAGAAGATAATTCAACAGATTCCAGAGAAATTATCCCAATTTTCAGACCTACAGACCTAGGAGGGGTATCTTCCACCGTCGGTTAGACCAACTCACATGCCCAAAAATGCGGTATTCATCAGTTGTCAATGTGAGCTGGACATTCAGAGACTCATGGGTAATGTAAAAAGGTATGGTGTAATCAGTTTCTATGGTCTCTGCAGGTTGTTGTGTACTTTTAGTCATGCAGGTTGTGTAGCTATCGTATAGCTCACCACGTATGATCTTTGACAATTCAAATGATACCTTCTATCCCTGTGATTTCTGTCTTTTCTTGTCTTTTGTAGCCCACACCTCGAGTGGCCTTTTGGCCTTGTGTGGGGCGATAGCCACAATACCCATTGTAAACTTTTTTTAAAAAGTATTTCTTTGTCACCTGTAGCTTGTAATCTGACTTTGAATTTGACTTGTGATTGACCTGACTACAACTCTGCTGCCACTATCCATGCATTATAGTAGATTCAGCCTCATATGCCGATTGTACATTTCTGTGGAGATAGGAGCTCCCACGTATGAGGGGATAAAAAGAGTCTCTCCACAAATCATTCAGTCAGCTGAGGTTAGTACAATGGCCTGTGTGGGTTGAAACAAGTGCAGACAAATTCTATTGTGATGGGCTTATCCAATACTATCGATTATTACTGTAGTGACGTCCTTCATTATATACAATCCAGGTAGTTCAAAAATATAGAGGGACAGGCATATGAGCTTGAAACTACTATAACATAGTGCTGTTTGATCATGACATCAAGTTGCAAGTGAAGTTATGTACATTACATTGTTAGTTTCTCTGGATGCAGGGATGCCTGCTCAGACACTATCCTTGCTGCTGTAGTGCTCTAAGAAGTAGTACAAGATACCAACTTGGGTCATAGCATCGGACATGCCCAGTAGGCTGGACATCGGAGAGCCACTACCCCCAGCGGCAGGCTTGGAGGCGGGGCCAATCAGGGTGGGGCCAAAGACGGTGGCCAGGTTGTGCAGGTGCATCTTATTGTTGGATTCATTCTGGGCGACTCTAAAGAGGACAAAAGACGACACATGCCAATCATGACATTATACACGAGTATTGCCATTTAGGACATGCATTATGACAGTTATCATTCCTCACATGGCAAAATAATTAAATGGGAAAAAAAAATCAAAATAATTTGACAATTTGGAGAAGGTACTCATCAAGGGAGGCTTGGGGTTGAACCACTATTTAATTATTTCTTTCTTCATTTTTTTGTTTAGGTTAACGCTACAAATTCAGACCAGCGAACTTTTCAATTTAAAAAAATTAATTTGTTGGGTTACATTTATGCCAACAATCTCCAACCAATTTCATGGAGTTGCTAAGCACAAAAAATGCTCAGCACAAAAATGTCTTGCTCAGTTAAAACAGGTGACCAGCCAAAATGCCATGGGATTTTCATGCTAAGCAAACAACAGTCGAATACCAGTCAGAGGCAATATACATTACATGAGCATTTGGCTGGTAATCTTGTTTTTATCAAGGTAGAAATTTCATGCTAAGCAAATCTTTTTGCTTAGCAGCTCAATGAAATTCGCCCCTGGTCCAGTCGGCAAGTTTTTATCTATTGAATATTTATCCTCTATTTTGATCTGGACCTAGGAAAACCACAAGTTACGGTGGAAAACCGTAAGGGTGGTAGGGCTGGCAACCTAAAATGTGGCCAACCCCACCACCTCTGTTGTAGCCCTTTACCAAGAGTGGCGTTTAACCTTGCATTGGGTGACTTCCATAAAAAAGACCTATTGGCCACCCCTTTTTTAAAATTAAACATTTAAAATATGCTAGGCCTGCCCCCACCCCTTGCAAAGATTCCTGGATCAGCCTCTGCTCCCACTGCTCAACTAAACTTTCTTTAACATCCTTCACTGGTAGAAGCTTGGTTAAAAAGGACCTACCTCTTGAGATGGTTGAATATATAGAAGATATTGCTCTTGTTGGGTTCGGAGACTGACTTTAGGAGAGAAATCAACAATTCCCGTTTGGCATCAGGGTCAGTCAAACCTAGAAACATAATTGTTGCCAAGATTAGTGAAGTAATTCCATTCAAACAATACAAACCAATACAACCACCACTATGGTAGGAATTGAACTACAACATCACATGATCCACTAAACATGTTTGGTATAGACTAATCAGACGAGCAAAATTAGAAGCCATCTTTGGGTACCCAATCGAGCGGTACCATACACGCGCGCTCGTCATACGCGCGCACTCATTGCGCCTTTGACCAATAGGATTGCCAAAGTAAACACGTGCCTCAAAAGAACGCGTATGATGCATGCACGAGCGCAGTACCGCCCGATAGGGTACCCAAAGATGGCTTCTAATTTTGTTAGTCGGATTTGTCTACAGCGGTCGTTTGTCATAGTGAATAATGGAATTACGCAGGAAATTTTGTCTCTTTTTCTTTTATACTCGGACAAAAAAAAAAAAAATATATGTACAAATGTGCCGTCGTAGCTGTATCTAAAGACAATGATTTTAATAAAACATTTTGTGCGGGAAAAGGTGAGATTTTGAAAAATTTCTTTAAAAATAGAAAAATAAAATAAAACACGGCCCGACTTTTGTGACTTTTAGGGTCGGTGGCGGAGGGTAACAACTATTTTTTATTTTGGCCTAATTTATGGTTTGAAGGATTATCAAGTGGGGGGGGGGGGGAATAATCAGAAATCAATCTTGCAGCTCACACAACAAAGTACACCAAAAACCCTATTAGTTGGGTACCAAATTCACATCCAGAATATCATTTGGGAAAAAAGAAATCAAGACAAATCACTATACTGCCAAACTGACATTTGAAGTCTAGATAATGTACATATTCATACAAAAGCAAAACTGAAGAATATCTCGATTCTACAACCATATCCAACATTTGCAGCAGATAGATATCTAAGGGGGCCATCCATTTTGTTGTCACCATTTTCATGAGCGTACAGAGACTACTCTTTTTTCTGGGACCCCTCCTCCCCCCTCCACCCCTCCTCCCCCCTCCACCCCACCCCCAAAGAGAGTACAAACTGAAAAGGAAAAGAAAACATGATTTCTGTGTTCCGTCTTCCAGGTGCATAAACATTGTCACAGACTTTCTGGGACACTATGTAGGATAATCAAGACTGCACAACAATCCCATAAAATTAACAGTTGTACTCATAAGTGGATTTATAAAAACATGTGAAGCCTGAATACCTCTAATGAGGTATCCGTGCATGGAGCCGATTGCGTCAGGAACTAGAACTATGCGGGCTGCTACTTTACGGGAAGAGTATTATCATAAACGTAGGCATTTTAAATTATTTTCTAAAAGTGTACATGGCACCTTACCACCACTCCTTACAGTTTGTATGCTCGTGAAATGGTTGAAAAAAATTGGATGGCCCCTTACATACCAATGCAAAATGAAACAGATATCTTTTTTTTCCTCCTACCAAACTGACATTCGGAAGAAACTAATTAACATACATACCGATGCCGTCCAGGAGCTTGGAGTAGAGGTTCTGGGTAAACAGTGGTTCCGGGAGTTCTCTGAAGTAGTGCTTGATGAGTCCCGCCACAGCGTGGATATCTGCTTGCATCAGCTTGACGGGAATGTGCTTGCTGTCTGCAGTCGCCAAAGAAAGGAACAGAGGAAATTTGTGAAACTACCTACAGGTGGCAGAGGGAGGGGGTCAGAGGTGGGATGGGGGTGTGGGGTGTGGGTTGGGGGATGGGGGTGAGACAAACATCACTGTAATCATCATAGGTCAACTTACTCATTTCAAACAGTTTCCTTAGCCTCTGGATATCAGCTGAAGAGCCAGAGATCCGGTAGATACCCATCTCAAGCAAGCCTACCAATCAAATCAGAAACAAATTAATCAACAGATATTTGTTTAAATTGATAACAGTTGGGATGGCCTGACATTTTTAATCCTATCAGAATCTTTCCTAAAAGGTGCTTCTCATTGTTATCAATTACAATCAAAATGTCAGGCGCTTCTCATTGTTATCAATTACAATCAAAATGTCAGGCGCTTCTCATTGTTATCAATTACAATCAAAATGTCAGGCGCTTCTCATTGTTATCAATTACAATCAAAATGTCAGGTGCTTCTCATTGTTATCAATTACAATCAAAATGTCAGGCGCTTCTCATTGTTATCAATTACAATCAAAATGTCAGGTGCTTCTCATTGTTATCAATTACAATCAAAATGTCAGGTGCTTCTCATTGTTATCAATTACAATCAAAATGTCAGGTGCTTCTCATTGTAATCAATTACAATCAAAATGTCAGGTGCTTCTCATTGTAATCAATTACAATCAAAATGTCAGGTGCTTCTCATTGTAATCAATTACAATCAAAATGTCAGGTTCTTCTTATTGTTATCAATTACAATCAAAATGTCAGGTTCTTCTTATTGTTATCAATTACAATCAAAATGTCAGGTGCTTCTTATTGTTATCAATTACAATCAAAATGTCAGGTGCTTCTTATTGTTATCAATTACAATCAAAATGTCAGGTTCTTCTTATTGTAATCAATTACAATCAAAATGTCAGGTTCTTCTTATTGTTAACAATTACAATCAAAATGTCAGGTGTTTCTTATTGTTAACAATTACAATAAAAATGTCAGGTGCTTCTTATTGTTATCAATTACAATCAAAATGTCAGGTGTTTCTTATTGTTATCAATTACAATAAAAATGTCAGGTTCTTCTTATTGTTAACAATTACAATAAAAATGTCAGGTGTTTCTTATTGTTAACAATTACAATAAAAATGTCAGGTGTTTCTTATTGTTATCAATTACAATCAAAATGTCAGGTTCTTCTTATTGTTAACAATTACAATTAAAATGTCAGGTGTTTCTTATTGTTATCAATTACAATCAAAATGTCAGGTGCTTCTGGACAATATAAAATTGTTACCGGCTTACCTCTTTTCTCCACTTCCTCCACACAGAGCTTGACGATGTTGGGGATCTTAACGCCTTCTCTGTAGCACAGGTTGCTGATCCGTACCCCAAACACCCCCAACTTCTTCTTGGATTGCACTCTCTTCAGAGCCTTCTCTGTCGATTCAAACCTTAGACCGACGTTGATTTCCAGCTGAGATGAAGAATCAAGAGATATATTTTATTTTGATTATTTTTTTCAGCAGGTTTGCCCTGAAAAAGGATTAAAAGCCCACTCAAGGTATGGAGCTTATCAAAGATACAAGTAGGAATTAAGAGTACGGTTTTTACAGGAGACGTCGGGGTGTCGCGGCAGTTCTGGCAGCCAAGTGAACCGCTACAATGTGTTTGTGCAGTCAACCGTAACATAAACAATAATCCAACAATGGATTGAAACTGCACAAGGCGGCAAATTGCGTCATCCGGCCTGGTGGCACTTTTTGTTGACGCCATATGGCGTCATCCGTACGCAAGGGGTTAATATTCCTCTTGATGCAGGAAAGATCGTAAGATGAAGGGAAACATGCACCAGGCAAAGAATTCCATAGAGATACAGAACGAGGGGAAAAAGCTATTGGCATAGCTTTTTGTTCTACATCTAGGTAAAGCTAGAGTAGATTTATCGTCTACCCTAAATACATAATTTTCTTGAGCAATTTTTAATATTTTTTTTTAATAAAGAAAAGTGAAGATATTAGAGGTACAGTGAAATCTTGATAAGTCAAAACTGGTTAACTTGAAAACTTGGTTAACTCGAAGTAAGAATTTATTCCTGTGAAAAGAATAGCAAATCATGTATAAACATGCCCACACTAACTCAAAATTTTGGACCGGTAACTTCGGATAAGTCGAACTCAAAATCACCAGGTGCAGAAATAAACTTGCATAATTAGGCCACAGAAGAAACTGGAATCTTTTTGTTAGGTTAAGGAATCTCCCAGGACCCTAATCAATAAACATAAACTCGGGTACAGATAAGCAACAAAGAGGCTATTAGCGTCCATAGTATTATTGAAGCAGCTGCCTATTCGCTCCGGTGCAACTTACAACGATCAAAGGGAACTGCTGGTGACCCGCCCATGAAGGCCGAAGACGCAAAACGGCCTTAATTGTCATTGCAATCCTTTGAAGAAGCGCCCACGCAATGACGATGCAGTTGGCAATGATTCAAGTGAACTGCTGACCAATCACAGTCGCACGTGCTTGCTGCAGTGACGTATGATGGGTGGCTGGATCGTTTCAAGGCCAGTGCAGAGATCAGTGTTTCAAGGCAAGCCGCACTGCTGTGCCGCACGGGATCGTTTTCTCAAGAGAGGGCGCATGCCATCTCAAGAGAGGGCGCTGTCGTGACTACGGAGATGACAAACGAATGGCTACGCAATGGACTGCCCAAGGTTTTGGCGGAAGGGACATCTTTAACGCTGATGAAACGGGCTTGTTTTATGGTCTCTTGTCAGACCATTCCCTCACACTAAAGGGGGAGACCTGCAACGGCTGAAAGCGAAACAATGATCTCCTAAAAATGCCATAATGTTGTGCTCTATTTCACGGCCGGCGTTACATTGGATATTCGCTTGGTATTCACGTACGTAATCTTTGGGAAAAAAGGGGACCTTGGGTAACTCGAAACTCCGCTTAAATCTAAATTGGAGCCTATTCCCCCCGAGGTTCGACTTATTAAGATTTCACTGTATGTAGTTTCATTTGCTTTTACCTTCTCCATTTTGATGGTTGTACTGATTTCCTTCTTCCCAATCTCGGATCTTGTTAACTGTTGAATAAAAAATACAATCAACCATTGCATGTAAGAAACAAATTTCAGCATTGACAAAATGTAAGCACTGCATTAGTATTTTCCCTTCACCTACCTATTTAACCCAGCCCAACTTGGCACCCAGCTCAGCTCCTCCCAGCCCTGGTCCACCTCACATCCTGCCCAGTCCAGCCCAGCCCAACACTACTTCACAATACCCAGACTAGTCCAGCCTAGCCTGACACAGCCCAGCGAAACCCAGATCAGCCTTGCTCAGATGAACCCTGCCCAGACCACCACAGCCAAGCCTATCCCATCTCAACCCTGACAAGCCCCACTATGCCCAGACCAACCTGGCCAAGCAGGCTACAGCACAGAGCAGGTCAAACCAGCCTGCTACAGAGAAGCAAGCCTGTTAGTCCATGCAGTCCAGCGCAACCCAGGCCAGGCCAACCCTAGCCAACCCAGCCCCACACTATGCCCAGACCAACCTGGCCAAGCAGGCTACAGCACAGAGCAGGTCAAACCAGCCTGCTACAGAGAAGCAAGCCTGTTAGTCCATGCAGTCCAGCGCAGCCCAGGCCAGGCCAACCCTAGCCAACCCAGCCTCACACTATGCCCAGACCAACCTGGCCAAGCAGGCTACAGCACAGAGCAGGTCAAACCAGCCTGCTACAGAGAAGCAAGCCTGTTAGTCCATGCAGTCCAGCGCAGCCCAGGCCAGGCCAACCCTAGCCAACCCAGCCCCACACTATGCCCAGACCAACCTGGCCAAGCAGGCTACAGCACAGAGCAGGTCAAACCAGCCTGCTACAGAGAAGCAAGCCTGTTAGTCCATGCAGTCCAGCGCAGCCCAGGCCAGGCCAACCCTAGACAACCCAGCCCCACACTATGCCCAGACCAACCTGGCCAAGCAGGCTACAGCACAGAGCAGGTCAAACCAGCCTGCTACAGAGAAGCAAGCCTGTTAGTCCATGCAGTCCAGCGCAGCCCAGGCCAGGCCAACCCTAGCCAACCCAGCCCCACACTATGCCCAGACCAACCTGGCCAAGCAGGCTACAGCACAGAGCAGGTCAAACCAGCCTGCTACAGAGAAGCAAGCCTGTTAGTCCATGCAGTCCAGCGCAGCCCAGGCCAGGCCAACCCTAGCCAACCCAGCCCCACACTATGCCCAGACCAACCTGGCCAAGCAGGCTACAGCAAAGAGCAGGTCAAACCAGCCTGCTACAGAGAAGCAAGCCTGTTAGTCCATGCAGTCCAGCGCAGCCCAGGCCAGGCCAACCCTAGCCAACCCAGCCCCACACTATGCCCAGACCAACCTGGCCAAGCAGGCTACAGCACAGAGCAGGTCAAACCAGCCTGCTACAGAGAAGCAAGCCTGTTAGTCCATGCAGTCCAGCGCAGCCCAGGCCAGGCCAACCCTAGACAACCCAGCCCCACACTATGCCCAGACCAACCTGGCCAAACAGGCTACAGCACAGAGCAGGTCAAACCAGCCTGCTACAGAGAAGCAAGCCTGTTAGTCCATGCAGTCCAGCGCAGCGCAGCCCAGGCCAACCCTAGACAACCCAGCCCCACACTATACCCAGACCAACCTGGCCAAGCAGGCTACAGCACAGAGCAGGTCAAACCAGCCTGCTACAGAGAAGCAAGCCTGTTAGTCCATGCAGTCCAGCGCAGCCCAGGCCAGGCCAACCCTAGACAACCCAGCCCCACACTATGCCCAGACCAACATGGCCAAGCAGGCTACAGCACAGAGCAGGTCAAACCAGCCTGCTACAGAGAAGCAAGCCTGTTAGTCCATGCAGTCCAGCGCAGCCCAGGCCAGGCCAACCCTAGCCAACCCAGCCCCACACTATGCCCAGACCAACCTGGCCAAGCAGGCTACAGCACAGAGCAGGTCAAACCAGCCTGCTACAGAGAAGCAAGCCTGTTAGTCCATGCAGTCCAGCGCAGCCCAGGCCAGGCCAACCCTAGCCAACCCAGCCCCACACTATGCCCAGACCAACCTGGCCAAGCAGGCTACAGCACAGAGCAGGTCAAACCAGCCTGCTACAGAGAAGCAAGCCTGTTAGTCCATGCAGTCCAGCGCAGCCCAGGCCAGGCCAACCCTAGACAACCCAGCCCCACACTATGCCCAGACCAACCTGGCCAAGCAGGCTACAGCACAGAGCAGGTCAAACCAGCCTGCTACAGAGAAGCAAGCCTGTTAGTCCATGCAGTCCAGCGCAGCCCAGGCCAGGCCAACCCTAGCCAACCCAGCCCCACACTATGCCCAGACCAACCTGGCCAAGCAGGCTACAGCACAGAGCAGGTCAAACCAGCCTGCTACAGAGAAGCAAGCCTGTTAGTCCATGCAGTCCAGCGCAGCCCAGGCCAGGCCAACCCTAGCCAACCCAGCCCCACACTATGCCCAGACCAACCTGGCCAAGCAGGCTACAGCAAAGAGCAGGTCAAACCAGCCTGCTACAGAGAAGCAAGCCTGTTAGTCCATGCAGTCCAGCGCAGCCCAGGCCAGGCCAACCCTAGACAACCCAGCCCCACACTATGCCCAGACCAACCTGGCCAAACAGGCTACAGCACAGAGCAGGTCAAACCAGCCTGCTACAGAGAAGCAAGCCTGTTAGTCCATGCAGTCCAGCGCAGCCCAGGCCAGGCCAACCCTAGACAACCCAGCCCCACACTATGCCCAGACCAACCTGGCCAAGCAGGCTACAGCACAGAGCAGGTCAAACCAGCCTGCTACAGAGAAGCAAGCCTGTTAGTCCATGCAGTCCAGCCCAGCCCAGGCCAGGCCAACCCTAGCCAACCCAGCCCCACACTATGCCCAGACCAACCTGGCCAAGCAGGCTACAGCACAGAGCAGGTCAAACCAGCCTGCTACAGAGAAGCAAGCCTGTTAGTCCATGCAGTCCAGCGCAGCCCAGGCCAGGCCAACCCTAGCCAACCCAGCCCAACACTATGCCCAGACCAACCTGGCCAAGCAGGCTACAGCACAGAGCAGGTCAAACCAGCCTGCTACAGAGAAGCAAGCCTGTTAGTCCATGCAGTCCAGCCCAGCCCAGGCCAGGCCAACCCTAGCCAACCCAGCCCCACACTATGCCCAGACCAACCTGGCCAAGCAGGCTACAGCACAGAGCAGGTCAAACCAGCCTGCTACAGAGAAGCAAGCCTGTTAGTCCATGCAGTCCAGCGCAGCCCAGGCCAGGCCAACCCTAGCCAACCCAGCCCCACACTATGCCCAGACCAACCTGGCCAAGCAGGCTACAGCACAGAGCAGGTCAAACCAGCCTGCTACAGAGAAGCAAGCCTGTTAGTCCATGCAGTCCAGCGCAGCCCAGGCCAGGCCAACCCTAGCCAACCCAGCCCCACACTATGCCCAGACCAACCTGGCCAAACAGGCTACAGCACAGAGCAGGTCAAACCAGCCTGCTACAGAGAAGCAAGCCTGTTAGTCCATGCAGTCCAGCGCAACCCAGGCCAACCCTAGCCAACCCAGCCCCACACTATGCCCAGACTAACCTGGCCAAGCAGGCTTGTACCACAGAGCAGGTCTGACCCGCCCGATACAGACAGGCCTTGTTAGTCTAGTCTAGTCCATTCCCGTCCAGCCCAGCTTAGCCCAGCACAACTCAACCCTCCCAACACAACACAACCCAACCCAACCCACCCCAGGCCGGCCCACTGTGCCAGACCAGCCTGCAAAGCAGCCAACACCACTGCCCAAGCCCACCCAACCATGTCCAAAACCCACCCATCCCAACCCTACCAAATCTAGCCTCAACCCAAGCTCCCTTTACTCCCCTCCAGCCCCTTACCCCCTCCAGCCCGCTTCCCCACCACAACTCACCGTTATAGCCCCCTTGTCAACCATCTCATCCTCCAAGCCCTTGGTGTAGTCATAACACAGTATCCGCAGCGTGTGGGCCCCCTCAACCTCCAGCCCAAACTCCTGATTCCACGTTGGCATCTTGGAATTCTCAGATTTAATGGTCCTCGCTCTCAGGGAGATGATGCCATAGGAATCCACCTCCACACAACAAAACAACTCTGTGTATTGAAAGGAAATGATAAGGGGGCATTTAATATTGTCCAGGTGCGGTATCGATCGCAGTACCGGAGGTTTTTATTTGCAGCGCCGCAGTATCTCGCACATAGAGGATGAATGGGAAGCCGGCTTGAATAACTGAATAATCATGAGGTCAAAACTGGAGCTCTGAGCTCATTATGGGCTCCGTGCGCCGTCGAATGAGGGCGCTGTCCACATAGCAACCGCACTTCCATGGGCAGTACGTCACTGGTATCCGCACCGCGCTCCTCCTTCATTTGATACTCGTATACCAGTGGGATTGCTTTGTCAGTTCGCTGACTCTCGATAATTGCGGTTTTAATAAGAATATCACAGCAGGAACCAGACACTTAAATTGAAGTCAGGTAAGATGGCATCGATATTGACCCCCCAACTTGCCTTTTCTTTCCACTGAGGGGGTAGTTGTGCACGGAGCTCATAGCAGAACTTGCTTTAATAGTGACGCAACAATATAAATCGTCAGCACTATTGTAAGCACTATTGTGCAGTCAAGTCGCGCTAACGTTTTCTGCTCTAATTGGCAAGGCTTTCTTGCATTAACCCTCCCTCTCTCGGTGCCAAAATGGAGCCAACTACCCTACCTATCAAAACCTATCGAGTTCCAGGTTGAAACACACAAGCTGTTGGAGAGGAAGGGCTTAGGGTTTCTGATAACAGTAGGAGTGTTAAAGCAGCACTACAAAATTGGGGTCTGGTGTGATACTTACGGGCAGGCACTGTGAGCCCCTTGGCTTGGTAGACCGTCACATGCAATGTTCCAAACAACAATTCTTCCTCTGTACAGCAGAAAGGAATTAGAAATGTCTAAATGATACAAAGTTTGTCAAGAAGAGAGAAGTTTGACATTTTTGAAAATTGACCTGCAATTCAGTAGTCCCAGAGTTTCTGCTTCAAAGAAAACGAGTGCCACTTTCATAACAACACAAACTTGCTGGAAACATTTTTCGTAACTCTTTTCGGCTTGGATGTAATTTCAGAATTCATTTAGGAAGCTTACCGTCTTTGATAAGTATGGATCCAATGTTGTTGATCTTGCGACCCTAAAAATAAAATAAATAAATAAATGTAAAAATTCAAGAATGTAAACAACAACATGCATTCCAGAATTAGAAATAAAACACACAATATGAGTAGACATTTAATTAAACACCCATAACCAAACGCTGCCTCTCTTTGGAACTCCTCACCTGTAACCTGCTTCCCTTCCACCTGTAATCTTTCACAATTCAATCCAAATGTGAATAGATACCTTCTATCCTTGTGACTTCTGTCTTCTCTTGTCTTTTGTAGCCCACACCTTGGGTGGCCTTTTGGTCTTGTGTTAGGCGATATCCATAAAAACAAATTCATTATTTTACTCACCCTCTTGCATTTGGTGAGTAGCTTCTCAATGTGGTAGGGAGTGAGTGAGGGGGTGACCCGGCATTCTCGCTTGGCTGTCAAGATGGCCTCCTTCCACTCTGAGCGCTCGTAGTCCGAGGACATCAAGAGAGTGTAGGTCTGGGTAAAATCAATTGATCAATTATCGATTATCTCAACTGAAATGATTAGAAAAGGAGTGGTCGTCTTATGTGTCTCACTCAAGATCTTGTGGATGAAACTCAGCCAAGGGCATCGTGTGCTTGTGTCCTTGAGCAAGGCACTTTGTTGTGATTGCTTTTATCAACCCTGGAGTAAACTTACTTAGTAAATAGACACTAGCGAGGGTCGAGTTGGTTGTCTTGTTTGAATGGCAGCAATTAGGCTGTGTATCCTCCCTAGGGAGCTAAGATTGTCTAACCCTAACCATCCCAAATCCTCCAAAATCCTCTTTGCCAAAAGGAGGAATTTGGAGGATTGAGGGCCTTTGGACGTTAGTGCATTGGAGGATTTTGCAGGATTGAGGTCATAAGGGGTTTTTGCCTCTGGAGGAATATGAAGGATCCAGGTTATCAGGCTATATCTAATGCTGGTTGATTTTGGAGGATTGAGGTTACTTGGGGTTTTATGCAAAAGAGGATTTTGGAGGATTGAGGTTACATGCTTGGGGGTTTATCGAAGAATGATGATTTTGGAGGATTGAAGTTATCATGGAGTTTATCCAAAAGATGATTTTTTTAGGAATCTGGTTATTTTTACCTTACTTTCACACTGTTCATGCCCTATGCACATTTTGAATATAGGTTCAGTCAAAGCAATGAGGCATTGTTTATACATGTACAACTTATTCTTTAGCAATCTGAAACCCACTGTAGGATTTTGCAGAATTCAGGCAATAATGAGAACATGATATCCAGTAAGCAAAAGTTGTCAATGTCAAGTTTTCCGAACCCCCTAAAAACAAATCATTTAGAGGCCGTGTGAGGCCCGCAAGAGACCCCACTGGACTCAGCGGGCAAGAGCTGGTGGATGCCGGCCGTGGATAGACGGGGACACTTTCCATAGGGGTGCAGTCAAGTTGTACAGTTTATGTACATTTGTGATGTGTCAAGGATAGAAAACTTGCAGTTAGCAGCTGTTGGTTCTATTTTTGGCTGCTTTTTTTTATTGAGTGTCCATGTACATAAATTTATCAAAGGGCTATACTGTTCTTGGGTTACAGTGTGGATACTGCATTGCATTTGGGGGGTGTCTGATTTCCGAGTGCTTAGCATAATGGTGTAAGGGTACACTTCTGAAGGTCATTTTTTTTAGAAAGCCATATCCATTTTTTAGAAGGTAAAACTTAGCAATTTTTCAAGTTTCCATGATTTGGTATAACACTGGCCATAAACCAACTGGAGGATTTTGCAGGATTCAGGCAGTGATCACCAGTAATGAATATTGGAGGATTTTGCAGGATTCAGGTTACATGGAGTTTTAACACTATGGAATTAGAGGATTTTGCAGGATTCAGGTTATGTGTAAGAAAAAAGGGGTAGGGAGTTAGGGCTAAGGAATGATTCAAGGGACTGAGGAGCATGGGTGATAATGATGTACATGTAGCACCTTGTGCATTATGTGGGTGGATGCTGCGTATTAAATCCAGATCACCATCATTATTACGCATCAAAATCCACTGCACTAATAATACACACTTTTCCAATGGAAACCACACTGGATATATCCAACTTGGTTGATAGCTGTCTGAGATTTTGAACGGCAAGTTATCTACAGGAATATAATTTTTTTCATCTGTTTTTCTCTTTGTTGGTTAGATTATTATTTTGATTAGTTTTGTAGCTTGCTCTGCACCAATTTATTGATATCACTAGCAACTACCAAAGTAAAAATAAGTACTTTATAAATATTCAAATTTATCATCATTAGATGCTTATTCTAAACGGGGGTTTGCTATTAAGATGGGATCTAACGTGTCTGAACTTGCTTAGGTTCGCAACGTTAGGCCAGCCAATTTCTTTTTATTTGTAAGGTCAATCGGGTCAATCCAGTCAGTCAGAAGTTTGCAGCAGTTTAATTTATTTCACGTGTCTGAAGTTGATAGCTCCTTGTTCCAAGTTCAACAGATACAAATAACTGAAAAATCTGTTCAGGTACTGTTTGGCGTTCCGGAGAAGTTGAAGCTCAAGCTTGAGTTCAGCCGACTCTTCATTACTACACAGACTTTGATTTTTTCGAAAGTGGATGGTAAAATCAAGACATTTTCTGGAGGAAACGATCCTCACCTTTCCCTGGTGATGGTAGAGATGCAGTGGCAATTTGGGGGATTCAATGATGACAGAACCCTCCTACAGAAATACAAAAAATATTACCATCAGTACGAGCTTCCTTAAATTCTGGAGTCAAAGTTCACAAGACTGAAAAGTATCCTTTTCTGCAGAAATCGTGTGGGACACAAATTCATTCTCATAATTCAACCACAAGTGAGCATCATGTGAGAAATAACTGATGTATTTCTTGAAGGAAAGACATTATAATTATCTCATCACCGGCTCTTTTCAGAGCCAACTCTTCCTCACAAACAAATCTTTCCATGGTGTACTCACAACCTACTTTCAAACTTACAACTCCACCATACAAAGCTTTAAATAATACCTAAACTGATATCTTATAGATTCTTGCAATTGGTTATTGAGATATGCATTGATAACGAAAACCATGGTATCCACAGAAATGTCTTTATCCTGTAGAGTGAATAATATTGTCTGTACAGTACATGCACCTGTCCATTTCACTGTACGTACTGGATACAATTTGGGAGCCAAAGAGGTTGATCTTTATCGTCTCTGTACGCAGCATCAACTTCAAGCTACAAATACATAGAGCTCTATGGACCACGGATGAAGCTTTAAGTGTGATGGTTGTTGAACACATTCATTCACAATAAGTTGCAGTTCTTTCATTTATTGCTACACATAATGTGGAATATGCAGTGTGCTAACCCAGCAGTGTTGTAGTCAAGACCATCACAAGACCACACAAGACCAGCACAAGACCAACAGTCTTAATCCAAGTCTTAAGCTATTCAAATGAACTGTAACAAAAACATTCCTTTGTCATGGTTTATGCCTGTTACTTGTGCCTGTTACAAGCTGGTCTCGTGAATGGTCTTGTGAATGGACTTGTGCATGGTCTTGAAATGGTCTCGACTACAACACTGAACCCAAGTATACAAGTTAGAAATCAGAGCTTCAGAAAAGGGATGCTGCTCGAATGGGAACTAACAGTAGACTGTCATTTTTATTAGCAGGAAACAGATGCTAAGGAACAAACACTTCTAGACTCATCTTCCAAGAAGATCATGACTCATATTAAGCAGTTGATAGAACAAAGACTCTGGTCAGAGCACTGGCCACAGTGGGTCTGGTGTAAATTAGTGTCAGGAGCTTCAGAAAGTAAAAAGTAATAAAACCTCTTGTGGTTACATAAAAGTCCTGGGAAGCTAGAAGTGGTCAACTATTGGCAATAACGTGCATGTGGCTAAACCGATAATTCTGAAATGTTTGCTCTAGTGGTATTTGCAGTAGGAAAGTTCCACATTACCGAATCCACAAGAAACTGCAGATACAATTGTAATACAGTCAATTCTTTGTGCACATTCATAAATGTACCGTGCAATGTATGAGAGCTTCTCAAACAAAAATCTACAAATTCAATAAATTTGATTTTTACGTTTGTTGCCAGCTCTTTCCTCTTTGCTTCCAGTGTCTTCGTCAGTTGCTTGCTCTGTCGCTGTAAAGTGGACAAGAAAAAGAAAAAGAAAAAAACAAATACGTTGATTAAGTCCTGAGGAAAGCCAACCTTTATTCAGTTATAAAGTACTCTCAAAAGTCTGTCCCCGCACTTTCATTAAATAAATGGAGGACTTCCCAATTGTGTGCACTTTTCTTTTTGCTTGTTTGAAATCAAGCCTCATTCAACAGCAATTCCCTGTCCCTTCTCTTGTAATGCTAGCCGAGTATTTGTTACAAGCTATCTCTTCTACTACAAACTTACAAAGTAAAAACAACTTGCGACGCAACATTAAAAATAAAAGGCAAATTTTTGTTCACATTCTGCAAACGGGCTTTAGAAATGTTGGCATGGATAGTAACTTGTTTGGACGCAGTAACAAATGACAGAGTAAGTTATATACATGCAGTCCCAAGCTTTATTAAACTAATCTAGCGCATTCACAAATCCACCCCAATATAAAAATATGAACATGATTCCAGGCTTTATTTATAGAGGAGAATGTTAGATCCAAGCAACTACAAGCTGGAATAACAAAAGGGAAACATGAGTAGACACAATGTTATCAATCAGGTGGACGAACAAATCACATGACTGAGGATAAATACTCTAGAAGCCAGTCGACAATTTTAGAGACAGCTCTTCAATAAGCGATGGGACTGGACTTGTAGCCGACTTTAACAATTGGTCTGGGATCCGTTTTTTTTTTTTTTGGAAAATTGAGAAAGAGAAAAGAGGAAGCATGTATAGGCTTCCAAGCAGACCCAGTTGAAAAAGTAGAATAGTAAGATCTTTGGAGGACAAAATCAGGATGAAAGCAGGACTTTTGCGGGCTTTCAGGAGTAGTTTTCGTTAATACTCACTATGTCTAAAGCATCACAAGCCTCATTTGGCATATTCTGCATTTACAACACTTGTACTCCATCCTCAACTAAGCTGCAGTACTCCAGCCCCAAGCCCTTTATTGTGTGATTTTCATGACACTTTTATGAAAAAAACTCAATGGGATTTCACTTTTTTTTTAGAGTTGTTGGGAAAAAAAGGAGGAAAAGTAGGAACAGTAATAATACTTGAAAGCGTTCATGTAGTGAAATGCGTAGCTACACAAAGACAGAATGCATAAAAAAGATTGATTTCAATAAGTCCAGGGTTTGAAATACAAACTGCCGTACTGGACCAACCCTGGTAATTTTAGGCATCCGTCTTGCAGTCTAAAGGTCTACCAATGTTTTTTTAATAAAATAATCCGGCAAATGAATCCTTAATTTCTGAAGCATTGAAGTCTAGCTTGCTTTTATTTTTCATTCGCTTGAGCAAATTTTAATTAAGTCCATATTTCACACCTATTCTAAAAATGTCAAAATTTCACAGCTAAACAGAATGTTTTCAGTGACCTTTGATAGATTGGTCCTGTAAAACTTTAGAACATTTCTTGAACTACTAGAGCAGAGGTCTAGTGGATATTTTCAATGCAATGTGACTCCTTAAGTCTAACCAGTGGACTGTGCTCGTAACTTGACTTGCACCACTCAGGTGACTTGCAGAGCTGTAGGCAAGTCCCTGCAAGTCCTTTCGCAAGTCCTTTTGCAAGTCCAGTCAGAAGTCCTTTCATAAAGCCGGTCACAAGTAACTGGATGAACAGTGACAAAGGAATGCCTTTGTCAAAGCTCATTTGAAAAGCTTGTGATTTGAATTAGGACTTGTGATGGACTTGTGACGGACTTGTGACGGACTTGTGACGGACTTGTGACGGACTTGTGACGGACTTGTGACAGACTTGTGACGGACTTGTGACGGACTTGTGACAGACTTGACTACATCCCTGGTGACTTGTGACTTAAGCTCAGACTAAACAACTACACTACAACACTGAACAGGAACGAAACCTAGAACAGAATCCTATCCATTTGTTGGAATCTCTTCATTTCTGTTCCTCTCTATTCTGTTAGCTGCCATCATTTCTTCATGCATGGTTAAAATAGCAGCAGTGTCAAAAACATTTAAAGGTAATAAATGTTAGAAGACCGCAAGATACATGTGCATGCATTATGTAAAAATCAACACGTTACACACATTAATTTTAACTCCATGTGCAACTAATTTTGTTTGATCATATCAATCTACACCCTTTTGTCCCCCCCCCCCCAGGATTTTTACGGGGGTTTAGGACCAAAACACACTAAACTGGAGTCACCAAGCTGGACAAGCCGGTGTAACATTTACAGCATTTTTCGTATTCTGATTTCTGTGTTGTCAACAGACCTTTCGCATAGCAGCCATCTTCGAGGCTAATGTCTGTGCTCGGATAGACATGGGCGAACCTTTTGTACTTACACTGTTACAGAATTTAAGCGACGGAAATATACCCCCCCCCCCCCCCCCAAGATGGCCGCCAAGCATAAGGTCTACGTTGGACATCTATTCACAGCGCTTCAAAATCAGTCGGTACTAGCACCCTCGTTTCACAGACGTTCGGTACGAGTAAAACCCAGTCACGGCTTAACAAGACAATGTGTTAATTTGACAAAACAGACAAGCTTGTTAGAAAAAAATTAATAGCGCGACATCATGCAGTGCGACTAGTGGCTTGAAAGTTTTTGCATACCCGGCCGGTTGAGTGAAGACGGAAGGACCCACTGGGACTGGAGGGCTGGATGGACAGAAGGAAAAAACAAAGGTGGAGAGAGAGACCAGGGGAACAAAACAAACATGTTTAACAGCAGGGTACCAGTTGGTGAAATAACAGGGGCGGATTTCGAGGGGGACGGATTTCGAGGGGGGGTGGTTTGGGAGACAGAGAGAAAAAAAACAAATTGGTTTTCATGGTTTTTTTTTTACACCGAGCGGAACTTAATTTCAGTTTTTCCATGCACTTTTGTTTTGCCAGACTTAATAATTCCCAATGACACTTGATAAATGTAACGACCAAAAAATCTCTGAGGTTGACTATTTCATGTTATTGGCTACTTGGCAAGCACAAACAGGAACGTAGGGTTATCAACTACCCAGAACCCATTACTAAAAAGATGACTTTGACTGATACAACAGCATCTTACCACGCCCGAGTTCGTATCTTTCCGGATGGTTGCTTTCAGGTCGGTTATCGCTTTCTTCAAGTCGCCCAGTTCCTGGTCACTCATGTTGGTGATTTTGGCCGGAGCTGTCCACAAAACCAGAGAAAAATACACCACAAATTTCTTAAGGTTACACCGGAAAGATTGGTTTATGATAGACATGCAGAACATTAATTTGAAACAGATTTTACACAAGAATCCCAGTGTACAACTAAATGCATCCGAGGCCAACACAGTTTGAGCTGTAACAAAATATAGTGATTATTTTAAACCAATTGTGACATTCCATGCAAAAAACCCAAAAAATGTGGTTATTTGGCCCATTATTTAAAGGAGTTCAAGAGCTTTAAAATGAGCCCTCACCAAGGTCTATAGGTAAAGCATTTCTCAAGTTACGGAATGTTTAAGATGAGAAATATGGGGGAAAACCTATAATGGCAACCTATAATGTACTGGCTTCTTTATCCAAGTCAAGAAGTAGAATTCCATCCTTTTTAAGGATTGGTTTTTAAACTGAACGAAGAAAACTAGCAGGAGTAGGATTTGAACCTGCAACCTACGGAATACCGTACCGGTGCTCTACCAACTGAGCTATCTTGCCCTATGTTAACAGTCTCCCAAATTGTCAGTATCTTAGTTCGGTGGGCGCTAGTCAGAAGTCATCAACCCAGAATGCCGTACAGCCAGGGATCACAGCCAATTTTACGATACAACCTGAGAAGCGACATTGTGGGGATCACTTAATGAGGATACGACTTTTTAACAAAGAAAACTGGCAGGAGTGGTATTCAAACCTGTGACCTCCGGACCGTACCGTAACCTAGTCAGTTTCCCTTGTAGTTTGTTTGATGAGGTTAAAAAGTTGTATCCTTTTGAAGGATAGGTTGAATTTTATGACGATAATGCCTAGGTAGAACACAGTGTTCCTCTCTTCAGGAAGGACAGACCTCTTGTTGAATTGCAACGGAAGCTTTATATAACATGCTGAATTTCCTGTTCAGCTCCATGATAATATGGCCACAAGGGCTTTATCTGGGTTAAAATAAATTGTGTTTCGTGAATTTTGTTCACTGCTTTACTGTACTCATTCTATGCTTAAAACGGATTTAAAACTGCTTCAAGTGATTTTCTTTCATATCTTAAAGATCATGTTGATTGCTGAGAGAAATCTGCGTAATTTTTGTAGCTTTATGCCGACGGAGGTATATAATAAAGCAGGCAACTTTTTCTGCCATGAAATAACAAAAAAAGTGACTTTTGAGAGTTGTTTTTATCAAGTCCTGTCTAGCCCACTGGTGCCATTTGTCTAAAACTCGTCACTGTGAGCACCAAACAAATGTCCTCTTTTGTGCCTAGCACTAGATTCCAATAGACCAGGGTTGCTTGATTTAAATCAGACAACCCTGATTTGTTTTGCTAAAATAAGACTTTTACAAAAAAGTGATTGTTTGACGAATTATAAGTTAAAAAGTCGCATCCTCATTGAGTGATCCCCACAATGGCGCTTCCCAGGTTGTATCGTAAAATTGGGTGTGATCCCTGGCTACACGGCATTCTGGGTTTATGACTTCTGACTAGCGCCCACCCCAACAAAGATACTGACAATTTGGGAGACCGCCAACACAGGGCAAGATAGCTCAGTTGGTAGAGCGCCGGTACGGTGTTCCGGAGATCGCAGGTTCGAATCCCGCTCCTGCCAGGTTCAATTAATTTGATTGAAATCGTGATTTAAACCAGTGATTGAAATCAGCCAACCCTGCTATAAACCATGTGTCCTTTGTTTACATCTAAAACACACTATACTGAAATCTGCTCAGCAGTATGCGCGCACGCATCGTGTTTTGCATAAATTTGGTTAAGGAGTGACATCAAAGGTCACATAATTCAAAGGCAATGTGACCTCATTCCTAAACCAAATTTTATGCAAAACATGCGCATACCGCAGGTCACAAACAAAAGAGGGACAATAAGAGGTTCGCGATTGCTGGTATTTACACACTTGCGTGGGTGTGTGTGAGTTTGTTTTTGCATTCAATAGGGTACCTTTAACAAAAGAGGACAATAGGGTCCCCGATTGAGGAAGGTCCCCATTTGAAAATCGTGTACAAAACCAATGAGGGCCCTTGCCAAAAAGTTGAAGTATGAACAATAGGACAATAGGAGGTCCCCGATTGCAGGCGTTTACACACTTGAATGTGTTGGGTGGGGGAGGGGGAGGGGGTTACTTTGACGTTGGTGGTGCCATCTTACCTCCTACTTTTGTTATCCATAAAGGCAAAAATAAGACCCATGTGGGTTTTTGATTTGCAACTCAAGGCATAAAACAAATTGGAAAAGAGTGAGGGGGTACCTCCACCCCAGGAGATTCCGACAATAAGCCAGTTCAGTATTCCAACTGCGCATGTGCACATCAAGATTTGAAAAAAAAAATTTCGCGAGAAACATTTCATCGTATGCGTGCAAAAGCATAGTGGGTACCAGCAATTTTAAAGAGATCGTCATGTTCTGAGGTAACATTTTTCAAAAAAAAGGCGAAGTGTTTTCGTAACATTTTTCCAAAAAAATGCGAAGTGTTTTCAGGTGTCTTGTGTGTTCAAACATTTGTTCTAACAAAAAGTTTCCATCGTCTTTTCGATTGCACGAAAGATTGCACAGAATGCAGATTCGGTTACCACGTCCCCCATAGCCTTGTGTGGATTTATCTGCCATGTTTTTCCCCCGAGAGAAAAATCGTCGAATCTTGTTGTGCACATGCGCAGTTGGAATACCGAACTGGTTTATTCATGTTAATTACCATAGTGCAAATCATATGTAATTACCATAGTACAGGCTACAATGTAACTTGGAACTCGCTCTGACGACTTCTGATTTGCTTGTAACGTATGGTCGTTAATCTATTTGTGCTCCAAACATACTGAAAGGACAATGTACTTTCTGGTCTGAAGCGAAAAATTGCTCAGAGGATAACTGCAAATGCAGGTGCCAAAATTAAAATATTTTATTATGGGCTCTGGCACATGAGCAGCCAATTTTGATGCTAACAGCACCGAGTATATAATGTCTATTCTCAATAGTGCTGTTGTGTAGTATTGTGGCCTTGTGGTCTAGTGCACTGGACTTGAGATCTTGGTGATACTACAGATTATTGGTTCAAGACCAGCTTGGGATTTGTAGCGCTTGTGTCCTTCAGCAAGACACTTTGTTACAAATTGCTTTTCTCCACCCAGAAGTGGGTACCTGTGAGAACAGTGATAATTATGGGCTTGGTTAGCCTTATAAATGCATTCAACTCGCAGTTAGGAATGGTTGATGGGCCTGATGAGCAGGGATAATAATGTAGCACCTTGACCATATGGTGGATATGTACGCATTATAAATATCCACATTGTTATTATTTCTTATTATTGCACTATGGTTCAGAAATCTCCCAGATATAAACAAAAGTTCAGTTTCTTATCAGTGGGGGAAAGACCCCACAGGTAGTTTATGGAAACAGCAATCCATCCTGAAAGAAAACTGGTAGAAGATTTGAAAACTTTATGCAGTCAAATGGATGCCAGACAGACAGACAGCCCGACACCCCGACAGACAGATGGATGGATACTGACCTTCTGACCTCTCATTGGGTGTCAATGACAGCTCAGCAAGTGGCATGTACCACTGACAGTCATACTGGGCCTTGTCACGGTGAAACATTCCACTGTTCCAAAGAAAATGAAAATAAATCATATTAAATGAGGATACATGTAGGTTTAAGAGAGGTGTATGCTGCACATGAAACCTGGACAGCAAGTCTGTGATAAAAAAGTTCTCGTCTTGAAAGCAAAAGAAAACCTTTCTCTACAAGTGATCAAGAAAACTTTTCTCCTTTCAAGAAAACAAATCTCAAAAAAAGGATTTCTTAAATTAAGAAATAAAACTACAAATTCATTTTCTTAAATGGAGTCAGTTTTATTTTCTTGATTCCAGGAAAGTAAAGAGATTTTCTCGTCATCCTCCCTAGAAAGTAAGAAAATATTTTTAGCTTTTTCCTTATTTAAGAATATTTTTCCAGCAACAAGAAAAAAATTCATCTTTTTTTTTAATTTAAGAAAATTTAAGGAATTTAAAAAAAAAAGTTTCTTAAATCAAGAAACTGGAAAAAACCTTCGATTACGTGTTTTTTAAATCAAGAAATGGACATTAGAAACACTTTTTTTGCTTCAGGGAAAAACTTATTTTACGTTTTTTTTCAAAAAAAACCCCCAAAAAACAAAACATTTTGGCAGTGTAGTTATGGGATGTATGCATGCACACAATCCTAATATTTCTTGCTAACCCATGAAATATGCTAACCGTTAGCACAGCATTTTCTGCTGTAGTTAGTGGTCATTTCAAGAGGATACCAACCTGCCAGGCTTTTCCTTGGCACATAGGATAAGGTCGGACCACAACAGGACGTGTCTTAGTTTCCTCTCCTCTGCAAACTCCACCAGGTAGCTCTCTTTGATTAGTCGTCTCTTCTGTACAACCAAAAGAAAAAGGAAAAACAAGCGTTAGTCTATTTATTTTTTGCCTCGAGATTTAGAATCATTGTAATTTTCTAATGGGGAAACCGACCTTCATACTTTTTGGGGATACATATAGCTGCATGATGCATAAATTTGATGATCTTCTTAAAAAGATTGTATGAGAGAAAATATATTTTTTTTAAATGCAAATCGGCCATCACAAGGCCAAAGGCCACTCGAGGTGTGGGCTACAGAGAAAAGTGTGGAAGAACCAGCCCCTCACACTGAAACAAGACAAGATATTCTGATCTCTTCACAGTATGAATAGGGTCGGGATGGGTAACTAGTCCACTGCAAGGCATTAATAATGCCTCTACCCATATTAGGCATAGAAGTGCTGTAGCCCAGGACTGGGCTCGAACCCACAACTTGCAGAATTACCCGCAGACCACGAAGTCAATGCTCCAAACCACTAGACCACGGCACTTCCACATTAACAGGCCTTTTAAGCAGACCCAGGAGAAAAAGTACCGGAAAAGTAGGATAAAATTGTAAAAAAAAAAACAGGATAAAAGTATGACTTTGGAGGACAAAATCAGGATAATAAAAATAAAAATCAGTAGGACTTTTTTGCAGGCTTTCAGGAGTAGTTTTCATTGATACTCAAGTCCACAGCATCACAAGCCTGATTTGGCATGTTCTGTACTCACAACACTCATTCTCCATGCTCAACCAAGCTCTTGGAAGTAAAGTTGAAGTACTCATCATGCAACCAAGCCCTTCATTATGTAATTTTCAAATGAAGAATTTTCAAATGAAGAATATTCAAATGAAGAATATTCAATGAGATTTCATTTTTCTTAGTTGTGGGGTTGGGGGGGGGGGGGGGGGGGGGGATGGGGAATCAGAAATTTCCTTACACTAGCGGGCAATGTTTATTGCAAGTTGTGTATTAATTATTGTTATATACATACCTACCGTAGCCCCATTTTAACTCCCTCTTTCAAGCAATTGTATTGGGAAGTTTATGTGAAATTTTCATTTCTGTATTGGCTCCGGGTCTTTTCTTTTAATTTTCAACTTTTCCACCTTTTTTCGTTAACACAAATCTGGGGGGAGGGAGATGATCCTATGGTCCTCGCCCGCCCAAATCAAAAAGTGGGAGGGGAGGGGAGGGGAAATATCCCCCCACCTGAATCTACTCCCTTGGTATACTAGGACAAGCCGTACGGATGGCTGGTGGATTTCAGACAAATCAAACTATTAATATTCTGACACCACTTGTGACGGTATAACGGACATGGGTTATTTCATACCTGCTTTGATGCGTCTGTTTCTCTGGTTGCATCGTCAATTTGCTTGAAGAATGTCCGCGTTTTCTCCAACACCTGGGCAATAATGTTATAATCCTCATGGCCAACTGGGGTTCTATTCAGAAGATCCTGCAGGAGGGGAAATAAAAGACATGAGCTGCCATTTGAGAAAATGTTTAAGCTGAGGTTCAACATGAGCTGCCAATAAGACACATATCAACAGGCATGACAAGATTGGTTTCACTGCAGTTATTATTTTCAGACTTTGAAGAAATGGCTCAAGACCAACAATTATAGAGGGGAGTGGGCAAGGGGCCTACAAATTGACAAAAGAATTTGAAGTACCTGATAAGTAAAATACTTATTTTTTAAATATATTTTTTACATTTTGGGAGATCTTCAGATTTTCAAAACATTTTTTTTTTTAAATATAAAGTCTTTTTTTTTGCAGGCGGGGAAGGGGGGGGGGGGGAAGAAAAGAAAGAAAACTGGCAAGAATGGGACTCTTTCTTTGTTCACTGAAAAAGTAATTGAAATCAAGTTGGTTCCTCTTGTGGTTTTATTTAATGACATATTTTTGATAGTCCCACTTCTCAGTTTAACCCACAATAGGCGAACAATGGAATGAATATGCAGAAGAATGCGGGTATAGACGTCAACCGGCCAGGTTTTTTTTTTTCAAACCGCGGCTATAGCGGTCATCCGCAAGGGGTTAAAGTAATGGGCTCAATTTCATGGCACTGCTAAGCACCAGACCTTCTGCACCAGACCCTCTGAGATCGCCAGCCAAATTTCAATCAATTACTCCCTCCAAAAAAAGATCTCAGTAATATTTCAACCACACAAGCTAATGTGTGGGAGGTGTACCTGTGAAGCTTTCCAACAGGAAAGGTTACGTAACTGTTCCGGAAATAAAATAACCCTGAAATACAACTGCCAACCTGCACCATTAACCTGTTAGCATGGTTAACACAACTTGTACATGTACTGTGCAAATTATGTGTAGCAATTACTGACAAATGTAACATGTGTACAGATTCCTAACTGTATCCTACATGTACAATGTAAATCTTCCCAAAAGGCAAGCACTTCAATTAACTCCCCTTCCACTCAGTATATGCACTCAGATCACCCTCACAAATTTCCCAAGACCCCTCCCCCCCCTCCTACCCACGAAATCCCCTAAAAGATTCCTAACAATGAAACAGTCAAGAAAAAAACAATGTCCTTAATTTAAATTTATATTAAAAAAAAAACTACGCTCAACAGTTGAAATTCCTCAGAATTTATTTGGAAAGATACATGCGCCGAATTCCCTAGCTAAAATCCACTTCCTTTAATCAGCACATATCACTATGAACATCTAACAAAATAAAAACGCTGCACTAACAATGGAATTCCATTGTTACTTGGCATTAAATCCACTGTTACTAGTTCACAGTGGATGCTACTCAAACCACACAACATTTTCTCAGAAGAAATGTTGATCAATTCACAAGTATTATTCAGAGAACCTCCCAGAGAAAACTCGACTCAATGAGCCCAGCCTCAAGCTGGATAGGAAAAAAAATTCCCCATGACCAATTTCTCCCAATGCACTGAAACCACAAGATACACAAGCTCTTATTCAAAAGGGAACTTTCTCTACATGAAACCTGAATCACTTCCAGTTTGTAATGAAAATATACTCTGAACTAAACACAAAAATATGGGTGTCACATTGCAAATGGCAATCCAATTCTTTGAAGATACCCACCAAACAGGAAGAATAACATTTAATTGTTCTGAGTTGGATTTTCCTTAGGGAAATATCCAGCATCGTTTTCTCTGTTAAATGTGTTGCACAAGACCGACAGACTTAAACAACAGGTTTAAGGTCAGCTTTTAAATTTCACTTCGACCACAGCCTTCTTAAAAAGGTTTGACGTAGCTTTTGTAATGATCCAAATAAAAACGACGAGTTTCAATCTAAAAGCTTAATGTTTATAAAGATGATACCAGTAACAATCCCCCGGAGAAACAGTTAACAGTTCCCTTTGAAATGTTCCTTCTTTGAGAAATTCTGTGGCTAATATTTCGATGTGGCTATATATAACAATGGAAATAGGCCCTCATAAACATGCACAAAATAACTTAATTTAAAACTCTAACCCTCCAGGGCATTTTGCTAGAACCCTGCCAGACGCATCAGGTTGCATAGTTTGTCACATTGACTTGGGGGGGGGGGGGGGTCTAGAAAAGTGGAGCTGTCTAGGAGGGTTAATAAAAATAATACCAGTGTTCTACCATGACAGATCAACTTTTGGCAGGCCGCTAATAATCCAAGAAATTTAAAGCAAAGTCATATACACATTTTGACCTTCAAAGTCTGATTGAATTTGTTACAAAACAAAAATGTCCATCCTGGGTCACTTATTCAGGCTTGTTGAGTTTGCGCCCTCTTTTTTGACAAGCTTTTGACAAGCCGTTTCAAAAAAACCACTCCATATGTAAACTTGTAAATATATTTAAAATTTTAATATCTCCAACTCAAACATTGACTTAACCTATAGATTTATTTGTGTAAATATTCTTGCATTTGTGTAAATATGCCCCTGAATTTACATGAACATAATACGGACAAAGGGACTGAACACATGTGGGTTGTCTCCACAAGGTATGCTTAGGTACAGGAACAAAGAGAAGAACAATCAATGTTTGTTTGTATGTGTGTACATGTTAACATTCATTTTTCATTACAAATATATGCAGGGCCCCCAATGGAAACCAGTTTTAAACTGTTTGGGCACACTGTGGCTAAAGAAATGTAATAAATAAATAAAAACCTCTGTCATGTGATTTCATATCATTGCTTTTTGCTGGTGTTCAATGGGACTTTCCATGTTCTATTTCTGTTCTACCACGAACCAAAGGCAACTTCCCTGCTCACAAATTAACAAGACAAAAGCTAGTGTGAGGCAATGGGCGATATGAATGTACCGGTAAATGCAAACTGGGACAATCACAGTTGGCCCAACTATTGTGGAAGGGGGCCTGTGAACATTTTGGTGCTCCAGGTGTTTTTTGTGCAACACAAAGATGGAATAATAATCAAAGATACTATGTACTTATTGTACTCCCAGACCACGCTAGCAGATTTGAAGAATGTTAGTGAATTATTGTGCATGGGTCAATTCTTTTGTAGAGTGTCTCAATGGAAAACTCAATAACAACTCAATTTGAAAATTTAAAGATTATGTTGATTGCTGAGAGAAGTTTGTGTCATTTTTTTATTTGTATGTAGATTGCGTATTATAAAAATCAATCGGCAAATTATTTCTGCCATGAAATACCAAAAAAGTGACTTTTGAGAGATATTTTTATCAAGTCCCCTCTAGCGCAGCACAGCCCGCTAGTGCCATTTGTCTAAAAGTCGTCGCTGCGGGCAGCAAACAAATCGTCGTCATAGGATGGTCATAGAACGAACTCCCCTTTTGTGCCTGGTAATAGACTTGATGAAAATAGCTCTCAAAAGGTCCCACAATCCCTTGTGACCATTGTGCGGACTTGGCTAAGCGATATTTATGATAAGGTATATTACTGCACTTTGGATATGAATATATTGATGTGTATTAGCGCCAGACCTAAATATTTGAAATGGTAACCGTCAAATTGTCTCGTCATACTACAAGCTTAAACTTGTAGACTACCGGTAAACTGTATCAAAGTGCTTATCGTTAAACAAGATTTTCTCACATTTACAATATTTCCTGATAAAATCCCAAAATTCCAGATAAGTTCCAAAAATGTACCACTCTGAAAAATCCTAACACAACACACACCACCCACTGCTGCTGGGGCCACCAATACCAGGTATTAGGAGCCTGAAAAACTTTGTTTCTATTATACAGCATACATTCAATGCAGGCACAATTCTGCAATTAATTTATCAGCCTATTTGTCCTCTATTAATATTTTCTATTCACTGATCTATGAGTCACACATTTTTCAGAGTGGGGCATGCGAAAACATCATTCATAAATGCCTGGGACAGTTTGAATAGTCCTATATTAGTCGAGAGCCTGTCATGTGGGTGTGTTTGTTAAACCTTTGTTTAAACACTGCTGAAAGTTGTTTAAACGCGGTGCATCAAAATCGGTTGCTCTCAGCCGACACACAATGGAGAAAGCATTTTATGCGCGCGCACAAATTCTAATGAAGTTTACATCTTGGACAAAGCTAAAGCACACGTATACATAGGCGCGCATGTGTGCACATGCCAGGCAAGCCGTGGAGCACCTAAGGCTGATATGCACGCATACATTTTGTACTGTGCAAATTGAAAAAAAAGTGGGCTGAAAAATCGTCACATTTTGTCTTTTTACAGGAGGTCTTTGCTTTCCTCACAAGGAGGCATTTAGAATGGGGATAAAAGTGTGATGAACCGGTCTTTACCAGTCAATAATAACCTCGGACGAGCTGGCGACTGTTAATATACCTTGCCTTCGGCTCGGTCCATTAACAGTGGCCACGCCCCTCCTCGGTTATTATTGACGTGGTAAAGACCGGTTCATCACACTTTTCAATCACCTTAATCCAAACTTGAGAGACGTTTTTGCAGCTGCATCATGTGAAGTAACTCAAAGAGATATGGTTCTTAAACAAACCGGAGACCTGTATAAACTCAGCATTTTGTTCAGTATACTCCGATAGCAGAATACCTCATGACGTTCAGAGGTTCTTCGTGAAACTTCTCTTTTTTGAATTGGTTATTCATACTGTATCAGAAAAAATAAATTCACTTAAGTTGTAGTATTCTCTGCGATGAAAAGCTTCAAACCACATTAATCAAATCTTTCTCACTTACATACTCTAAGCCAAGGGCGGAGTCGGATAGACTGTACAATGAACCTTCTCCTGATTTCATGGGTCAAAGGGCAAGCTGCCCCAGGAATACATCAGACCAAAAATCCTTCATAATCTGTGCTTTGTAATCAGCTCCTTATCTGATGGCCATTATGGCATTCCACTCCCCTCTTTTCAGAAATCTAAGGGGGGGGGGGGGTTGTGTTTGGTAACAATAGTTTGGAGTGTGTTTAGGGTATATAGGGACAAAAGGGGGGGGGGGGGGGGTACCCTATGCCGAATATCGTGCTAGGTATCAGAAAGGGGGGGGCACACAGCCCCTGGGCAGGGGATTAAAAGAGCTGTTGGGTTTTGAACGAATAAGGACTGATTTAATACAGTATGTTTGTATCTTATGACTACCTGAAGTATTTTCTGTTATTTTCTGTTAACAGGTTGCAGCCAGTCACAATCTTGCTCCCTATTTTTACGGACATACATGTACGTCATGTTTTCTGTTTACTATTTGTATTTCATGAGTCAAACTATCAAAATGAGTAGAAATTGTATGTGCGTACACCAAAGAATTTAGCATATTTAAACAGGAATATTGCACGTACAGTTCTAAGCCACAGGATATCATGGTAAACATCTAGTGCAAGTACTTCTTGAGGTTTTTTTCCTCTTTTCCTTTTTTTAATAGGTAGTAGGTAAAATCAACGTCAACAGGAAGTTATCAGCGGATATCCTGACCAAAGTGCAAGCCACACGTGCATACTGCTGGCTGCACGTACCGTAATATACATATGTAGTAAAACATGACCCAAGCCTAAGTCAGCGTCATTTAGAGGTCAAAACAAATTTAACAATTGCCGTGCTCGACTGCATTGTGTAATAAAACGCTGTAGTTATAAATATGGCATCTCTTACCAACAACAAAAGTGACTCCAGCGGAAGTTGAACCCACAACCTTTTCATTACTATGCAAGTGTTTGACCATCTGATAGCAACTACACTGTACATGGAATTTGGGATTTCCCTACTTCGTCAATACATTGTGTCTTTGGAGTATGCTTGTCAGAAGTTAATTCTCACTACAAATCATGAGGGAGAGATGAATTCTAACTGGTCAATTCACCATAGGCCTGACGTGCCAGTGGACATTTTTTACTAAAGTACCCAAGCAAAAGCGCCCTGATTGGTCTATAACTGTAGACATTATTGCTTCATTCCTTCACTTGATTGGCTAAAACTCTTGCTTGTGATTGGCCAATCCATGAACAATTAGTGCCAGAATCCTGCTCAGAATCCCAACTTGTGCACAAAACCTAAGTTTGTCATGCATTTCCACTGCAACAGGGGGCACAATTTTAGTGTTGTAACACAACACTTACACCTTAAATTATGAACTGTCTAAGACAGAGTGGCCATACAGAGCAATGTAAATTGTAAAATAAATCAATTTAAACCATGAGTAGACCCAAACCTGTGTTTCCCAAAGTTTCCCAAACACATGCATTGTGACAAAATCTAATAACCCGTGTGTTATGCACGTATCAATTGTAGTCCTAGCCCTGGGGGACCCGGGACTTTGGAAAAAGTAGCCGGAACATAGACGGGGATGTCCAAAAAAAACGTGCGCCCTTAGCCGGGACAATAGCGGGGACTTGGCCGGGGTTGTACAATTTGTTGCCCTGCCCTACCGGGACAAGAGCGGGGATTTTGCTGAGGTTGTTGCCCCGCCCTACTGGGACAATAGCGGGGACTTTGCCGAGGTTGTGAGCTTTGAAATAATGCCCCGCATGCCGAGGGAAGGATCGTGCAGAGGCTGTGACAAATGCCCCACATGCCGGGATCGTGCGGGGGTTGTAAAATAATGCCCCGCATGCCGGGGCCGGGGTATAGCCAGGGATGTTAAAAAGACAAGTGCCCCGCCCAGCCGGGAAGTTGCGACGACATGGCCGGGACTACAATTGATATGTGCATTAGCTAACCCTAACCCTGCTGAATCCATCAATATCAATACGAAGTTCATGTATTTATTGATTTTTAAAAACTATTTAGATCTGGACCCAGGAAAACCATAAGGGTGGTAGGGCTGGCAACCTAAAATGTTGCAAACCCCACCATTTCTGTTGTAGCCCTTTTAATACCTAGAGTGGCTTTTAGCCTTGTTGGGCGACTTCCATAAAAAAAAATTCCATTACTTCGGGGGACTAATATCCATGTTATATTTGTATAAGGTTCATCCCGACAGATTGACTGACGTATCGCTTTGTCAGTTTCCTATGCCACTTTTTTAATGACCATTATTGTTATAAAATGGAAGTTTGATAACAGGTCAGTCCTTATCAAGGAGTGATACCCGTACTTCTTGGATCATTTGTTCATGGTGTGATTCAGAGGCACTGGCCCCGAGGATATGATTATGCAGATGGATACATGTACTTATTTGGAATATTTCTCCCACCACTCTGGCCTTGATCTCATGAAATGAGTTGGAATTTTCTAACAATTAATTTATGAGTAATAGATCAAGATATGATCATGCATGTTTGATGAAAACTACTAAACTTGGATGTGGAATATCAGTGAGTTTTCAGTTATATCGTGTAAATGTTTATGCATCCTATTCAAACATTTTATGCAGAAATTCATTCTTCTGGTTTGAATATTATATCCCCTTGAGACTTGATAAAACTGTTTTCCCCACTTTTTAAACAGTCATACTTTTCCCTGACATACGAGTGTACTGTTGCTCTGATGTCAACTCCCTGTATAATTCAGAAACTCACTTGCATGGTACAAAAACAACAACAACACAAGTTTGGTTCCTTGTACTGGTGCATTAAGTTTGTTTACCGAATAACTACCAAACACTAAATTAACAAGGAAATTTACACAGATATTTCAGAACACCAACTTCTTCAGGAACCCCCCCAGAAACAAAAGTTTAAAACAACTTTTATGGAGTTATTTTTCGTGATATTACTGCTTGGGTGAAAACATTGACATCAACATTGTGCACATCAGTACTTGATCTGCCTTGCCTGTATTCAATCAATGCAATGAACACCGACTGTTGACCTGATGGTTCCAATAACATCCTTGATTAAGGATCTGGGTGATATATTAAACTGAGGAGCTACGCACAAACTTCTTTTTTCTTCTCATACAGAAAACTTGGATTGCCATACAAGTCTGTAAGACTCATTTTGTTGAACACAGTCACAATTACATGTAGCAACATGTATATTTAGTGATAATATCCAAGCTTACTTAGTGTATTCTGTCCTCAAACCATGCTACACATGTATTTGTTTATTTTTGGGAATCAAAATTGCATTAATTTGTACAAGTGTGATATCATTCAACTATCTAGCAAACCATACACTCTAATCTAATAGCTTTTTCCACGTGCTGTATCTCGTTGGAACTCCTTGCCTAGTGCATGTTTCCCTCCATTCTATGATTTAGCTTGTTTTAAGAGAAATATCAATTCCTACTTCCAGTTTTCCTGATCCCCTCCTGATCCCCCCCCCCCCCCAACCACCCTTTATTTTTTCTTCTTCTAGCCCTTTGCCGAGAGTTGCTTTTATAGCCTTATTGGGGCGATTACGCATACAAAAAAACACAATGAATAAGTTTGTTTTGCATCGGATCACCAAAAATATCCTCAATGTACTTGTATGAATGCAGTTGTCATGTACAAATATTTATGACGTCAACAGACTGAATTTGCAACCTAAATTGCTCAATGATAAAATCTATCCTGAAGTCTTTTTGCCAAGCCAGCAGAACAGACAACTTCAGCTGCACAATGACACATCATTTTACAACTTTCGGAGCGTCATCCTGTAAGGCTTCATCAGTCATGCTCGCCTTGAGAAATGCTGTGGCTGACTGTGCAAAGTGACAGCCAAAAAGGGTCACAAAAGTACACTGATCCAAGCATTCACCAGGCAGGAAATTATTACACGTAGCTTTATATATGGAGGACTGCGGAATTTTCAAATGTGTGTTTTCCACAGTTTCATACCAAACTGTAAACATTTCATACATAATTTATCTAAATATTGTTGGACAGGCAAAATAATTTGAATAGAGGGCGGAGAGGTGTGTGGGGTGGGGGTCTGGGGGGGGGGGGGGGGGGGGGGGAGAGTTAACACACTTTTAAGGAACAGTGCTTTGATAGTCTTCACAGACACGTCCAAACAAAATAAATGCATGCATCAACAAATGAGAAATAAACTTTGTCAATTTAACATTAAATACAAGTACACTTGTTTTCAGTTTTTCAATTTTTAATTTAATTGTTAATTGGTGATTTTGGGGTGGTTTTTTTTCTTCTGTTGGTTTGTTTTTCTCGGGAGAGGGGTTAACCCCCTGGGCACACCCTCCCCCCATTGTCCATTTCATATCTAGTCAGTGGTATTTATTCTTGGGAACTTTGCAGTAGAATTGATAAATCCAAAAGTTAATTCAGTTTTTTTTTCAAGCCCAATGAACTTCACGACACACAACTTTAAGTCGAATCAATTTATTTATTTATTTTTTTTTTTTTTAACAGGAAATCCCTGGTTCTATCTGTGCATCCCCTATTAGGCACTGCCTGAAGCAATGAACTGTAGATTACATGTTATGGTAACATGATGACAAATGAATGCAATCATTAATGAGTATTCATAAGAGTCATGTTGTTTTTCCCACTGGCTCTGATTTCAAATGTACTCACGTTCAGGACCATTGTCAGCTTCGTTATTCTTTGCAGAGGAGTATTCAGCATTGCTGTAGAAAAGAAATTAAAAAAATAAAATAAAAAATAAATAAAAACAAATTCAATCACTTTATAGTGACATCAGTACCAGGAAAGAGTAGTTTTCAAGTAGCAAATGAGTACATTAATTTTAAGCCTTATAGCATACACAAAATCCAACAAAATGTATAGGAACAACAAATTAGAATCACAGAGGTCCTTTGTTCTCCTGGGGCATTTTAAAATTGTGGAATAATCAGCACATTTTTTGGAAACACATGTCAACAGGCAATTAAACTACCCTCTATTATTAATATCTGGTACATTTTGAAGAAAACAAATCTGTAGCAGGAGACTGTCTAAATAAGGGATGGTTTTAATTTGTTTATTTTTCTACATTTTTTTTTCTACATTAGCTTACTCCCAGGCTAGGGCGTAAGTGGATATCTCCGTGTTATCTTAAACGCGCTGATATGCAAATGAGCGGCCAGGAAAAAACCGGGCCTGGGTTTTAGCGAAGCCACTTCTGGTTTTGCAGACAGTAATACAGATTTTCCCTTCCCACCATGCTTTACAACAAGGTACCCTGATACAGCAACAAATGTTGTGGAATCAAAATTGAAGTCAAACAACGTGATGACTTGAGAGCAGCCTAACCCTGACCAAATTAGGGGCAATTTGGGTTTCTGTTTGGGTTCCTTTCCATGCCTGGTACACAGTTTTACAGAGGAGGCTGTGGGGCAAAATTCAAAAAAAGAAATTTCAGACAGCCCTCCTCGAAATGAGGTGTTTTTAAAACACCTGTCGAATGCAAGTATAAAACCCCTTGTGGAGGCTGGATCATTGGCCAAAGGTGGTTCACATTTTGGTGCCAATGACGGAAACTGCTGCTTCAGCTCTATCCACAACAATTTGTTGACACACCATTTAATGACAATGATGTACCAAAGGTTGAACAAAGCCAGAAAATGGGTAGACATATTGTCATGACATGGTTCATGTGACTCACCTATGACCTAATTTGACTGGACATGGTGGAGCAGCCTCCCTGAGGGTCACATATCTTGCAATTAACTGGTCCATTGGAACACAACAAATCTTGAATCTATCATTGTATCTTTTATACAACTATTGCACTTTGCTTTGTGACTGTTGACCATTTGCCTTTATCTTTCCACACATTTCAGACACGGCAATTCAAGTCAATGGAAATGTAGTTTATGATTAGCCTAGTTGATAAATATGAGTGCACTGCTCTTATTTTACTCAGAATTTAAACTTATAATTCTTGTAAATTCTGCCTGGGATCATTTGGTAACGATGGTCTAATCCCAGAAAAAAAAAAATCTGCCCTGAAACACTATGTACGTGTGATGTACATAAACTGCACACACTCACATACATTGTGAATACAGACAGCAATGGTCAACAAAATGAAACAGGAACTGGTGATAAACATTTGTTTAACAATGCCGACTTTCGTCTGGATTCTATTTAGAAGAAAAAAAATCCTTCTTTCACATCTGAAAGAAGTTTCACTCTATCCAGGGACTGGATTCCATTCATTAGAGTTGAGGAAGTGTAGCATTGCAATCAATGGCAAATCATGTGAGTGATGGATCATTCAAAAGGGAGAACCAATCCTGGTTAATTCCAAACCAATGGGACAAATGCTTGGATAAAAAAAAATGGATGACTGATCCTGCTCACATGATTAAAGGGTGGCTGCAATGAAATTGTACAAAAAATTTAATTTTGTGTTGTATAACTCTTTTACAATATACAAAATGTGATTAAAATGTGTTTTCTGTGTTTCTGCCCATTTTTGGTGTTTAATTTTCCCGGAATAAAGTCCCCCCCTTTCTCTATTGTTTCCGCGCCCCTAATTGCGTGACGTCATCTCGGGAACACGGAAACTCAGCGAGAGCAGTTTGATCAGTGTGCGTGTGTGTACGTGTGGATGTATACCGTTATTGAGGGAACCAGCCACGCGCGATTAAATAGCTTTGGATGATGAAGGGACCAGGGAAACATTTCTCGTCGCGTTAAAATCTTCAAACAGAATCTTTTGGACCTGAATCTGACAATCAAGTGTCGATTTTAGACTTGTTGATTAAGACACTTCTTCGGAACATTATTGGGGCGAGGAAGATGAGGATCTTGGAGCTCTTCCGTACATGTATGAGCCAGAAGGTGAGAGTGACAGCGAAACTACTGAAGAATTCGAATCGGACTCCCGATGCGGAACGCGTGAAAGACTTGAATACAACGATTGCTAGGCTAAACATGGAGGTAGGACCTTCATGGGCTAAATAACACTCTCCGAGTCCAAATACGACGGTATTTCGGTTCTACTGGAAAGAGGTAAAGACTTACACCATCCTTAGTGGTGTTGCTGAATCCAGTAGCAACACAACGACACGGTATTATACACGAAAAACATTCGCAAAACACTGAAAGCTTTCCACGACACAGCGAAAAACACCGTGCATGTCAATGCAACGCACGCTCGGTGTATGGCCGACCATCCACCACAGCCAGCCGGCGGTTCCCGGGATGACGTCACATCGGCGTTACCACTTGATGGGCGGGGCTGACCCCCTTCCGCCTTAAAAAAATTATTTTCAAATGCTTACGCGAAATAAAAAAATACAAACAACACACAGTTGTGTTTCAAAAACTTTATTTCATCGATATACACAATAAAAATTCCATTGCAGCCACCCTTTAAACCCTAACCCTGCCAGATGCAGCACATAACACTGTGCATATTTGCTGACGTCTCCACTGCATGTATGCTGCACCAGTGCACTCTGTACACAAATCAATGGGGCGGGTTCCAGCAAAATTGCCCTGGAGGGTTAGGGTTAATTAATAACAGAAATGGATGTCCACATAATATAATGTATAGTCAAAAGAAGGAAAAATAAAAAAGGGGGGTTTAGCATCACAAAGGAAGGATGGGGTCTTTGTTTTAGCTTGATTTGTAAATTCTGTCAGGCAGTATTTTCCAAGATGATTGAACCCATTTTCAAGATGGCTTACACCAATAGTAGAGTTCACTTAACCCTCCGCAGACAGAGGTTTTAGTTTTTAACTAACTTTTTCCTAATATTTAATTAATTAATTAATTAATTACTACTTCGTTGAACAGTCAATTTATTTCGTTTTCTATGTAATATCAAGTCAGACCAAGCTCAACAACCCTGTGTGATCAGCCCCTGTGTCTAACAACCTCCCAGTGACCCATCATAATTTGTAAAAGTCCCACAGTTAACCACTTGAGTTCGGTATTTTACGGGAGACGTCGGGGTGCCGCGGCGGCTCTGGCAGCCAAGCGAACCGCTACAATGTGTGTGTGCAGTCAAGCGTAACCTATACAATGGATTGAAACTGCACAAACAGCGGCCAATGGTGTCATTCGGCCTGGTGGCACTGTTTTTAATCCAACAATGGATTGAAACTGCACAAACGGCGGCCAATTGGGTCATCCGGCCTGGTGGCACTGTTTTTTTGCGCATATTTGCGTCATCCGTACGCAAGGGGTTAACATGTGCCCCATATGTTTGTGTGCAAAGTATCAATTGTGCACAGTGAATAGGGCAAATTCCCAGAGAAAAAGGGAATTTCCAAGGTCTGGATGAGGTTAGTCCCAGACTTACTACATGCCTCTAGTGTGAAAAGCAGAATCTTTGGGCAGCTAGTCACTATTAACACATTTGCAGTTGAAAACTAATACCTACAAGTAGGTTAAGGGTGTGGTTTTATTTAACCATTGTTGTGGAGGAATAATCAATTCAAAACATGCAACCGTTTGACTGGAGGAATTTCCTCTTCCTCAGGCATTTTTTTGATTATTTTGGGGAAAAAAAGGGAAAAAACACAGGATAAGGAGAATAAAAACTAAACAAAATGGCCCCGAAAAAGGCAAACGGGCGGGGAGGTTTAACATGTTTTTAAAATTCTGGCTCATGTGCAACCTGGGTAGCTTTTTAACAAAAATACAAAAATACGGAGATACACAAAATAAAAAGAAGGAACTGACGTTGAATTTAAATTTGATGAAAGTGGGTCAAAAACGGTGCATTCAGATTTGTGCAAGCATGATATTAAAATCATAATATACTGCTATAACTGATTGCTATAAAACCTGAAATATATAACTGATCAAAGTTAGGCAGGGTCTGACATTTTTATCCCAGCAGATTATTTTTCAAAGACTAACCCTGATATTGTATGAAATAAAATGTTTACTTCATGAACATTTTACATCAATTTTATTTCAATTTGTTTATAATCCATACAAACTGGTTTATTTCCTTTCCTTTATATAATTCGGGTGATTCCAGTCGGTATTAAAAGCAGTTGTAGCGACATATTTAAAAACAAAATCTTTTCTGTTTGGTAGAACAAGGAATTCCACGAGAGTTTGTGACAATCTCTTGGAGAAAAATTGCCAACAGTGCACATTCTCATTTCAGAGAACAGATTATTTGGCTAATTCAATAATTTATTTTGGTGATGAAATGCTTGGGATATTAAATTTACTTCCTGTTCCGAATGCTGCATACATTTCTGAATGGAAATTTTCACACACAGTTGATGGGCGTAACAATGAAGGAAGCAACCATGAATTAACCAAAACAGGAAGAAATATTCTGTTCTGTAGTTCTTGATATGGCTAATATACAGATTGGTTGTGACATGTGGTGATTGACAAAGGAGAGTGAATGAGTAATGAAACAATGCTGTTTGTTTGCATGGGGTACTTATTGACCAAAAAAGAGATTGTTGTTGTTGTTGTTGTTGTTGTTGTTGAATATTCTTGGCAAGTGAATGAAGGGCACAAGGGAAGCAAGGAAAAGAATAGGGGATTTGCGAGGCAAAGAAATCTGTAAAAGAATGGAATTTGCAAAGAAATCATTGAAAATCCTCAGATTGTTGAATCCATCTGGATGGACTTTCACACATTTTGTTGGCTCTGTGCCAAAAGTTGCGGTTGAAAGTTTACATACACTGCAGTACAAAAAAATCCCTAATTCCTCCCAACCCTGTGAGCCATACATGTAGATTTGCAATACTGGAAAGATATGGAAATGTGAAGATCAGTCGTGTGTTTCATGAAAACATCAACAAACTGCTAGTGTATGAGCTCCGTGCGCCGTCGAATGAGGGCGCTGTCTACATAGCAACCACACTTCCATGGGGAGTACGTCGCTGGTATTACGCACTGCGGTCTTTGTTCATTTGATACCCGTATACCAGTGGGATTGCTTTGTCTGTTCGCTGACTCTCGATAATTGCTTTTTCAATAAGAATATCACAGCGGGAACCAGACACTTAAATTGAAGTCAGGTAAGATGGCGTCGATATGACCCCCCAACTCGACTTTCTTTCCGCTGAGGGGGTAGTTGTGCACGGAGCCCATACTGCTATAAGGTGGGGCATGGCTGGGAGAGAATCAATGGCCATAGGTCTGTTTTCCTTCCTCCATGGTCTGTGTATATTCTGAATTTGTGATACCCACACAAACAGAACACCCAGGTTTGTTTGTTGTGAATACCGAGGACGTAACATTGTCCCCAGCTTCTTGCGCTTGTACTTGAACATTTTCTCATTAGCTTTGTGTGTCATTCCATAAATTTGGGGTCCAGTTTTGGTGTCCCTGTTGACATGTATAAGATTTTGCAATTCAGGACACATTCTTTATCTCCAAGAGTAATTGTGTAAAGCAAAGTATGTGCCAAACAAGTAAAAAATAGTGTGAAGTCAATTTTAATTTTGACTTCACACTATTTTTTACTTGTCAGGTATTACGAGGACACCAAAAAATGTCTCACGATTGGACCCCAAATTTATGGTCAATGCCCCCTGTACACAATATCCAACTGTGGACATCTTTCTAATTGAGGACACTGTAGACATCTTTCTAATTGAGGACCCTGTGTCCTCTGTGTGCTTGACAGGTGCAAACACACAGATTCTTGTTCTGAAATTGTAGGGACAACGCACAAGTCCCACAACAAGTGCCAACAATATTGTGGGAACTTGGTTCCACTACTCTATCTATGCAAGTTCGCCTCGAACAAGGCTAAAAGCCACTTGAGGTACGGAGCTACAAAAAGAAAAAGAATCAAAGATACAAGAGGTAGGAATTAATATTCCTCTTGAAGCAGGAAACGATGGTAAGATGAAGGGAAACATGCACCAGGCAAAGAATTCCATAGAGATACCTCTACATGTAAATGATGTAGGTACATCAAGTTTCACTGCCATTGAAAGAAGAGGTGCATATAAATATACTGCATACATGTATAAACACATTACAAGTTACTGCTTCATGGTAAGCTGCGGAACCGAGACCGAGACTGATCAGATGAAGGACGATGCTTGCTTTCATTTACATAATGCCAATGCCCCTCTCAGCATACGTGCATTTCAATTATTATTCTCAAAACTGATTTTCAATTTGTTTGCTATGAGGAAAACAATTTCTGTTTCTCCTTCCCTTTTCGGGAGTTTTCCAGACTCCAAAGCTCTCTGGAGAGAGAACTTTTTTTAATTTTCATAAAAGAGAACAAAGCACAGGCTCACCGATTCTAGATGCAAAATAATTTCTTGAAATGATAGCAAACCATTGAGAGGAATAAGGTTAAGCATTTGCTGTGAGGTTTTTAATGAGTTTAAAGTATAGTCTTTTTTGGGGGGGGATATTTACTTCATTGGTTTAAACCCTATCTATGCTAAATCCAATGATATCCTATAGTGGGCAATTTCTGTTGGGATTTGTTAATCTTGCTGCTGGATTCTGTTTGATTTTGCAGACTTTGCTGTGATTGGATTTTGTTGGATTCAGCAGGGTGTCTAGAGAAAGCATGAAGGACCCGTTACTCAAATGCACAAGCTTCGACCTCATGAAACCAACACCTGTTAAGAATTTAAGAAATTTCCTATATTTTATCCCTCCCTCTCCAGGTGCCAAATAGGAGCCAACTACCCTATCTATCAAAACCTATCAAGTGACAGGTTGAGACACACAAGCTGTGGGAGAGGAGAGGATTTGGTTTTTCGATAGGTTGTGATAGTTATAATACCAGGAGGGTTAAAAGTCTTGAGAACTACTGGCACGTTGACATAGAGGAATCCCACGACGAGTTTAGCGCCGATCTGCGCACTTCCGCGTTTGAAAACGAGGATCTAAATGTCACAGTAAACAACTTTATGCTGATCATGCGCCTGCACTTCCTTTTATGGCCCGATTAATTCATGCATGAATGAATGTGCGGAAAAGCATTGTTTTGTTTGCCACTGACATTCTCGCTTTCAACCCGGAAGTGCGCAAAAGGGGCTAATGTGAAATTCCTCTATTGTGTGGAATTTTGTGAATCTCTCAATGTTTAAGTACAAAATGGATTTAGGCATTTCAAATTCTCTGAACCTGTGCAGAATGAAAGGTTTGTTGAAACTACTACTGAGAACCAAAGAATATTGATCAGCGGAGTTTCCATGCATTTCCTTTGTGGCATATCTGGCGGGGAGGGGTGGGAGAAGCACGGGGAGGGGAGACATGTTTTGCTGATTTTCTTTTCTGACTGAAAATTTAAAAAATTAGAGATTGGCCGAAAAATTAGAAATCAACGAAATCTGCAGTGTTTGGGGGTCGCCGAGGACCCCAAAGTAACGTACATGCAGGGTCTATTTGCCTTATAACCCTTACTCCCTAGGGTGTGTGGAAAATGATATTGAAATTGGAGGATTTAGGACTGTTAGTGTTTTAAGGCATCCCTCAAAATACCCATTTCTATTGGTCTATATCCACTTTTAGAGGGCAAAAACACCTCAGGAACACCAGATTTCAAAAGAGATTCTTTGAAAAATCTGAAATCAGTAAAAATCCCGACAAAAAATCCTGAAATTAGGAAAAATCTTGACAAATCTTATTCCTGGATTGAAGTGGTTAAGATTTGAGGATTTGCATGGTGGAAATACTAATGAATGAAAGGAAACACCATGTGGAAGTATTTCTCAAGAAAGAGAATGAGAGGTATAACTCGACGTTCCGGTCAGTATGCTCTGACCGTCATCAGGAGAATGACGACGGTCAGATAACGGTCAGAGCATACTGACCGGAACATCAAGTTATACCTTGGATTGAAGTGAAAGTGCCACAATGTCATAACTGGTACAGTACTCTCCTCCCCTTTTCCACTCTTTTTTTACAAACCAGACAATCAGAAGTCTGGTGGTCAATTTGGTTTTTGCCGTTTCATCTCCTCCCCGCCCCCATCGAAAATAACCCCTGGATAAACAAATCTATTTCCTTCTCTGGGGTATTGACACTGATTTCCCCTGAAACTTCTCTCCCCAACAATGTGGCACTGAATGGAAGGGTGGTACCGACGACGCCCAAAGTTACAATACATGGCTGCCCTAAACAGGGACTCGAGTACAATGCAGTATTGCACTTGGCAAGCACTCTGGATCCTGCAGAAATGCACCACATACCAAACGTCATGGACCATTATCGATAATGAAATCCACATGATCCCGGGTGCATCGGCATTGAATAGGGCATTGTGTTATTCCAAACATTGGAACGAACAGGATTGCAAAATGCATGCACTGTTGATGCTGGGCACCTACATGTACTTCCTGCTTCTGGAGTTTATGCATGCTGAATAAGTCATTTTTAGATCGATAAACGGAAGTTGATTTTTCAAAAAGAATTTGGGTTTTTTTGCAGGGCCTGGGGGTTATTTCACAAAGAGGTGGAAAAATAGGGGTTGATCCAATTTACGATGGGTAAGGTTGGTTTATTCAACCTGCCTTTCTTTGACTAAAAACTCAAATTTGACCCTAACCCTGCCAGACGCAGCACAGTGCACAGCTCCACTTTGCTAAACTCTATCCACACAAGTCAATGTGACAAAGTATGCAATCTGATGGTCTGGCAGGGTTCTAGCAAACATGCCCCATGGAGGGTTAGGGTTAATAGATTTTTCCACAATGAATTACAGGAGAAAACTCTATTCTTAAATGAAATAAAAGCACTTATATACACGGTACACTCTAATAAGTCTTCCAATAACAATAGAGCCAAAATTGATACAAATGAAAATTGGCTACATTAACAAAACAGACGAAACGTAATAAATAGCATGTAAATTGTAAACCCTCCAAGCATTTGCACATGTCATACATGTGCACAGTTATTGAATGCTGTATTCCCTGTACACCCAGCATCATGATATATGTTCACAACTGGATGGCAAAGGAAACTTAACTTTTTTGGTTGTTCCGTTTTTTGTTTTATGTAGCCCCCCCCCCCCCCAAAAAAAAAAAAATATATATATATATATATATATAAATAAAAAATAAAAATAAAAAATTCATAGAAAATAAAATAAAATAGAATAAAATAAAATATAAAATTTAAAAACTCAAATAAAACTAGGACTCTATGTCTCTTCGCTGAACAGAACATAGGGCTTTTCCACATTATTTTTGTATGATGTCACTGCGATTTTTGCTTGCTTGTGACAAGTCTGCCTACCCACCAGGCTTCATGACAATTGGACCTACCAATTTACAAGTCTTACGAGAAATTATGCCTTTGATGATGTCATTATGATGGTGCACATATTTTGCATTTCTTGTTACATATGTAGGACCTAACAAACCTATTACAAAAAGAATTTCGATATTAGCATGTTCTGTTGATGAGATATGGCTTAAAGAAAATTTTAAGGTTCAAAAACTTTAAAATTACTATAATTTTGTATGATGATGTCATCGTGACGTCACCTCAATTTTCATCAACAACAAATGCTTGCCTACCAACATACTACGTTTGAGTGTAATCGGACCTACGGTTCTCTAGATACGGGCCATTGAAAAATGCACATTTAAGATGACATCACGTGACACGTGATGACGTCTTCACCCCGTCACTATTCGTCATACAATTTCAGCTTTATAGGGTCTTTGTTTGTGTTAAGTCTGATTAAGATCTGAGGTTGTTTAGTGACCAAAGTGCCACTTACAAAATTCGTGTACAAAGTCTATGGGATTTGGGATAGAACAAACAAATCATAGAAAATCAGTCGATGACGTCATCATGACGTCACCTCGGATTTTACATGCTAGTAGCACTATCTACCTGCCCACTAATTTTTATGACGATTGGACATACCCTTATATGTGTTTCAAAAAAACATTTTTTTGATGATGTCATGATGACGTCACACATTTTTCACATTTATGTGAAAGAATATAGGAGCTAACAAAGCTATTACAAAAAGAATTTTGAATTTAGCATGTTCTGTTGGTGAGATATGGCTTTAAGAAACTTTGAAGTTCAAAAACTTTAAAATTACTATAAAATCGTATGATGACGTCATCTTGACGTCACCTCAATTTTGATCTATAACACGAGCTAGCCTACCAACATACCAGGTTTGAAAGAAATCGGACCTACCGTTCTCTAGATATGGGCCCTTGAAAAACGCACCTTTAAGATGACGTCATCACGTGACACGTGATGACGTCATTATGATGTCACTTTTCGACATAATATGTCAGCTTAGGGTCTATGTTTGAGGTAAGTTTGGTTAAGATCTGAGGTTTTTTAAGACCTAAAGTGCCACCGACAAAATTCGTGTACAAAGTCTATTTGCTTTTGGTCAGAACTAAAAGAAGAAGAAAAAGGAAGAAAAAAATATAAATCAGAACAAAAACAAGGCCTTTTCCGACTGGCAGTGTCGGAAAAGCCAAAAATAAAGCAAATTTTAGAAATCTTTAAAGACAAGAAACGACTTTAAAGAAGCTGCCACTGCAAGAGAACAAGGGGGGAATCAGTGAAATAGGATGCTTCAAGCCAGTTATACTCACATTCCATCGTGTAGGTGACGCCCGACGGTAGCTTAATGCTTGCTGAGATGGCTGCAAATCGCTCATCTTCCTTTTTCAGTCTTTCCAGGCATGCCATGGCCTTCTTGTAGTTGGCGATGTACTCCTCGTGAACGCCAAAGTGACTTGCCTGAAAGGATCACAAAAATTGAAGATTTGAGGACCAGTTACTACATATCCCCAAGATGTTGTCAGTTTATTTTTTATTTTTTTATCAATGTGCATAACAGTAGTACAATAAATGTCGGAAACATGCAAATGACACGACACTACCAAAGTCAGAAAAAGTCCTAAGCCCTAGCCAAGTAGCCCCCACCCCTACTTTTTTCATATTATTTTCCAGATGGAAGATTTCTCATGGTAACTTTTATAGAAACTTTTGAAAGATTTGCAATTTGTTCCCCTTTTTTTCTCTTTTTGTTTTGTTTTGTTTTTTGTTTGCTTTTACAGGTAAAAAATATGTTACATGTACATGTATATATGTGTCAGGCCCGAACAATTTCAAAATATGTCTTTACAACCCAACCCACCCCACCCCCTTGGTTTTTTTTTTGGGGGGCTTTCAAGGGGGAAAAAATCTGTCAGGCCTAAACCCCCATCCTGCAAAAAAAAAAAACTGGATCTTCCCCTTACTCTAGGAGAAACAGGCTGAACTAGAGACTGCACAACTATAACATCTGGTGAGGACGTACCCAAGGGGGGACAGGCCTCACATGCCCCTCCCCAACCCAGTATATACGGTGTCGCATGAATATCATACTCCCTGAAAATACGACTCGTTTGTTATACTGCACATGCTCAGTAAGGCCCCCGTATACCAAAACAATGAGAAACACAGGGTGAGGGTGAGGGTAAGGATTAGGGTTGGGTTGGGATTAGGTTGGGTTGGGTTGGGTTGGGTTGGGTTGGGATTAGGGTTAGGGTTGGGTTTAGGGTAGGGTTTAGGTTAAAGGCTACATGTATACCATTGCTAAAAATTATTGTGTTCATTATAAAAAGCATAATTGTGTTGCAATGCATCATGGCTAGAGTTGGATATTCACTGGAATCGGATTATTTACTATACCACACAAGGCTCCAATCTAACCCCTTGATGAGTACGGATGACGGCCATAGCCGCGTTATGAAAAAAAAACACCTGGCCGGTTGCCGTCTATACCCACATTCTTCCACGTATTTATTCTATTGTTCACCTATTGTGTGCATTAAGCTTGGCTGCACAAACCCATCTGGCATATACTGGTGCCCCATTATAAAAGCCAGGCAAGGGGTTAACTGTGACCTGCATATTTTTGCAATTATCTGAAAATCTTCAAACTTTTAAATAACATTTAACTGTGCATACATTTAATGGCTATGCAAGGAATATCAACTATGGATTTCTGAGTTACATGTACAAGCAGAACAACAATATTTCTCTGAAAAGTCAATTTGGTAATTTTTAACAACTGTATATTTGAGGGGGGGGGGGGGGGGGGTGGGATTTTTGTTTGAACTTGGGTTAAAGTGTGTACAGATAACAAACTTTGAGCTTCATTTTCTCAAAACAAGGGGGTCAAGCCTCTAACAACTCAAAAAGGTTGTATGGGGGGGCTAGGAATGAGATACCACAGCACACAGTATATCAAATTAAAGATTTTAACCTGTACTTTAAGGAAATACCATAATGTTGATGTTCAAATTTTGGGAATTTCAACCCATTTCATGGGAACAGGTCACAAATTTTGGAGTGCATTTATCTCACCAGCAGCTTGAAGGAATCCCCGTAGGTCTGTTCCGGAGTCCACTCAGCCAGCTTGGGCTCCATGTGGTTGCAGAACTCACGGTGGACCTCGCACAGTTCTGGAATCTTGAAGAAGAGCGTGTCATAGTCCTCGTTTGACAGTATGGGCTTGGAAGTCGTCATGTTGGCTTTAAATGTCTTCATCATCTGGTGACACACACAGAAATCAGAAGAAAATGTGTTGCAATTTATGCAATTTGAGGAAGAGAGGAGAATGAGAACTGCCTGACTCATGCTTAACAGAAGTTACACAACCCTTTTCAAGTCATTAGATTTACATACGTGACACTCTACAACAACTTTCTATAAAATCTCCATGTGTAGCATACATGTATATATATGTCAAACATGTTTGATTTATTCATATATATTTTTATTTACTTTATATCTGTCTCTTTTGTCTATTAATTTTTATTTCATTAATTTATGATCAGTATATTATAATTTTGGTAATTTTTATGCGAATCAGATTTTTTTATCAGTCTTCTTAGCCTTAAAATATGAAACGTCTTCATTCAGCATATTGCTGCAATTAATTTTGTAATACATTAAACCATTTCAATTTGAATTTCACATTATGAAAAGCTTGAGTTTTAGTGCACAAAATCAGCATGAGAAACTGTTATGTCATTAACTATATTCAGGGTTCCCTGGAGAAAATAGGGTTTTCCAAGACCAATTGTTACAGTATTTTGTTTTTTACAATAAATGACCATGAGTATAGTTTGTGTGAAATTCCAGGACTTTTTAATGGCTTTTTTTTGTTGAAATAGCAACTTTTTCCCATGACTGTGAGAACCCTTCACATTTTTCCAATTCAACTGAAACTCTTCATTCAAATAACATTAAATTGTGCATATATGTACACATGTACTGGTATATGGCTATGCAAGGAATATCAACCATGTAGAAGTTATGATATAGCTTTGGTAATGATTAGTTTCAATCCGAAAGCTTACTGATTCTTAAAACTGGTACCAGTACCGATCCTCCCAAGAAATATTTCTGCCTGAAGTGCTGTCATCTTCAAGCAAATTGTAATCTGAAGACCTCCAAAACATGCTGTGGCTTATTTCGATCTCAAAATTACTGTTTAAAATTTTAAACATTGAGATCACACAAACAGCATGCTATGTATAGCCCAAAGACAGCAGCTGCCATAACATGGCTAGGCACCATTACTGTTATCACACCAAATAATCTTTCTCGATAACATCTTAATTAAACACGTGCAAAAAAAACCAAACAAAAACAGAATATCATAAACATAGATCTAGTCAACCAATGACAAATACTGGGAAAGGCGATACATGTATTCATGTGCCCATAAATTGAGGGTCATATTTGTCTGTGAAACGGCCATCTGCATTTTGGACTTTGGAACATTGAGTTAGAGCTTTAGCATTGGGATTTGTCATTTATTAACATGAAACAACAGGGTTGTCTGGCTATAACGAAAGAAAAAAGGAAAACAAACAAAAAGAAAAACATTGAATTCCATGTACAATGTAGCTGGTTCCGAGTTGTTTGTTGTGATTGTCATCAATACAATATTTCACAGCTGGAAAAATGACAATTATTTTGCCAAATAAGTTAACTGGAAAACTAAAGGGGAAATGAGTCAACCTTACTGCAATGAGGGTCTAAGCGCGAATCAATTAGTGCCAAGAATTCCATATAGAGATACAGAACGAGGGAAAGGCTAATGAATACCTTTTCGTTCAACATCAACATTCAACATACATGTACATGTAGGTACAGCTAGAGTATATTGGTGGGAACAGGCGGAAAGCCGAGTTTCACACTCAACACCCTAATTAAATAAATCTGCGTACATGTACATGTACCAGGTGTGCACAGGTAAATAATTAATTTTACTAAGTAATGCACATTCAACTTTAACTGTTTAAACAGAATCTTCTTCATACATGTACATGTACATGTACATGTACTCAAAAGCAATGATTGGGCAGCACCCGTATCCCTTAGAATGTGAACCAAATACGAATCGCCATCTTGAGTGTACGAAACACGACCTTCTGACATGAAAGGTTCATAGCTATTTTGTTCAACGTTTAAACGACTTGAATCTTGGGCAATTTCTGGATTCAGTGCCGATCTGCTAACAGGATTTGAAACAATGGAAGGGGTCAAATCATTGTGGAATATCCCTGAAGAAATGTTGGCAGTTAAAGCAACACCCTTTTCCATTTGATGTTTCCTTTTGAAACACGTTTCATATATATGCCCAAGTTTGTGACAGAAACTGCAGATCGGTCTGGTATTTCGCCTTAAAAACTTTGGCGAACTACCGGAAGGGTTAGACTCTTGTCCCTTTGAGCTAGACCCTTGTTCTTTGGCGGAGTTTAACTCCGACCCAGAACTACTCGAGTGCGGGGATTTGAATTTGTTATTCCCGCTATTTTTGTACCATCGTTTTGGGGAATTGAAATTGGGTGAACTAAACGACTGACGGTGAGACAATTCAAAGTCATCTGCCATAATGGCAGCGGCCTCAAGTGCTTCTACTCCTCTATCTGCCAAATGGGTTTTGATCGGACTAGGGATGCAGTTTTTGAATTCTTCAAGTAGCATGACATTACGCAACTTATCAAAGTCATTGGTGACATCTTTGGAATGAAGCCACCTATCAAAGTGATTAGTTGTCTGTACTCGCGGCCTTCAACTACATGTACACTGCAACGACACAGTGTTCTGCCACAAAGAAACTAACACTTTTAAGAAATACATAAACATATGTAAATAATTGTACAAACACTGGAATTCTTTATCATGTGGGTATGAAAACACACAGAGTGTGTTCAAACTTTTGTCCTGCTGAATTTCATCAGTCATTAGGAAACACTGTGTTACAAATGTACAAAGTATAGTTGCTCTTCAATCAAGTTCAAAAAGGTGTCATTCATTGCACACCATTAAAGGGGAAAATAGTCTCACCAAAAGAGGAAGTTATTATCCCGCCTGGGTCTATAGGTCTGGAAAATTAGGATGACTTCTTTGGAATTTGTTGAAAAAAATCATCCTCTATTTAGATCTGGACCCAGGAAAACCATAAGGGTGGTAGGGTTGGCAACCTACTATATTGTAAAAATCATGTTTGGCCAACCTTACCACCTCTGTTGTAGCCCTTTACATGTGTATAGCTAGAGTGGCTTATAGCCTTGTATTAAGCGACCTCCATAAAAGCAAAAAGCAGTCCTTTATCCCTAATGTCCTAGGCATTACTTTGGTATAAAGAATCAAGTACTATAGATTACCAGGCCTTGAATTTGGTAATTTTTAGGGCAAGGCCACTTTTGCCTTGAATAAAGCAAAATTATGGAGGGCACCAAGGCCAGTAAGTAGGGCACCAAGGCCAAATTATATCTGCAGAAAGGGCACGGAGGGCGCGGCATTGTTGATTTTTCCGTTTAAAACGTATTTAACTAAGAGTATAAAGAGTAAGACTTTGAGGCCAAAGTTCTTTGAATTAACGTGCAGAAATCTTCTTTCTCTATCGATATTTTTTTGCCCAATTATTCATCGAAACTGTTGACAATCGGAACACCGTGATTGCGCTGCGCGTGTTGTGACCAAAGTTCATGAAGTTACTGTATGTAGCGCGCTGAAGGCGTGCTTCATAGCGCCGCCTACAGGGCGCGTACCTCGTACACGAACATCGATGCGTATTGTGAGGTGTGCATGTGCAACTACTGAGAAAAAGAAAGTCGGTTGACTGCACGTAAACGTTGCCGTACATGTACCTGCTGCATGCTTTGTGTATGTACGAATACACACATTTAATCTTGCAGTGGGGGTGTTGATGCTTGAAGTATCGGCATACACCGAAACTGGACCAGATTCAGTTTGTGTGCAAAGTATGTGCATATGTTGCATGATTGTGTGCATATGATTCTGCACGATCGCCAACGTGTTGTGCAGCGAGATTTTATGAAGGGCTGGCATCGCATGACATCGAAAATCAAATGATATGAAGGATTGTAGTGGCTGTGTTTTTGCAAAAAGGGCACGGCGGCCAAGGTAAATATGGGGCAAGGCAAAACTGGCCGTGAAGACGAAGATTTTTTGTGGTGCACCTCGGCCAGTAATAAGGCACCGACGGCACTGGCCGTCGTGGCCGTCGTTCATTTTAAGCCCTAGAATACTACTTAGTATTTTGTAGCACTGAGTCTCTCCGTGACTGATAAATGGGTGTGTAATGACAGCAGTCTACATTGCAGATACTAGCAACTACAAAATACTACTTCTATGTAATACAGTTAAGTTACTGGGTAAATTATATTTGTGTCAATGAATTGGATGGCTAAGAAAAAAAAGTATCATCTCTGAAAACCAGTAATTTATACTGTGTTTCTGCCTTAGATGATAAACATTTTTCCTCTAAACCGAGCAACCTTTGTACTAACGTACACTATTTGGGGTGAAGTACCAAATACTAAAAATTACTACAGGTGAGAGTACTGCATACTACATTTTACTACTAGTAGTATTTTGTAGCTTTAGGTGATGTTGGGGTTAATAAAACTTCAAAGCACTATATATAAAATACTTTTTTTGTATTTGATGTGATGGATACAGAATCCACTGGCACGTGTAGCAGTCCATGCACTGCCTATATTTGGTTTCACATTCTTTATGACGCATGTATTTATTGACGTACATGTACACACAACGTACGTGAATAGCAAATACAGGAAGTGGAAAACACAAAAAAATTACACTTGTTGTAACATACATGTATTGTATGATCTGTTGTACAAAATAAACATGAAATAATATACATGTACTGTCACAAACTGCTTGTTTACAAGAATGATGTGAAATAAAAGTTGGCAATGCCTGACGTACACAATGTACATGTACATGTATTGATCTTAGTAGAATCTTTCTAGTAAAAGGCTGAACGATGCCAAAACAAACTGACAAGCATGAAAACACACTTGCACAGATGAAAGGAGGACAAAAGGGTGATAATGATGAGGGGGTTACAGGAGGGAAAGGACAAAGGAGCGGGTCGGGTTTCAAACAAAATTAAATTAAACATGTACTCCGTTAGGCCACTGCTGTCCCTCAACCAATCGAATCGACTGAATTTCAGTTCTCCAATAATGCCCCCACCCTTATTATCACCCTTTCTGGCCACTATTGTCTCATACCTTTTGGAGTTCCTCCATGGTCTTGACATATTTCAGTTCACTCTCCAAAGTTCCGCACAGCAGGATCCTTCTCACGTTCAGGATTTCAACGTCTGGGGTCGAGAGTCTATGCGCAAGCTGCACCAATTACAACAAATGAATAAGTAAAAATGTTATGATTGAAAGAATTCTTTTTAATAATATGAAGATAAAAACACGTCCCACACTTGAGGGGCAGAAATCACATGTACAATAATTGTCGTCCCATACACCATGTTGAATACTGTGGAACTTGCTGCAGTTACTAGATTGGAATCGGCTACGTGTAGCTGACCCTTGCAAGCTTGGTGGTCAAGTGGTTACCCTCTGTACGCACTAGTAAGCAGGATCGGAGGTCCTGGGTTCAAATCCCATCCAATTACGTATAATCCTACAGGGTTTTTCACACAGACAATCAGGAAGTACTTAGCATGCAGTGCTACTAGGCAACATCAGGACAAGTACATTTTTTTTTTCAATATCAGCTTCAATGCATTCCAGCAATGACTTGTTTCATGATTGCTGTCTTTTTCCCAATTATCATATGATTTTCTTTAAGATATATATATACTGCCTATGCTCTTCAACTAATTTTATTCTTCTAAGGAATGTTCATATATTGCAAATTTTATTTTAGCCCTAACCTTCCCAAATCGTCCAAAATCCTCTTTGCCACATGGAGGAATTTTGAGGATTAAGGGTCTTTGGACGTTGGAGCGCATTGAAGGATTGTGGGTATTAGAGGATTTTGCCTCTGGAGAAAAATGGGGGATCCAGGTCATCAGGCCCAATCTGGGGCTGGATGATTTCAGAGTATTGAGGTCACTGGATGGGGTGTTTATGCAAAACCCACTGGAGGATTTTGCAGGATTTCAGGCAGTGGTCCCCAGTAACAAACATTGCAGGATTTTGGAATAATGATATTGGAGGATTCAGGTTACAGGTACATGTACGTGTAGGTGTAGGAAAAACGATGTAGGGAGTCATTGTTAATGAAGAAAGGTTTTTATTTTTGTTTGCTTTTGTACTCTACCGCACAACTAGATCAACTGAGCAGTGGAGCTGTAATTTGGCATTTTAAATTAAATATTCGATAACCAAACACTTCATTCAAAAGTGAATAACTTTTGTACTGCTAGAAAACAGCACCTTAAAAAACAAAACAAAAATGTTGGGGTGAAACTCGGAAAAACACATGTATATCTTTAACCTTAATCCCCAACCATTGTGTCACTGATGTTAATCCCCACCTGTGATTTAGTGGGTGACTCTAGCTCAGGGCTCAGATTACCCGCTGGTGTGACAATGATGTTAGTGGGACGGGGTAGGGAGATCTTTGGGTGGCCATCCAGGTCCACAGTTGACCACGAATCTCTTCCCTCATTAGAAGACTCTGAGACACCTGACATGCTTGCTGCATCACTGGGTGAGTGGGAATCTGGTAAGAGAAAAAGTGTAATACAGTATAATGCCACTATATAATGAACTTAATGGGATCCACAGAATTTCAGTACAGTGGTATAAAAAAGCAATAGTTTTTGAGACAAAGAGGATGTTTGTTATAGGCAAGGGATAATTTTAACGGTGTTCACTGTTGAGAAGTTCTATCGCATGTATCCAGTTGTACATCAAATGTAGAATATAATAATGTTCATGACCATCCTTTGAGAAAATGAAACATTTGTCTGAAAATGAAAGTGTCCAGACTGAAATGTGTATCATGTACAATCTAGTACAGGTAGTCAAGTGCAGTGCACAGAGACGACACTGTGGAAGATTGTGCTCAATAGGTGCTCAACCTTTGTAGAGATCCGCAAAAAGATTCACTTTTTTAATGATGAATTTAGCAGCCACCAGAGTGTTAAATAAAATTTTATTTTTTCAGATGAAATATTACTTCAAAATCACAACTTTTCTTAAGGCATGTGGATATTATTCCTGCTGTAATAGTAGGAATGATCGAAATGGCCGAATATGGTTCGATTGAAGCACAATGATACATGTGTAAATGTACGTAAAAGGCAATTTGTAACCCTGAGGGGAAAAAGGTACCGATTCAACATGTTAAAATAACAAATCGATAATGGATGGGTCTTGTGATCATGAAAAAGCTTTTTTACATCGTTTTGGTCATTTGTCAGGCTTTGTAAATCTGTTTGTAAATAGACAAATAAATCAAAATGATTGACACAACGCTGTGTACTATAGGCTCTTTGTCAAACAACATACATGTACCTGTGTAGGAAACAAGAAGTACAATAACTAGCCACTGTCTTCTCCAAATAGCGTTTGTACACGTACAATTTCTGCCACCCCCCCCCCCCCAAAATGGATAAACAAAAATAAAAAACTTTGATGATAAACAAATTAAACATGTTGCCAAACTCTCCTCCAATGTTTTGCAAGCCATTTAAAACATGCCATTTCCTGCCTTAACCCGGCACCGCCCAACTTTGTGACCCCAAAAAATCAGCAATCCAATTAATTAATAAAAATTGGCTTACAATGTATAAGATTAAATTACTCAATAGACCATTAGGGAGACACTTTTGCATCTAAATATACTTTGGGAGACACTGTGACTTAAGCCCTGTCCGCACTGGACTTATTTTGGTAAAACTTACCGAGACGATGGGAACTTTTCCCATTTTAAGTCCAGTGCGGACAGCCTAGGACGTTTTCCTCTCAGTTACTTTTCCTGAGTCCAGCGGTTACTTCTACCGGCCAACTGCTGCCCAGGAAAACTGACCAGGTAACTTTTCCCGAGTCGATAAGTCCAGTGCGGACAGTGCGAGTCGGTAAAAGCGGCTCAGGAAAGCGTACATCCGGCCTGAGCGCAAGGTCATGCTTCACAGGTAAAGTACGCATGCGCTTTACATTGTTTCACCGCGGTGCGGTGCACGTGGCAAGTTTCCAAATTCCAGTGCGTTGTGTTCCTCTTTTGGTCGCAATCATGATAGATTCTATTATTGATAAAAAAGTCGGAAGTTTGATTGGTGCTAAAGACGTAGGCCTGCGTGTACACATCGGCCGGAAAAATGAAAAGGCAGGCGTGATTTGGGCCGGGGATTTGGGTCAATCGCGTCAATGTAGTATGTAGAAAGGTCACGCAAAGCGCCCTCATGAGTCGGTATATTGACAGCTCGGTTACTTCTCCCACGGTCTCGGTAAAATTTTCCCGTGTCGAAAGTCCAAGTGCGGACAGTGGTCACATTTGACCATTTTTAATTTTACCATCGTCTCAGTAAAACCTTCCCCCAAAAAAGTCCAGTGCGGACACGGCTTTAGGGAGACATTCTAAGAAGGAAATTCTGTAGTTCAAAACTACATGTATATGAAGATGGTATTTTTTTTTTGTGTCGGGGGGATGATGATGTAAATAGGAACAGAGATTTTTCTATTTTTGCCCTATCACGACGTAATGTATGAAGCACTGTATAGTCGTGAATTTTTTCACACAGGCTCTCATAAAGCACCGAGTATACAGTGCTTCATACATTAATTAAGTCGGGATAGGGCAAAAAGAGAAAAATCTCTGTTCTAATTCAAAACTGATTGGAAATTCTCAAAAATGTCCAGTTCATACATAAAGGTCAAAGGATTTATTTTTTCAGAATAGGTTAGTAAAGTTTGTTATTATTATCACTATTTACTTAGTTACATGTATTATGATTCTTTTTTGGGACCTGGGGCTGTCCAAACATTTAGAGACAATGAATTTTTCTGAGGCGTTAATGACAACAACAAAAGCTATGACCCCATCTCACAACAGAACTCCCTGTACTTTCAGGCAAAAAGAAATTGTGTTGCCCTTAAATGGGAAAAATCAAGAGGGAGGGTTGTTTCTTTTTTACTATCCATGAACTCCGAAGTCGAAGAACCGCATTTTGTGTGGGAAAAGGTGAGATTTTGAAAATTCCTTTAACCCTAACTCCCTACATCATTTCCCCCCCATGTAACCTGAATCCTCCAACCACTATGAACATCTAATCCCTTAAATTCCCATTAAAAGTCCACTTTTCCGTGAAATAAATCCCTAAGGGATGTTTCACGGATATTTACCTGGGGCTTATTGCACTAATCCCGTAAGGGTTTTTTCACGGTTTTTTAATGACCCTGGCCACTGAGGATTATCATCGGTCATACATAACGGTAAACAACATCTACCACCCTGAAGATTTCACGGTGTTTCAATTAAGATAACGGTATTAGGTAACTGCCTTGACCTTTACGACCCCTAGTACAATGTAAACACTTTTGCTGGTGGAACAAGTAAACAAGCAGGGAGCTTTCTGTAAGTCTTGAATAGATTGTATTTGTGTGTTCAAATCCAATGTGTGAGACTTTCATTTTTTAGACTTATAATAAGTTCAGGTCAAATCAGAATTTGGTGATAGATTCCGAAACGTGGCGCCGGCGCAATTTGATTTTTTCGTAACTATTTGTTGCAAAACTTAAGTTTTTTTTATATCATCTTCAAACAATATATTATGGCCCGCCATCAATATTGGGAAACAGCGTAGTCTAAGCTTAGTCTGCGGATATCTGGATCAAAGCCTTTTCATGGTTCCCGCCACCAGCCAGAGCTGAGGTGGCTAATTTGCATGTGAATGAAACTGCTTATTACAATGAAGTGCTGTCTGCGGGGTCTGCAGAGTCAGCAGAGTACGCTGATTGTATACTTTATTTAGAACGTTTTAATATATTTTTCATCTTATCCCAGATTTACTGACAGCTTGTCCATTATTCTAAACTTATACTTAAAACCAAAAAAATATTTTACTGCGAGTTGCTGAATCACATATTTATTTTTGTAATTGAATTAGCATTTTAAAAGAATGATCCCGAACCGAAAACAAAATGTTGGCTAAAACTTCTAGAGTTTTTAACCACAAGATTTCGTCAGATAAGAAAAAAAAAATAGAAGGCCACTAGTACGTTATATAATAATCGGTATGTTCGATGTGACCAGAGAATTTCCCTTGTTCCCCTTTTAAAGATGGACAATTTTTAATATTTTTAATGAAACCTTCAGGATGACTTTCAAATACTGGTAGTCGAGCTCCACCTGGCTGGATTTGTGCAATACTTCGATCTCTCCATCACCTCGCTGCCCGCTGGATAAATGAACCGGTACTTCCCAGGCCAGATGCCGCGTGTGGTTGGCATGGAATATTTTTTGTTTTATTTTCGCAGGCTTTGCAGTCCAGGGGCGGCCTACACAAAGAACCTCTGGAGCTAAACCCATTGTATACATTTTGTTACATAGTATTACAATGTATAAACTAGAGGTCTATGTTTTTAAGAACATAGGGCTTTTCCATATGTTTTTATGATGTTATTTCGAATTTTGTAAACTAGTGACAAATCTACCTAACCACCAAGTTTCATGACGATTAGACATGGTCTACCCTTATATGTCTTTCAAGAAATCATGCCTTTGAAGACGTCATTATGACCTCAGAAATTTTTCGCATTTATATAAAAGAATGTACGAGCTAACAAAGCTATTACAAAAAGAATTTTGAATTTAACATATGTTCTGTTGATGAGATATGGTTTTAAGAATCTTTAATGTTAAAACTTTGAAATTACTATAAAAATCATATGATGACGTCATTATGACGTCACCTCAATTTTTATTTATAACGTACTTGTCTAGCAACATTCCAGGTTTGAATGCAATTGGACTTACGGTTCTCTTGATATGGGCCTTGAAAAATGCGCCTTTAAGATGACATCACGTGACACATAATGACGTCATCATGATGTCACTTTTCGGCACACAATTTCAGATTAGGGTCTATGTTTGTATTAAGTTTGAATAAGATCTGATGTTGTTTAGTGACTAAAGTGCCGTAGACAAAATTCGTGTTTAAGAAGAAACCAAAAAAGTGGGTATTGTGTAGTTTAGGATTTGTGTATTAATTGTGTTCATGTTAGCTCCTGGAGTATTTGATTATTCCAAAAGCCTTTTTTGTCACTAAAGTAGACTTCTCTGAATCCCAATGACACGTGCTTTTGTGATTTGGAAAGGTTTTTTAAGGCGGAAAATATGATTTTCCACCCGTTGTGTCATGTTTTGGCTCGGTCAATTTCGAACCAGCTCCTACTCTCCCACCAGTTATATATACGTGTGAAGCTGGGTATTGTGCAATCATGTGTTTTTGACCTCTGAGCTAACGATTTCATTCAAAAAAAAACCTGGAGATGTTCTTGGACGTGGCCCTTTGTTCTGAATGTGGCAAAACGAACAATTTTCAAGTAGATTGTGTTCATGCCTGGGCGAAAGTGTACTAAACTACACAATCGCGCGAACAGAACAAAAACCAAGGCTTTGCTGCTGTAGCGGAAAAGCCGAAAATTTTGCGTCTGTTGTAAACATACGCATGGCTTTTCCGTTTTCTTTTTTTCTTTAACATAAATTATCAGAAGGTCTATGTCTTTGCTATGTTTAAGATCTGAGATTATTTTATGATTCACATTTCGTACTCCATACTTGACCTTTAAGTTCATGTTACATGACACGTGATGACGTCATCATGACGTCACGTTTCGGCATACATTTTCAGCTTAGGGTCTCTGTTTGTGTTAAGCCTGATTAAGATCTGATGTTGCTTAGTGACCAAAGTGTCCCGTACAAAATTCGTGTACAAAGTCTATGGGATTTGGGATAGAACTAAAATAATCATAGAAAATCAGCCGATGACGTCATCATGACGTCACCTCGGATTTAACATGCTAGTAGCACTATCTACCTACACACTAATTTTTATGACGATCGTCCCTACCCTTATATGTGTTTCAAAACAGCATATTTTTGATGACGTCATGATGACGTCACACATTTTTCACATTTATGTGAAAGAATATAGGAGCTAACAAAGCTATTACAAAAAGAATTTTGAATTTAGCATGTTCTGTTGATGAGATATGGCTTTAAGAAACTTTGAAGTTCAAAAACTTTAATATTACTGTAAAATCGTATGATGACGTCATCATGACGTCACCTCAATTTTCATCTATAACACGAGCTACCATACCAACATACCTCGTTTGAAGGCAATCGGACGTACCGTTCTCTAGATATGGGCCCTTGAAAAATGCACCTTTAAGATGACGTCACAAGACACGTGATGACGTCACCATGACATCACGTTTCGGCATACATTTTCAGCTTAGGGTCTCTGTTTGTGTTAAGCCTGATTAAGATCTGATGTTGTTTAGTGACCAAAGTGTCCCGTACAAAATTCGTGTACAAAGTCTATGGGATTTGGGATAGAACTAAAATAATCATAGAAAATCAGCCGATGACGTCATCATGACGTCACCTCGGATTTAACATGCTAGTAGCACTATCTACCTACACACTAATTTTTATGACGATCGTCCCTACCCTTATATGTGTTTCAAAAAAGCATATTTTTGATGACGTCATGATGACGTCACACATTTTTCACATTTATGTGAAAGAATATAGGAGCTAACAAATCTATTACAAAAAGAATTTTGAATTTAGCATGTTCTGTTGATGAGATATGGTTTTAAGAAACTTTAGTGTTCAAAAACTTTAAAATAGAAAAAAAACTGTATGATGACGTCATCATGACGTCACCTCAATTTTCATCTATAACACGAGCTACCATACCAACATACCTCGTTTGAAGGCAATCGGACCTACCGTTCTCTAGATATGGGCTCTTCCAAAATGCACCTTTAAGATGACGTCACATGACACGTGATGACGTCATCATGACGTCACGTTTCGGCATACATTTTCAGCTAAAAGGGTCTCTGTTTGTGTTAAGCCTGATTAAGATCTGATGTTGTTTAGTGACCAAAGTGTCCCGTACAAAATTCGTGTACCAAGTCTATGGGATTTGGGATAGAACTAAAATAATCATAGAAAATCAGCCGATGACGTCATCATGACGTCACCTCGGATTTAACATGCTAGTATCACTATCTACCTGCACACTAATTTTTATGACGATCGTCCCTACCCTTATATGTGTTTCAAAAAAGCATATTTTTGATGACGTCATGATGACGTCACACATTTTTCACATTTATGTGAAAGAATATAGGAGCTAACAAAGCTATTACAAAAAGAATTTTGAATTTAGCGTGTTCTGTTGATGAGATATGGCTTCAGGAAACTTTGAAGTTCAAAAACTTTAATATTACTGTAAAACTGTATGATGACGTCATCATGACGTCACCTCAATTTGTATCTATAACACGAGCTACCATACCAACATACCTGGTTTGAAGGCAATCGGACGTACCGTTCTCTAGATATGGGCCCTTGAAAAATGCACATTTAAGATGACGTCACATGACACGTGATGACGTCATGATGACGTCACACATTTTTCAAATGTATGTGAAAGAATATAGGAGCTAACAAAGCTATTACAAAAAGAATTTTGAATTTAGCATGTTCTGTTGGTGAGATATGGCTTTAAGAAACTTTGAAGTTGAAAAACTTTAATATTACTGTAAAATCGTATGATGACGTCATCATGACGTCACCTTAATTTTCATCTATAACACGAGCTACCATACCAACATACCAGGTTTGAAGGCAATCGGACCTACCGTTCTCTAGATATAGGCCCTTGAAAAATGCACATTTAAGATGACGTCACATGACACGTGATGACGTCATCATGACGTCACGTTTCGGCTTACATTTTCAGCTGAGGGTCTATGTTTGTGTTAAGTCTGATTAAGATCCGAGGTTGTTTAGTGACCAAAGTGCCACTTACAAAATTCGTGTACAAAGTCTATGGGATTTGGGATAGAACTAAAAAATTCACAGAAAATCAGCCGATGACGTCATCATGACGTCACCTCGGATTTTACATGCTATTAGCACTATCTACCTACCCACCAATTTTTATGACGATCGGACGTACCCTTATGTGTGTTTCAGAAATGCACATTTTTGATGACGTCATGATGACGTCACACATTTTTCAAATGTATGTGAAAGAATATAGGAGCTAACAAAGCTATTACAAAAAGAATTTTGAATTTAGCATGTTCTGTTGGTGAGATATGGCTTTAAGAAACTTTGAAGTTGAAAAACTTTAATATTACTGTAAAATCGTATGATGACGTCATCATGATGTCACCTTAATTTTCATCTATAACACGAGCTACCATACCAACATACCAGGTTTGAAGGCAATCGGACCTACCGTTCTCTAGATATAGGCCCTTGAAAAATGCACATTTAAGATGACGTCACATGACACGTGATGACGTCATCATGACGTCACGTTTCGGCTTACATTTTCAGCTGAGGGTCTATGTTTGTGTTAAGTCTGATTAAGATCCGAGGTTGTTTAGTGACCAAAGTGCCACTTACAAAATTCGTGTACAAAGTCTATGGGATTTGGGATAGAACTAAAAAATTCACAGAAAATCAGCCGATGACGTCATCATGACGTCACCTCGGATTTTACATGCTATTAGCACTATCTACCTACCCACCAATTTTTATGACGATCGGACGTACTCTTATGTGTGTTTCAGAAATGCACATTTTTGATGACGTCATGATGACGTCACACATTTTTCAAATGTATGTGAAAGAATATAGGAGCTAACAAAGCTATTACAAAAAGAATTTTGAATTTAGCATGTTCTGTTGGTGAGATATGGCTTTAAGAAACTTTGAAGTTGAAAAACTTTAATATTACTGTAAAATCGTATGATGACGTCATCATGACGTCACCTTAATTTTCATCTATAACACGAGCTACCATACCAACATACCAGGTTTGAAGGCAATCGGACCTACCGTTCTCTAGATATAGGCCCTAGAAAAATGCACATTTAAGATGACGTCACATGACACGTGATGACGTCATCATGACGTCACGTTTCGGCTTACATTTTCAGCTGAGGGTCTATGTTTGTGTTAAGTCTGATTAAGATCCGAGGTTGTTTAGTGACCAAAGTGCCACTTACAAAATTCGTGTACAAAGTCTATGGGATTTGGGATAGAACTAAAAAATTCACAGAAAATCAGCCGATGACGTCATCATGACGTCACCTCGGATTTTACATGCTAGTAGCACTATCTACCTACCCACTAATTTTTATGACGATCGGACGTACCCTTATGTGTGTTTCAGAAATGCACATTTTTGATGACGTCATGATGACGTCACACATTTTTCAAATGTATGTGAACGAATATAGGAGCTAACAAAGCTATTACAAAAAGAATTTTGAATTTAGCATGTTCTGTTGATGAGATATGGCTTTAAGAAACTTTGAATTTCAAAAACTTAAAAATTACTATAAAATCGTATGATGACGTCATCTTGACGTCACCCCAAATTTCATCTATAACACGAGCTAGCCTACCAACATATCAGGTTTGAAGGAAATCGGACCTACCGTTCTCTAGATATGGGCCCTTGAAAAACGCACCTTTAAGATGACGTCACGTGACACGTGATGACGTCATCATGACGTCACTCTTCGACATACTATTTCAGCTTAGGGTCTATGTTTGAGGTAAGTTTGGTTAAGATCTGAAGTTTTTTAAGACCTAAAGTGCCGCGCAGAAAATTCGTGTACAAAGTCTATGGGATTTTGGTCAGAACTAAAAGAAGAAGAAGAAGAAGAAGAAGAAGAAGAAGAAGAAGAAAAAAAAAAAAAATCAGAACAAAAACAAGGCCTTTTCCGACGGAGTGTCGGAAAAGCCAATAATCTATACCTGGCAAAAGTTGAGCTGTCAATCACTTTAAAAGGTTTCAGGGCTCTTGGGGTGGAGGATATTTTATTTCAGCCCGCCCATTAGACTAGCGACGGGTACCAGCGAATTGTGTAGATACGTACCAAGAGTCATCATTCCGCGAGATGAGAATCAGCTGATTTATTTAGAGCTACAGGCAGGAGGCACGAACCACGTGCGAGCAGCCCCAAGTGCAGAGAAGCATTTCTCAATGAACGGTTGAAATGGATACGCCCACTAATTTGCATAGATTTAAATATAGCTTAGTGTACAAAAAACCACATTTTGAGAAGTTTTAAGGGTCAAATTATGACAATTACACCGGGGGTAACCAAAAGGGTAACAACAATAGTTTAAGTTTTGAAAACAACTTCTTTGCAATACAATCGGAATAATTTGGTCAAATTTAGGTGAAAATTATCATTTTCAAGCTGCTACCATGGATAGGAAATACACCATTTTTGTAGACTATAAATAGATCGCCTGTCTCATGTTATGTGGTGATTTCACTGCAAAGTTAAGGGCAGAGTGCCGGCGCTGCCCGCCATGTTTGGGGTTAATGGCTTAATACGTCCCCCGCAAGCATCCCGCTGTGCAGTACCTACCAAAATAATGTGTTATTAATAATATTAATAATGATGTCAAAACCAGTCAGAATTGGACAGGAACGGAGGACCTTCTACAGCTGTTTTTCTTTTACAGATTCACCCATACGTAATAAGCAATTAAATTGTTATTAATAAATACTTTTACAATATATAGGCCTATGACAACACAATGACAACGCAAAAAAGTATGCCTCAACGCTTTACGTTAGCGTTTCGTTGTTCATTTTTTCCCCTCGAAAAACCCTGTTACTCGCCATCCCGACAAGCATGCAAGGTTTGCAAGTTCTGAATGCAGTATTAGCCTTCCGTGTTCATGTTTATTCATAAGACGTATTTTCTTGGCAACAATTAATCGCGCTCGGTCGGTTGGGCAAGCTCAAACCTGGAGTCAATAAACTCTCCATTGTAAACATTCTAAACACTCTGGAGGGCCATGCAGCAGACTTGCCAATCTCAACCACAAGATTATAATACGGGAGTTTTCACGGATTCCACAACACCGTGAAAAACCTAACGGTACACAATCTGGCACTGGCATGGCTAGTGGCTGAAGTCACCGGATTTTCACGGACGGCTAAACAAAGGACTTTTCTAAGGGTGTTTTCACGGACTCCTAATCTCCCTAATATGTTGAAAAAACCGTGACAATTTTGGCTCACGGTAAATTAAGGGAAAAGTGGCTCTTTAACGAATTTTTAAGGGATGAAGATGTTCATAGTGAACATCCTCTGATTTCAAAGTGTTAAAACTCCATATAACCTGAATCCTCCAAAATCCTCTTATGGGGACCATAGCATGAATCCTCCAAAATCCTCCAGGTTTGTTTTGCATACCCCTAGTAACCTCAATCCTCCAAAATCCTCATGTATCACATTGAGCCTGATAACCTGGATCCTCCATATTCCTACAGGGGCAAAAAACCCTAGTAACCTCAATCCTGCAAAATCCTCTGATGCATCAACTTCCAAGTGCCCTCAATCCTCCAAATTCCTCCATTTTGCAAAGAGGATTTTTGAGGATTTGGGAAGGTTAGGGTTAAATAAAAGAAAGAATTTTGTTTAAAGGCAGTGTACATGATTGGTCATTGTTGCAATTTTCAGAAATGGGCAGATTTGGGGGTTTAGTATTTTATAGGAAATATCGTTCCACTGTCCTGTTCAAAGTTTTGCGTTGTTGGATGGCGAAAAAACGGGAGAAAAACGGAGCTCTTTTTTAACCGTCGGGCGGATGATAGCCTTTAATCAAGCCGCGCGTGGCTACCTGGACACGTGACGTGCCCCGAATGCCAGCATGTCCGGGGCGCGCCGCTCATCCAGGTAACCATGCGCGCCTTGACTAAAGGCTACAGGACACTTTTCCAGCTGGAAATCGTTGGAAAACGATATAAATTTCCACTTTTCTTGACAACGACAGCACACCTTGTGCCATCATTTCACAGGATGATTGAGACTACTATTAACTTATAATTGCAGTCTATATTAAGGTATTTCGTAATAATTCAGTAAAACAAAAAAGTGGAGGATTAAAACACGACCCGACTTTTGTGACTTTTAGGGTCGGTCACAAAGGGCAACAACTATTTTAAAGTGCACTTACTTAAAGTGCACTCCAACATGTGGTTCAACACTTCATAGTAACAAGTGTGCAGATAGAAGAGAAACGGGTTTATTGCAATTGGGTTAGTCATTTCAAAATTCAACCCAACCTTAAAGTCCAAAGAGCACAGTTTTATAGCAAACTCCAGTGTACTAGAATGGCTGTGGTTTGTGACACATACATTACAAAGTCCCTTGTCATAAATGCGGCTGAGTTAAGTTTATTTCAGTCTTTGCATTCTGGAGTGCTCAAACATCAACTTTTTGATACTAATTTTGTATTACATTGATTTTGATCAACAAAATTAGCTGGCCTAACATTTCAAACATTAAGCAAGTTCTTTTTCTCAAAGGCAAATGACCAAATGACATTGATTTAAATTATGTTCATTATGGCAGAGTTTATACACAACCCAATCCTGCCAGTTACATGTATGGTCAAATACATGTATAACAAATGATGCTGGTGGGCTATCAAATTTTACTGTGACCGGTAGTGAGGAACAAAAACTACAAAAGGATTTTTAAAGTCCCCAATACACATTGTCTTTTTCTTTGTACACGTACAATTCACATGATCATGATATGTCTGTATAAGTGCAGTCCAAACAGGAAACTTTACTCCTTGCAGACAATGTAATTTATGTATGACCATTTGTAGACTTTGCACAGTGGTGTCTAAAAATGGTCTGTGATGACACAGTAAAGGCGTTTCACACTATGTACGTTCGATCCGTGTCGAAATCTACGGGTCCAATCCTTGTAGACTTTTTAAAAATTTCAACACAGGTCAATTACGCTACCTTTTCACACTACTCAACGCGGTTACACGGGTCGAACTCAACAAAGAGGTGTTTTCAACACGAGTCGAACTTCTCTGCACGGGTCGAGAGCTCTCAACCCACCTACCAAGCAGGGTTAGTTTCAACCCAGGTTGAGCACTCTACACGGGTCAGTGCCGTGTTGAGAATGTTGTAGTGTGAAAAGTCAACACGTGTCGGACCCGGGTACAACACAGAGATTTTTTGTAGTGTGAAAAGGCCTTATATGGCATGTGAAAGCAAACATCTCAAGTTCTTCCTGCCAGTTATGTACATGTACATGTAGCACAAAGCATTCATCTCCAATGCGGATAACAATTGCACATACATGTATCCCTGACTGCACGTCCTACACAGAACTGCCCGGTATTCATGGGGCGGGCAACCTTGGGAACCAGTGAAGCATCCTGACTGGGCCTGGTGGGGCTTCCTGGCAAATTGGTGTCATTTGATAGGACAAGTGAATTAATACAGATTTCTTGTTTTGTTTGTCAAGTAAAAGTTCAAGGCTGTACATGTACATGTAGGCTAAACAAATCAACAAAGGGTTTTCGGTGTGTATGACGGTGGAGAGTTTCGGTTTTGTTGCCTATCTAAGCACATGTGGTCCTTGTACCTTTTGTAGGTTTTTGTAAACGTGCTGGTGGGCGTCTGTTATGTTTATGTAGCCAAAAAACTCTGGTCAAACCAAGGCTTGGTAAATAAAACATACTTGTTACAAAAAACGACTATTTTTAAACACATTTTCTCAGTTCAAAAGTTACATTGTATATTGGTATTAACCCTCCCTCTCTCGGTGCCAAAATGGCATATATATTTTTTTCGACTATTCAAACCGGCAAGAAGGTATTTGAATATTCGGTTCACGATCGAATATTCGGAACAGCCCTAATACACACACATAATCTCTCCAAACACATTTGGGAATTCACCAGTCCATTTAAACCACTTGACATAATCACACACTTTCTTTTTCGTTTTAAGGAAAAACAAAACAGCTTTGATTTTACTGTCCGTTTATGTGAATCATGGTGTTCTGGGTCTTTATTATACTTTCATTTTAAAATCTAGATACAATGTCTGGATCATGCTAAAACCATTGTGCATTCAAATATTTTGTGGCGGTTCATTGTTCCTTGAAAACCTTGGGAACACTTGGTTGATGAATCAATTTCTCAATGAATGAGTTGTATGTACATGTACATGTAGTTCATAGACAGCCACACCCACCATATTGTTAGAACGTGTACATGTACACGATGTACATGTAACAACACTACATTTGTGTATTCCTTCCTGCATGGTACATGTACATGTACATGTACATTCTCGTACATCTTGTAGACGTACATTTGTACAGTGTACACGTTATGTTGAACCATGGAGGAATAAGTGTCATTCCTCATAAATGGTTGAGTATGAAATTTGTACATGTGTAATACATGTTAAAAATGGAGTACATGTGTACAATGTATGTACTTTCGGTACCCAATCATGACAGTTTGGGAGGGGGGAAGGCAGATGGCATGAGTTTACACATGTTTGCATGAAAGGAACTGATCATGGTCCACGTTTAAAAAAAATTATTTTTAGGATAATTCCCCCTCACTACATTGTGTGCTTAAGCTTGCAATGGTGATGTGAAACTCCAATTAATTAAAAGTTACTTTCAGTTTGAGCAAACTGAAAGGAGTTTAATATGTAACAGCCCTGATAAACCTCTAGTCAAATTTGAACTTTCCATTCCTTAATATTATCAGATTGTTTAAATTTGCTTGACACCAATAAATACATCTCATTTCTGATAATAAGAGGAAATTTCATTGTTTACTTCCTTTTGATGGAAGCAATATAATTACATGTATCTCCAGTCCATACAGAAAACTAATTTGGATTAGGAACAGGGAGAAAGGTGTGTAGGTGGAGAAATTGGTGCAGTGTGTCCAAATTGTGTGAATTTACGTAAAAGGGTCATTTCACCAGGTTGGGACACAGTGTGTGATATGACCATATAACTAAAACCATCATTACATTTAATTCAGTCGTTTCATATGTGACATCCATCTTTGGGTGTGAGGTTCTTTGAGAAAGTTTTTAATCATGTAAGTTAAAATATGATAACAAAAATATGATAACAAGTGTGATGTAAAATAGACGTAACATGGACACCGTGTCCAACATTTCCTTTTTTGTGTTTTTTAATATGGGAAATTCATTATGTACACTAATTAAAAGACACACTTTGCATCAATGAAACACCTTTTTTTAAGGTAGTCAGTGTCCAAATATTGCAGAGATACATGTAGCAAGAATTTGAAGAATCTGTGGAGACGTAACATGGACACCATGATAGACCATAACTATACATATATTTCTGCTGTTGTGATGCATTTGGATATTGAATATCATAACAAATGTTTATTTTTATTGTGTTCCAGTTTGTGTCTTGTAATTAGTATACAGAGTGAGTTTGCATAATTATTTACATAAGTGTTGAAAATGTTACAAAAGGAAATGTGCATTTTCATGTCACACCATGTCAGTACTACATGTTACATGTACGTCTAGACTGCCTTAATTTTTCATCATTAAATAATTATGCAACTTACTATACATACATACATTGTACTAACTACAAGACACTCAGTGCTACAAGAAAACACTTTGTTATGGTTGCCAGTGTCCAAATAGCTCAGAAACAGCAAGAACAAAAAAAAACATGCATGTGTGGACGTAACAGTGGACACAGTGTCCATATGTCCACACTCACGTCTATTCTTGCTGTCTCTGACTACTATAAAAAAAAGTGTTCTTGTGTTGCATAGTACATCTTTTAATTAGTACATATATATGGTGAATTTCCCATATTTATATTTAAAATGTTGAAAAAACACAAAAATGGTAATATGGACGTGTCCAATGTTACGTCAAACTGGTTACGTCAAACTGACACATTTTTCATCATATTTGGTAAAATATAACTTACATGATTTAAAACTTTCTAAAATATTCCCCACCCAAAGACTGATGTTACATGAAATAACTGAATCAAATGTAATAGTACTTTTAAAGATATTGATAAATGTCACACATCGTGACACAACCTGGTGGAATGACCCAAAAAGTCACTTGCTCATGAGATCTACTTTGAGCACTGCCTACCCTCCGAAATCAACAAAACACCTTGATTAAAGCTTTAAAATTTCCTTTGCTGGAACCACTACCGTAATTTTCGGAATATAGGCCGCAGCTTATACGTTGATTCTTACGCTGAAAAATGTCCCTGCGTCTTATACTCCGGGCGGCCTTTACGGTAACATTTGAAGAATAAAATATGTCGCACAAGGTTTGAAATTCAAGACGGCCACGGCGGCCAGTGCCGCGTCGATTCCCTTTGTTGCCGTGGTGCCCCTTGTAAAAATGCACTATTCACGGCCAGTTGTAGTTGTGCTGTGCCCCATTAATACTTTGGCCGTTGTTCCCCTCTTGCCGAACCAAGCCCTCAAATTGCTAAATTTTTCAGTACCAAACCGTTGCTGGATACTACAAAACGGCACTTTTCGATCGCGCTGGTAATTGCCCGTGCGCGTGATGAGCGATCGCGCTAGAGCCCGCACGGCCCGTGCGCCCCATGTAAAAACCTTTACAGAACCTCGATTCCCCAAGCAGACTGGTTCCCGTCCGTGCATTATTTGTCTTCTTTCTCATTGGGGCGGGAACCAGTCAGAGCCTAAAAACAAGCTCTGAATCCGCGGCCGAATCCGCGGCTAGCTTTAGCCAGGTAGCTCTTACTACAGTAACCCGAAGCCCCCAAAGCCGTCTAAGCCATGTGTGCGGTTTAGCGATAGTCCAGAGGGAGTAGCGTTGCCTGTTCAACTTAACACAACGAACTCCCCTCGTGCAAACGATCGTGCATAGTGCATGTGTGCTGGGATGACTGGGACACGTTTCTGTTTGCGATTTATTCGACAATTATGCCTCGCATCGCTTAATTAATTAAAACGTTCCAGACAAATTGAACTCGACAAGTCGTGCAAGAATGACATGAATCATGATAAAACTCATTTCTGCCCCACGGAACCAAACTCATTTTTACTGGGTGACTTGGAAAAGGAGATCGACAATGTTGACGCTTTTTCCGCCAGCCGTGATTTCCCGAATGGCCTGTTCGGGGCGTGAACGCAACGTGGCCCGTGAAGATGGCGGCAACGCACGGTAAAACCACTCATGCCGTCGCGCGGCGCCGTGTTTCCTCTATGACTATACAACTTACAAGTTCAGGCAGTGATGGAAATAAGAAAAAAAATTGTTAGCAAATTATGCTAATCATATTGTCATTTGATTAAATTGACTAGCAAAAGAAAAACCGCGACAAACTCAATGTTATTATTAATATGAATCATTTTTTATTAATATTGATCGATGGGTGTGCTGAAGATATTAAAGCAACGTATTGAACAGTGCCACGCATTCCTTACTTTTTAATTTTTAATAAGTGGTTAACCCTAACCCTCCAGGGTATTTTGGCTAGAAACCCTGCCAGACCCATCAGATTGCATACTTTGTCACATTGACTTGTGTGCAGAGTGCAGCAAGGTCAAGCTGTCACCACAGATGCACTGTGCTACGTCTGGCAGGGTTAGGGTTAAGAAAACAAATACGCAAGCCGTGGTAAGCTCAGTTTTCATTGTTTCTTGGCACCTTCCACATGTCTAAAAGTTTCGCTCACTGCCGTGAGAGACTAATTGTACAAATACACAAGTATGCAGGCAAGACCTTCATCTGGCCTTCATGCCCTTATCAATTTTTGTCATTGGCCTTGGTGCCTTCATTAGTGGCCTTGGTGCCCCAGGAAATGTTGACGTCACGAAGGCCAAAATGGCCTTGGCCCCCAGATTACGAATTTCAAACCCTGGTTGTATTGCCGTTTACATTCGCTCTACTTATACTCACGTGTTGGAAATAAAGGAAACCAGTCCAGAGGGACCGAATAAACTTGCAAATGTACCGTAAGTACCGTTCACACCTCACAAATCGTGTGGTGCGTCTGTTCGTTTTTGTCTGTTTTATCGTTGTGTAATCCGTGTTGTTTATTATTTCACTGGTCAATTGGTGACTGTTGGGCTCAGATTAGTGGTTAAAGTTGTCATTTTTTTTTTTATCCCCCCCGCCCCGTCAACAACAAAAAAGAACTGCCGCGCGGCCCACCCCAGTCAGGACACTCATCCAGCCCGTCAAATTTGGTAATTTCGAGGACTTATGAAAGTTTATTGGGCTCCGTGCGCATCGAATGAGGGCGCTGTTCACATAGTAACCACGCTTCAATAGGCAGTACGTCGCTGGTATTATGCACCGCGTTCCTCGTTCATTTGATACCATAGAGTTATATAATTATATCCAACTCTGTTTGATACTCGTATACCAGTGGGATTGCTTTGTCTGTTTGCCGACTCTCGATAATTGCGTTTTCAATAAGAATATCATAGCGGGAACCAGACACTTAAATTGAAGTCAGGTAAGATTGTGGCGATATTGAACCCCAACTCTCCTTTTCTTTCCGCCTATCTCGTCGTCCGTGCGCTGCTTGTAAACACTTTAGGATTGCATGTGATTTCGATAGTGGAACCGTTTTACATATGAGTGCTATGCAGCACGATGACTTTTGTGGTCGGTCGTCGGCGCCGCGGAGCGGTTTATACGCCGGTGCGGCTAATACGACAACTTTAAATCTTAATTTGCAGTTTTTTGCGTGCTGCGGCTTATACTCCGCGCGGCCTATATTCCGAAAATTACGGTACTACACTTTTAATTATTTATGTTTGGAGCAGTCTCCCTAGTAAAGTCAGGGAACAGCAGGTGGTTCATAATACAGGTGGTTCATCCATTGACATCTCCTTGGTTAAAAATATGATTAAATCTAAATTCAAATTTAAATTCAAATACTGTTTTCTGAAACTTTTATCTGTTGTCATTTGTATATCATACTTGCTTACCTTTGTTATTAATGTTATTATTGTTTGCAAGCATACACACAATGTACATGTATAGTAGTGTTTTTTTTTTATATTTTTTTATGCAATAGTTGTTAATCGTTGTCTGAAAAAGAAATGTTACACTGTACATTGTAGGTCGTGATTTATTTCTATTAAGCTTTAATTTAAGGTAATCCCCAGGTCTGTCTTGTATAAACTCTTGTCAAAGTTCTTTTATTGCCTGCTTGTACATGTGTATTGGTGCTGTTTCTTTTTTGCTTGAAAATAAATCTCATGACAGCACTTTCTGCAGGAAGTCGTGTACCTGTTTTACACATTGTACAGCAGCCTTTGGCACACATGAAATATACTTCTTTGTTTTCTTTTGAATTCTCTAGGAACAGGAAGTTTCCAGTTCCATATTAGTATCAATGCACCTGGTACATTGGGTCTGCCAGCATGCATGGCAACATCACCTGTTCTCCCCGTCTGTCCCACAAAGAAAAATTTAAAGATACATAAAAACATATGTGCAGAGGTCATACTGTAGGCTAAAATCACTATAAATGTTTAATTTATTGAGAAGTCTATGATGGTTTGGCCAACTAAAAGAAATGCGGAAAGCCAGCATTTGAAGGTGCCTCAAGGCAGATATTTATGGGGCCAGGAACATATGGCTAGCCATGGACAATGACTGGGTACCAGGATATTGTCAGAGCTTTTAATCCACACACGCCCAACTGCACGGAGCGGGGGTCATGGGGTCACCAAATTTTTGGCAGTATTGGATTTGGAAGTTTAGCGGAAGTTTGGCGGAAGTTGTGCTCTGTGGCACGCAGCACAAAATCAAACGTACACATACATGTACATGTATGTAAATACTGTCTATTATATGCACAAACTTTTCTATACTGTCACCTCCAGTAACTTATAGCAAGTCCAACAGCTTTTAAAAACTTTAAAGTTAAACAAAATGGAATGCTAACCCAAAGATGTACATGTACATATCTACATGACAGCTTTTTACTCAGTGTAGCGTTGGTTGTTCATCCACAGGAAATATAAGAAACAAGTTTTACGCCAGTTCATGTTTCAGAAATGTGAAATTCTATGTCTATTTGGTGAATACACTTGATGCGGCTCAACAGACGAATTTACATTCCCGTCTGCGCACTTCCAGGTTGAAAACGAGGCTCTCAGTGCTTAACAAACAGTGCTATTCAACAAATCCATTCATGCATATAAATCACAGCATATGACAGTGTAGCATGGTCAAGTGATACTGGTTCATCATGACAAAATTATCAGAATTCATTCTTTATCGACAGGATGTTCAACTACATTGTGTATTTCACAAAACAATGATTCTCAAATAAACTTACATGTACCTGCATTAGCTTGTTTTTGGACAACTTGATCAGCAAACATTTCTAAATTTAACCCTAACGTTCATACATGTAATTAAATCCATCAAAATCCTCTTCTTGTTTTGGAGGATTTCAGCGGATTCAGGATACCTCCATATTGAAACCTGGGTGATTTTGATGGATTGAGGATTGTAAGCCCAGCGTTACTGCAGGATTTTGAGGGATTCAGGATACCTCCATATTGAGCAGTCACCAAAACCAACTTTTTATGCATGACAAAATAGGTGGATATTGGCGGATTCAAGATACTTTCTAGTAAAGTTACCCAAGGAGTTAGGGTTAAAAGGTTTTTACGTGTAGAAACTGCACATGACTGAATGCAGCCGAGGATGTTTACTTAACACTGAGCCTCGCTTTCAAACCTGGAAGTGTGCAGATCGGTGCTATCTTCGTCAATGGATGTGAAATTCGTCTATTCTTCTTTTCATTCATTAGTTCATATGCAAGGAAAAAGCCGTTGCAATGTTTACTTAATTTTGTTGACATAGATACAGTAATTCAATCATGATCGGATTGCTACAGAATGGCTTACCAGTGTTTTGCTTGTTATCGCTTTCTTCTGTAGCCAGCATGAAAGTTCGCAGCGGAGGAATAGGGGCAGCAGTCCGGGCAGGAGTCCGCTTTACAGGTCGCGGAGGAGGATGTCGCTGCCCATCCACAACCGTTGTTTTGTTGAAGTCGATCAGTGTGCTGACCCTCATGCTCGTTGTGAGTGGACAGTCATGATCCGGGCTGTGTGGGAAGACGTCTTCACCCTCCGACTCTTCGTTAGTTGCATTCCAATTCTGCATCTTCCTCAAGAAGTCCAGGTTTTCATAGATGCCTTCGATGTCTTCGTCTGAGCTGTCGTCGTCTGGGACATTCAAGTTTTGCCTGTTGTCGTACAGTGGTTCGTCTGGCTCCCCCTCCCTGATGCCATTTTCATCATGACTACTGGTGTCGTCCGATTCTAGCGAGCCTCGTGGGGTGTCCAGTCTTTCCTTCGACACGACATCTGTGTCCTCATCTGTGTCTACACACATCTCGGACTCTTCTGAACCAGTGGAGCGTGCATCCAGCCCCTCGCTGGCCCGATTGTATCGATTGATCTCCTTCTTCAGCCAGTCCTGACAGAACCTCTCTACCTTGAGCTCGTGGCGGAGATTGTGGATTCGGGACGTGGACTGTTTGAGGTCGCCTTCCAGGTTGGCGAGGATCTCAGAGTCCACTTCACTGAAGCCAGTCTGCTTGGAGCCCTCTGACGCACCTTCGTCTGCCTTGCCTGTATTCTGCGGTATTGTTATTTTCAAAAACTGCATAGCCGGAATTTCCTGCTCGGCAAAGTTTTCCCGCCATTCAAAAGTAAACTGCTCCTGTATCGTCACATTGACGGTCTCTGGATATGATAACAATAACATCAAAATATTCTCAATGAGATCCACATGCAGCAACTATTTTCTTACAAAGTTGTTTTAAAACCAAAGTAAATATCATATTAACCCTCCCTCTCTAGGTGCCAAATTGGAGCAACTACCCTATCTATCAAAACCTATCGAGTGACAGGCTGAGACACACAAGCTGTGGGAGAGGAGAATTTGGTTTTTCGTTAGTTATGATTAGTTGTGATAGTTATAATAGTAGGAGGGTTAAAGAAAAAGAAAAACATCCTCATTAATTAACCCCTTGAACCCGGGCATACCGGATATTTCATGGGGGTGCCAGGCCGGGTTATGCAGCCAAGCAAAACGGAAACAAGAGGCTTGTGCAGCCAAGCATAACGTACACAATACCCCATTAATGGATTGAAAATGCATAAATTGGCATGTATAGACGTCAACCGACCAGGTGGCAATTTTCAATCTGCACATACAATGTATTTGGGTCAACCGTACACAAGGGGTTAATTATAGAACAATAACAAATTACAAATCAGACCTACATTGTATTAATTGCATTTTAGTCCAATCAGTGCTTTTCCTGCTGTTTGATAAAGATCTGTGTAAAATGCAGGATTGTGTCAAACAGAGGAAAAAAATTGGAAAAAGACTAACTGGTCATCATGTACATAAAAAGATGTGATTCTGATGACATACATTGTAAAAAAACAAACGGGTGAACATATCACAGAGATGAGAAACGTGCAACATGTAGTTAAAATTTAACTTATTATAGTGTGGCACACACATTGCCCTGGAATAAACAAAAAATCTCTTTGGTTAATACTTTACCATTAACCTTTTTCCAAGGTCCAAGTGTAAAAATGTGCAATATTTACTGAGAAATGTACAACAAAACTGAAGCAATGACATCTGATCCACTTGCCATATTACTGGCATCTGTGAACAGATTTCTAACAGTAAAGATTGGCAACAAAATGCTCGGCAAGTGAGATTCAGACTGGTGCTTTAGCATGTAAAGCGTCCGTCTCACCATGATATTCGGACTTGGGAAATGTGTGAAATACTACTACATGTACGCAGTAACAGAACCCCCCACCAACAAAATAAATAAATAACAAAAAATGAAACAAAAATTCCATCTTCTCATTAACCAAATACTAAATAGGCAAGAGTTCCATATCCGGACATCACTTATTTTCCCTTAATATGACTTAAAAACTACCAAAAAGTGTAAATCTGATTAAGAAACACGAATTTAGGAGGGAAAAATGTTCAACTTATTCTTCGAAAATACTTTGACTTTTTTTTCTGACTTTTGGTTTAGGAAACTTTACCATGCGGTGTTATCCTGCGTGTGTGACTGACTGCCATTTTGACGTCGATCCGTTGAGTTGGTAGAAAACTTGTTGAAACCTCAGATCCAAAAGACAACTTTTTTCAGGTCATATTTTCAGCAAAAGCCGCGAGAGGTTTCATTCACCAGTATCCAAAGATTATCCAGACACACGCACTAAAGTTTCTTGAAGTTTGATCAGACTGTTTCCGCTGTGTTTGTCACACACAGTACACAGTCACACTCTTTGTCAATCGCGAGAATATCGTCGTCTGCTTCATCGACCACACCGGCACCGTACCGTACCGAGATCCTATTCCTCTTACAGGAAAAGTGCCTTTACCATTGTAACACAGGGGACTAAATAAAATAATTGATTTTAGATGACACAAATAAAGCTTAATTAAGGGTAACTAATATTTATAGAATCCTTGTTAGTACATTTTATTTTTAATTATTTCATTGATTTATCTTGTGCTTTAAACCAACTTCACTGAGATTTCAATAACCAACTTTAATCAATGTTAAAATTCCCTTTTATATAATGGTACGGTCTATTACGTCAGTGTGTCGCCCTCGTCACGTCAGTACAGTAGAGGGTGCCATTTGCTTGGAGACCTTACTTTTTTGACCATTGCAATATTATGCGTCATACTCTCCGGCTAGCTCCCGGTACGGTATTCACGGAAAAGTTAAGTCTTGGGGTTTGACCATGATAAAAGGCATTTGCAAAAAAAAAATCAATTTAGAATTTCTTAACTTTTTGAGGCAAAACGGGTCGTTTGTAGGCATCACATTATTAAACTCCTCCCAATCATAATGTCTTGGAATTACACGAACAAACCTAACAAGGATCCCCACATTCACCTAAACTATTAAATTTGGGGCCCTTTTTAAAGGGACACCCCAGCAAACAGTGTTCGGTGGGCCACCGGTGGCAAATGGGTGGCACCGGTGGCAATGGCAGCCATCGGCCCGCCGACCAGAGCCTGATGATGGCCAGTTCCCTTAATTAATCTTGAAAAACCTACGGCTATAAATTCTTGATTGTCTATAGTAATAATTTTATTTGTGTATATTCTTTTCTTCCTTGGTGCTGTGTATGTGACACAATCACCCGGCCCGGCGCTCACATTTTGCACAATCTCGCCATTGGCTCTGTGCACAAGTCACTATCGGAGCCATCTTGCCTTTGAAAAAAAATCCTCTAAAACTTAGGTAATGTCATGTGTATGCGGCATGCGCAGTTAGAAAACGGTAGTATGGTATAAGTACGACTAAAGTCCTTCTTTGGTTAACAAGCGCTCGTGGCCGAGTGGGCGCTGTAGTAACACCTGTCTATCTCCTGCAGGCTTGACTGACGTAGGTTCGAATCCGGGCAGTTCTTCTCCGAAGGAAAAGAAAAAGAAACACACAGTGATAGGGATTCGTGGAGGTGGAATGCGGAAGCGTCCCGAGCATAAGATGTGCATGGGGAAAAAACAACAAGGGAATTCTATTATTTTTATTTTTTTAAAACTAAAATCAGCCAGTGGGCCACCGGAGGGCCACCGGAGAGGTACCGGAGGGCCACCGGAGAGCCATCGGAGAGCCACCGGAGGGCCACCGGAGACCCACCGGAGATCAGACGGGCCACCTATATGCCACCTATCAGCCTCTGGGAGGTCCACTGGAGGGCCTATGGACAAAACCACCATCTGCCCACCAGTGGCTGCCACTGATGATGGGCCACTAATTCTGCCACCGATGGCCCTCCGGTGGCCCACTGAAAAATGTTATCTGGGACATTGCCTTCAAATGTCATGAAATTTTGCTGTTTAGAAATGTTCCTTATCTTTTATAAGAGTTGTTCATGCAAAAAAACACGTATAAAGTGAGATGTGATTAAAAAAAAAAATTGGCCTCTGATCCCTGACATCTGACCCGCAAAACATAGGCTTATTTCCAGTAGTAAATACCACCGTCTAAATAATGCGCAAAATACGCCGTAAGAGTCTTTAGGCTGATGATCGCCAGGTACCATTCTCTACCTTGCGACATATATCGCCAGTGCTGCGCGCCGTTCCACAGTACATCAAAATGGATCAACAGAACGTACTTCAACCAGCTGCGACTGGAAATACGACTGGTGAACACGGTCCGCCATTTTGTGGAGTCAAAAATTTGGTTCTACAAACTGGCGGACCGTTATTTGTCACGAAATTAAACAAAAACCACGCAATTTGAAGAGATAGTTATGTGAATCTTTATATTCTACTTTTAAAAAAGCTTCCCAACCATATCCATTTCAGTTTTATAGCCCTAATCGCAAAATCCAAAGCAATGTGTCCCTTTAATTGTCATATGAATTTCCAACTCTATGAAATATTGGCTTTTCTTCCCTATCATTGGTTAAACCCTCTCACGTGACCAGTCACTGCCATTTATCTCCACTTAGGCATGCGCAGTAGGACCACTAAGTCGGCTTTCAGGGAGACAGATATTCATACTTATACACCCTCACACATAGTGTGTACCATGTTTTTCGAATTTTTTGGGAGAAATACAACTCTAATCAGCATGATTTTCCACACCCTAAAAATAAACTTACAAATTGATTTACTAATTTGACTACATGCATGGAGGAAGGAACACATTCCTTCCTCCATGCTACATGTATCTTATGAGCTCCCAATGAGCCATTAAAACAAAACAAATCGACCGACGATTAGTAACAGATTTGTGCAGGGGCGGATTCAGGATTGTTTGCAGGGGGCGAAGGGGGTGGGGGGGTTCTGATTGGGGGGACACATTTTTTCAAAGTTGGTGGCGCCATTAAACCTCTTTGTTTTGTTCTTACCCGTACACGAAAAATAAGACCTTTACAGGGTTTTGCTTTTCTTTTCTGGTTTGCTACGGTACTTTAGGCGTAGGCCCTATCACATGGAGGAAGAAAACACTTCCTCCATGCTTATCACAAGCAACAAATAAATACATAAAAATTGGCAACGAGCGCGAAAGGGGGGGGGGGGGGGGGGGTCCCCTGATGTGACACTTTCAATTTTTGTATTCAGCTGTAGAAGCATAGAGCAAGAATATGTTCCCATGCTCTATGGTAGAAGCGTGTCCGCTCCTAATGTGTGAATGTTTATTAATCTTCGCGCGTTTTTACATTAGAAAACATTACCGTACATTTCAGAAAACCAAATAAAATCTGGTCTTTAGAATATGTTTGGAATAACACTTGGAATAACACTTGGCATAGCCTTTAATAGTCAAACAATTTTCATTCAGTACAGGGAAGCCAGTTTGTGTTTTTTCTGTATAAGATGTTCTTGGCACTATAATCACTCATACTAGTTTTTACATAATTTCTAGGCCCTATTTCATGTTTTATGGATTTTGTTGACAAAAATACTTTGGAATAACAGGTTGTTTTTCGGTTATTTTCCAAGATTTTGCTGTTCCTAACCGATTCTTTTTATAGCTTTAAGATATACTGTGCATGTTCTTATCGAGTTTCATCCCGAATTATTTTGTTTAACTTAAAGTTGCTATTTATCTTGAATGACATATCGAACAAAAAACAAGCTGCCTGCGTTTAGTTATTGAATAATGCGGCCCAACAACAATAATTCAGTTTCCGCAGGACGTATCTTTTAATTTGCGCGTTAGAGGCGCGAAAGCAAAGGATAGCCCTCTTCTGAGACGCCTAAAAATGTTTTCGTTAAAACAAAACAAAGCATACAATTTACAAATGTAATAAAAGAAACAAATATCTAACTTCTTGTAGACAGCGGGCGCTTAACTTTAATTAAGCAAACCAATTTCTGGCATAAAACTGGCTATTAAAAAAAAAGCAAGTGTACAATTTTGATGAAAAATCATTCTTAAATTTCACGGAAATGGCAACCTCTCAAGTATTTAGGCCTAAATAAGGAGGATTTGTTTAACTGCTATTTTGAAAGCATTAGAAAAGTTAATTATCTACTTTCAAATGAGACATTTCGCAAAAAAAAAAAAAAACCGACAATAAGTAACCAATTTATTTTCAAATGTTAAATCAGGAACGTAGCGCTCCTAATTCGTACAGTATTACATAATATCAACCTTCGCGAGAAACACATAATAAAAAGCAAAAACCAAATAGAGCGTAGTGTGATTTTGTTCGTTCAAATTGCAGTTTTCTTCCGTACGTCGTTTATTTTTATGCATAATCGCCCCAAACAAGGCTATAAAATCCACTCTTGTAAATCTGGTACCTCAGGCAAAGTTGACGAACCCGTTATTAGTAGGGGGAAATGAATATTAAAGTTGAAATGTTTCTGTCACAGCTCATCAGATGTTGCAAAAGGCAAAGGAGTGAGGCACTGGCTGGGAGGGGAATGATGGACAAAACTAAGTACATGTACCCACATCCTGATGCTATCCTTAACCTTTCCAAGAAAACTATAAGCCAGGGTCTGAACCACAAACTTGAAATGAACATTCAACAACAATTTCAATCGTTGTTCTGTTAGTTTTATTTGTTTCCTTCACTCGTTTCCGCAGTTGCATCTCCTATTTACAAATATCAAGAGTTTTGGTCTTTCTCGATTATTTACAAAAAAATTAAAAATTCACATCTGTAGACATTTCTACTTTACAATTAAATAATTCATACAATGATTATCAAAACAGCAGAGATAACCATCGACATTTACAAGAAAATGGTAAAGCCATTAACAAATCCCACATGGTCACAATTTTGTAATGAACTACAAAATCGCAGACGTTAAACAATTTAACAAAGCATTTTTTGTTAACTTGGGCACTTTTTATGAATTATAACAAATATCAAACTACAATGCCCAAAAAATCCCTTTCTTCTCCACAACGTGGGGACATAAAATCATTTTGAACAATCTTCAACGCAAACTTATTAATATTATATACATGAAAACAAAAACCATGGCAAATAATGTTTATCTGACAAAGTGTCAGTGGACATAATTCCCGTTAAGAAATAAATTATATCAACAAAGTAATTACAAAAGACAAAAACAATGAACAATTGCGCGCAAACCTCCATATTAACATCATTACATGTAGAATTAAAGCCAGATCGTTAGGAAGTTGTAACAGCGCAAAGAAATTCTCACTAAAATACTGCTTTTTTTTAATTAAAAAAATAATAGGCTCTTTGTAACACAAAGCTGATGTTAAATTTGAGTATGCAGGGATTGAGATATTTCACACAAAGGCATATTCATTACTTTCCTAACAAATAAATAGTGTAAATAATGGTAATAAATACTGAGGACGCAAGAGGCAGGTCCAACACAATCTCAAATCTACATCCATCATTCCTAATTTTACAATTCCACTCTGGCAAGCAAGTATCTATCAATACACAGTTCTCTCACTTTTACAGCCTTCGTACTACACAGGGAATACTAAAGGGCCTTCGCACTCACAAATACAGGCACTAACCCAACAAATGATTACCCCTACCAACACCCCCCCCCCCTCCCAATAAAATAAACAAGGAAAAACAGGGTATACAAAACAACTGCATAAATATAAGAAACCCAACAAAAATCAGATCACACTATAAAATAGACCATAATGCCCTCAGTCCTCAAAGCGCTCTTTTTGGGTTAAACTCCCCCCCCCCCCCAGGCATAATCCACCAATAATAATTATCATCAATTAGTTACCAAACCATTCAGCTGAAAGCCTTTCAGTACAATGTCGTCTGGCTTAGCTTTCATTTAAAAAGTTCCGAGGTTCTACTCCAAGCAAAACACTGAATGCCCTCAGGAATGTTCTGTGGTTGTGCAACAAGCTATTCTCAAACACCTAGTTTCCTAAATCAACTGTCTCAACGTGCATCTGGCAAAGTACTCGAAGAAACTAATTACAAGTGTTTGGAGTTGGAATCCTGTTGTGTAATCAAATTTATCAAGCAAAAAAAAAAAAAAAACTTCTTTTGGAAGGATATAGATATAAGGTTGTAAAACTCAGTTTGTATAGCACCGGAATGGCAGCCCACAGGTCTCGGGTTCCAGTCCCAGTTCAGTCAGATATTTGCAGATCATTGAAAACTCTCGGGATGCCAACAGACAGAAACAAAATTAAGCCAGAAGACACGAAACTGAGATTTGACGGGTAGGGGTTCGAGTCCTTGTCAAGTTACAGACTATTCCCATCAGGAAGACTCAATGTAATTAATGTTTATAATCTGTGAAGCTGAGCACTATAGAACAGATGAAGACTTCAGGCGCAAAAGCCACTAAACGCCAACAAAAAATATTTGATTATTGTATACTAGGAACTGAGAGCTTTCACTTGATATTGTTTTTCTATATTTTCCATGGAAGTGGCGTTTAGCGGCTTTTGCGCCTGAAGTCTTCAGATACTCCAAACGCCTTAAGGCCTGGGGACAATGCCATGGAGCTTCTATGCACAAAACGTCCTTAGCAGGAAAAAATGCATGCTTAGTAAAAACAGATTAGCAGCCTTTAAACTCCATGTGATTTTCTTGCTTAGCCAACAGCAGCTGAACACCAGTCACAAACAATATACATCTCATGAAACTTGTCCTGTTTTCACCAAGGAAGACTTTGCATGTTAAGTCAAGTTTTGTGCTAAGCTGTTCAATGAAACTGACCTATCGCGGTCGAATCGCGTCAACGCAGCTTGTGTATTATTGTCCAATCACATCAATTAATTCCATGTGGAATGTGCAAAATCTGAGACAAACAAAAATTACCACACAAAATTCCCATAGGGTTGTCTAAGGGCGATAGGTCAATTGGCCCCTGGGGACATCAATTTCATTGCCTGCAATTCTTAAGTTATTGAAAACTTCATTGAGTTGCAAAGCACAGAAAGATTTTGCACAGAAAAAAAAACAAAACAAAAACAGGTTATCAGCCAAAAATGCATGTGATGTATACCGCTTGTGACTGGTTCTCAGCTGTTCTTCGCTAAGGAGGAAAATTTGCTTAGCAATTTGTGCTCATAAACTCCATAAAAATTGGGCCCAGCTGGGATACTGATGCAAGAAGAGATTTTACAGGTAGATGCAACAGCCATAAATGGCAAGCTCCTGTGTCCGCATCCAACTGTGCTCTGAGTAAGCTCAGCAGCCTCAGACTAGAAAATATCTACTTAACCTCTTGATTACGGACAAAGACCATAGCCACGGTTTGAAAGAGACCACCTGGCCGGTCGATGTCTATAGGCGCATTCCTGCACGTAATCAATCCATTCATCTTTCAACTATATTGTTCCTTGAATGTAATATTAGATGGAGATTTTTTTTAAACAAAGCTTTCATTCACATGAAAGGGAGGCTCCAAGTGCGATGGATAGGACCACTCTATTCAGTGTGGTGCCTATTGTTTGCATTTACGCTTGTCTGCACAGCCCCCTGTTCTTGGCGCACCAGCATCCCATCAATAACAGCCGGACACAAGGGGCTTAAACGTGCACTGATTTGCATTGGTTCTCTACTAAAATTCGCTCAACAGATAAATTTAAACAAAGCTATATTCTATGCTTTGCAAGTGTGGCTAATAGCATGGAAAGTCTTACTGTTACAAGCAGGTAATACCCGCTGTTCTAACTGTGACTGGTTCTTGCCTTATTTTGCATGGCGAGCTAATTCGGTACGCAATTTTACTTAGTTGTTCCAAGATGTTTGGCCCTGATGACTGGGGCGCCGATGTCCAATAGAGGAATCTCATAAATGAGCTCAGCACCGCTTGATCCAAGAACCTGGAAGCACGGTGTGTCTCGGCGGATTTTCTCCCCCCGAGTTAACACACTTCAACGACTCACGATGTCGTCAGCGAGGGCAGGGCGGAATTGGACTGCTTCTCAAGATAGAGGATTCTTTGATCGAGGAGTAATTTATCTGTGTGGAATTAACATAATGAAATTTAGTTTCACAGGAAAAACCTCTGATTTGGGTTGACCAGCTGGACAATTCAAATGGTTATGAGGCCGTGATCGAATTACTTGACTACGGCTTGAAATTACACACTAGTCTATGTGATGTGGTTGCAGCCACTACCATAGACATGTGTGTAATTTCAAGCCAAAGCCAAGTACTTCGGACTCAGCCTGAGAATACTGTAGCGTGATGTCGGTTGACATAGCAACTGATTCTAAACAAATACTAACATGGCTGCCAAGCATTCATTTTAGAGTTATTTTTTAGCGTGATTTTGAAGTAGGCCTTTGTAACCTGTGCTGGCAAGATGACTGCATAATCTAGTTCTAAAAACTGCAACGTGACGTCATCACTTCGCCAGACTAATCTATAACCAATACCTAACCACTGTCATTCTATTTTTATAATGTTCCCTTTGTGAATGCTGATTATGGTTTCTTTCTTAAACCATCTCAGATTCTTTTGCTCAAGATTTTCTGGTAAACTGCTGCCTGGTCCTCAAACAGTGCCCTTGGAATTAAGTGTTGTGCAACCACCCTACATGTATCACCATCCCCTATCAATAAAACAATTTATTTGGAGGAATCTCTTTGAAGGACACCAAGACAAGTACAGGGGGCCGGGGAGGTGAATTGGTTTCACCAAAACAGTGGAAGTTAAACTGCCTGGGTCTACAGGTCTGAAAATTGGGATAATTTTTTTGGTATCTATTGAAAATTTATCCTCTATTTAGATCTGGACCAAGACAAAAATATAAGGGTGGTAGGGCTGGCAACCTAAAATGTGGCCAACCCCACCACCTCTGTTGTAGCCCATTACCCAGAGTCGCTTTTAGCCTTGTAATGGGCGACTTCCATTAAAAAAACCTTGGGAGCTATAAACTTACATTTCAGAAGGAGTTCCCTGTCACTGTCTGATGAGGCTTGGAGGCATAACCCATGCAGGAGCCACTGTGCCGTGTGGTACCGACTCAAGCACTGTACAGAGACAGAATATCAGTGAATTACACACAGAATTGTGACCCTCTGTAGCATACTGAGGAAAGTCTCCCAAGTTTGACTTTTTGAGATTATCACGCCAGAATGAAGAGAAATGAATGGGCTTCCCAATTACAAATTGATCCTGTCCCTTACTCCATTCTTACCATAGTATTTCAAGGAAACGTTAATGTACCGTCACTATGCAGGGAGCACGTTGTAAGAAAAACGGCTTTGACAAATTCACGTGTTGCACGTGCCACCAATGTCATCATCATAAAAAAAATTAAAAATGTTTTTAAAAGTTTTTTCACAACAAAATTGCACGTGGAGATTTAATAACACAAAAATTTTTCCCAAATTACAGAAAAATCTCAAAAAACGATTTTTATGAATACGACTTCACCCGATGATTACTCGAAAACTGGTCTTGGGGAACATTCCTCATTACGCTCCAGACGGTCACAATTGTTCAGTAACAAATTGAACACTTTACAGAAATTTGAAAATCCAATAGCTAGTGTACCCTTTTTCCACTTTCCAATTTTGTTAAGGATATGTCCTGGGTGCAGTAATGGAACTTTTCAAGGACTGAACTTTACAACCAAGTGCTCCAGAAAGCACGTATGCATGTTATCAGTGCAAAATGACGTCTCCTTCAAGAAGCAACTTTTGTAACATGGGCAAAATTGTCTAAATTTTACATACAGGTTTTTATTAAGTAAAAACATGTAAATTGAGTTAGAAAAAAAACTTAGACCACCTAGATTGAAGTCTACCCCCGGATCAGATTTGATCCCGGGCCACTGTAGTTGAAAGGCGAGTAAAGTACCACAGTGGTAACCTGGCTGCCCAAAACTCCCCATCTTGAGGAATCCTTGGTGACACGACCGGATATTAAACACTGAAAATAACACTCCTAATAATAATTCTAATGAATAACATACCTCCTGAGGGTTACCGAACAGTTCATCCAGCCCAGTGCTTTGACACAGCTCTACTGCATAGCTGTACATTAGTTTATCTGCAGTGATCATGGATTTATCTCTCTCCACGCCCCGGGCACGGTTCATGTTCCTGTCATACAGACCGCGGCATCGGCCCAGACACTGGTGATACCGGTCGTTCAGGGCTGTAACAACTGCAGAAAATGATAGCATTTGGTGACATGGCTGATAGAGGCAGGTTTTTGTTTTAAGGAAAGTCTGTGGTGCTGGACAAGACTTTGATTACGGATCATGTCTTTCTAAGAGGGCCGATGCTCGTTTAAATGCATGGATCTGGGCGAGGTGAGTTGGTCTCACTGACAGTGGAAGTTACCCTGCCAGCCTGGGTCTGTAGGTCTTAAAGACCTAGTAGAATGCTTTGAAAAAATGTGAAATTATTGTCTCAGTCTACAGATATGTCAATATAGAGAGCAATACACAAACAATATGTGGTCTTGTCCTTTTTAATTTGATAACAAAATGCAAATTGGCTCACTTTTGAAAATCCTATCGTCTGAAAAAGCGTGCGTCACGTCCCATTTGCATGTCATGTGTTATGCATTTATTGCGCGTGACGTCATGGTGTGTAGTCCGATCGTTGCACTTGGTACAAGTTCATACATGAGTACGCGGTATTTACACAGAATACATGTTGAATTAACTTCGTCTCTGTATCCCATCATGTAAGCCTACTATTTCAATTCCAAATCTGAGTTTAGTATGGATGACTACAAGCGATGACGTCAAGGCTAACAGCGCGCCGCCGACGGCAGCAGGGGGAGGGAGAACTTGGAGTAAGCGCGAAATTTGAATATTTAATTAGCATCTTTCTCTCGTCAGTTAATTAATAATGATGGATAGAAAATGTCAATATTTAGCACAAATTTGGTTTCTTGTAATTCATAATCAAGATACTAATCTTTGTAGAGAATTAAACTTTGGTTATAGTAGGTCTTTAAAATTGGGATAATTTCTCTGGTATCTGAAGATTTGTCCTTTATTTAGATCTGGGCCCAGGAAAACTGTAAGCGTGGTAGGGCTGGCAACCTAAAATGTGGCCAACCCCACCACCTCTGTTGTAGCCCTTTACCCCCCCCCCCCTATAGCTTCTTACAGATGCGTGTGGGAGATGAATGCAGATAATATTAATTTGTCTTTAGTCACGCACACCCCTCCAATCATGGTCCTGCCTTGGATGGCTTCAAAGTATCTTCTCGAGGGAATGACAAGTTTGCACCCTGGTACTATAATATATACAAAGGCAAAGGGGAGAGGTGAGTTGGTCTCACCAATGGTGAAAGTTACCCCGCCTGGGTCTACAGGTCTGAAAAATTGGGATCATTTCTTTGGTATCTGAAGATTTGTCCTTTATTTAGATCTGGGCCCAGGAAAACTGTAAGGGTGGTAGGGCTGGCAACCTATAATGTGGCCAACCCCACCACCTCCGTCTGTAGCCCTTTACCTGGAGTGGCTTGTATCGGGTGACTTCCACAGAAAAAACAACTTACAGGTTCAATTGTAACCTTCATCACAGCTTGAGAGTAACTCACCATTGCGTACTGTGTTTGACGTCTTCAGTCTGTCGGCGAGAATCTCAGTTTTAGCCATAGCCAGTGCAGCTGATAGAAGCTCAAGTCCTCGGGCATACAGCACCAGCTGCTCAGCCCTCCTGTCAATATAAACACAATCAAACAAAGTGAACTCATGCAGTATTTAGACTACTCTATCTCCGTCGTGTTAGATGACGGAAACATTTCTATCTGTGACGGCTGTATAAACAGGAGTAGATTCTAACAAACTGGTTAGAGCGCCGGTACGGTAACCCGGAGGTCGCAGGTTCGAATCCCGCTCATGTCAGTTTCTTTGTTCACTTTGAAAATGCATTCAAATTTACCTAGTCAGTTTTCCTTGTGGATTGTTTGACAAACTGGTTAAAGATCGGACTTTGGTAAAGACATCTAGGTTAACATAATGAATTTAAATTTCCAAAGTGACCAAAGAAAACTGGCAGGAGCGGGATTTGAACCTGCGACCTCCGGAATACCGTACCGGTGCTCTACCAACTGAGCTATCTTGCCCTATGTTGGCGGTCTCCCAAATTGTCAGTATCTTTGTTCGGGTGGGCGCTAGTCAGAAGTCATAAACCCAGAATGCCGTGTAGCCAGGGATCACACCTATTTTTACGATACAACCTGGAAAGCAACATTGTGGGGATCCCTTGTGGATTGTTTGACGAATAATGAACTTAACACAAAGTTTCAATGTTCCCAATACAAAGAAAATCCTTCATACAAGTGACTTGAACATAAGAGGGTTAAACAACTCCCATCTGATATTTAACAAAGATTCAAACATATCTGCATGACAGGCTCCCGACAATAGGATTACTGCAACTGTGTCAGGTATTTATGAATTGTCCCTCCTGGCTATTCTGCTCCTCACCTGTAGCCTTCGCTGATGAAGCACACGGTGTCTCCAGTGCCTATGTCTGTCTCCACGCCATACATGGACTCCGCCAGAGGGTCACTTCGTTGCTGGGCAACCTCAATGACTGCATCCACAATGTGTAGGATGGTGGTCAAGCGTTCCACGGTTTCATTGTGTTCAGGCTGATAAGAGATCAAAAGAAGAATGACCTGCGACTTCAACATTTTTGTATGGTCATTTTGTATGGTCTGACAAGCTGTCACACAATTCTTTTACATCATAATCTACAAGTGAAAGCTTATATGTAACTAAATCAATTTTGAAAGTGAGCACAACAAAATTGACAAGAGCGGGGCTTGAACCTGCAACCTCCTAATTAAAATAAAAAAGGTCTACCAACTGAGACATCTTGCTTCACGTTGCCGTCTTCCAATTGAGATCAGCAAACATTGCAGTGCAAGTTTCACACAAGTTTGAATCAGCCAAACAAATCACACAATTTAAATCAGGCATGCAAGTTTGAATTAACAAAAAACTAGGAAATTCCAATCTTTACAAGGCTTTGTACAATGTTTTTCAATTTTCAATGGCATAAGTGTGAAGTGAAAAACGAGGAAATCAGCTGATCCGAGGAAAAGTTGCATGCCTGTTTAATACAAAGATGATGATGACTCTCTGTTACACGACAACCTCTTTAACTCACCTCTAGTAGTGTTTCTTCCGGTAGTTCAGGAGCAACAAACATGATCGGTCCCATCATGTTGGGAGGCGAGGCTGCATAGGTGATGGAGCTCTGGCTGCTGGGGGAACCCTCAGACTGTAGTACAGAGTTGCGACGTGACGTGCTGCCGATGTAGAACTTGGCACCAGTGGGAGGGCTGGTGGCAAGAACAGCTAACAATAGATGGGGAAAGAATGAGGAAATAACGTCAATATAAAACCTTTTTTGCATCGTTACACAATTCGCGGCACAGCTAAGATTGCTTCAGCCCTAAACTCCAACTCGCCCAACACAAGGCAGAAGTCCACTCAAGGTGTGCGCTACCAAAGACAAGAAAAGACTGAAATCACAGGATAGAAGGTATCTATTCACATTTCGTTTGAATTGTGAGAGACTATAGGTGGAAGGGAAGCAGGTTACAGGTAAGGAGTTCCAAAGAGAGGCAGTATGAGAGAAAAGCTTGGAGTATCTCAAAGTAACTAGCCTTTGGAACAGTGAAAGAATGTGATGAGACAGCAAGGCGAGTAGAGTGCCTGAAAGTTTGGATGGGGGAACTAAAGACGAAAGGCCACTGGAAGACCTTAAATTCAGCTACTGAGATGTGGATTTTGACTGACGGGTCATGACTGGCAGGACATTATGATCAACACTACATCCACCTACAATCTTGGACACAATTGTGGGGGACACTTATGTGAGGCAAAACATTCCCCTTCTTCCCATTCAATGTTAATGACACACTCATTTTCTCTGCATGAATTTTCATGTCACAAAAGCAACCCAGTATTGGGTGGGGGAGGGGGGGGGGGGAGGGAGTGTTTCAAGTAAATTTGACCAGGGCCCTATTTCATGGAGCTGCAAAGCACATGACTTTGTGCCAAAAGAGTCTGGGTGCACTTCATGGAGACCTCAAGCAGCAAACACAGCAAAGAGCTCAGTCGGTAGAGCACCAATACGGTATTCCGGAGGTTGCAGATTCAAATCCCGCTCCCACCAGTTTTCTTCGTTTACTTTGAATAATTATTCAAATCACCTTGTCAGTTTCCCTTGTGGATTGTTTGACGAAATATAAGTTAAAAAGTTATATCCTGACCGAGTGATCCCCACAATGTCACTTCCCAGGTTGTATCGTAAAATTGGGTGTGATCCCTGGCCATACGGCATTATGGGTTTATGACTTCTGACTAGTGCCCCCGAACAAAGATACTGACAATTTGGAAGACCGCCAATATAGGGCAAGATTGTTCAGTTGGTAGAGCACCGGAACGGTATTCCCAAGGTCGTAGGTTCAAATCCCGCAACAGCCAGTTTTCTTTGTTCACTTTGAAAATTTAAGCAAAAATTTGCTTAAAATTATAACCCAATAATAGAAGTCTTCGGCCGTGAAATAGCACTAAGGTAACCAGATTTGTGGAATGTCCCAAATTCTCCCAATTCATGAGCAACTGTAGTTTTTAGGGACTATTGCATTACCTGCAAGTCCCTCGATGCTCCCAGCAGGCGATTTGCCCAGGTTCTCGAAGGCAGTCTTGAGTGAGTACTGGTCCAGCCTGCTGGAGCTAGCACTGCGAGGAAAGATGGCCGTCTCCTTCGAGGTATAGTCCTCGCCCTCGTAGCCGGCGATGGCACCGGAGAAGGTCTTGGTGCGCTGGGGCTTGGCGAAGGGTGCACTCAGGTGTTGCTTTATGAAAAATGGGTCGGAAAGGTTTTACACCAGTAAGATTCTGTTTGCGTTTAAACCTTCTGTCTTTCTCAGAACCACTCTTTTCTTTGTAGAGATAGTCACTTCACATGTTGTACATACAAAACATCTCAATACAGTCAAACCCTGATAATAAGAGCACTGTTAATACAACATACTGCTTATAACAAGGAAAGAAATAGGTCCCAAGTCTACTTTTCTTTGTTTTCCATTACTGATAATACAAGGTACCTGTTATAACAAGGTAAATTTTCAAGTCCCAAGGACCTTGTTATAAAGGTGTTCGACTGTAGTTGTACTCATCACAATGCAAAGCCTAAGATAGCATTCTAAATGCCCGAGACAGTTTCATTATTCCTATTGGTCAAGAACCTGTCAGATGGGTGTGTTTAATCCTTTGTTTATTCAACAAAGGTTTTTAGAAGAAAATGAATGTTGAGGTCCTGATTTCTAAAATGGTTGCCTTTTTAGTAAGTGTCAAACAAAAATCTCAAACATTTGCTAAACAAACTCTGATAAGGTAAGATCAAAGGGGAGAAGCTTATTTGAAATTTGGGTGCTACAGACCCCCTTGCCCCCAGGTGTCAAAAATAACTGCTGGGGCATCTCACTCGGGACTAATTACCATCACGAGTTGTGGAAGCCTATATTAAACAAAATGTACACATTTTGTTTAGGATGTAAAGTATGCAACTAAGATTCTTACCCCTTGCAAAATGATGTCATCATCTCTCATGGGGGATGTTATCTTCTCACCCCTCTTGGTGGGTGATCCCATTATGGTTGGGAGGGCTGATGGATTGGTGAAAGCCAGAGGGGATATCCTTGCCGGTGAGGACACTGTAAGAGGAAGGCGGGATTGTCAACTTTGGGTGTGATCAAGGCTTGCCAAGGCCAATTGAAACCAACAGCTTAACCCTCCCCTCTCCAGGTGCCAAATGGGAGCCAACTAACCTATCTATCGAAACCTATCGAGTGACAGGTTGAGACACACAAGCTGTGGGAGAGGAGAGGATTTTGGTTTTTCGATAGGTCGTGATAGTTATAATAGTAGGAGGGTTCATAAAAAATCAAACTTGCAACCAACTGTATGAAACTGTCACCTTCCTGTTTGTTTGTTTGTTTGCGAACGTTTGTTTGTTTGTTTGTTTGCTTGTGAAAATAACAAAAATATTGACAAGAGCAGGATTTGAACTCGCGACATCCAGATTACCATACCACCACTCTATCAACTGAGATATCGTCTGCTATGCTGGCGGTCTCCCTATTTGTCAATATCCCTGTGGTTTGATGATATTTACATTTTTGTAACAGGACACTTTTGGAAAACAAATGCTGCGGCACACCTTAAATACTGTTCAATGTATCATTGCTGTGCTGTACAATGACCAAGTTAGGACAGTCTAGTCTCCTCTGATAGTGAACTGTTATTACGCCTTGCAGATGCACCAGATTAATGGGCCAATGTCATGCAGGTACTTAGCAATCCCAGGTTACCAGCCAAAATGCTATGTGATCTGTATTGCATGTGACTGGCTACCGGCAGGTTTTGGCTTAAGTAAACTTTTTTACTTGCAGCTCTGTGAAATTGGGCCTAGATTAAAGGGAAAACAATTTCAGCAACTTGTGGGAACTTACAATAGCCTTCAAGTACATAAGCTATATATAATGGCTATAAGACAAAAAACTGCTGAATGTGGGGAACAAATTCATGAAGTAATATGGTTTCTAAATTTTGTTGTTAAGTGCTTCAAGCATGTATTTTCTGGTACACTTTGGCATTGTAAGATTTTAACTATTGTTTATTATTATTATTTATTTCACTCCACATTCAGAAAGTACAAAATACATACAAATAAACAAGATATATAATACAAATTGTGTAAGATTAAAATACAATAAAAAGAAAGAAAGAAGAAACCATAGGTGCTCTTCTCTCATTCAAACATGAAGGATTGGTGTATAACGTATGTATCCTTTTCTAAAACCACTTTCAGTTCAAATTTACAAAACAAGATTTCACTTTGGCGTGCACTGAACCACACCACACTATAACTTCCCTCTCTCGTCTTTTGCTGCTATTCTAGACAGTGCCATCTACAGTTAGTTTCGTCCATTGCTACTCACTTTTCCTCCTTCCTGGTGAGCCAGATCCAGGGTGCCTCATCGTGGGCGGAGACCACTTGTGAGCCACACCTCCCGACTCTACCTGAGGCGGGGAGTTGGAGCTGGTGGGGAACCTAAACAGGGGCGGAGAGGGGGAGGCCTGTGGCCGGCTGGCGACCCTATGGATGACCCCTGAACCTGTGACCAAGAAATAGACAAAAGTTCAGTTGAGCACACCGACCTTCTTTTTTAGCTTTTGAGAAAGATTCTGCTAGGATCACAATGTCAGGCCCTACCTATCTTGTATCAGTTAAACATTCCAGTGAGTAAGCAATTGAATACCTGATTGAAAGAAGGGCCCAAGTCCACTTGAAAAGATTTTGAAAAAAAAAAAAAAAAGTCACACACTGGTATTAGCAGTAACTTCCTGTGTCTAACTCAGTTTGGCCAAAAATGGTGGACGTGGGCCCTTCTTTCAATCAGGTATTCAGTTTCTAGAAGCATATTATTTTCACTTGAACCTTTTTTTTTAAACTTTACTAAATAGTCTAGGGGAAGGGGGAAATAAAGTGAGAACAATCAACCTGGTGATCCTGAGGAGGGCAGGCTGCTTGGCGACGACAATCCCACCGCTGCCACCGGACTTGGCAACTTGCCAAACTGGAGTTGATGAACACCCTGAGTGGAAACAATCACGAAACAAAAACTTCACAAAATAAAAAGTCTAACTTAACATGCGTTATTTTCAACGCCAGAATTATTATGCAGTGGGAACGACTTATTTGTATTAACGGAATGAGTTTTGATTTACTTTCTTCACAAGTGGTCTTTAAGCAAATTGATACCCAGCAGTGAAGAGGTCTCAACTGGAGAAATTAGTAGCTTGATAACGAGTATTATTAACCCTGGCTTGAACCAGGGTTACATAGGTGGAATGCGAGGAAGGTACCACCGACTGTGCCCACCCTGCAGCCCATTTAATAATAGTCAGGCAACGAGCATGTTTCCACCAAGACTGAAGCAGCTAACTACCTGTGGGGACGTTCTTGATGGGCTTATTGCACTTTGAGGGCTGGGGTTAGAGGCTGGGGGAATCATCTTAATGCCCGGTGGCCCCTGGTGATTCGGACTCAGCCTGGATTGGCCTGGCGATCCGGTGACTATGGGAAGACTTGTTGGCCTGGGTATGTGCGATAAGAAGAAACGAGGAAATTAAGAAATGGATTACTTTTTTGGAGCGTTTAATTCCCCTGTGGTTTGTTTGGTTTTAATTTTCACAGTGAAAGGCAACGAAAACTGTCAGACCGAAGTCAGTATTACTGTAGGGAATCATTACAAGGTAAAGCTCTATGAGGGAGCCCACAATTATTTTCTGCATTTTTTCGTGGATATATTCTGAAAACCTATGAAATTTGATTCAAAAATATGCTTAAGATTTCTGAAATGTGAACAATCCTCTCAGAATTTTAAACATTTCACAGGATATCCTAGAAATGCAGGTCGTTCACAGATGTCACATTGTCAAGGTCCCCTCCTTTTCAGTCAATAACTGCACCTTACCATTGATCCAAAATGATTACAAAATCACATTTTTTATTATTAGATAATTTATCAGAAATGAAAATTGTCGGTTTTTATAATTATGTCCCATGCATTCAAACAGTCCAATATTGATTAGTCAAATTTAATTTTCTTTCAGTGACTTCAACAAAACAATTTCATATATCTGCATCCATACATATCTGGTTCCAAGAAGGCAAGACGTCAAATTGTTGATTTATTTTCAAACATTAATGCAGCCTACATAACTTCTGCACCCACTGCAATAGCTTCCTGACCTTGTACAGCACAGTAGAAGACAATTTCCTACAAAATGCTACACGTCTATGCTGTTATAGAAGCTTCATAGAGTACCTACATGTAAGTGTAGCGTGTATTTCTCGTTCAGACGCACAATTCCGCATGTTAAGACATTAGCATGCGAACCAGTGCATGAACCAGAGTATTGGCAAATGATGTAACACTTCAGTACTATTTAAATTGAAATCACCTAATACAAGGCTAGAAGCCACTCTAGGAAAAGGGTTACGATTGGAGGTTATAGGCTTGGTGACATTTTGAATTGCCAACCCTACCACCCTCATGGTTTTCCCGGGCCCATATCTAAATAGAGGATAATTATTCAACAGATTCAAGAGAAATTATCCCAATTTTCAGACCTATATCCAGAGGCAGGGTAACTTCCACATGTTGGTGAGAACTCATCTCCCCCAAATATGATGTGTCTATACAGCAACAAATTAGCAATGTGAAATTTGAACAGGAACACCAACCTCTCGTTTGGCGACTGGCTTCCATTTGAAGGTGAGCGAGCACCTGCAGCTTGCGTAGCATACATGGCAATGGGGGGAGGAGGAGAGGGGAAGGAGCTATGCTGGGGGGCTTGGGGAGGGTCACTGTAAACCAATCAAGAACAAGCAAGAATGTGGGGTCACTATAGGTGGCAGGAGAGACTATCGAGGGCTAACACTATGAGGTGGTGGCTGCTTGACTAACTAGTGTATTGACATGCACCTGTCAGTTGGCAGTCTGAAGCTACATTATGTGTGACCCTTTCTATATCAAACTGTATACCCAGTTGACCTTTAGACATTGAACATACAGTCATGCACACAAGGATATCCTTGGTATAGGACTGCAGGAAATAAAGAGGATGTTGATTGCTGAGAGAAATCTGCGTCATTTTGTAGTTTTATGTAAATTAAGGTATATTCAAATAAAACAGCCAATAAGCCAGTTCGGTATTTCAACTGCGCATTCGCACAATGACATTTTATCCCGAGCGACCCGCGTGACCACACGCGCGCGTGTGAACGCAAAAGGTGGGAACACAATGAGCACGTGTTCAATTCCGTCAGAATGGGCATTCGCGTAACATGGTGTGACATTACATCAGCGATTTTTATCCCGAATAACCTTCGACCTTTGAGATACCGAAGTGGCTTATTTCTGCCATAAAAAGTTACTTTTTAGAGCCCTTTTTATCAAGTCCCATCTAGCCCACAGGTGCCATTTGTCTAAAAGCCGTCTCTGCGGGCAGCAAACAAATCTGACGTCATAAAATGGCCTCCCCTTTTGTGTCGAGCAATAGGCACAAAAGGGAACTTAGTCTTATGACGTCAGATTTGCTCGCGGCCCGCATCAGAAATAATTGTCTGCTTTATTGTAATATACCTTAAAAACCTCCCTCTCCCAGTGCCAAAATGGAGCCAATTACTCTATCTATCAACACCTATCAAGTGATAGGTTGTAACACACAAGCTACGAGAGAGGAAGGGGGTTGGTTTTTTGATAGGTTGCGATAGTTATGATAGCAAAATAATTTTATCTACATAAAACTACAAAATGGACACAGATTTCTCTCAGCAATCACACCATCTTTAAATGTGGGCATATTTTGACATACAATGACAACTATGTATCATGACTTTCATACTGACCAACAGCCCTGTGCTGTTTTGATAAAGTTTTCCTTCACCACGTAACTAAACCATAAAATGGGATCAGTTCTTTCTTGTGAACAGCTACCCGCCAACTGAAGTACAGCCGGGTATCAGGTCACACTGCAGATAAATGTGGCTATACCCGACACCGTTACCTTAAAGATACGCGACACCGTGGGAAAGGACGTGATTTTGCATTGAAAGTGGACATTATCATGACCAGGATACATATATCAATGACAGCTGTTCAAATCGCGTCCTATCTCACCAAACTCACATCCTCAACTTGTGAAAAGGTGCAAAAGCAATGTTTATGTTTAGACCGAATCCATAATGTGAATTTCAACCTGGATGTAAATTTTGGGGAATTTGAATGTGATATTGGACTTCTCTTGTTGCAATCACAGGTGCGTTCCACTCACGCGAACGTTGCCAATGTACGCAATCAATTATCCGTTGGATGGATACAAAGATTTGACAGACGTTGCGCAGCTTTCGCTGAGTCGAACACTCTCCACATCCTGATGCCCAATTTGAAGACAAAATCATGTCACCCTTTCCTAGTGTGAAGTATCTCTGCAACTCCTCTGTTACTACAACTACACATGCACAAATAAGGGAATAAATATGTGCTGGGCCGGTTTTAAACGTACGTTTAAAACCGCCTTGGGGCCTGGGCGCTCGATAATGACCCGAGCCGAAGGTCATTATCAGCGTCCAGGCCCCAAGGCGGTTTTAAACGTACTTTAAAACCGGCCCAGCACATATTTATTCCCATTCATAAAATACCTTTTTGTATAATTAAGCAAAAACCACCGAAAATTTTAAATTTCCAATGATTTTGTTCATTTTCTTTTACCTTGGTTTGTAAAACACCCCTTCAGCTATTTAATGGTTCGTGCCACGCGCGAGTAGTGCTAAACATTTCCTTATATGGAAATTGATGCGCGCGACGCGCTCGCCAGGTGGTGCAGAACGCAGCAGTGCCGGTGTAGTGTAAATTATGGACTCTAAATACAGACGCATCGGTAGTATTGCGCTTGCGTTATTAGGAGAGTGACTGGTCGCTCGAGTGTTCAACCAATAAAATGGACCAGATTTTGTAAGCCTCTACATTTCGTGTGACACCGGAAAAAAGTTTAAAACCGCGCCGTGTTTAAACAACTTCCAGCCGTGTTTAAACAACCGTTTAAACACACCCACGGGACAGGCTCTCGACCAATAGGGATAGTGAAACTCGCTGAGGCATTTATGAATGTTGGGTAAAAATGACTGAAGCGATGAGGTTGTTGACATAGAAATAAAGAAGTCCCGTTTAAAAAATATGCCAATTTTCATTTGTGGCCATCCTGAATTCTGTTTGGACCACTAAACCAAGAGTTGATACAATTTGTTTCACTTTCATTATTTGTTCTGTAGTTGTGAGACGAGTTTGCCAAGTGTGTAAAGAAACAATATTTGGCATGCAGAAATTTAGAAGCACATTTTTCAAAGTGCATTATATCGACAGAAACTGCTCTCACTCACCTCACTGATCTCTGTCGATGGCTCTGCCTGTTCCTTGGTGACTGCTCAAACCCTGTACCTGAAGGGAATGAGAAATGATCTCATGTGAATGAATACCAAATGACACTTTGGTGAAATTGTGAGCAGTTTCATTTTTGGGCAGCAAAACTCCAACACATGACTGAGTTTATAGAAGCATTCCCTTTTGCGACACAGTTACGGGCATTGTTCAACATATAAATGAAATGACAAACCTGGTAACATTTTAGGTCAATCTGTCCTCAGAGTCACGAGCAAATATGACAAACCATTCTGTTTTAACCCCTTGCGTACGGTCGACACAAATATGTGCAGATTGAAATTTTGCCCCCTGGCCGGTTGACGTCTATACACGCCAATTTCTGCATTTTCAATCCATTATTGGGGTATTGTGTACGTTATGCTTGGCTGCACAAACCTCTTGTTTCCGTTTCACTTGGCTGCATAACCCGGCCTGGTGCCCCGACGCCCCCAAGAAATACCCGGTATTACCGGGTTCAAGGGGTTAACCAGTGATTTTGTGCACGTTCATAAGAGCTTATTTGGATTGTTGAAATCGAAATAAACCACAGCATTGTTGGAGGTCTTCAAATACATTTGTTTTTCAAAGACGACAGCATTCAAGATGGAAATATTTCTCAGGAGGATGGGTACTGGCACCATCTTTATAAACAGTAAGCTTTCAAATTATAATCTGAATGGAATAAATTAGAATGCAAAAATGGTACATGTACTTACATTGAAAATTTGGAGAAACTAGCACAAAATCCTGAAACACACACACACAAAAATATAACGGATGAAGTAAAATAGTATAGAACCATTAAACATCAACATCTCAAAAGTTTGGTTTCAAAATGTTTTTAACAGTGGAATTCTCCCATGTATGCCATCCCTTTCTAATCCCTTATTTGTCAAATACTGACTTTAGAAATGTTGAATTATTTGCGGCCAAACACTAATTCAGTTCTGGCAGGGCAGATCTTTCATACAAAGTTAACCAAGAATAAAAGACTTTTTTTGGAGCATTACAGATATTCCAAATGGAACCCAACAAAATTTTTTTTTTTTTTTTCATTAAAACAAAACATGAATGTGAAAATTAAACCAAAAAAATACAACTTGTTGAGCACAGATATAATATCTTTAGGGGTCAAATTTGATATATCCCTATCATTTCCATTCAAATTAGTGGTGTTTTATTAATCTTTTCCTCACCCCTTCAACGATTTCATTATCCAACGAGCTGACACTCTGCGGTGTCCCAGATCCATATTTGTCCGGTGAGCTGGACACCCCGCCCCCACGACTCGTGTCACTCCGGTGCTTCCTGGGGGGCTGGTCCTCAGGCGACGATATGGGCATGTTACCGGAAAGTGGGGAGACAGAGAGGGTGCGTCGTTCTGGCGAGTCGGCTACGTAGCTGTGGGGTCGACTGGGTACTGGCATTGGGGCGGCTAATAGGAGAAACCAAAACAAAATCTTAGCTGTGTAGCAATGGGGTGGTTCATAATCTATGGAACACCTCCCACAACAAAAAAGGAAGAGGAAAATGTGGGTGACAGTGAAACAAAAAAAGAGTTGAATATCGAGATACCCGTTATGCATCACAAGCAGCTAGGGTCACATCTGAATCATGTGTTTAGATCTAGGTCTTCCCTCACTGAAAATATGTGGGCTCTTGCGGACAACAGAAATAGCCGTAGCTCTGGGATCCCGTTTAATATAATACATGTCAGAAAAAGAAATCTGACGCAACCTGTTGCTACCAATGTCACAAGAGTTCCGCCTACTCCTCCCTACCCCTTAAATTTGGGGAACTTTAACAAAAAATTAGCAACAAACATTTTTTGGGCAAATCCTTTCCCTTGAAAATTTCCTTGCTATGTTACTGCCAAATCTGCATTTTCTGGACAACCTACTAATATTTCCCCCCGATATCTTTAATAATGCGTCAATAGGGTTACAACTTTTTTATCACATTTTCAAATAAACTACAAGGGAAACTGACTGGGTAATGCAGACAATTTTTGAATGAAATTGTAAAACTGCATATCTATCACAGGAAATCTACATTTCTCATCAATATCACAATTGCCTCGGAAAGCTTTCAAGTAAAATCATACTTACATGAGGTAGATTGCACTTTCTTTCCAAGAAACGGATGATTGAAGAATGCATCTGCAGCATAAACATAAACACAACAATGAATTAAGGAGAGCTCAGTCATCAAATACTGTGAAATTGCATGGGGTACAGGCATGCCCCCCAAACTGTGTCAAATATAAGGCTACTTTTATTTTCCTAAAGGTAACATACAGCTTCGGTAATGAAAAATAATATAATAAAACGGTCAGTTTCAATCTAAAAGCTTATTTAATTAACCCTTTAACCATCACATTTTTTTAAGGTCACACACGTTTTACTACTTTTAATGTTTTTCAGCTTAGTACGGCTTCTTCTTTTGAGATAACCCAATAAAAGTATACATTTTTGGAAAGCTCTTGTTCTCCTCTTTCATTTGGTGCCAAAATAATCAAAATATAAGGGGGTTGAAAGAAGGTCATGACCTACAAAGCATGAATCATTCTAAAGGGCCCAAGGAACATTTATGGATAACAGCAATCAATTTCATAGGGCTCCATCACCTCAAGAAAACACATCAAAATCACATCCAAAAAGTGTCTTGGATTATTAAATGGAAACTGAAAATCTCAAAGTTTTACGGAGATATCAACGTGCGAAAATGGCTGCAATGCTATTTATTTACATTACAGTGGTCTCGGAGATGATCAGGGCACCCTCTATTGACGTATTTTTCTAAAGGGGTTTGTTATCAATGCAGGTTCTCTAATGCATATTCATATTGTACACATTTGTATGATCGACGGTTAAAGGGTTTTAATTAATGGAGAATTCCAGGCTCTATAATATTTTATATAGTCTAAAAGAACATACACTAACATACAGACTGCGCAGAGAGTTGTTTTTTCATTCTTATGGAGAATGACACATGCGCCCTTTATATTCACGATTTCTTGCCATTCAGCAGTACAAAGGACGCATCCATACTGTTCGAAATTCCGGCGACATCCGGGAGATTATGACGTAGTGCCCGCACCTCAATGAAAACCCTTGGTAGGTTTGGTGAGTCTTACATGTACGTGCTGTATGCACTGGTATCACACCTTGACGCAGCCGACTGCATATGAATACGGATGTTTTATAAGGCGCCCGACTATTGCGTGTATGCGTTCCTTCCAAGGCTGTTTACTTCGACTTGACGTACTGCAATTTATCGTGGTTTTTCGTATTTTTCGAGAAGAGCACAAAGTCTGTTCTGGTCGGAAAGAAAATATGGTAGGCACTGCATCATCTCGAAGTTTCTTGGCCTACCCCAGGAGAACTGCCTGCCGATTTTCCTCGAAGCAATCTGGTTCCAAGTCGAACTTCACGTTTTTTATATTGTGCAGCCATTTCTTACAAATATCCGGTCGTTTTGGGGATTGGGAATTTGGAAGAAGCTAAGACCTTTTCGAGAATTCGGTTTATTTGAGTAGCCAAAAGCTTGACAAATCATCATGATGTTGCTGTACTACAGCACGACCGAGTTTTGCTTTAGCAGTCAGGCAAAAATTCGCCAGGAATACGGAAAACGGACGCATACGGAAAAAGGACGGGTGCGTCAAGGAACAACGCTGCCACGTTCTCGTGTGTGTTGCATATACGGACAATGGTTAACTGCACTCGCACAGCTCGCGGGCCGCGCCGCGGGGCCGGCCGGCTTGGTGCAGCCACTACGTCACAGTATCCCAGATGTACCGATATTCCAGAGCAAAAGGGCGGCTCGCATGACGGCAAGCGCGTTATGAACAAATCTCCGGTTTATACGATTACCGAAACCGATACAAATGAAATAAAAAGCAAGTAACAATTGCAATTGACGTTCTTTAACATTATGTTATTATAAACTCTGGGTGGACTTTCCCTTTAAGGTGGTACCAAACCAAGCTCTTTTCAAATTCAGCAAGCCAAATACGCCCAATTGAGCGTGCACAAAATCACAGTTTTTCACTATTTTCTTGTGACACGGTTGTCGGATTGAGCTCAAACTTTCACAGGTTTGTTATTTCATGTAAGTGATGAATCACACGGCCTGAAATTTGTTGTCTGCTCTAACCAGACTCCCAACTTACCAAATTCAATTCTGTCCCTCTGGTTTCTCTTCAGTAGTCGGAGCAGAAGATCCTTCAATTCCTTGGAGGTTCCAGAAGGTATACTGAAATGGTAGAGAATGCAACATTTCCAATTTTAAAGAATCAAACTATATTACTGTGATGGTAGCAACAAATGAATATTTTACTAGCAGTAGCGTATAAACATGAATCTGAAGCTATAGTGAATGATGGGATAAACATCTTCCCGAGAAATTTGGTCTTTTTGCATTCTATAGAAGAGAGAGGCAACAGATATCAACTGACATTTGGAGGAATTCAGTCTCCAAATTAACCCAAAACTACCCAACAATCACCCCCCAAAAGTCTATATTGAAAGAAAATATTGTTTTTGAAAAGGCATTTATGAATGGCAATAAACAGAAGCTTAAGCAAGAGGTCTTGTAGCTGTTTCCACATACTCGGGCAGGACATGCTTGGCTCGCTGGTAGAATTTCTTGAGTTCCTGAGGGTTGGAGGCCTTGAATGGTGCCGACCCTGTGAGACATTGGAAGATGATGGTACCAAGACTCCACAAATCAGCTTTGCCATCGTACTGCTGGGACATGATGACTTCAGGTGCCTAAATGGGGAAACAAACCCTTTAAGTTAAAGTGGGTTTTTGAGCAAGTAAATCTCAAGTTGAGGCATGCAAACCTTTAGGCTTTGATGCAATCATGCTTTTACGATTTTGACAGGCTGTTTTTTTCTATCCGTGTGGATGGACTGAACTCTCTAAGGACTTGACAGCTATGAAAATAGATCTTAATCTATTTATCTCAGACTTCACCAAGGTTACCCAAGGAAATACTTGCAGTCATGGGCAAATCTCTTTTTCTTGGTCCTTGTGGAAATACTCCTACACATATTTAACCAGTTTGCGTCGAATGACGTGTATACACGCAGAGGTTTTGCGGTATTCAGAATGGAAGACTGATAAACACGCACTCAAGCGAGGCCGGAAATATCTGTCAGTGACCCGCTCGCAGCGAGCGAGGGCAGAAATATCAGGTTGTGCCACCTGCAGATTATGGCCCGATTCCGCCTCAACCCGGCTGGCATCGAGGTTCGTTAAAAATAATCCCACGCCTGAATCCGGTGAATTCCAAAATAATCCTGGCGTGAACTGGTTAAAAACCTTAAATAAGAAAAATTGTCTTTCCCATCCAAGAACAAAGTTTGACCTCTGCTTAAGGTGCCCTGTTTTGTCTGTTATTCCCCCTCCCCTGGGCCAACAAAAAAAAGAAGGACCTCCGAAAGGGTCCACGTCCACCACTCCCCTCCCCTTTCAAATCCCTTTTCCCATGGAAACTTTTGGGATTAAAATATTTGGGCAAATTGTTTCCAAAGTTTTTGAAAATAAACTGTGGTGAAACCAACATCCCCCCCCACCCAAACTTGTGGTGATGACAGTTTGCCCTTTGAAGAGCCACTCACGTACCATGTAAAGAGGTGATCCACACAATGTTGCTGCCATCATGTCCTCCTCCAGAATCCTTGCAAATCCAAAATCAGCTGAAAAAAAAACGAAGGAAAATTTTTTTATTAGGTTTATGAGTTGACTAAATGTACTACCTGAAAAAGCAAACTATCAAAATGTTTATCTTGCTTATCTGTGACTATTATCAACAATGTACTTTAATGCACGAAAATCAATACAATGCAGGTATGCAAATGAACGTGTAACTGACATACATTTTCTCAAGCTTTGTAAACGACTGCACACAAGCATGGATGTGCCCATACAGTGAGATAGTGCTTCAGAAATCTGACAGCTCATCACTGGAAAAATCCTGGGCACAGACACTTCCCCTTAAACCTTTCCTCCATGATCCTATTTGCGACTAATCCCAAAATGTGCACAATGAGATCAGGCATTCAGCACCAGATCCTTCAAGGCATGCGAAACCCATGGGGACGAGGCCGGTCAATAAATGAATCAGACTGCACTCACCGATTTTAATCCTGATGTCTGACGGAGGAGGAGTCCTTTTAGATTGGTGACTCAGTAACAAATTCTGAGGTTTGAGGTCCCTGTGTATAATGCCCTTGTTGTGTAAAACTACCATAGCTGCAGCTGAAAGTACAAAAACAAAATAGTATAACGGGTTTAGGGGTGGATCTAGAGGGGGGTTGTAAACCCCCCCCCCCCCCCACCCCCCTTGGGCTGCTGATGAGCAAAGTTGTGATAAGCAATGCTAAACCACATCCTTGTTACCAGTGGGTATACCGCTGGTCCATACACTGTACACTGTACCGGTAAAGGTGGGTACAACCCCTCCCTAAATGAAAGGCTAGATCCGCCCCTGGGGTTGAATAAGTGTTGACTAAATATCCTAATGTTGATCTGAAAACTGAGTTGAGTACAAATTTGATTGAAGGTTAGTAACAACCTACATGTACATGTACCATTGGTATTTAGGTGATCTTTTTATGATCTTTTTTCTAAAACTTTACATTATACAGGATTTTTGTAGTTTCAAAATGGTGAATGTTGATCCTGATCTGAACACTGAGCAAATACAAAATTTGATTGAGGTAACCACTCACACTTAGCACATTCATGTAACTGAGATGTATTTCAAAGCGCACTCTACTGGCATATTTGAAATAATGAAAGGCAAGAAAGCAATAATTAAGCTTTGACCTCATTAATTTTCAATTCTTCATTTTAAAGCAGACAATGCCAGGTAATAAATATTTACCGACCAGGAATTACAAATATAATTTAATGACTACAGATGCATTACATGCAATGTAGGAAAATTAAAATATGCCGATGGATAGCATTTACCCTGGCCTAAAAAACAGCACACAAAGCAAGGTGATATTACATAAACAGGAAACTGCAGGCCCTATGGGTGTGGGGTCAAGGAGTCTGCTTTGCATTAAAACCCTAACCCTCCAGGGTGTATGGAAATTCATATTGATATGGGTGGATTCAGCAGTGTTAGGGTTAAGCTAAATGTATGATTCAACAAAAGAATATATGTATACTCACCCATCTGCCTCAAGAAGAATCGTATCGTGTCTTCACTCAATGTCCCTTTTGCTGTAATATGACATTATGTGAGAACAATTGTATTGGTTTTGAATTTTCTTTTTTAAGATGCCATCTATGCTTTTGGGGCGTGACACCTTGAAAAATAAATGTTTAAATTTAATTGTTGATTTGTCAGCATTATACATGTTAGTTAAATCTTTCCAATAAGACATTAAACAAAAACAAAATTGTGTAAGTTTTGAATATTGCAATAGGACATTCCTATTCATAGTGTTAACATATAGGACAATGGCGGTGAGGGTGGTGGTGAGTGTGGGGTGTGGATGGGAGTGAAGGTGGGGATGATGTGGTACGTGGTGAGGGTTAAGGTGAGGGTTGGGGTGAGGGTTGAGGTGAGGGTTGGGGTGAGGGTTGGGGTGAGGGTTGGGGTGAGGGTTGGGGTGAGGGTTGGGGTGAGGGTTGGGGTGAGGGTTGGGGTGAGGGTGAGGGTTGGGGATGAGGGTAGGAGAGGATGGTAGGGATAAGGGTGAGTATATCAAATTTACAATGTCAAATAAATTAAGGTGACGAGCGAAAAGATTTACCCATGCATGAATGAACATTCACTGAATTTTTTCCAAAATAGAAATACCATGCTAATATCAAAATCAATACCCAATGGACAGTGAAACATTACAATAAAATGTATTATAAAATGAATGGGAATTTTACTTTCATTACTTCACCGACGAAATACTGAATAAAAGACGTGCCACCCTCATGCATGGAAACAGGAGTGATTGGTGATTCACCAAACTAACGCAAATCTCACCATGCAGATAATCGGCCAAGTCACCGCCGTTACAATACTCCATGACCAGAAACATTGAGGTAGAAGTTTCCTGGAAAACAAATCAAACCCACACAATACTTTTTTTAAACTTGACATTTGGACAATTACAAAATGTACGTAGTAATACCATGGTAATACGTACATATATTTTTATATATATACACAAAACATGATATCCCTAGTAAAGGTGACACTTACATGTATGTACTTATGTACATGTCCCTTTATTTGGAAAAGGTACATGTATATATATCCACACACACCATGGAAATCTGCCAACATTTTCTGCAGCACAGTTGTATCAAAGTACAATTGTATCCGTGCCAAAAAAAAAGCACAAAGTAAAGCCAACGGTTAGATACATGTACATGTATTGTACTTAAAAATAACTGGTTCTTTATCTTTTTTTTATCAAAGTACAATTGTATCCGTGCCAAGAAAACAAGCTTATCCCTAAATTTCATGTGATGACAATACAAAAAAAGACAACACCCACAAAATAAATATATAAAGCCAACAGTTTAAAGATACATGTACATATATATGTACCAGAGAATGACTAATTCTAAAAATTCACAATCAACATACATGTAAATGAATCCTGAATTGACAAAAATAGCACCGATCTACACACTTCCTGGTTTGAAAGTGAGGCTCTCAGTGTGAAGTAAACAACTTACGTCACGTTCATTTGTGTACACACGGGGAAATCCTTTGAATTTCGCAAAGTCTCTGACTGAGTCATTAAAAAACAATCTAGTGCACGTAATTAAGTCTATTTGAGAATCCAATATTCAGATATAGTCCAAAATCGTGCCCAAAAACAAATTTTGTTGATGCCGCTTGACCACACTGACCGTGCACTGCACTGTCATTTTGTGCCAATTTATGATTGATTTATGCATGAATGAATTTGTTGAATAGTTCTGTGTTTGTTCAGCACTGAGAGCCTCACTTTAAACCCTTGAAGTGTCCGGACGGGGCTAAAGTGAAATTCATAAATAAACTGGACAAATAAACATCCGTTATTTCTGGCTCAATTAATTTTGATCTGTCATCCAAGTTTTCCTGTTGATATTTATGAACAAGGTTTTGTCCTTGAAAAATGTATATGTCCCACATTGCACTAGTTTTTTTCTTGTGTACAACGTATCAATTTGATTGCATTGTTAGATTTTGTGTTTCCAAATTTCTTCTTGTTTTAGGAAAAACACAGGTAAGGAGAAAAAAATTCTACTCCAGATTTTATCAAGTTACAGGAAAAGATAACACACGTACATGTATACAATACATCCCTAACACTGATAAAGATCTATTAGAGCACACATATATATATTTTCCTTTGATGTCATCATTATTATAGTACCATATGTGGCTTAATCATAAACACTATAGAGTCAATTAAGTGTATCCTTGTTTTTCTAAAATAAATTCTCTACCCACATCACTGTCTTTTACTGATCACGTTCACAAGACAAATATCAAAACCACAATGGAGTATGAAATACTTGCACTCACAGCACAGTGATAATATTGACAATCGATTATCCACAAATCAACATCATGTGTTTTTTGGCCACGTGCCAACCCTTGTGATGTACACAAATTGTTGTGCAATACTTTGACTACAGTCTCACAGCCTGGGCTGTATTACTGGTCCATACAGCTGCAGCTGCCTTCCCATCATCAGTGTGACCTTGTTTTTGGGGGTGTCATCTGACACCACAATCACATGATCAAAACAATTACACATATCTGTCCCACATTGCATGCACTGGTGGTTTGGGTTGCCTTGAGGTCAGTCCTGTTTATGCCAAAATCCATTTATGTACTGGAAGACAGTTTTGATATTTATTAGGCAAATTCACAGAAACTCCCATCTGGACTCATACTTCAATGCCATATGTACATGTACATGTACATGTATGTACATGATGTATTTTAACTACACAAAAAGTGTCATAGCTCGTGCTCAATGCAAACTTGGCACTGAAAACCATACGTGTAAAGAACCAGTCACACTGAACACGATAACGATAACGAAAACGAAAACGATGCAATTGAACGCTTCCTATTGGTAGATGGAATGCGCGCGTATTACACGCGCGACAATTCTACCAATTAGTGCCGTGTATTCTCACGGTTTTCATTATCGTCTTCGTTATCGTGGCCAGTGTGACCGGCCCTTAACTCACAGACATTGCTAAATTCAACACAGATCCAAACTTAATAGGCCAAAAAAATGGTTGTGTTGCCCTTGGACAGGTAAAATTGGAAAGGGTAGGTTGGTCGGAAAAAGTTTTCTTTTCCCGGCTTTACCACAGACTTCTTGAATCACCGAGAAGCAAACCAAATGGCAGTATTCTAACTTTTGGCTTCATATCAACCAATTGAATAAGTACATGTACAATGAAGTTTAACTTTTCCGCTACAATACATTTATACATTTCTAAAAGGCATTTAATTAGTTGTATAACATAGCATTTTCAAATGCGCTCTCCTTGTTTTGTTCTTGCTAAATGTCCCCAGACCCAAAGTTAGGCATGCAACTTGGAATTAACAACAAACGAGGAAATTCCAATCTTTACAAGACGTTGTAAAGTGTTTTTAAATTTTCACTGGCATAAAGTGTGAAGTGAAAAACGAGGAAATCAGCTGATCCAAGGAAAAGTTGCATGTCTGCAAAGTTTAGGGTTTTTAGCTAGGATACTCTTCAGCCCGAATGGAGCTTTAAGTTTGTATTGATATTAAAAAAACAAAACACGCCGAACCTGATTCTGTTGATTTTTATGGTCAGTTTTGGGGGGCCTTGACATGAACATACAATGCCAAGACTCCATGAATAACTGTATACCAGCAGATCATACATGTAACATACTAGTATTTTAATATTCCATGACCATCACTTAAGTGCCACTTAATATCATGTAGCTCGCAATTTGATGGATCTAATATGGTCACCAATAAATGCACAACCAAGAGATAAGTACGACTGCATTATGCATATATACATGTAATTTTGTTTACGAAAATGTAGTTTGTAGAGCGTACATGTGTGCATCACATCTGTTCATTCCTCTGTGGAGGCAGTATTCAGACATAAGTAGGCCTACAAAACAAATTGTCAAATAGATCAAATTGTTTAACCTTTGTCTTGATTGAATAAACTATAGCAACTGCAGGGATGCTGAAGGTTGCACTTTACATACACATATATGCAAATTGATATTTATAAACCACAAATACATGTATCTTCTGTAAAACTACAAGTTGATCTTTAATTGCAAACCCTATTGATTTGGACGAGTTTTTGTGTACCAATGAAGTTCAAATGGTTACCTTTTAATTTCTGTTAGAACATACACAAGTATACTATGATCTGGGTTTCTATTCACTCAACTCCCCCCCCCCCCAAATAAAAATACTAAAAAAATACAAAAAAGTTACTACAAAAAGGCTGATGCACATGTCATAGTTATATTTGGAAGTGACTTCATTCCTTTGCCTACATATATGTTGGACTACATACAGAATTGATGATGTGCATTTTGTTTGTAGTTGTACATCACAGTGACTGGTGATTCTTTCACTGTGGTGAACTGTGAGAAATGTATGAATCTAATCTTGAGTAACACAGTGACAGAAAGCTTCTTCAGATCTGTCAGCAAAAGTGCATGCCTAAAAATGCAAGTCATTAGTGTTCACCAGGCTCAGCCAACCCAATCTTTCATCAGATGCCGTATTCAACTAAAGGTTGGCTGGAGCCGAATTATTTTCTTCATTGTACACGTAAGAGTCACATATAAATAGATACATGTACATGTAAGTGTACTAAAAAACAAACGTATTGTCTAACAAACCACAAGGGTTTAACCCCTTGAGTACAATTGGGAGTGCCATGGCGGCCTGTGCAGCCAAGCAAAATGGCCACAATGTGCTTGTGCAGTCAAGCGTAACATACACAATAATCCAACAATGGATTGAAACTGCACAAATAGCGGCAAATGGTGTCATCAGGCCTGGTGGCACAGTTTTGTTTGCGCCATTTGGCGTCATCCATACACAAGGGGTTAAATACATTTTGCTTTGTGTCGTACATGTCGTACATACATGTACAGTAGCTTGATTTAATTAATACAATGCCTTGTTTCTACAGTCTACCAAATTATCAAAGATCCGATTTGGCATTGTTTCACAAGGAATGTGTTTTGAAATTTTTAACCCCTTGAGTACGGTTATGATAGTGAGGCACCGGGGTGCCATGTCGGTTTTGCAGCCAAGTGAAACGGACACAAGAGGTTTGTGCAGCCAAGCGTAACGAACACAATAATCCAACAATGGATTGAAAATGCAGAAAATTGCGTGTATAGATGTTATTCAGCCTGGTTGCAATTTTGTTTTTGCGGCATTTGGCGTCATTCCATACGCAAGGGGTTAATATTTGGAGTTATGCACTGAGAACTTGTATTCTTTTCATTGTTGGGTGAAAATGTTCAAAACAAAGTACATGTACATATGTAAGTCCCCCCAAAAGTTATTCACTAGAATTATAAACAATCAATGGTTGGTAACATACAGGTAAAGTCTGCACCTGTCACACACAATTATCTAATTCATGGTACATACAAGTACATGTACATATCCTGATCTATACAATGTTTTCCCCCCATCACTCATCAATATCAAACCAAACCAACAGGACATCCCAGGTCTACTCATCTGCTTCAAAACTGACCTCTCATTAAAAAAGAACCAGACAAGGACAACAAATATCAACTTGCCCCAGCATCATGTTAATTTTGTAGTGCATGACCATTGGCTGAACTTATTCAATGACCAAGTAGAATTTTGGTCCATAACAATGGAGGAGATCTTTAGTCAGTGACAATGGGAACAAGGGGGTACCTGCATTTTCATCATGCAGGTGTACAATGTACAATGTATGTTTCCCAGAAGAATCAGAAATCTAGATCTATAGACATAAAAATGTGTGTACGCTGCATCGATTATGAGCTACCAATAGCAAGCAACCAAACATATTCAGACAAATAAATTCGACACAAATTTCTCTAAAATCTTTTCTCAGTGAGGTTGTAAACTTTTTTGCACAACACTGTCAATAGTGTCTGTCTTTGCATTCTTGTATTGGATCACTGCATCATCAATGCAATTTAAATATTGTCCTTGAAGGGCAATCATCTTCTACATGTTCTGTCAATTCTAATCTAGGGCAGGGCTCTGTCCTTGGTCCACTCTCTTTCTGGTTTTTATCAATGACTTGTCTGAAAATGTTGTCTCAGCTGGCCATGTAGGCTGCCCTGTTTCTTCTGGCAAGGAAGTGGGTGCTTTGACTGAACAATGATCTGGAGAGTGTGTTGACATGGGGGAATGACTGGCTGGTAACCTTCAATGCCAAGAAAACTAAACTGTCCTCTTTGTCTTGCTCTCATTTCCTTCAGTTCATTCCGGTCCCTTGACTAACTTTGCAGAGGTATATAACCTACATAATTTTCATCTCCCCTTACTTTAGCTAAGTATATCTCAGGTATTGAACAGAGTGCTTCCATGCGAGTTGGTTGTCTATATTGAGCTCGGAAGTATCTACCTCCTGATGCTATCCTTTACCTTTACAAGACAACTATACGTCCACTTATGGAGTACGGTTCCCACATCTGGGCTGGTGCTTCTCCTTGTCACTTATCTTTATTAGAGTACCGGTACAAAAGTTCATTGTTAATTTGGTTACTCATAGTAACTACAGATATTTTCATGATAAATGTTCCATCAGCTTGGTTCCTCCAATTAGGGTATTTGAGCTTGACACTCGGCTTTCCAGCTGTACCGACATATGCAGAATGAAAAGCTATGCCAATAGCTTTCCCCTATTCTGTCTCTGTGGAATTCTTTGCCTGGTGCACGTTTCCTTTCATCTTTCAATCTTTCCTTCTTCAAGAGGAATCTTAACCTCTACCTTCTGCGTCTTTGATTCTTTTTCGTTTCGTAGCTCTGTACCCCAAGTGGCTTTTAGCCTTATTCGGGGCCAACTTGCATAAAAAAAAGAAATATGATCAACATATCCTACATGTATGTACTATGCATGTACAGTATATGTGCATGTGAAGTGTTTGGATATCTGTGTAATTCAGAGACTATGGGGCTACTGCATGTAAATTTGTTTTCTAAAAACTGACTATTTCCTAAGAAATGATATTATTCAACCAAGTAAAGTGGTTGGTTATTAGGTTATCTGAGATTATCTGCTAGTAACATGGTATGTGTATCTGGACCGATTTTAAGTACATGTACACCTTTACACTGCTTAGTACGTTTCTACTTGTACTCAATGACAAAGTATTAGACTCATACTCGTACAACAAATCATCTTGACTACAACAGTGCGACCATTTACAGGTTAAATTACATACCCAGCAGTAAACAATATTTTCATGCATCACAATGGCCTTGCCCATATTGTTGAGACTGTATAATAAATGGTGGCCACTATTTGTGACAATATCCCGACAATATCACTTAGAATTAGTATCGGTAAACCGTCATGGCTCAAAAACCATTAAAAGGCATTCATTCAGGCAAAGGACAAAATGCCTGAAGCAGAGTTTTGTACTTTACAAAGTGTGACAGTGCCACAGACTAGTTTCGCACAAAGACTTAGCAAATACAGGAAAATCATGATGGAAAATACCACTGGAACTTCTGACACCATCAACCCTCCACCACCCCCCCCCCCCCCCCCTCCAAAAAGAAGAAAAAAATGCCCTACCCAAACAAAAAACAGCTAGGCCTAATACACATTGCAGTTGCACAACTATACATTTATGTGCCAGAAATGTGTTCATAGGAAATGAGTGGTCTGTGGACTGCAATGATAGTAATGTCATGTGACTGACTTGAAGTATACAACATTTCTATTGTGCTGAATTATTTGAGGGTTACAAGAATTCAAAACACAGGTCATGCAGTGGTTATCTCTTGTTTCTGTTGCCTTTACAGCCAAAAGCCAATAAGAGTAACCCTGGCAACAATTACTTTGGCAACACAAGACATTTTGGTCTTCAAATCTGGAGAAGATATATTTTACCAATAAGGCATCGATGTACATTCACGTTTTTAACTTACCTTGAAATGGAGTAAGGACACAACATTTTCATGGTGTAGATCCTGAAAAAATAATCAAAAAGTGAAATCAAGGATTTCTTCAAAGTCAGCAGTGTTTGCCTATCGCTGAAACACACATTTGGGAAGAAATCCGAAACACAGACAACAGCCCATCAGAATCAGTTGAAATATCAGTCTATATTCGAATGGCATAAGACGCAATTCAAGTACATGTATTTGTCTCTGACTCAGGAAACTTGGGATGTCTAGCTGGCCTCAAAAAGGAAATAGCTGTCATAAACATTCACTGATGATCTCAAGATGACCTTCTGCAGTCATTTTGAAGGTGAGCCAGGAATTTTTATCATAATCCATGTTTAATATGCACAAGCTATGCCCAATTTATAAACCAGCAGCACGTGTATTGTATTGTTTGTTTATTGCACGAGGCTGCAATACCCCGTTCTCACTTGAACGATTTTCTACGCGAATGCCGTGCGACTACCAAATCGCACAGGGCGTACGGGAGTCACACGGCAGTCTGTTGATGATTCGCAGAGGTTGTATAGGGTGTCGTGTGTAATTCGGACGGGTCGCATGCCCGTGTGAGTTTTTTCAAGTGTTGAAAATTTCCATACGGCTGTCGCACGGTTCGCATTGGTCGCATGGGGGTCGCACGGCAGTCGCACGGCAGTCTGATAGGTCGCACGGGAGTCTGAAGAGAGTCGCACGGCTTGACCGTGCCATTTTTGCTGCCTGCCTGCTTGCTATCACTTTTCTTCGGTGGCATCGTTGTGTTGTGTTGAATACTTGTTGACTGTCGAACATCAAGTGCGGTTATGAAGATCAACGCCAAAAGGCCCTGCTTTTATGCGATTCGCGCGGATCGAACGACGCTCGTACGGCGGTCGCACGGCGCTCTGATTGATTGTACGGCGGTTGTACCGCATGCGCACAGGTCGCACGCAAGTTGAAAAAAAAATCGCACGGTGCTTGCGCGGGACTCGTACAGGTTGTACGGCAGTCGCACAGAACTTGAACCGTTATCAGATGTTTCGGGAGGAAAAGTCGCACGAGAGTTGAACTGCAGTCGCACGGCAGTTGTACAAGTGAGACTGCGCGGGAAAGAAACAGGGAAATTTGTACGGAAATTGCACGGCTGTACGATTTTTTAGTGGCACCGCAGTTGTACAAAAAATCGTTCAAGTGAGAACGGGGCTTTAACCAGAACTGCATTCTATTATATTCCTTATCATCACAACCTCTTTTAGAAGCTAAAAATGTGTTGCAGACGAAAACACACGTAAAGGGTGCTCAGTCTAAAAAGACTAGGGAATGATTTCATCATGTCATTTTGCACAGCAAAATTTCTGCACACAAACATTTCTGTTTGGATATGCAGGCATAGCATTTCCTGAAAAGGCTTTTCATCTTGATATTTCCTGGAGGTTAAAATAATTACCTTTAGGATCTCAATTTCCTTTTCTGGCAGGGTCTGAGAACGGGACAGGTTCTTTTTATTGATGCACTTGATGGCCACAATCTCATCTGCCTTCTGCAAAGTCAAGATTTTCAAAATTCAAGTACGGATGTTTTATCATTATATGATGAAGGATGCTGGGCGCCAGCCCCATACGAGTGTGGCAGGATAATTGGTTGCACTGTAATCTTAGCTGCACATCCATAGATGGATAAAGCTTGTACTTTTGATAGTTTGTGCCTCAAATATACATGTACATTGTATGTCCAAAAATAATTTAAAATTACATGTACATTACAACTTACAAGTGAATGTGCACCAAAGAAGTTGAGGTACCACAAAAAAGGTAAAAATGAGCCAAAACTGCTCTGTACTGTTCGTTTGAATTTAATTGTGATACAGGTAAATTACACATAGTCAGATGTGTAGCTAAGGGGACTGTGCAGCAAGTATCCAGTCCAGGCCACAGTGACACCCTTGGTGAGTTGAGTGCACATTTACCAAGTGCATACAAGTGTACATAGGCCATTTGGCATTTCTGGAGGGTCAGTTTAGCATTCCATCATCACTTTGACTCGACAACCTCTGAAGAACATTTTACAAATCACATGAAAAAAGAATCACTTTATCAGATACATGTAGTCCAAGTACATGTGTACTACGAAAGCACCGGCACGACCGGCTTATTGGAAATTGGTCTTTGACCTGTGAAGCGTCCAAGCAAGCACTGTACTAAAAACGTGTCTATCAAGTCGACTGACCCCACTTTTCCACCTCCAATACTGGCTGTCAACAACCAATTCGGTTCCAATTCCAATAAGGCATCCAAGTTTGCACTTAAGTTACTCGGACAAATTATCAGAGAAATTACCAATCAACATGTTACTTTGTTAGAGTAGGGAGTCCGGCATTTTTAGGGATGTTCATTTTTGAATAATTTAGTATTTGATTATTCGAAACTGAATTTGACCGAATATTCGACACTGGTACTCGCCGGTCAAGTTTTTCATTGGTCAGCTGCAACTGAATGCCGCACCGGTAAAAAGTTGCACGCAAAGCATGCCAATGTTTTATGTGCAAAATTAATGCGTTTTTGCAGTAAATTATATACACTCAAAATACTAATTATCAATAATATCATTGTTTGAAGACACCTAATTTTGCATGGGTTCAGATATATGGTCCAAAATGGTAGACTCCCTAGTTTAGACTAGTGTAGATGGACTAGCCTACTAAAAGTTCAACAATCACTGAATAGTGAGACATGAAACAAACTGCGGGCTAGTAAAAAACCGAGTTAACTTGCCCGGTGGATTAGTTTAAAAAAAGCTTAAGGTCGAGGCGCAGGCTACAGAAAAATGTACTACAAATACACATACTCACCAGGCCTACAAGTACAATGTACATGTAAATAAACACAACAATGTTATTTGTAAAATTATAAATGATTTTCTTTCATATTTTAAATTCTGACATGACAAACGATTTAAGTCAGAACCAGTGTAAATTTGCATCATCACTGTTATTTTAATAATGATTAACCAACCCATACTTAGCTGACAAAAATGTAAACAAAGAAGCACATTTTTGACAGTTGAAATTTTAAATTACTTAATATTTTGTTACCTGTTTTCTCCTTCCTCTAAAAACAACTGCAAATGCCCCATGACCGATCAGGTCCTTCTTGCTGTACTCGAAATCTCCAACACTCTCCATCCCGTCTTCCGAAAGAGGAAAACCATACAGGAAAAAGGAGACCGGCCGGTCATAGCACGAACAAAGCAGTTTTGTTGTGTCGTCTGCGAACACAAAAACGCGCCATAAACAAAGCACACACAAATTCTTGCGGTGGCGCTCGCGGGTGAGTTGACGCAGAGTTGACGTGAGGCCAAGGAAAATTGCATCATCTTTCCCTGCACTCCATCGCTTTTTCACTGCAGACAAAAACTCCCACAGTGACTCGTGAGTCGCTAAACTATCTTCTAATCAAACGTTATGCAAATTTCAGCTCAAATTGTACTTTAGTTGTCCGCAGAATGTGCACTATCGCGACAAAATTTACGTCTTAAAGTTGTCAGTGCGGTTTGTTTTTGTCTGACGTGCGTACGTGCACGACATCGGATCGTGCACATTTTGTGGTGCATTTAATAAAGCAGACAGCTGATCGCACGTTGCATCGTCCATTTATCAAAATAGGGGATATATTTTAAAAATATCTACTCTTTTTTACGATATAGAAAAATGTTGATAAATCGTAGAATTCAAAAGCATACGAGTTATTGTTTTTAAATTTTATATTAATAGTGGACTCCATTGGCAGTTTATGCAATAACGATTAGGTTATATTATGTAAGGAAACTTTGCTCCCCCTTCCCCAAAAAAGGAATATTCACTCGACGTATTTTGTTTTGGTTTGACCGCATTACTTCATTTTGGACAGTAAACCTCCAAAAATGTAATCCGACAAAACGACTTCTGTTTTCACTATTTTGATTTATAATTCATGTGTACGAACATTTATGTGTTATAGAAAATCGCGCAATTCTATCATTGTATTTCTTGCTCCTATCGCCATGAAATTGTGCAGGAATCCTCAATGTTTTGGGCGGATCACAATGTTGAATTTACATATCAATCCATTATTGCTCATACAGCTATTACACAGTTCAAGGGACCCCGTTAAATGCATAATAGCATTGGGGATACACTCCCAAACAAATTGGTATAATTTTGTTTAAATTATAATGCAAATCTTCTGGCTGTGTGTACAAACCAAAGCACAGCCTTTATACAGTTTATATTAAAAAAAAAAAAAAAAAAAAAGTATTTAATGGTTTTAATGATAAATTATTTTGAAACTAATAGTTACATACGCCAACGTATATTTCCCGGTTTTATTGAAGTCGTGCGCCATATGCCTTACTCCGTTGCTGAGTTTCCCACGTGGTAGTGGTCGTGTCTCAAAGTTGTGGAGAATTTTGTCCAAAATTCTCCTTTTGGCTGAGGTAAGTATCGACATTCTATCTATATGTGTACATATAATATGTTTGCGCACTAGCAATTTTTGTAAGAATCGCGTAATTTGCTTGATAGCACAGTAAATCAGTGGTTTTGACGACGGTCACACGTGGCGAATTGCCACGGCGCCTATGGTCACTGATGGTGTGCGTTCCATATGCCAAAACAACGTCTTTTGGGATGGGACCGTACGCGTATCGAGAAGATTTGATCGGATCGGAAAGAGTGCCATATACGGACATCACTATTTTAAAGTTTTATAAACTCCAACACGTGTAAAAAGTCGCGCCTTTTATTTTTAAGGGGATTTTAGCGAGGAAAAGTAAAAAATAAATAAATAAATAAAAATAAAAAAATAAATATTATTTGCTAGAAATCTTCCTTCTCTACAAATTACAAATACAAAGACTACATCTGTTCCACCACCACCACGCCGCCTCTCTGTCACTGTCTATGTGCTCCTTTTTCCGTTCCCTCGCCAAGGTTCGAACCTCCATCGAAATCAAGCCTGTAAGAGAACGTGGGTTAATACTACTTCCAAAAATGTAAGGCTCTCCGTTAGCCCATGGAGGCCTACCTCCATGGTTAGCCTAACAAGGATATTCCTTTTTGGACCCTGTAACTCAATGGGATTTGCAATACGCTCTCGTTAGATCAGTTACAATGTTCTAGAATTCCACTTTCCCAAACGTTAATCTCCCCAGAAGGTTATCCAATCCCTCCTACAGATCTTTGAGACTTTTGCGGCACATTTGCGGAACATTGAAACGGACAATTTATTGAGTAATGGAGTTTTTACTCACCAACCGACGTATTCAGCCGAGATGAACATGGCGTCGCACAGCTGACTAATACAGTCCACCAGACTGCGCAAATGTGCGAACGATATGTGCACTCAAAATATCGCCTAAAAACCACTTGTTCTTGAGAGAATTTCAGTTTTCCCCCAGCTGAATGGGTTTATCTTCAATGAAGACACAAGGTGAGGTGAAATTTGTTATGTTTGGTGGCGATTCCGTGATGTCCGTATATGGAACTCTTGCCGAAAGGAGCCTATTTTTCCCATAGGCTTAAATGCAGCAAGAATAAGAATTCAATTTCCATGCACTGTGTTTGCACTGTGTTTACACTGTGCGCACGAAAACTGCTGCACAGTTTTCCCCAAAAATCCGTCGGGTCATTATAATTATTTATATCCTCACCTTGTGTGCGCCAAGCCAAAGATCGACGGAATCGGTTCAAATTTTTAAAGAAAAGTGAAAAAAATCTCTGATCCGACAGACACACACTATGCGACAATTGCCGGGTGGGTCATGTGCAGGGGTCACCAGACAAGCTCATGGTTATTCATGTGAAAAATATAAAGTACAGCGCGCACGGCATGCACTGCCGTCGTGTCCGTTACCGTCGTCCGCATCACGCGCATCGATCACAATGTACACGTACACTTACATAGGTGTACCTGTACAAAATGCGTATGTACCCAGTACATGCAGTGATCGATGCGCGTGATGCGGACGGTAACGGACACGACAAATTTTTAAAAAGCATTATTTTCAACATCATTAAGACGAGTACGTTTTGAAAACCCCTCACTTAATCCCAACCCAGAAAAAAGGTGCCAGTAATTATCAGGCTAACGCCAATCCGCTCGTTCATCCGTGCTGTGGTTTTAACAAAAACACCTGGTAGCTGTGGTTTCGCGCCGCTGGATTTTTTTTTTATGAAGACAGACAATGGGTGTTGCGGTTTTACTGCTGACAAAGGGAGTTCCGTTGCCCAAAAGTTGTATGTTTTGTGCCGCAAGTATAAAAGTACACTTTCGACAATTCTCAAGAACAAGGCGGACATCATAGCGAAGTTAGAAACTTTGAAGTTCCAACCGCTACTCATGAAGATGTAGAAGAGGCCCTGCTCCGTTGGTTTCTGGGAGCCCGTGCAAAAACCTTCCCATAAATGGCCCCCTTCTTCGTGAAAAGTTGGAACTAGCCAAGATGATGGAGTGCCAGAATTTCTCAACGAATACTGGATGGCTCGCGCGCTTCAAAGAACGACACAACGAATAAATCCAAACGGCTCTTTTCAGAGCCACCACAACTTCAAAAAGGAGATATGCCCGTCAAAAAAAAAAAAATGAAATAAAAAAGAAATGCTCCCCAAAACCGACTCTTCCACCCCTCCCCCTTATAAAAAAACTATCCCATTCCCAAACGGAAACCTGTGAGGCCAGAACAAAATTGAAGTGACCACACCCCTTCCCCTAAAAAAAATGTTCCCATTCCCGAACGGAGAGAAACCCTTCAAGCCAGTAACAATTTACAAATGTGAAATTTGTCTGAGTTCTCTCTTTCAAACCTTACATTCATATCGTGATTATCAAAAATTTGAGGTCCAGAAGAAAAATCATTTGTCCAAAAGCCTCCCTTCCAGATTAACAAAAATTGCGGCCTTCCCACCGCGCGCATATTGCGAAATTTCTTTTTAGAATTGGACTGCGGTAGTGCGCCCTTTTTCGTCCATACCCATAAAATACAGTGCGTATACAATGTACTTAACGTGAGCTGGCAGAAGCGGGTACCACTACGGCAGATGTACTTTCACACATGTCGGCACGCTCGATGTCGGCGGCTGTGGACGTCCAGTCCGGTGCTGTTTTTCTTTTATTTTATTTGTCACTTTCATCTTTACATTGTACATTTGTTGTATATTATACTTTACACAGTGAGATTCATAACTTACAAACATTAGATTTGCGACATAAAGGATAAGGCCCCCATTTTGTGCACACATTCGTTATGTACATTAACCCTAACCCTCCAGGGTATTTTGGCTAGAAACCCTGCCAGACGCATCAGATTGCATACTTTGTCACATTGACTTGTGTGCAGAGTGCAGCAAGGTCAAGCTGTCACCACAGATGCACTGTGCTGCGTCTGGCAGGGTTAGGGTTAACAAAAACACACACGTGCATGGCGCCCAGTTGCTGCATCATGGATGAATGGGCATGACATGGCGATGCATAATACGAGATACTGATAATTTGAGGTTTTTTTTTATAGTCCGCTGGAGCTCGTATTAACAGTGCCCGACTGTATATCTTTTTTGGTAATTTTGAACTGTTTATTGCAGTAGAAAATGTAATTTTCTTACGCGTTTTACGGCAGTTGCCATGCGAATCAACATGGTTTTGCGTGTTTACTGTGCTTCGCGGTGATCGCCATCTTTATTTTCGCGATCACCGCGATGCACAGTAGGCCTAAACATGCAAAACCTCCTTGAGTCGCATGGCAACTGCTGTAAAGCGTGTAAGAAAATTGAGGACAGAAGCAGCAACATCTTTCAAAATATCCATCCACTTGTGTTCATTAATAACTTCAAAATTGTGTACGTATTAAACACTTGGCAGAACCTGTAATTTTGTGGCTTAAGTTGGGAAATCTTTCAAGCAAGGTGAGGAGAGTTTGTTTTTCCTGTGTTTGATGTTCTTGGCACAGTGTATGGTTACTTAGTGTTATCGAAGACAAGAGGAGAAAGAAAATACAAAGGAATCTTTCTTGTCCTCGGGATTTGGTCTTTTGTTAAAATCGGTCTTTGGACGTAGAAATACGTGCTTAAGCCGTGTCCGCACTGGACTTTTTTGGGGAAGGTTTTACCGAGACGATGGTAAAATGAAAATTGGTCAAATGTGACCACTGTCCGCACTTGGACTTTCGACACGGGAAAATTTTACCGAGACCGTGGTAGAAGTAACCTTTCTACATTGACGCGATTGACCCAAATCACATGTGCCTTTTCATTTTTCCGGCCGATGTGTACACGTAGGCCTACATCTTTAGCACCAATCAAACTTCCGAATAAAATCTGCCATGATTGCGACCAAAAGAGGAACAACGCACTGGAATTTGGAAACTTGCCATAATACACCGCACCGCGGTGAAACAATGCAAAGCGCATGCGTGGTTTCCCTGTGAAGCATGACCTTGCGCTCGGGCTGGATGTACGCTTTCCTGAGCCGCTTTTACCGACTCGCACTGTCCGCACTGGAATTATCGTCTCGGGAAAAGTTACCTGGTCAGTTTTCCTGAGAGGAAAACGTCCTAAGCTGTCCGCACTGGACTTAAAATTGGAAAAGTACCCATCGTCTCGGTAAGTTTTACCAAAAAAAGTCCAGTGCGGACAGGGCTTTAGTCTATGGGAGTTTTTTAAAGTAATGCACCTATCAATTGTATGACGCACCCCCAGACCCCCAGGGAGGTGCGTCATGTCACTCATGTTCTGTCAGATCGTGACGAAGGGGGTGCGTCAAGTACGACTTTGGTTCGTCATTATACAAATAATTAAATGTACGTGATCGACGATCCACCAATCAGATGGCGGGGATTTATTCAGGCGTTGTATAAAAACTCATAGTGGTATGCATTGGGGTGCGTTATGGTGCATCATGCAGTTACAAAATAGATAATTCCTGTGGGGTTAGCGCTTAAGTAATTATTATACGTGCAGCTGTGTGAAATTAAACAAATCATCAGCATTGCATTTGTATACCATTGGCAATCGCGTACACTTTTCCTTCTAAAGTTGTGTATGTACATGTAGCTGTCATTACTGAAAATGTAATGGGGAAATTCATTATTGCTAGAAAAATTGAATAAAAACTCGAGAAGAGTACGGACAGTACAATTTTAATGTGAAGTAATGTTCCAGGGAAAAAGACGAGCAGATACAGATTTGAAAAAAACTACATGTAAATATAATACAGAAGCATAGGGAAAAGCATGTGACAATAGATGGACCCTTGGGAAAAAAGATAAATATTTGCTAAATTATGGTCTTGTTCGTCCAGTGTTCGATTTAGACGGGTGCACGCATGCACTGGTGCATGTACTTTTTCCTCTGTGCACGTAAACCTCTGGTACAACGTGCACGCTGTGCATGTACTTTTTTAAGCCTGTACCTGCTGTTATATTCCCCATGTTGAACAACGTATCACATGCACAACGCGCACCCGATTTATTGCACGCAACGATCGACATGATGTGTGCGTGCCTGCATTATTACCATCGTTGTAGTCTCGGTCAAGTGCAAACAACCGCAACCGATCTGCTACCGTATTATTCCCAATGTACAATGTACGTACACGCAGCTAACATTGACTTGAGAAAAGACTCGTTAACCCGGCCCCCGCGACCTGGGGTTAGAGCAATTGATCAATAAAGCCAACCCCAAAAGCGCATCTGCGCGTGCGCGTTGCTTTGTTGCTAGTCTTGGACAAGGGCAAGCAACCGCAATGATTGCCACCGTCTTATTCCCAGTGTACAATGCATGTACACGCATCTAACACGAAGCGAAAGTCGTCTTGAGAAACGACAAACGCGTGCGGCACATGCATTGTGCACAAGACATGCAAGACAATGTTTTTGACAGCTCACGTGTGATTTGGGCGTCCATGGTATACATTTTCAGCTGTTACTAATCAACAGTGTCGAAATAGAAACAAACGCTCATCTTTGTAGTGCCGCAAGGAAGCCAACTGAAGGTAAATGTCGTAGTACTCCAACTACTCAACAAGTGAAGCCTTGTCATCAACCCGGCCCCCGATCCTTCCTGCCCTGATTGCCGGCGCGGCCCCGGCCCCTGGGCCCCGGCCCGATTCGCGATCTCTCGGTGGCCGGCCCTCAGTGATATTAAATTTTAGCGGAACCGAGCTCAGTCCCGGCGGGTCCGATCCCGGTGGGCCCGATCTCATGATGCTGTACACGTGGTGATTTCCATCAGGTATTTAAAAAGAAAAATTATTCCTTCGTTCTTCCGGTAAGGAAAAAGTGACGTCATCACGATAATATCGCGATATTTTTGGGCCGATATTTCGGTATCAAAATATCGAACAGCCTTCTGACACCGTGGAACATGATACTACAGTAGTAACGTAACTTCAGCTTCGCCTTCGTCTTCTCGCGATCGTGTCAGATATTGCTAATTACCACTGATGAAATAAACAAACAGCGAATACCAATTGTATAAAAACACATTTTATTTACAAAGCAAAACAATACCCTTAACAGCACTATACATGTAATAGCTACATTTGAAAATTTGTAGGAATACACATATTTTAAAACAACAAATATGTCTACCTATTGTTCTTTTGGGTTATGACTTGTGTGCACATTTTTTTGTGCATGTAAAATTTATTTTGTGCATGTAACTTTTTCGGTCTACATGCACCAGTGCATGCGATTTTTTTTCTCTAAATCGACCCCTGTGTTCGTCCTTTTTCCTCCACAGCGGTTTCTGAATGGCAATGCAAATGACAGAACAACATAGCATCAATGTTTTCCAGCAATTCCGACGAAGACCTCCTTCTAATATAGTACTGAGATTGTTATCGTACAGGAACATTCTGCCTGTCTACCTATCGAGAATCCAGCCAGAACTAGACTCCAGAACTTAGACATATTCCAATTTTTCTTTCTGCCACTTTTTGATACTACATAAATTATTTCCATTAGGGGTGGGGGATTTCTATCCAAATTCTGTAACCCGTATACCTCGGACACTGGAACTGTGAGTTGAAGAAAAAGCGTTTTTGTTTGTGTGCCAGTTGGCATTTTGTGTTGGAGCCGTTTGGTAAACCAAAGGACATGGCGCAGTTGCATTATACTAAATACGTCGCTGTGTGCGGCACAGCATTAACTGCTGGATTAGTGGGCGTCTATTTGTACAAGCGTAGAGCAGTAAAGAAGGAGGAAGAAAGACAGGCCAAGAGAGAACAAGAACCGGTAGCCAAGAAGAATGTGGATTCCCAAGAATCGAAAAGAGAATTGGAAGTTGAGTGTGCCGCCCCTCAAGATGTTGACCAACACGTGACTACACACAGCGATAGCGGAATCGACGCAGAAGAGGTTGTTTTGCCAGTGGAAAAATCATGTGATCAGGACCTTGACCAAGTTGGCCTCAAGCAGCCCTCGATGGAAGATCAAGCACAGGATGCGTATGACACCGTATTAGAAAGCAGTTGTAAGGAGGAGAGAAGACCAGTAGAGGAGTCGATCACACAGTCGATACAGATGACGGTGGAGTCTGCACTTCCACCATGCAATGGTCTACCGAGTGAGGCTCAAGGGTGTGACAAGGGTGCGAGCGATGGTTCGTTGACCCTGGATTGGGCTACCACCATGGAACGAGCTGATGCTGTACAGAAGGATGAATCCTTGGTTTCGCCGACCATGAGTTTGCAGAGTCGTCCTGAAGGGTAAGGTGTTCTGTTCATTAAACAGTCTCATCCACTCCCTCCCTCCTGAAAAGGTAAACAAAAATATTTTAAAAAATTGAAATTGAACAAAGAAAACTGGCAGGAGTGGGATTCGAACCTGCGACCTCCGGAACACTTTTCCGGCGCTCTACTAACTGAGCTATAGGGCAAGATAGCTCAATTGATCGAGCGCTGGTATGGTGTTGAAAATATATTCAAATTTACATGTACCTAGTCGGTTTTCCTTGTGGTTTGTTTGACAAAAGAAAAAGTACTAAAAAATAAAGTAAAATCCCCCCCCCCCTCCAAAAAAAAATATCAAAACAGGACCAAATAAAATCAACTTTCAAACCTTTTCAATATCAAGGTCCTGAAAAATAACACTCTTACATGTACCTAAAAATCATTTCAACCCCCCCACCCCCAAAAGAATTTCAGCTAATAACCATCCCTGAGATGCGCATGTACATGTATGTTTACTTGTATGTAATCTACACATTTCCAAGTTACATTTCCAGTTTTTTTGTAAGTGCCATCGGGTGATGTGCTACAACTGTCTCAACAGTAAAAAATGTTCATAACCCTTGCCATGTGTGACTTCGTTGAGTTGATAAAATGTGTACTATGAAGACAAAGCACATTTATCTTAAATACATAGCCCATAAGAAGACTACTTATTTTGAGTTTTGGGGTTCTCCAGAGGAATAGTTCATCAGGAGATGGCTCTCTTTAAATTATCTCCCATTTGCCAGACTTCACTACCATGCCTTGATAGGCTTTGATGGATTTGGGACTGTAGGGCCATAAGCCATTTCACTTATGCCTCCATCTTTGCTCGATACTGCCATCTTTAGGGGGCAACAAGCTCAAACTTCAATGCATGGTGCCATGGAGATTAGTGGCATGCGCATGCGTGCACTTCGTCAATGCGCAAGCCAATAATATCCATGGAGATCATGCATTGAATTTTGTGCCTGCCCCCTAAAGATGGCGGTGTCGAGCAAAGATGGCGGTATCTGCGAAACTGTTTACGGCTGCATTACTTTACATGGGGCTTCATGTCCCAGTTTTGTTCAATACTTCAAGTACGAGTGTCATTGGTTCACTACACAGTGGTGAATTTGAGCAGATTTTGGATGGTCCTTAGAAAAAATTGCCTAGGTTTTTTTTGGGGTTTAAGCGTGAAAAGAATTTCAGTTCTGTATTTAACACCCCCACCTTTACATTTTCCTCTAAAAAAGGAAGGCTATCGCAGTAAACTTTAATCCTTCTTTACATTGAGGCAATTTCTTACTTTTGCAGCCTTAGTTGAATAAATCACCTGAACCGGAAAATATTCCGAGGTTTATTTCAACAGCACAGGTGACCTTTGTAACCTTTGTTAGTTGCTCTTACGCTTGCCTTACATGTACATGTACTATGTAGCTTCACAGAAGTATTAGACCATGCTGTGGAAGTTGCCTGCCTGGCTCAGTTAGATTTTACAAAAATCCAGGGAGTCATTTTATGGGTCTAGTCTACATGTATTTTATTTCCTAGGGTATTGGTGCTTGCATCTCTGGGCTTTAAGAAAAAAATGCTGGATTTAACCAACTTCTCTGGAGGGAAAACATGTTTTTAACAAACATTTTTTGCAGACAAGTGCAGTACTAAAAATTCTCAACCCAAACACCAGCTAACTACAATTGTAATAGCCCAGACAGTCTTGAGCAAAGTTGACTTCACACCGAAAACCTGATCAACACCAGGGTGCAAGTTAACCCTAACCCACCTCAATCCTCCAAAATCCTCCTTGCAGTTTTGGAGGATTTTGGAGGATTGAGGATGAATGGTATTATAAAAAATAAGAGGATTTTGGAGGATTGAGGATGAATGGTGTTTCAAGCAGAGGATTTTGAAGGATTGAGGATGAACGGTGTTTGAACGGTGTTTGAAGCACATGAGGATTTTGAAGGATTGAGGATGAATGCATTTTTGGGGGCAGGGTAATCGGAGGATTTTGGAGGATTGTGGATGGTTCCTAGCAAAAAGGGTCTAGGGGGTTAGGGTTAACCCTAACAGTCTTGAATCCCCCAATTTCAATAGGATTTTTCATATTACCTAGGGAGTTGAGGTTTGAGAAAATTGGCTGGTGTCCCCTGGGGGAACTACCAACTAAAGCTGATGTTGCCAGTCAAGGTCGATTGACAAAGTTAAAACCAGGGCTGGACTCTCATCCATGTGCACTGTGTGGATTGGGTATTACATGGGTTTTTTTCTCAGGAATTAAAATGTCCCCTTTGGTTTTTTCCTCGCACTAAAACTGAAATTTCCTTGGTCTTCTGTCTTTGAAAAGCTGGGACCTGTGGAAAACTAGAGCTTTGACCCGAACTCTCAAATCCTCCAAAATCCAACACTGTGTTGTGTTGTGTTTTGATCGGTTCAGGACTGTACAGCCTTGGCACCATTACTTTACGTAGAGCTATGATGCCCCAATTTGTCTAAGTACAAACAAATGTGTCATAGGTTTACTGCACAGTGTTTGGACGGATTCAGGAGACTTCCCACTAAAAATGCCATAGGGGTTAGGGCACTGATCAGGCTACCGGTTTCATGGTGCTGCAATTTTGCAGGTTACCAGCCAAAATTTAATCTGAAATTTTGCTGATGATTGGTTGTCAGCTGTTTTTGCTTACAGTAGGAGAAAATACTCGGCAGTATTTTGTGCCAAGCTGCTCCATGACATTTGGGTCCAGTGCTATTGTACTCATCAGGCTTCCTTAGATTTATTTTTTACCACTCACTCACCCCAATTTTCGATCTTAAAATATTGATTTGTCATTCTGTTAAAAAATAAAATGTCCGGTTTAGTGATGACGTGATGCAGCTGTGGGCCTTCCTGCTTGAACCTGTGCCCTGAGGAGACTTCTTGTGTTTCATCAGTTGAAGTCACTTCATTGGTTATTTTAATATAAAAAAACAACTCGTCCTATGGTGCTCTGAGGGTTACAGATACACAATAATGTATACCGCATCTCTGTATGGGCCCAGGGTTGACAAAATAAACGAATCGGATTGCGGGAGTGGAATCGGGAAGTTGAAAGAGCTTTTCTTTTCCCTTTTCCTTTCTTTTTTTTATTGTAAAGTGAATTTCGATTTTCGATAATTTTCCTTGACCCAATCCACCCACATTTCAAAAAAATATATTTGAAATTTAGAAACATTGAAAATTTTGAATCACCCCTAAACGAGAAAGATTAGCAAAGTCGATCCCAGTTCCTACAAGATACTGAATTACAATGTAGGTTGCCTTGTGGGCGTTGTGGGCAACCAATGTTGATTACAAGGATACCCGGATGGATCAATTTCGTACCCTGCAATGTGATCCTATCGTACAGTGACTGAAGGTTAGGAGATTATCTGTACTCTAACCCTTACAACGATATTTCACAGGTCAGTAGCTGGGTCAGATCTGAGCACCGAGACCAACAGCGACAGTTCATTGGACAGCGGCAGGTGCACAGGTTCAACAACCAGCACCGGTCAGCAGCTAACACCAGCTCCAGCCCGGGAGCTACCCACAGTCTACCAGTTTGAGTTCCCAGCTAACGAGTGCGGACGGCTCATCGGGAAAGCGGTATGTAGTAGTGTTTAATTGTAGGGAATCTTGGTTTGCCATGTGTTTGTGACAAAACAGTAAAAATGTGAAATTAAGGAAGTGCTGATTGTGTAACAGAAACCAACAGAACCCTTTTAATTGAATATTTAAATTAGTACTCCTCCCAAAGTAGAATGGAAATATGGTAGAATGGAAATGTGGGCTTAGATATCAGCAAAGGGGTATTGTTAGCAAAGTTTGACTCGGAGTAGACAGGTAGTTTCCAATTTTTTGGTATGGAATTTGCCCAATACAAGGCTAAAAGCCACCCAAGGTAAAGGGATACAACAGAGGTGGTGGGGTTGGCCATATTTTAGGTTGCCAGCCCTACCACCATCTAAATAGAGGATAAATCTTCAATAGATACCAAAGAAATTATGCAAATTTTCAAACCTATAGACCCAGGTGGGGTAACTTCATCATTGGTGAGATCGACTCACCTCAACCCCCCTCCCCTTTGCACCCCCCCCCCCCCTTTGCACCCCCCCCCCCCCTTTGCAGATATTTAATTCTACATGAAACCCCTGATTGTAGCGCAAGACCAGCACAAGACCAGCAGTCTTAATCCAAGTCTTAAGCTATTCATATGAACTGTAACAAAAGCATTCCTTTGTCATGGTTTATGCCTGTTACTTGTGCCTGTTACAAGCTGGTCTTGTGCATGGTTTTGTGCCTGGTCTTGTGCATGGTCTTGTGCCTGGTCTTAAAATGGCCTCGTCTACAACACTATGATAGCTTCTTTTACACCTCTGTTACAATTTCTATTACTAGGGAAAGAACATCAAGGCCATTAGAAGCCGGTCCGGTGCCAAGGTGACCCTCCAGGACTGGCCGGATGATGAAACCAAACAAATCTGTGTCATCGAAGGTAAACATCACCCAGGTTATGGAGTGAAGCAATTGGGAACATATCGGTGGCTTATCCAGTGGGGGGGGGGGGGGGGGGGGGGGGGTGGGGGGAGGGGGATAAGGCATGGGAAAAACTTTTTTAAGAATTAAAAGTGCCATTATTTCACAACTGGTTTTATCACCACCCCACTTTTCAAAAAAAAATGTATGGGTGAAGACAACAATTATGGCAATTTTCCAAAAGGTTGCCACCCATGGACACAACCTGGATATTCCTTTTTGGGAACTGTGTATTCCCGTAGTGTTCCAATCTGGAACAGGCCGATGCTGTGAAAACATGCATGCTCAGAGACCAGTGATCCCTCACGGGATTACCTGGGGTCCAAGGTGTTTCCAACATTTGAACGGGGGATTTTTCCCAAGTGAAATGTGTCGAGCATTTTGAGGCTGTAAAAAGATTGGCTGCTGATTTCATGTTACTACTGGTAGTGTACTGAGAAAGACCCAGATAGCACCAGGGCTCGAAATTACCATTGTAGTGCTTGCGCAACGCAAGTGAAAAATACCCGAACGCAAGTTATCCTCGACTCAAGCTTGCGTTTTGCGCAAGTTGGAAAAGTACCGTTTTTTGTCTACTGATATTTCACAATGATAACCTGTATGATTTGATTAAAACAATAAGTTTAACAAACATGTTTTACTGTAGCTTTTCTGTCTGTCTGTTCCGGCCCAGCAGCTACTCATGGTCATAGCGCTCGCACAATCCCTGCATGCAGATCGGAACGAAATCCGTGCAATGTTAATGTACATAGAACGGTGCAGACTGCACGTACAGTACATCGTTGCCTTTTTATGCATGTCTTGTGTTGGGGACCAGACATGCTGCTGGGCGATGTGTAACCTCGCTCCCATTCATACAAGTCAGTCGTTGAATGTAACTGAAACCGCCGGGTGCGAGCGTGTGGAGCGGGGATTTTACACATAAACGTTGTTGACAGAGAAGTGAGATATTTTGTGACATTTTTTTCTTGCATTTTGGGGTTTCCGATCATCATGAAACGTTCACCACCGAAGCAGAAAAGTCTGCTCTCTTTCTTCAAAAGTAAGCGGCCGGCATCCGAAGCTTTGCCTTTATTTCATATGTCATACATACATTGCAAAAATTAGTGTAAGTTAAATTTTGTTACCGCAAGTTATTTCAAATGCCAACTTGCGCAAAGCGCAAGTACATTTTTTTTGGGATTTTCGAGCCCTGAGCACTATAAGCAATGCCATCATGTGAACTGCCTTGGATCTATCATTGTGTATGTATAGTATGGAGCGAGTTATACCATGGCACGCTTGAGTGGTTTATTTGAATAAGCATTTCATTACCATCAGTACACTCCAGAGTTGTATTCGAGTCCCTGCAAGTCCTTTCACAAGTCCCTGCTAGTTCGCTATCTCAAAGGTCAAACTTTATTCGGGATAAAATTGCTAACGTCATGTCACGCCATGTTACGCGAACGCCCATTCTGATTGAATTTAACATGTGCGCGTTGTGCGACCAGCTTTTGCGTTCACACGCACGCGTTAGGTCACGCGGGTCCTTCGGGATGAAATGTCATTGTGCACACGTATGCGCAGTTGAAATACCGAACTGGCATTATTGTAATTATACAAAATAGTTTTTTGCTGACGTAGTGTTTTAGCGCTTTATACTCGGTGTGTCTCCCAAGAGATTTTAAATTTTTCCCCAAACAATTTTTTTGGGGGTCCAGGTTTTCAGAGTGAGATCGACGCAGCCCTCTCAGATATCCAGAAGAAGTTCCCAGCCGTCGACACCGGCAAGCAGTTCATTGAGAATGAGCAGGTCACGGCCCCCGAAGTCTCTCTACCAGAAATGTCGCAGGTAAGCTGGAAGGGTACCAATCTATAAGAACCCTCTGTAAAACCTTTGTAACAGTGTTGTGCTCTAATATATGAGTGACGCTTTGTTGTTGCATAAATGAAGTATATTTTTAAAGGTAATAGAGAGGTTTCGCATGCGAACGGATACGCATACGCATACGTTTAGCTATCCGTAAACGTTCGCAGCCCCTCCTGTTTTCGCAATGCCAACATATTGGTGGCGCTATGACGGGAGAGTATAATCCAAAATGGCAGCCTCCTTCGACGATATTATGTTCATGGCTTTAGAGGAAAATGACAAAGAAACCGTGCTTTTTTTTACTGGAATCCGGTGCTGGTACTAGGACAGGAAGAGTGGTTCCTTTCTTTTTAATCTAATCATGCATATGACCAACAAATCAGAGAAATACTAGAAATTTGAAATTTCACTACGGGTTTTATGGTTAAGTGTAGCCAGCGAGATATCCGTGCCTTGTAGACGGATAGCGGATAGCGAGGAACTGTGACGTCATAAAGTACACAAAAACTGGTGACGTATCCGGCGCACTAACCGTATCCGTTCGCATGCGAAACCTCTCTAATATAAAACATTTGCAAACATCAAAAAATGAAACTGCCAAATTATTATGAAATACCTTACTTGACTGTAAGTAAATAATAGTCTCGAGCATCCTGTGAAATCGTGGCACATTGTGTATGGATTAGTCCTCTCCATGAATTCCTTCTAAATAATATCCTCCTAACCGTGAGGGTTAGTCTTCCCCATAATCCCTTCTCAAAATATCTTCCTCACCACGAGGGTTAGTCTTCTCCAAAAGTCCCTTCTAAAATATCCTCACCGTGAGGGTTAGTCATCTCCAAAATTCCTTCTTAAAAAATCCTAGATCCCTAATTTTCCTTTCGTGACAGGGCCGTTGATAATTCAGTTATCCACATACTTAAGTAACATAGCGCAAACTATCCCACAATGCAGTGCAGTATATATACCTTCACTAGACACTTCGCGCTATTCGTAAACGGGCCCATGGACGTAGCTTCAACACCTCCCTTTGTCACCGACAGATCCACCTCTATGATGAGATCGTCAATGATGTCTTGGTCTCCAGCGTAGTCTCTGCAGGTCATGTCTTCATTCAGCAGCCCACGCATCCCACCTTCATGGCACTCTCTAGACTCAGCAGCTTCATGAACAACTGCTACAGTCAGATGGATCTTACCCCGCCCCTCCCAAGACCCATCGAAGGTAGGTGGTTTTGATTCAGGGAGGCGTTTCAGATTCCCCCCCCCCCCTATTTTGTTGCATTGTGCGAAGACATTTTTAGTCGAGGAATGAATGTAAAGGAAAGTAAATTTTCAAATTAAATTTTAAAAGGAAAGGAAAGTTAAAAAGTCGTATCCTCATTAAGTGATCCTCGCAATGTCGCTTCCCAGGTTGTATCGTAAAATTGGGGCATGATACCTGGCTGTACGGGTTTGTAGGTTTATGACTTCTGACTAGCGCCCACCGAACTAAGATACTGACAATTTGGGAGACCGCCCACATAGAGCAAGATAGCTCAGTTGGTAGAGCAGGGGTTACGATATTCCGGAGGTCACAAGTTCAAATCCCGCTCCTGCCAGTTTTATTTATTCACTTTCAAAAGTTCCAAATAGGACGGAAAACTTGCAGGAGCAGTAATCAGGCCACGTGTAAAGAAATAATGGCAGAGATCTACTGTCACTAGTTTTGTCCTGGGTTGCAGTTAAAACTATACAGATTGGCAAGAAATCCTGACCCCTTAACATTTCAGTAAAATGTACTATGCACACAGTTGACACATGTAAAATGTTTTTTAATCTAGTATTTGGAATGGACCTTTTTTTGAAAACCAGTTTTTCTGATGTCTTGAAACTTTTTGAGTATTCGTCATTTCTAAACTTGTGGAATGAGTGTCATTGCCCCTTTGGTTAATATTGGTTCCTCGCAGAGAGCCACACGGTTCCCTTCCAATTAAGACAAAGATACGATTCTTTGAACACTTCCTCACAAAAGAGATATCTTTCCATGGTGTACCCTCAACCTACATTCCAGCTTACAACTCCACAATGCAAAGCTTCAAATAATCCATAAGATATGATCCTGTAAGTGTGGCTCCATCACCCAACACTACAAAACATATTGATAAGTTGCTACCTTTTCCAACCCCCAGCTGGTGTGATCTGTGCTGCCCCAATGATGCAGGGCTGGTACCGGGCCCAGATCGTCGACATCTACCCAGACACGGACGAGGTGGATCTCAAGTTCCTAGATTACGGCGGCTACGCTAGGACCGAGAGCTACATCCTGAAGCAGATCCGGACGGACTTCATGTCTCTGCCCTTTCAAGCCAATGAATGCTACCTGGCAAACATTGCTCCCCTGACTGGTGAGTAACCGCTCTGTGCATGGACTCTCGAGGGCGCTGTCTGGCTTGGAAAATTACTGCCAAATGCTGGCAACCATTTCTAGCAAGCCAGCGTTAAAGACTCGTGTGTGAACAGCTAACTTATTATCACACTAATATGCAATAGAGGAATCCCACGACGACGAGTTTAGCGCCGATCTGCGCACTTCCGCGTTTGAAAACGAGGATCTCGATGTCACAGTAAACAACTTTATGCTGATCGTGCGCCTGCGCTTCCTTTTATGGCATGATTCATTCATGCATGAATGAATGTGCTGAAAAGCGTTGTTTTGTTTGCCACTGACATTCTCGCTTTCAACCCGGAAGTGCGCAGAAGGGGCTAATGTGAAATTCCTCTATTGAATGTTCACAAAGCAACGGCACACACTGTGCACTGGTCATACACTCCAGGGTGGGTGCATCGTGGAAAAGGGCACTTGGTACCCACATCATGGGGTAATGTATGATTGGTCTGTGGTTGCGGCAGACGCTCCATCTGCATGGAGCCATACCAAACATTACTTGATTTGGATCTTCACACATTCTAACAAACTTAAACATTGAAAAAAAAAGGATGGCCTGACATTTTAATCCTGGGATCGAAACGGTAGTTATTCCTAACTTTTATCAATTCTATATTTTTAGGTCAATCTAGTTGGCAAATTATATTTCATACTTTGTTATTGATGGGGTACTGGTTTGCCAGGATTGGGGCTGTGCAGCCAAAATGCAAACAATAGGCACCACACTGAATAGAGTGGTCCTATTCATTGCACTTTGAGTCCCCCCCCCCTTCCCTTTCGTGTGAATGAAAGCTTTGTTTGAAAAAACTTCATCCATACATTACGCTACCATTGAATAACATAGGTCAAAAATGAATGGAATGAGTAATTGCAGGAATGCCCTATAGACATCAACCAGCCAGGTGTTTTTTTTCAAACCACAGCTATGGCCGTTGTTACTCCGCATTCAAGATGTTAACTGACCTGAAAGTCAGATAAGTCTTTTTATTTCTCAAAATGTGCAGTTGACCATGGTATTTATTTTCCTGCCAACAGGCGAAGATGACTTCTCAGAGACCGCGAGGATATTTGTTGAGCAGGTTGCCCAGAGTTTTTGCATCTTACAGGCCCTGGTCACAGGCTACTGCGAGGATGGGATCCCGTTCATTGAGCTCTTCTACACTGACAGTGAGAGGAGGGTATGTATGTACAGTCAAACCTAGATATACTGGCCACCGGAGGTTCCATTATAATCAAGTGGCCACGAAATCTAGTATTTCTACTACATGTACATTTGCATATGCAGTTGCATTAAAACAATTACTGATCCAAGCCTTTTTAGAAAAGTTAATTGTTTGTAAAGTTCATCAATACTGGTTACAGTGTCGTCAGTATTTGCCCTTGGTGTCATCAATATGCTATCATAGGTCTTCCAGTGGCCTTTCATCATTAGTTCCCCCTGTCCAAACTTTCAGGCACTCTACTCGCCTGGCTGTCTCATCACATCCTTTCACTGTTGTTGTTCCAAAGGCTAGTACTGTGAGATACTCAAGTTTTTTCCTCGTACTGCCTCTCTTTGGAACTTCTTATCTGTAACCTGCTTCCCTTCCACCTATAATCTTTCACAATTCAAGTGAAATGTGAATAGATACCTTCTATCCCTGTGATTTCTGTGTTTTCTTGTCAATGTAGTCATCAATACTGACGATGGTGTCATCCATATTGACCACAGTGTCATCAGCATTGACCATGGCGCCATCATTACTCGCCATGGTGTCATTAATGTCTTGCAGTGGTGCATCAACAATGGCTACTTATGTCTTTAATGGACATGAATACAATGGCCTTTATTTACCACCAGGTTCAATCGCTGAACAAGGAGTTGGTCAACCAAGGCCTAGTCACATGGTACGAGCAGAGCATGGAGGAATCCTCGGCAGACACCAGCCTTCTAACGGAGGTCGAACAGGCGACGCAGTAAAGTAAGATCAGAATGGTAGTAGATAGTCAGATTAGGGCTATAGCCCGTATTTATTGAATTACTTCATGTGAGGACAGTCAAGAGAACAGCCATTCGAGAATCTCGAAGGTTTCCTTAGCTTAGCATTTTGGCAGGTTACGGAATTTTACATCGGTGCCAAGTCCATAGAGCTGCTAAGTACAAAAATTGGCTTAGCACGAAAAAGTCATGCGGAGAAAAATAGGTAACCAGCCAACATGCCGTGTGAATTTCACGCTAAACAAAAAAGGCTGAATACAAGTTGGAAGCAACTGATTTGTAATCCTATTTTTTACAAAGGAAGACTTTTCATGCTGGGCGATTTTTGTGCAGAGCAGACTTTTGGCGAGGGGGGACCTCCCAGGTTTGTGAGGTTTAGAGTCATAACTTGAAAGCTAGCATATTTCTCTCAAGTTTGTGTCCCTTTCTCCTTGGGACCTTAAAGGTAGTGTACACGATTGGTAATCCTCAAAAATAATATTTGAGTTATTACGAAATACCTTACTAGACTGTAAGTTAATAGTAGTCTCAATCATCCTGTGAAATTATGGCACCAGGTGTGCTGTCGTTGTCAAAAAAAAGTGGAAATATATACTGTTTTCCAACGATTTCCAGCTGGAAATCGTTGGAAATCTGCCTTGTAGCCTTTAGTCAAGGCGCGCGTGGCGCGCTCCGGACATGTTGGCATTCGGGGCGCGTCACACACCCAGATAACCACGCGCGCCTTGACTAAAGGCTATCATCTGCCCGACGGTTGAAAACGAGCGCCGTTCTTCTCTCGTTTATTTTTGCCATCCAACAACGCAAAACTTTGAACAGGTCAGTGGAACGATATTTCCTATAAAATACTAAACCCCCAAATCCGCCCATTTCTGAAAATTGCAACAATCACCAATCATGTACACTGCCTTTAAGGATGATATCCCGATATGAGTTCCAAACTTCAGTATTACATAATTAGAATGTTATTGCACACTGTCATTCATTTCATTCATACTCTCAAACTTAAGCCAATTTCTAACTGAATCTTACAAAATGATTCTTGTAGGAATTGTTTTGGTTTTTTTTTTTTATTCAATTTTTCAATTTTTTGTACTAGTTTTAGCTCTTGATTATGGTATAGCATTGATTGTGGCTAGCATGGCCCATCGCTAATGCGGCTCGTCTGCTAACGTGGCGTGCTGTTTTTCCCTCTGGGACCTTAAAGAGGACGTTGTTTTACACAGAAAGTGAAATTGTAGCAAGTTCAAAATATCCGTGTGCATAAAACTTATCTTTTTGATTTCAAAAAAGTTAGTGGTGAACCCTTTTAAATTGCACCCAAAAAAAATTGTAAAATAATTTCACACAAGTGTGATGTTTGGTATATGAGCAGAGTTAATAAAGATTAATCATTCCCTGCAAGTCCCTTCAAGTCCATCACAAGCCTTCCAGTCCTAATTCCAATCACAAGCTTTGACAAAGGCTTTCCTTTGTCATTGTTCATCCAGTTACTTGTGACCGGTTTTATGAAAGGACTTCTGATTGGACTTGCGAAAGGACTTGCAGGGACTTGACTACAACTCTTTTTGAGATTTGTTCAAATGTGCCATTTTGGACATGACTTGAATTTGCCAGCGCAAGTTTTTATTAAGGTAATAGTACCAATATTCAACCGAGTGAGTTTGGAACCCATCAACAAAGATGTTTGTCAAAACATCTGACAAAACTGGGGAAAGATGTGCGCCACGCTACATGACTATATCATTCAGGTTTCCAGCCTGAAGTATGTGACCGCTAATCACGTTCGAGAGGAATTGAATTCAAACCATTTGTTGTAACCTGAAACATTTTGAAACTAAGTTCCCAGTCCCCCACTCACAAGGGGATGTCTTTTACATGGTAAAATGAAACAATTTAAAACTTCCTTTTCCCCCCATTTGAATATCGTTCATTACTGGAATTCCGAAAAGGATTCATTATTGATAATTCTAAAGAGAAATTCAGTAAAATCACCCTAGATGCAGCTTTGTCTAAAATAGAAAAGAGGAATTAGAAATAGAAAGAAAAAAAGAGAATTATGTGTACATAAAAATACATTTTCAGGTTTAAATTCTTTTTGTAAATATTTTTTGTTGAGTTCCTTTATGCCAGGTCAAGTCGGTGGTGGTCAATTATAAGGAGGTTGGGGTAAAGATAAATGTTTAAGAAAGTTTTGTTTTTCATTTGTAGCTATTGTAAAGTATGATGCTGAAACCGTACAATATACACATCCTTTGAAAAAAACATCCTCAGGTGGGAAAATTATTTAAACCACAGAATGGACCGTGGAATTTGAGGAATTCTGTGTTTGGGAGGAACTACAGAAGCTCCCATAACTTATAGAACTTTTGAGAAGTTAGTGTTGTTTTATGGTCTCTAGCCTATAATGTATACATTCAGTTTCAAAGTAACAGAAGACTATCCTGTACATTTGACATTCGGAAAAACAGAATTATTTACCATTAATAAATACTTAATTTTATATTGAAAAAAACCTGTAAAATTCTTTTGCGCTTGAGCATGATTTGAAACTGGGTCGTTGATGTAATCCAAAGATATCTGCAGCGCATTGGGCATATTTTCAGCTATTTTTGATTTTGATTCAGGTAATGCTGTTGCTAAATAACCAACTCCCACATTTCTACTGTTGACATTTTGTTGTCGGTATTTAAGTTTAAAGCAAGTGTTCAAGGTATGTATCGACGTGAAGCTCTTTGTCAAAAAAGAATGACGGTTGGAACAGTTGGGTTCAAAGAAATACCTCTGTCCTCTTTGTTTTTCACTAAGGTCCTTTGCATCTAAAGAAAAAATTATTATTAGCCTACCCCTGGTTTGCTTTAAAAAGTTGGCTAGTTAAAGAAAAAGAAATAAAGCCCGGTTTTTGTAGCAGCAAACTCAATGCTTCATAGCATCTAAAAAAGTAGTTGTTGCTATGAAAAGCTTAAATGTTTTTGTCTTAGCGGTCATTACAGTGCTACTTGTACCAACTCTATCGGTATGTTAGAGTGTCTCAGAGTATGAAGTTGGTAAAGGTGTGCAAAACCAAACGCTGCATATTCATGTATTCCTCTTATTTCTGTTTGTTTTAAATATGGGTTAAAATATGAATCATGCTAAGTGTGTGGTTCTGCAATTCGGTCGATTCACAACTCGGTGTGCCGCCAGCGGCAAGCCGGGGAGACGCCAAATTACGCAGTGCATCGATTACGCAGTCGACATAACAAAACCCCTTCTCCGCTAAATCTATCAACTCCTCTCTCTTCTTTCCCGCACAAGGTATTCCCTGCTTTAACTCATCCACTCGCATTCACGCGAAATCCATACTGATGTACAGTCCACCATCTAATACAATGCAATAGACGTAGAAAGTGGGAATTGGCCTTTCCCGGCTTGCCACTGGCGGCGCACTGAGTTGTGAATCGACCGAATTTGGATAGGGCTGTTAAGAGAAGCCTCCCCCCCCCCCCCCCCCCCAACAATAAAAGAACAAATACAGTGCAGTTGGGTTTATTTTTTAATAAATGAAATACACTAATCAAAGAAATTAATGGATCAGACATTTGCTTTTGAAAATTTCAGCCAGGTGTTATACCTTATTGAATTTAGTTATTGTACAATGCAGTGCATATTCATGCTTGGTTAAGCACCAGAGACTGTGAGATGGGCAAATTGCTCAGTCATGTGTTTCTAAATCCAGTTGACTGGAGCGGTCAAAAGCATTAATAAATTTTGATACTTTATTTTTTTTTAGGTTTATATGTGGAGAATGTCCGAAATGCTTCCAAAGTTTTCAAAAATCTCTAAAAGTTTTAAATATCTGATTAAAATTGTCTTGATTCCCCATAATATTCAGATGTGAACTGCATTTCAAACTATTCTCTTGGTACTTTTCTGTACCAAATTCCTTTTAGTTTGCGATCCTTGATTTGGAATGTGGTAAGCATTGGTTAGCATTGCACACCGGTATATGGAGAAGCTCATTCGTATATGTCTACATGTCAAGCGAAGATGTTAAACTTTGGATACTTGCATTTTCCTTAAATTATAGTCCATTTGAAAAGTTAGAAATTCCACAATTCTGAAGATTGCTTTCTTTTTATCAAGATGGAAAGAGTTGGATTATGCCATTGACAAAAAATGTCTTTCTTTTCTTTGAAAGTTCAGTACATGTATGAAAAAGTAGAAATTGTTATCAAACTGCCAGCTGTTCTTCAATTTTTTGTTTACGTTTATTGTAGTTTTGATTTTGAGGACAGCAAAATCATGCTTCTGGTTTCGTAAAAAAATTAATGTAACTTTTTCAAGAATACAAACTTTGTAATAAAACACTGTGTTCACACTTAAAATAGATTAAAAAAAAAAAAAAATGAAGATTGAATGTTTTCAAAGGTGAATTTCTGGTGCACCCGAAGAATGCAGATTAAATAATGAATGCAACACTAGATGTAAACTTAAGCGTTTATACATGTACAAAATCCAAACTAAATTCAGATTTGTTCGCAAGTAAATCTTCAATAAATGCAAGTGGCTTTGAGAGAGAAAAAAAGTATTGGTGACTGGTGAGTGAGTGTTTGTTTGAAGAATCTGTTAGTTTTGTTTTGGGCTGCGATTTGTGTTAAAAATAGGGTGGATATGATTTTAACGAGGGTCCAAAATCACATCCAGTTTAAACGATGTTTAAATTGTTAAACTTTAGAAGTCACAGATGTGATTTTGATTAGATTAGGGTTGTGCGCCCATTGTCGAAATCACATCCTCATTTCCCTGTCCATTTTGAACAGAAAATCACATCTCAAGGGTTCACTGTGGAAAGAGGTTCGAAGTCGTAATACAGATGTCTGGTTACCATATGTAGGCTGTGTGTGTCCCTATGCTTGACAACAAAACGGTGCATTTAAAGTTTTTGTACTGTTTGTTTTCCGTTTTATACATTATGCATGTTGGAAAGTTGCAAGATAACCTCGAAATCAGCATTTTTTTTATCGCCACACAAATCGGGGGGGGGGGGGGGGGCAGGGCAGGGGGTGGGGGCAGGGCAGGGGGTGATCCAATAGCCCACCCCTCCCCCCCCCCCCCCCCCGTCAAAAAGTGTGGGGGGGAGGGGGACATATACAAAATATCCCCCTCCCGTGATTTACGCCCATGGTCTCCCACCTAGCCTTTGTGATGGTAAGTGACATAGCGCGCGACGCAGGTGAAGGGTTCAAACCAGCACACACCATACACCCCCACCCCAAAAAAGGGAAGAAAAGGGTTGAAAATGAGGGAAGGGGAGTGTGAAGAAAGAGTGGAATAATCACGCACAGGGCTGGCGAAGGGCGAATTTCCCACAGAAAATCCCCAGATTTGTTTTTGGTAACCCCCCTCCACCTACCATGGTGTTCCTTCCTCCATTCACCTACCCTCTAAAACAAATTCACAAATATCAACGTCTCAGGAGGTGGACGTTTTCTTATTAGCTACATTCACTCGAGGGATGAGCCCATGATTGCAAGGGGCACGGGCAGCGCCGCCAATCATCTAGTCTTGGTTCAAGACGTTTTATATTGAATACGCGAACATCCGACGCAAGAGGGCGCTTTCATTAACGAACCGATATCGCGCTATCGGTTTGTTAATGAAAGCGCCCTCTTGCGTCGGATGTTCGCGTATTCAATATAAAACAACGTCTTGAACCAAGACTACCAATCATCCTGAGCAAAGGGACACTGTGCAAAGAATGGGATTTTTTAAAATCATCAATTTGGTGACGACAGCAGTTTTGTGGATATTCTCTAGAAAGTAGAAAGAACCCCTCCTCGAGGCCTCCTGCAAACCTTTTTTCTCGGAATTTCATTTTGATACATGAATAATTTTTGAAAGTTTAAAGCCAATTACTTCTCTGTCTGTCTGTTTTTCTACCTTTTTGTCAAAACCATTCTTTGTATAAACGTATTAGTGATAATTTATTGGTAAGTTACTTTAAAATAATTGTACAGTCCGTATGTGGGGGCGCTATTTTATCGTACCATTGTCAAAAAAACTTTCTTTCATCCATAGACTCGTTCCAGTCCCTCTACTCTACAGATGAAGTGTTTTCGTCATATCTTAGCTAAAATCATAGATTATATTGAAATCAAAAGCTCAGTAAAATCGTATTTATCTTCCGGGCTGAAACTGCACAAAGAGAAAACCCCGAAGTGAAGTTTATCATTTTGTATAGCATGAGCAGGTCTAACGCCATGCATAAATCAATCAATCAATCAATCAATCAATCAATCAATCAATCAATCAATCAATCAATCAATCATAAACAATCGATCGAACAGAAAACCAGCTGGGCTAGTTGTTGTTGACCAACTCAGTTGACCTTTAACCGCGCTATTTGCGCAAATGACTCACAATACCGCACTGCGCATGTTATTTTCATGTTTAAGCGCGCGTGGCATGGCGTACATGTACGTACATGTACTTAATACATACACGAGTCGAGTGAATACGACGGAGAATTTCCCAGAATTCGTGAAGGAAGCGGAAAGGACGTCGCGAAATAACATTTCTTCTGCAACGATCATTAATTTTTTCAAAATACCTTTGGTCATCATGCTCTCAGTAGTGTCAGGGATAATTATGTACGCTTCAATCGGCGGGTAAGCACTTGTAAGGGTGGTAAAATAAAAGAAGCAGGAATGAACGGGAATATGGACATGGAGCAACACGACAACGACCGAGTGACGGACATCAATGAATTCTGCGAGGTGGAGGCGCAGAAGGCGGCGGCGAATTTGGCCGTGGCCTACCACCAGTTCATCACCGAGAACCCTCCGATGGATGGAGTGCCCGTGGACGAGAACCGATTCGCACAGCGATTTGCCGATCATTTCTTGGATCACTTCGAGACTGAGGTCCGGCGGGCTTACAACACCGTCAGCCCGTCTGATCTGAGAGAAGACCAACGGAACGCTAATAATGGTGACCCGGCTGGCAGCCCCGGCAGCCCCGCCAGCCCCACGGACTCGGAGACCAACGCCAACGTCAACACCCAACTGCTCTCGGACTCACGGCCGGGAAGCAGCGGCAACGGCACCACGGTCTTCAACGGAGAAGCCAACAACGGTCCTTATTCCAGCAACTCCAGCCTCGATGTTGGCAACCACGGCCGAAACATCAACCACCTCAGCAGGAACGAGAACAAACTCCCTACTAGGAAGTTCTCCTTCAGGAACATGACTGAGAATGTCATCAACCGTTTCCGGAAGGCTCACACCACGGGCCTGGGGGTTGGTGGTAGGGACCGGGGTGTGAAGTATGCACCCGAGGATATTGTCAGGGAAGGGATTGTGAATTTTCTGACTGGGGAGGACCATCAGGGGAGACAGAAGTGGGAGCGGAGTCGACTGGTTCTGGTTAAGCGACAAGAGGGGCACATGCTGGATTTTTATTCGCCCCCTAAGGTAGGGACATTACTCCGAGCATGGAGGTATATACCTCCATGCTCCGAGCAGGGAGCTATTATTAACTTGGACCCTTTATCGCCTTTTTGTTCACATTTGGAAATGATCCAAATGTCCAAATGTTAAAAAAGGTGATTCTCGCGGTCGGCATGACGTCACATCATGCACATCTTCCCCTTCATCTATTAATTTGGTCAGAAACATTAAAGTCTTGGAAACTAATCAAACCGCCTTGATGACAACACTCAACAGTCTAGTGTCTATATATGTGGCACAACCTGTTTTTTCAAGATTTCAGTAAAATCTGTAAAAAAAATGAGGCAGAAATCGACATGTATGCGAGTGACCATACACACTGTGCCAAGAATTATAGCATAGAAAACAAAAACTTTCTTCCTATATTGCACGGAAATTTCCTGACTAAAGTCATAAAATTTAAGGTTGTGCTGAGTGTTTGTACAACACAAATAGATGGTTATTTTCCAAAAGGTTGCTGTTGCTGACCGATTTTGGTGGAGAAGTGATCATGTTTACTGGACAGGCATGAGATTTTTTTAGACTTTTATCTGACATCAGAATTTTTGAATCTCAGAGAAAGACAGTATTACAACTTCTGGGATTGGAAGTTTTTGGGTTGGATTTCTTTAACGGGTACCCGGGTACCCGGGTACCCGTATTTTTTTCATTCGGGTACCCGGTTCTTTTACTACCCGTAAATGCACACTTCTACTCACTGTAACTTTTGACAATACAAATGTAGTTAGTGCAATGCGAACGCAAGAGCTTATTTAGCATTGTCAAGTTCCCGGTTTTTATTTCTTTAATAAAGAAAATGGTTCAGGAGTCAACAAAACTGGATGCTACAATGTACATGTACATGTAGCGCATAACAACCCCTGAAACGTACAAATTAGTAAATATTTTTCACTGAATTGATGCCTTGGAGGCAACTTTTGTGTGGGCTTTTTATAATGAGAAGATAAATGGTGACAGGTGGACAGACAGGTGTTTGACTTGTTACTCAGATATATAGCCACTTGGTTCACTCCCAAGATACAAGTACAAGTTATAGGGCCTAGTATACTGTACCTACATGTATAGATTGGGGAAAGTAATCTCCTCTGGTGACTCACGTTTCCTGCTCTTGTGTTATGCCGAGTAACATCAACTACCTTTCATGGTATTCCTTAAATGTAGTGCACTAGATTAGACCTGCCCTTCTCTGTCTTGTCTGCCCGACCCTTGGGTGTGGAGATATTTGTTGATACTGAATTTCCAGTGCGGTGTGTCAGGCCATGGAGCTATGATCAGGCACCTTTAACCCTAACCCTCCAGGGTATTTTGGCTAGAAACCCTGCCAGACCCATCAGATTGCATACTTTGTCACATTGACTTGTGTGCAGAGTGCAGCAAGGTCAAGCTGTCACCACAGATGCACTGTGCTGCGTCTGACAGGGTTAGGGTTAAAGTGGCATTAACTCACAAGTCACCCTATGCAGCTTCGCAGGGATGTAATCAGAGTCCATCACATAAGTCCTTGCAAGTCCAGCACAAGCTTCTCCAAGTCCCTGCAAGTCCAGCACAAGCCCTCCAGTCCTAACTCCAATCACAAGCGATTCAAATGAGCTTTGACAAAGGCATTCCTTTGTCGTTGTTCATCCAGTTACTTGTGACCGGCTTTATGAAAGGACTTCTGACTGGACTTGCGAAAGGACTTGTGAAAGGACTTGCAGGGACTCGAGTACAATTCTGGCAGCTTGTAAGGCATTATTCAATCACACAAACAGAAACGGAACCTGAAACATCCAGAATCTCATACAAATGAAACATTCCTGCACAAAATTCCATAGACTTATCTAAGGGGGTGTGGCTTGCAGTAGATCAGGTAACCCTTAGGGGTAGAATCGCGCAGAACCAGCATTCAGTCACAGTATCACATACAAAGTAAAATTCAATGCAAAGTGCACAAAATATAAGACAAACAAGAAAAAAAACCAAAACAAAATTAGAAAGAGTTGTCTAAGTGAGAGTAGGTCAGTGAGAGACTTTTGAGATGCTGGTGGTAGCAGACATGTGTACATGTACTTGTTCTTTTCCGTCGTTCTCACCAGTTGTGTACGCATACTCAGAACTATACGCACATGCTCAGAACTAGCAAAAATGGCCGGTCTGTCTGCTGCCACCATTGTTTCAATAGCCTCCCATTGGCCCATTCCGACATAATTGTGTGGAGCTAGCATTCAATCACAGTACGTACATGTACATGTACATCAAATCAGTGCAAAAGCCCAAACATGAAAATTGTCCTTCTACATGTTTAAAGTAATGCCCTTTGATTTAGGCAGTCAGATCAGGTACAAATGGAATTTACATCTGTACGTAAACCCACATCATGCAGCTCGACATTTTCAACCTTTGGTGTGCCATTCTGAAAGTGTTAAATGCTACTCATGGCAGTCTCTTGGATTTTATGCTGATATGAATTTGCATATTCTTGAGCACAGGAGTGATGTCACACAAGGGAAAGCTCCAGTATCATTGCTCATTTGTGCGTAATAATTGAAGGAATTTTGTTCTCTTTTCTCATGGTCAATTTTTGTATTTCTGGTTGATGCGTCAGTCGGTAAAGAAATTTAACATACAAACTGCTACAATAAGTCAAATTTTAACTTGTTTTGCACTGTAACATTGTTGTAAGTGACTAAACTGTATACGGTAATTCGCCGAACAAAATTAGAAGCCATTTTTGCTCTGGTGCCACGCTCGCGTGCAGGTTGCCCGCGTTCTTTAATTTCAGTCGCATGCGCATTTTGGCAAGTTGTAAACACCCTGTTGGTCGAAGCTGCATCGAGCGCGTGCGTAAAATACGCACACGAGCGTGGTGCCACCGCAGTAAATGTTTCTAATTTTGGTCGCCGGATTAGTCTATAGTGAGTACATTGATTTACATCATAGCAACAGCGCCCTCACATGTCGGAAAATAGCTTGAATATTTTGAATAGTGAAAAAGAACACTTTTCCTTATTTCAAGTTCAAAAAAATGTTCAGACCTCGTTGTGTTGACTTTCCCTACATGTACCTACATTTTGTACATGTATGTAAAATCTTAATCTCCCAAGGGTTTTCCTGCAGGCATTGCTTTATATTGAAACTTCCTTCCGTGTCTACTCACAATTCAAAACAGTGCTGAGTAAATTTTAGCGTGGCACTTATTAGGGATCAGGTTAGCCCATGATTAGGTTAGCTATAAAATAATTTAAATAAACAGAATTTCACATTTGGAAATATATTTATTTAGTTAAAAAATAAACTTTATACCAAGGATTCCTCAAATGTGCATGTCACACTGTAGCTCGAAGATCTGAATAAACCTGCAGAAAGTCCGTTTTTGGGGGTTGGAGGAAAACCCCAGAATGACATTCTGGAGAAAATCCATGGAATCGGACAGAGGCTGAAAACCCAATCCTCATGTCGGCCCTGGTGGGATTCGAGCCCGGGTTACAGCGGTGGAAGGCGAGGAAAGTAACACAAGGCCAACCTGACTCCTCTAAATTGAATAGAGGAATTTCACATTAGCCCCCTCTGCGCACTTCCGGGTTGAAAGCGATAATGTCAGTGGCAAACAAAACAACGCTTTTTAGCACATTCATTTATGCATAAAATTAATCATGCCATAAAAGAAAGCGCAGGCGCACGATCAGCATAAAGTTGTTTACTGTGACACTGAGATCCTCGTTTTCAAATGCAGAAGTGCGCAAATCGGCGCTAAACTCGTCGTTGTGGGATTGATTCCTCTATTCAGACAATTTAGAAGTGCAGCAAATGGTATCAACAATGCTTTTTATGAAGTGTGTATTGCAGGCACTTTCAGCCTGCTAAATTTGACATTCATGACTGATAGAATCGTACACATTTGACAAATCTGGCATTTTATGTACACGTATGTACAATGTACTCTTTCAGTTTTTGTTTTGTGACGTAACGTATTCTCTATCAGGAAGCAAATTTTACTTTACAAAAAACCAACCACTGGCTTCCATTGTCATTTAAGAAAATTTCAGCGGCAAAGTGTGGATAAGGCACTTGAATTATTCATTATGTGCCAATCTAGAGAGCTGTCACGATCGCCACTCGGCAGACTCTAAATTATACAATATATTAGAGCATGTTATACACTATGAGAACGTGTACGTGTAAATACATGTACAATGGCATGCATTTCAAGGCTGTGTAAGCTTAATTATATCTTATTTCTCGTTACTCATTGGTTTCCCTGGAAAATGCTGAAATGTGATGAAAATACACACGTACTGCACACACGTATGAACAATTTAAATTGGATAATGAATATACAATGCACTACGTGTACATGAATTTCTTTGGTCAGTTTATATTTTGTGCCACACTGATTGCACATTGGTGCAGAAACATTAATATTGCTGAATGAAGATGAAAAAATAATGTTGCTAGATATTACTTCTATCTCATTTCTTTCCACTTGCTATCTCTAAACACACTTCCGTTAAATTGGGAAACATGAGCATGCAGATGTCAAGATATCTCGAGAACACAACATGCCATGGGGGTCAAACCTACACCAAATTAATAACTCATTTTTGAAATGTTGCGACATAATACCCATTTTTGTAGAGTCGGTCACATTTATTCAACTGTGACCTTTTTATTCAGCCCAAAATAGAACTATTTCAACCGTAACAAACAATCCTGGTTGGAGAGATTGCGTAATGTCTGGGGTGTCCTGACAAGGTGACATACAGACTATATTGGGCCTTTTCATCATGTACATGTATCGGGCTAGAATCTGGGCCAGACCCAGGGTTTTAGCTGGAGGGAAAATATTTTGACTGCAAGGCCTGCTATCTTCACACAAGATTTGAAGGGAGATAAATCGCATATTTGTACATAGGTCCCTGGATGAGCACAATGGTCTCAGACACCCTGACTGTTGTCTAACTGTACAATGTGGTAGGTCTACAATATGTACCTTTACATGTACAATGTCTGAATATTAGGAGAGGAAAGTTTGTGGCATCCCTCCTGTCTCACCAACCTTTCATCCCAACCCAAGCCACACTCCTTTGTTCCTTGCTGTCCTATCTCCCCCCCCCCCTCTTTACTCCCATTGATGTTCACCAGCCACACTCCCTTGATCCTTAATCCCTTTTTTGTGTTTCTCCATCCACCCCTGCATGCTTGTGTTCCCACCCCTGCATGCTTGTGTTCCCCCCCCCCCCCCACATGTTTGTTTCGTCTACCACTGCCATTTTCCTTTGAGAAAGAACTTGCATAAGTTTGAAACTTAGGCCAGCTAATTAATTTGGTTGATTTGTGTATTTCAGGTCAGTCCAGTCAGTAAGCAGGTTGCAGCAGTTTAATTCATTTGCATACTATACATAACATCGTAACAAACGACCCATATTTTCTTCAGACAGTTATTGCAAATGGTGTTGGAAAATGTCTGACATTTGACTGTCATTTCGCCCTCTGCCATGCAGAGGTTATCAGGTTTATTATTTTATGTCAAATCGCACAGTACAAGCTCTGCCTTTTTAGTTGGGATTAAAACTGCCCGTAAGGACAAATAGGTTTTAAAAGGATAGTGTACTTTGCAGTGCAGAAAGGAAAATGTAGTATGCTGGGAGTAGTCTGTATGTAAAACCACGCCCCTTTTACCCCTTTTTCCCAGCCTCTCGACCAATCAGAATGCTGCATTTTTATCACGTGACACCTCATTTGCATAATTCATAAGCACAGTTTCAGGAGCCAGCTGGACCGACCCCAATCATGTAGGAAGGGTGTTGCCTTGCGTAAGCGAATTTAAAGACAATGTTACTTTATTTGGCAACAGACAATTTTATGTAATCGTATAATTTAAAGAATGAGTTTTGAGGTTATTTAAATTTTAGAAATGATTTTTTGTGTCAGATTAGAGAATCAACCCTGAAATAAATTATCACTGAGCAATGGGAACATCCGCATACGTGTACAATGGAACAACCCATAAGATTTGTTGTGAATGGTTCATCTTGATTGTGACGGACATGCAATACTTTGTGTTGTGGAAAATCGGAAGCTTATTAGGCATGCGCATTCAAAGAAGTGGTATTGGTAAGGGAACACTCACGATCACCGGTTTGAACAGCATTATCGCATGGTATGGTACATGTATGGAACGACCAGAATGCAGTATGGGGGATTTTCCGATTCGACCCATGTTGAAACGATCGCACAATACATGTCGGAATATTGCATGTGTAGCAAAAATGCTGCCGTTGCGTTGAGTAGTGTGAAAAGGCAGCGTAATTGACCTGTTGAAATTTTAAGAAGTCTACATGGGTCGGACCCATGTAGATTTTAAGATGGGTCGAACGTACATAGTGTGAAAAGGCCTCAAGATGCTAAACTGGCCTTGGTGACTGTGCACAAGCCGAGAGGCATGGTTTAATCATAGAGCAAGGAAACAGAATACTTGGTCTATACACAGTCTATTATGACAACCGTCATGTAAACCCATTTCATTTTGCGATAAAACTTGAATAAATCCAACGTTTGTTCAAACGTATTTATTTATTTATTTATATACTTTTTACAAACTTCGCCCATATATCGAGGATTCTCTTAATCATCATTTCTATGTTTTCTTCTTTAAAATGGACGAACATTAGGACAGGTAGTAAATTTACATGACACGTTTGGGAAACATTTACCGGTTTGGGCCCCGCTCTTTCAAACCATGGAGGAATCGTAGAGTATCATATTAGTTTCTTTGTTTAGTTGTTAAAACATCAAAAAAGAGGGAGACAATTAACGTGTAAATTTTCCAGTCGACTTTCAGCAAATTGATTCTTCTATACACGTGTTGGCGCAATCGGTCACCTCGGTTCAGTAGCAAACCTCTCTATAGGCTTATATTATTTTGTTTAACAGGCTTGATGGTCGTTTTAAAAGTAAGCGTGCGAAAAGTTCACGAGTGAGGTCGTTCCAGCTGGCTCCTGAAACTGTGTTCACAAATTATGCAAATGGGGTGTCACGTGATCAAAGTGCAGCTTTCTGATTAGTCGAAAGGCCAGGAAAAAGGGGGAGAGGGGTATGGTTTTACCTACGTATGTATACAGATGGGGTGCTCTACTGCCAGGGTGCGTTGCAGACTTTGTGAGGCATTATACATTGTAAAATATATCATAAACTTGAGTATCTGCAGTGCTTCATACAACTGAGGCTCACCTTGTGACCTCCAAACCAAAATGTGAATTATAGGGGCAGGGCCTCATGTGTTCTATTGGGGGGGGGGGGGCATGATGGGGCTCGCAAAGCCTCTTCAGCAAAAAGTGTACAGCTTCAGCTCTAACATTTAAGGTATTCTGTCCCGAGCCAGTGCTCATATCCAGTTTGTGGCATTATTAAAACAACTACAATTTCTGTTTCCTCTGGCCAGGGTGCCAGTCCATCACAGGTTATACTCCCCAACTCTTGATGGTCCCCATTTCGCTCCTTGGTGTAGAGAAACAGTTGTGATAAAGTGTCTTGCTCAAGGACAGTAGGACACAAGTGCTAAGATGGGCCAGCTGGCTGGGATTCAAACTGTCTGATGACTCGGGCTTCAGTCACTAGAATTTGGGTCCGGTATGCTAGCCTGCTAAACCATGAGTCGGCACAACTACATGTGTACATGTACATTGTGTACATGTACATGTATTCTAATAATAGTTAGTTTATAATGTGCAGATTCCACATATATATGTTTAAAGGGACACATTGCTTTGGATTTTGCAATTTGGGCTATAAAACTTAAATGGATATGGTTGGGAAGCTTTTTAAAAAGTAGAATATAAAGATTCACATAACTATCCCTTCAAATTGCGTGGTTTTTGTTTAATTTCGTGACAAATAACGGTCCGCCATTTTGTAGCTAACCAAATTTTTGACTCCACAAAATGGCGGACCGTGTTCACCAGTCGTATTTCCAGTCGCATCTGGTTGAAGTACGTTCTGTTGATCCATTTTGATGTACTGTGGCACAGCGCGCAGCACTGGCGATATGTGTCGCGAGGTAGAGAATTGTACCTGGCGATCATCTGATAGGTTTACAAGGCCACTGGCTGCGGCGCCAGCCTAAAGACTCTTACAGCGTATTTTGCGCATTATTTAGACGGTGGTATTTACTACTGGAAATAAGTATGTTTCGCGGGTCAGATGTCAGGGATCAGCGGCCAATATTTTGTTTTGTAATCACTACTCACCAATTACAACACATTATACGTGTTTTTTTGCATGAACAACTCTTATAAAAGATAAGGAACATTTCCAAACAGCAAAATTTCATGACATTTGAAGGCAATGTGTCCCTTTTAACAACAGTTCAAGTGCGCAGTAAAAATTGATTTATAAACACTAGTAAACAAGTAAAATATGCAAATACAACACATAAAATGATGTGACCCATGATTACTGCTATGTCCATGGAATGGTTGGCTGATTCCAGGTCATGTGACAAGTGTACGTGTACACATATGTACGGGTCAGCTGGAAAGAAAGAAAATACATTTAAGTGAAGTCGAGTTGTGTGGGCACTGAAATGAGGGACTGTCCCGGAAATTTCTGATGAAATACAGGATGGTTTGGTAGTCATGTGCCTACTACAATGTGTAACTAACAGAATTGCATACAATGAAATAAAACTGCATACATGTAATGTCTAAAAATAAGTTGTTTCATAAATTTTGAAGAGTGTACAAATACAATGTACAGTAGGCAAAATGAAAAAAGAATATAACACATGCATTGTGTCAATTTTAAAAAAGGAAGGCGGAGGCCTGTTTTTTATTTACATATTGTTTAGTGTTGACATTTAACCTTAACCATCCCTAACCTGCCAAAATCAAACACCCCATTGTGTTGAATTTTGTGTGATTGGGTACTGTAGAGCCTTGGCACCATCACTTTGCATGGGACTTGATGCCCTGATTTTGTCTAAGTACAAAGAATGTGCCATTGGTTTACTACACAGTGTTGGAGTTAGTGTGGTTAGGGAAGGATTCTAGTAAAAAGGCGTGGCTGTTAATGAAAACGTTTGTACACACAGTTTCAATGCAATATTGAGTCTGCATCATAAAAGTGCCACTTCTATTTTTGCACCCGATTCGACAAATCTCATTTTTTCTCCCCTTAAGCAAACGTCGTGTGCCATTAGTGACACATCATTAGAAGCAGAACCCTTTTCTGCATTTATTACTTTTTGAAGTGTTTAAAATGATTACAGTATTCTATAGTTATTCAAAAAAGTACAAGGCGGGAACTTTTTATTTTGGCCGAGTGTATTATATATACATGTACATTTATACTTTTCAAAGGCCATATATTTTTCAAGGCCATAATTTTACATGTGCAGTTACTACATGTACATTGTGTATACAGCTTCACCATACTCCTCTAGAAAATTAATTTGGGAAAAAAAAAAACCCAAAGTTAATTACGATGCTGTCTGCCACACAACAGCTAACTTATTAGATTCCAATCTGATCAGACTAATTGAATATGTCATTGCCATGCTAGAAAGTGTGCTGTCGACTGACTGACTGAAACCGTGATGGGAGAATAAGTAGACAGGCCACTTCATGGCTGTCGATTTCAGTGAAAATGCACTTCAGCTTTGGAGGTTATGATGAAATGAATTACACTGTAAATATTTGTTCAGGCGAGGTAGATTTGTCCAGGTCACCTCTTTGAAATTTCCGAGATGCAGATCTACGTACATGTACACATGGACATTTATTTTATATACAAGTACATACATACCTTATGGCCATTTCAACTTGAGCTGTGCCAATTAAATCAAATATTGGAATATTTGAATATTTGATCGATTATCGAATATTCAAATATTTGAATTTTTGATCGAGCATCGAATATTCAAATATTTATTTTTGAGTTAGAATATTCGAAGGTGAAATTCCAAGGAATAAAAGAAGGGGAAAGTTCAATTTTTTTAAAACAAAATTGCATCCGTGACTTCGTGACTGGTTCCTGCCCTTATAATTGTATAACAGCATGTAGGCTATAAAACACGTAATGATGAATGTATTTTTGTCAGGGAAAAGAACATTTCTCACCAAGACAAAACCTTTACTATGCCTTTGCTAAACTTTTACTAAATGATTCCTTGGTGCTGGTGAAAGTCATAAAAGTGAGAATCTGTTATAGGCCTAATGATAATGAGCAGTTCCGTCTGTTAATTAGACTCCCTCTGTACATACTGTGTTTACCTAAAAATCGGCTGTCCAGACAACCGAATATTCAAATATTCGATCAAATGGAAGGTCGAATTATTCAAATATTCAATTTGATTTGACTCAACCCTAATTCCAACCTACATATGTACATTTGTACATGTGGTCTGTGATTCTCTCTAAAATGTAATCTTTAATAAAAAACCAAAGAAAGCATTGACCATTTTAGTGTGACAGACTTTTTAGTCGTTCATAAATTTGCCGTGCCGAGTTGTCACAGCAATTAATAAAAGATATACCGTCTGTTCACTTTTCAAGTTTCACGCCTTAAACTAATTTTGTTTGTTAAATTGCTGTTATTCTAGCATTGCAAAAGTTATTCACTTTTGACTGAAAAATATGAAAACAAACGTCCACGTTGAGCTGTTAAATAATTATTTAACAAATGTAAATTGTTTGCAGTCCACAGTTCAGATCTTCCTGTGCATTACAGGTGCGAAAACAACTTGAAGAGAAAATGCCCTTTTTTAAGAAAGTTTCTGATGCTCAAAATAGAAAAATAAAAAAAATTCTCTTACAATTTAAAAATTTGTCAGAAAAAAAACCAACAAATTATTGAAGAGTATGGACAGGGGCTTTGTTGATTGATTTATTGCTTGATTGATTTATTGAATGATTGATCGAGGGAGTAAGTGCATGTAAGTGATTAACTGATGGCTTTATTACATTAAATTTTGTCATGAATTGACTGCCTTGAGTATCGTTTTGATATTGGTTGAGAAAATGTTATGCTGCCATGGTTAAAGAATACATACATGTACATGTACATCCATTTTGTTGTTAATTTGAAAGCTTTACGGATTCTGTAAATTTGAACAAAATACATTTTATACAAAATAATCCACTGTACAATGTACAAGTGATCCACTGGATCAGACTAATTTTTCCCAATTTTGTTTCAAAATTCACTAAGGCAAAAAAAAGAAATGGTGTGTTTACGGTAACCTGACCTACCTGGATTTTTGGCGGCCAAATTGCCGACCTCAAACTTTTTATTTCTGTTTTGCTACATGTACAATAGCATTGTACATGTAGTTGATAATTGTACATGTACATGAACACTAGTTTCACTGAATTATTTGTCGAGAACATAATAATTTTCCACACTTAAAACTCGACTGAAATGAAGAAAAAACCTGACAAAATATAATTACCTGAATTTTTGTTAAAGCCGTTACCTTAAACACATAATTTATTTTGTTTGGCCTAAGGACATTCTGTGTGGGTGTGTTGTCGACTACAATTGGTGGGAATCCCAACTTGTTTATCCTAACTATCTCAAATCCACCAAAATCCAACACCATGTTGTGTTGTGTTTTGATGGGTTCAGGACTGTGGAGCCTTGGCACCATTACTTTACATGGAGCTATGATGCCCAATTTGTCTTAAGCCGTGTCCGCACTGGACTTATTTTTTGGAAGGTTTTACCGAGACGATGGTAAAATGAAAAATGGTCAAATGTGACCACTGTCCGCACTTGGACTTTCGACACCGAGACCGTGGTAGAAGTAACCGAGCTGTCAATATAAGGACTCATGAGGGCGCTTTGCGTGACCTTTCTACATTGACACGATTAACCCAAATCACACGTGCCTTTTCATTTTTCCGGCTGATGTGTACACATAGGACTACATCAATTAGCACCAATCAAACTTCTGACTGTATCAATAATAATATCTGCCATGATTGCAAACAAAAAAGGAACAACGCACTGGAATTTGGCAACTTGTCACGTGCACCGCACCGCGGTGAAGCAATGCAAAGCGCATGCGTGGTGTCCCAGTGTAGCATGACCTTGCGCTCGGGCTCGCACTGTCCGCACTGGACTTATCGTCTCGGGAAAAGTTACTTGGTCAGTTTTCCTGGGCAGCAGTTGCCCGGTAGAAGTAACCGCTGGACTCAGGAAAAGTAACTGAGAGGAAAACGTCCTGGGCTGTCCGCACTGGACTTAAAATGGGAAAAGTACCCATCGTGTCGGTAAGTTTTACCAAAAAAAGTCCAGTGCAGACAGGGCTTAGGTACAAAGAATGTGCCATGTACATGTACATTGTACATGTACATGTATACATGTACATGTATGCTGCACAATGTTGGATTTTGATTGTGTACATGTAATTAACCCCTTGATGCCGGTTATTTATAATAAGGTGCCATGGCGGCCTGTGCAGCCAAGCGAAACGGACACAAGAGGCTTGTGCAGCCAAGCGTAACATACACAATAATCCAACAATGGATTGAAAATGCAGAGAATGACGTGTACATGTATAGACGTCATCCGGCCAGGTGGCAATTTTCTATAGACGTCTATAGAGGTCATCCGGCTTCAAAGGGTGAATGACAGTAACAAAGCAGACTTTATCTATTCGAAATTTAGTAGTGAAATCTGATATTCATTTTATAAAAGTAAGATTAATAAAAAAATAATCACCAGTCCACTGGTCTAGTTTGGTGTTTGTAACTACATGTATGTACATGTACATGTAAGTCTGATCGACCAGTGCCTAAATTATTGGACTCGCTATGTGAGTTCTGTGGAATTTCGGGCTCTGACAATACAATGTACATGTACATACATTTTTGAGTGAGTGATCTCACTTTTATGCTCATACACTTTATGGGCACATTTTAACCCCAACTCCCGAGGGTGTGGGGAAAAATCATATTAAAACTGGAGGATTCAGGACTGTTTGGGTTAATTATTTGGGTACTTCTATTGACTTCTGTATAAGATGTACAGTAGGTGAATCATCATTTCATGAAGTTATACAATTTAATGAGTGCAACACATGTTCCGTGAAAAGAAGCATTTTAGTTCAAAGGTTTGGCATTCAGCAGGAAATGTTGCATGACAATTTCCCTGTATGGAAATCAGTGATGGTGTACATCACGCACGTTCACGTACGTCTACAATGGGGTCTATACAAAGTGAACAATGTGCTGGAAATCACTTCGTCGGATAATACAAAATTCGGATACGATGAACAATTTCACGTGGTCCCACGGATTTCATACTAGCGGGAGTCGACTGGACTAGTAAACAGGAGGTCTTGGGTTTGATTATCACCCGAGTAAGACTACAAATTTTGTTCCCACATGCTCTCGGGAAAACATTGAGCATACTGTGCTAAATACCACATCAGGAAGGACGAACATACATGTAAATGTTGTTCCGGAGTGGTCAATCTACAGTTGTACATGTATAGCAAAAACAGTCATGTACAACAAATGTACATGTACCCCAATTTCTAACATTTTAATTTTCCATCCCCGCATTCAACCCGCATTGTTTTCAGCCTTGTTTTTAGTTCAACCCAGGCCGAACTCACCCCTGCTTATTTCAAAATACCGGTTCCAACCCAGGCGAGTGTTTCAACCCGGGGTGAGAATCTCAACCGTGGTCTGGAGTAGGGTTGATGATGAGTATCAGTTGAACCCGAGTTGAAATCAATCTTGAGGTTGATGCAGGGTTGGCGCAAGGATGAAATTGTCAAGTGTGAAATGTTGCTTGTCAACCTTGAGAATTGTCTAGTGTGGAAAGGCCTTTACAAACTCGTGCTTTTTAGTCATTGAGCGTCTGTGTACATGGTGTGCAAGAAGTTTATTGTTTCAACTATTACCTAATACCATAACTCATAACTGTCAATACGATTTTTCATACATGTACCTACCACCTGGGAAGTTAGGGCTAATATGGTGCTGTCATCCCATACATGTATCAGGGTTACCATCTCATCCTGGAAATCAGGGAAAACTGGAAAATGAGTTTTGCTTGTTCCAGTCAGGGAAAAATACCAGGGAATTTGAGAAAAATGCCTCAAATCAGGGAGAAGTCAAGGAATTTGATTGGCCCAAAAGAGAAAGTGGTCAGTCTGTTATATTTTGTCTCATGGCCAAACAGCGTATCCACTGTATGATTGGCTATGGTGGCTTTTTAGTGTGGAAATCCCTCTTTATCTCTCTTTAGCCAGGTGGCCGTGGTGCATGACCTACATGTTGTAAAACAAGATGTGTCAAACTGGATTTGTCAAAATAATTATCCTGGAATTTTAAAAATTAATCGGGGAAAACGCATGAAATTGTGGGAATCCTTTGTATGCAGTTGTGGAACACAGAAAATGAAAGTGAATTTTGTTAACAAAGATTGATGTTAGAGCTCACATGTACACGTGTACGTGTACTACAGAGAAAATTTGAAACTGCTTAATCCTTCCATTTGAAGGATTGGTATCATTACAACAATCTGAAAAATTGGAAAACTGTTTAGTAAGATAGTCCTGAAGGACATCATATTGTGGAATATTGCAAGGATTTGTTTGTACTGCCATGAAATTTATTTCCAAGCCAACGACATAAATTTTTAAAACTTGTGATGCAGGACATTACAGTATACATGTATACACGTAAAAGAAACTCAAAAATGTATTACTTCCTTCCGAAATTTAGAATTACATGTACAATTGCAAGTTTTGCTTTTAAATCAGCACAAAATCCGTAGTTATGCAATATACATGTATACACATGTGCACTGTTTACATGTAACCATTTAATATGGATGACGGTCATACTATAGCCGCAGTTTGAAAAAGACCACCTGGCCGGTTGTCATCTATATGCGCATTCCTGCACGTATTCATCAGTTGTCCAAAAGTACGTTTACAGCAAGTGTCTTTATAATGAAACTGATAAGACGACAAACTTTAGTTTCTTTTGTGGTTATTGTTTGTTTGTTTAATTTATAATGTGTACTGTTTTATCCTATTTATAAATCAAACATTTTTAGTCTTTTGACTTTTTGTTTGATCTCGATGTGTACAATGTACATGTATGAAATAAACTGCAAATGAATCAATTCACATAAATGTGCAGATTTATCCTTAAATATGCAGATTATTTTTATGGAAATTTTTGTTTGAGCAAACTGTATTGATTTTTGTCTTCAAAATACTTTTAAATTGTGTTGGGGGAGGGGGGGGAACTATTGATGTTATAGGCATAAAGGTTCGTAGGGAATGTTTTTTTGCTTGTTGATGGTTTGATTGTTTGTGTATTTTTGTCGGAGGGATGTTGTAGAGGTTTTTGTGTCCGAGGGTATATTTGTTTGGTCAGCTGTTTGTTTATCAGTTTTTGTCGGGTAGTCGTGACCAATTTGTCATTGGCTTCATTGGTTTGTCTGTGGTCACAGATGTTTTATTGTACTTAATTAAGAAAAATATTTAATTTTACCTTTTATGTATACCTGTACATGTACACGGTCATTCCATAAATTTGGGTCCATTTTTGTGTGTCCCTGTCACACCTGACCTGTGTAATTTCCATCAAGTATCATTAAAATTGACTTCACACTATTTTTTTTTTACTTGTTTGGCAGGTACTTCAAATACATAATTACTATTGGAGATAGAAGGCATTAAAGGAAACATGCTTCTCAAACTGGCCGGATCACATTTTATTTCATAAATAAATTCATTTGTATGTATTAAATGTGAATTAAAAGCCAAACTGGTTCAAGTGAAGTTTTAGTGTGATTATTTGCCGCCCAGAAATTGACCCCCCCTTTTTGAAATTTGTTGAGACTCAAATTGAGGGCGCTGTTCGTGACGTAGACCGAGGCGCCGAAATTCATGGATCCACTCGATAGTCTGGACCCGTACATGACGCATGTACATCGTATACACACTAGGTCTGTACACGTGCAATTTCGTAAGTTGCAACAACTAACATTGAACTTACCCTGATTTTCTCCCTTTTAGCGAAGGCTCCTCGGGGATTGGGCCGTTTAACTGCTTTTGCCTGTACCTTACTCACATCTGGGAACTTTGTTAAGATGGCAGTGGACTTGAGCATATTTTTAATGGTCATCCCATGATTTGAAAATACCAGTATCGAAACACGACGGCTCAAAGTGGTCGCTACATAACGCTGAAAAGCTGCTGGGGCCGGACCACTTCGCTCTTGTCACCTTCACTTTCGCCGTCCAAATTCTCGGAAATTTCGCATCAGTTGGAAATAAATGAAGGCTTACTCCATCCTTCGTTGTTTTGGCATGGCCGAAAAACAATATATTTTGCTTAGATTTTGGACGAAGAATTTTCGCCGTTCTGCACACACACGTACATTGTACGTACACTCAATGCATACGCGTGATGAATGGGGCCGGCTCGCGCAGCAGAATCTGTAATGTGCCTCGATCTACGTCACACACTTATGTTAATGAGGGTCCCACTCAGGGGGCGGAGTAGCTTGGACAAACATTTTCAAAAATTGTTTTTCTCATATTTAATCTGGGAAATAATTGTCTCTGGACACAAAATATCATTGTTGTTTTAAGCAGGAATAATGCAATATAAATCCTAAATCATGTTTCCTTTAAGCAATCTTGTACATGTTGGGTCATTCTATAAAGTTTGGGTCCAAAAGTGTGACAATTTTTTTGTGTAGTGACACAAAAAATGTCACATTTTTAGACCACAAATTTATGGAATGACCCACAATACTAATTTCATGGACACATATTTTTTAAGTGACAAATCCATGTACAGTGTACAATAACATGTAGAGTGCATGGAACTTATTGTTGTTATTGTACATGTAGTTGAATTTGTTTTTCCAAAGGGGAATGGAAATGTCACAGGCTACACAGCCATAGTGAAACTTGTTTATGAACCAGCCAGATACAATGTACAGGGGACCGATGCACAGTACATATGTGTACCATTATGCTGCATACATGTCTACATGCATACATGTAGAATTCAAGAACTCTTCTCTGTGAATTCTATTAATAGTTTATCTTGGGATCAGGCTTATTATTGCACTCTTGCTAGACCTTGAATAAGGTAATTGGGTGTATGCATGTAACTGTTCAGCACAAACAACTTTTCTTCAAGGGCAGCCAGTGAGGGGCAGTTATATAATAGGAGTTTCTTGTTTTCCCCCAGACTGAGAGCCTTTCAAAGGCTTCGGTTTTGCCCTTGTTGTGTTCGCACAGATTTTCTTCTTTGTAGTTTGATCATTTATTGAACAGTATTATGCAGCAGATGAGAAGTGATACATTTACATATACCTGGAACTGCTAATGTTGTACCAGTATTTGAGGGATATTTGTAATCACACTGTTTTGCACCCCCTCCCACCCTCCAAAAAAAAAATTGTACAAATTGTTTTTTTGTTTCTTATGGAGTGTGGATGATTGAGACTGCTATTAACTTAGTCTAGTAAGGTATTTTGTAATAATTCAGTAAAAAGAAAAATTTGGAGGATTACCAATCGTGTACACCACCTTTAACTATAAGCAGGGCCAAAGTATTTCAGGTCGTGGACGGACAAGAATCTCATTTTGCATCTCAGTTATAATACTCCAAAGCTTAGGCATCCATTGTCAGCCTGCATCCAGAAACCTTTCAGGAGGTCATGATCAACATTATTGTCAGAAAATGACGTACAGGTATCTTTCATCTTTCACACACTTACAAGAACATGTTCCTTTCATACGTGCGCAGGGGATTTAATATGTACATTGTTACTTCAAGGAATACCCCCAGCTTCTGCGGGTAAAATCTCAAAATAGAATCCCAGATTAACCCGATACTCCAATTTACCGCTAATCCGAGTATCAGCGTTTTGTTTCACTTTTTTGGCCGAGCAGCTCAACTTGCATCTTTGTGTGAATTGTGCCCAGGATGAAAACTGGACCGATTATTCATCCGTGCAGCACGGGCTTCTCGGAATCACATTCATTACCTTGAGATGCGCGAAGGAGTGACTGTGATGCTAAAATAATATTGTCTCCGGGCTGATTGTAATGCACACCGGTGAACTCCCAGTGGTATTTCGTGTAGGTTTTGCGAATTGCACCGTGTCATTTTTCCCCTGTGTGCGAGTGGTTCTCGAAGAAAAAAAAATTGTACATGTAGGGCTTACAAATGCAGTGATATCTACATGTAGCAAGGCTACAATGTAAGTAATTTCATTATCTAGCAAATGTAACATTTTGTAAACAAATCAAGCTACCTGCAGTTTATTTATTACATTTCTATACCCAGGGTGTGCCCCAAACAGTTTAAAACTGGTTTCCATTGGGGCCCTGCATACATTTTTAATGAAAAATCTACAGTGTAGGGGACGTGGCGTGTCCAAGGCTAGTGGTTATTTTGCCTTATTTGTCGAAAGTGTGCCACTTTATAACCAGTACTAACCCCTACTCCTATTTTTATAATTTGTTGACAGGTGGAAAAACATGGGGCCACTTTTTGAGAGAAAAAATTCAATTTTGGCACCCCGGACCCAAAATTATATCCTAATGCATATAGTATGCCTGATGGACATTTTACATATACATTTATAGACCTACATGTACATGTACACGTGTACATAGACATTCCCCTCCCTGGGGTGGATGAATGGCAGGGTATGAGTAGGGAGAAGAAGATATAAATAACAACTTTCGGAGAGAGTTATGACGCAGTTTGGGACGAGCGCCATATACAAGTGCAGTGCCTGCGCGCTGTCTCTCCCGTGCAATAACAACTTGTTCCAAAGTGCCCAGATCTTGTAACCAGCCCGAGGGAGAAGCGAATTTAAAAGTCTGTCCAAGAACATGATGAGATAAATGATCTTTGGCACTAAATGTATCCCCTGTTGATGCTGGGTGAAAAAATAAACATGCTTAGCATCTCTGCCTGCTTTCTCCCTTGTCCGTGATCAGTTTTCAAATTGTTTTCAAAACAAGTGTAGAATTTCATGAAAGTATTATTGGCTGTTGTGCTCTTTGACTTGCTATAATGTCTGTAAAGAATACCATATCTGCTTGTATTAGAACTTCAAAAAATTAGCTGGCCCAACGTTTCGAACTTGAGCAAGCTCTTTCACAAATTTTTTGATTTGTATATTTCAGGTCCATTCAGTCAGTAAGCAGTTTGCAGCAGTTTTTAATTCCTTTTCATGTATTAGAACTTGTCGAACAAACCACTAGGGAAACTGAATACATTTGAATGAATTTTCAAAGTGAGTGAATTTACCAAGTGAACAAATAAAGCTGGCAGGACCAGGATTTGAACCTGCGACCGCTGGAATACCCGTGCTCTACATAGTACCAACTGTGACCTGTCTTGCCCTATGTTGGCGGTCTCCAAAATTGTCAGTGTCTTTGTTCAGGGGGCACTAGTCAGAAGTCATAAACCTATAATGCTGATCATGCCTCATCTTTATACAACCTGGGAAGCGACATTGTGTGGGGGGGGGGGGAGAACAGTGATCAGACTCTTCCTGACATTGGTGGTGCCAATTTGAAAGTTTCCTCCAACCCACTCTTCCAATTTGTTTTTGGAAAGAAAATTTTTCCAGGTGACTTTAAAATTAAAATCCTGGGTGCACTACTGCTGTGTACATGTACTGAGAAGGCCTCTGCTAGAGTAGAGGTAAAGTGAGGACTGTTTTGCCTTTGAGCCTAATTTAAATTAATTATTCAAAATCTTAAATATTTATGTGCTTTTTTTTTCATTTACAGTCCAGCAAACCAAGGAATGGTATCTTCTGCTTCCTAATAGAAGAAGCGAGAGAGACGACGGCACTGGAACTCCCCGAAAAAGATAACACATTTGTCTTGAAGGTAACAGTTTCTATATTTGTAGCTTAGATTCAGAGAGTCTGCAATGAAAAAGCTTCGGGAATGAGCAACCGTGAAGATTTGTGTGTACATAGTTTGTACATAAAGGAGTGTTTGGAAAGGAACAGGATCATCCCGACATTTTAGAGATTTTTGAACAAGATGACTTCTGACTGTCCTCCAAAGATATTGACAAACTTGGGAGACTGCCAACATTAGGGCAGTACAGCCCAGTTGGCAGAGCTCCAGTACGGTAAGCTGGAGGTCCCAGGTTCAAACCCCCTTCTTGTTCATTTTCTTTGTTCATTCCTGAAATTGATTTTTATCTTTAAAAAAGGAAGCAGGCCATCACACAGCCATAAAATACTGCAGTTTGGCAGAACCGTTTTTTTTCTTTCTTTTTTGTTAGGACGTTTCCCTATTTGTTTGGGCTTTGTATTTATAAGTAAAATAAATCGAGTCAGCTTCAGAGAAGGAAGTGGAGTAAAATGCAAACATGTTTATTGTTTTACTTTAGTTAAAAGGCCTGAATAATTGAGAAGCAGTTTAAGTGAATACTGGATGCAGGTGTCTTTTCCAAAGTAAAAGAAACGTACTCAAGGGGTTAAATCGTACTCAAGAGGCTGTCGCCTGAAGGCATTTATTTCGTCTGTCAAAACATTCATGCTTATCACTGTCTGCTATGGGTTATTGGTTTGTCAGTTTGTCATTAGCTGTTAGCGGTTGTTTGCGCTGCACATGAAAGTCAACCAAAAATGCATTATATTCTACAGGGAAGAATTTGGACATGATTTTGATTTAAAATGTCAAAATTTCGGGTTTGACACAGGGATATATGCAAGGTCATAACACAAAATAAAAGACTCAAATAATCATTTTGGAAAATTACAGTGTAGAATTTGATTAAACTTATGGAGCCTTTTCTATAATTGAATATTGAAAGAAAAAATGCGTAAAAATGAGAAAATAGGCAATTAATGGCAAGCCTTGGAAGAAGGATTTTAACAAGGATTTGGAAATGAGATGACCAAGTTTCCTACGGTAAACTGTTTACATACACGTTGGATGTCCAACTTGTTCAGTTATAATACACAGACAAATACATTGTAAAACAAGGTGTCCAAACTTGCAAAAATTCCAACAGGGTGTCTAGTGACATCAAGTCATCCTTTTGGCCAAAGCCTTGCCAGAAATAATCCGTTTTGGTTAAAAAAGTAGCCATCTTAATAAAAAATAATAATAAACAGGCCAGTGGCTATTTAAAAAAAAAAAGGGAGTAGGGGGGGGGGGGGGGGGAATATCACCTTGCGCGTTCATACGCGTGCGTCAGGTCATGCAGGTCATTCTGGATAAAATGTCATTGTGCACATGTGCAGTTGATTTACCGAACTGGCTTATTTCTGACCCTCAGACCTCAACAATTCCTTCTAGAATTTAAGGTACATGTATGTGCTTTTGACCTTAGGGAGACATGAAAATTGTATCTTCCTAATGTCCACCATAGCCCTTGAATTTTCACTATAGTAACCCCAACAGTCCTGAATCCTAAAATTTCAATACGATTTTTCACAGTAATGTACATGTACATAGCCAAAATAAGAAATAAAAGATTGCTTGCTTTCTAAAAAAAACAAAATATCAAAATGCAAGGGCTTTCTCCTAGGGCATCAACATGTACTATGCATTTCATTTGGCAGTAAATCTCAGTGAAATTAATCTTTAAATGTAGTGTACATGATTGGTCATTGTTGCAATTTTCAGAAATGGGCGGATTTGGGGGTTAGTATAAATATAATTCCACTGACCTGTTCAAAGTTTTGCGTTGTTGGATGGCGAAAAATGCGAGAAAAACGGAGCTCGTTTTCAACCGTCGGGCAGATGATAGCCTTTAGTCAAGGCGCGTGGCTACCTGGATGCGTGACGTGCCCCGAATGCCAGCATGTCCGTGGCACGTCACTCGTCCGGGTAGCCACGCGCGCCTTGACTAAAGGCTACAGGGCAGTTTTCCCAACGATTTCCAGCTAGAAATCGTTGGAAAATGGTATAAATTTCCACTTTTCTTGACAACGACAGCACACCTGGTGCCATCATTTCACAGAGTGCTTGAGACTACTATTAACTTACAGTCTAGTTAGGTATTTTGTAATAATTCCGTAAAAAAAAATTGGAGGATTACTAATCGTTTACACTACATTTAAAAAATGAGTAGCCATCTTTGAAAATATTGCCTGCCATGATCTAACAATAATAGTAAAAGAAGTGCCCCCTCCTTCCTTTAAAAAAAAAAAACGACATGACTCTAAGCATTTTTTTTATACAAAACACCTAAGCCCTTCCTCTCCAACAGCTTGTGTGTTTCAACCTGAAACGCGATAGGTTTTGATAGGTAGGGTAGTTGGCTACATTTTGGCACCGAGAGAGGGAGGGTTAATGTACTGTTGTAAATTTAAGATTTGTACTGCACGACTTTTGTAAAAATGATTAATCGTGCAATGTACATGTACATTATACGTGCATATTGTACATCCACAAACTGCATCCACTGTACATATTTTAGTGACTAAAAAGAGACCTCATAGAGGAATCCCACAACGACGAGTTTAGCGCCGATCTGCACACTATTTTGTTTGAAAACGAGGATCTCAATGTCACAGTAAACAACTTTATGCTGATCGTACGCCTGCGCTGCCTTTTATGGCCTGATTAATTCATGCATGAATGAATGTGCTGAAAAGCGTTGTTTTGTTTGCCACTGACATTCTCGCTTTCAACCCGGAAGTGCGCAGAAGGGGGCTAATGTGAAATTCCTCTATACTATAAATTGTTTGTGTTTAGGCTTGGGGGACTCAACATTTTTGGAGTCGACTGCGACTCCGAGCAGGAATCCTGATTCCATTTAGATTTGACTCCGTACATTATGCACAAAATGGATGAGGGGTATACATGTACATGTACATGTACATCCGCGTCGTGATTGATTTTACACACCAAAGAGCTGGCTCCTTGAAGTGCTGCATGTGGTCTTACCGGGGAATCTGCAATCTCAAAATCCTTTGTGCATGTAGGAGTCGGCAAGTTTCAGATTCATTGGGCAGAACCTGGGATCTACTCCAAGGAAGCAGGAATTTGCTACTTCAAGAAGTCGACTCCCAAAAAAAAGTGGAATTACGATTTCGATTCCAGTGTTGGAAGTCGAGTAGAGTCAACTCCAACGCGGTATCACCCAAGCCTACAAGGCATATGGGTCATTCTGTAAATTTGGGATCCAAAAGTGTGAAATTTGTTGGTGTCCCTGTTACACCGGACCTGTGTAATTTCCCATAAAGGGGTCATTCAAAATGGTCAATGTTTTTAATTTTCAATTTTTTTTTTTTCGAAAATGTGGGTGGGTGGGTCAAGGAAAATTATTGAAATCGAAATTCACTTTTTAATAAAAAAAAAAAAGAAACGAATAAAAGAAATTCTCTTTTGAATTGCCGATTACAATGACTGCAACTAATCCTGTACCAGGGACACTAAATTTGGACCCCAAAATATATGGAATGACCCATGTGTTCATCTTTGAGTCACTGGCCTATCCTTAGTACTGCTTGCAGCTATACATGCATCTCCTGGCTGAGGACCTTGCACTGTATCTGAACTATCTAATCAGGCAACTCATCTCCTTGGACAGACATGATACTCATCTGCCGGTGATGTTTCAAGTGTTGAGTGATGAATTTTGTGTCCCTTGTTGATTACCCCTTCTCTGTGGTGAAAGGAAAAAAACGAAGAAAGAAGATGATTTCAGCAGATGCATGCATACATGTAAGACATTATGAAATTCTGCAGGGAAATCACTCATCATTGAGCACGTGAAATCAGCATGTACATGTAGGAGTCCACCAGTTATGTTTTAAAGAGCAACTCCAACGATTCCCAACTTTGTTAGGTTTCGATTTGACTGTCCCAGTTTTATGAAAATGAGCGTGACGTCAAAGCTCATTTACATCTAATGAATATTCATTTCTGACGTATGTACCGTTGAGCATGCAACAACGCGACACGTACACATGCACATAACATCTACATCATGTTTCTTTCATTTCTTTCATTTTTGTGCCCTCTGATGACGTCACATGTTTACATCAATATTGAAGTGTGCCCTGTGGTGTGTGCACGCATCGTGTTTTGCATAAATTTCATTGAGGAGTAACATTGCAGGTCAGATCGCCTTTGAATTATGTGACCTTTGATATCACTCCTTAACCAAATTTATGCAAAACGGGATCTGTGGGCAAACCGCCACACAACATTTGAATATAGGGCGGTTAAGAGGTACGTGGTCTATACTGGGATGTTTGAATGCTGTGTCAATTACATTTCAAAATTATAAAAATATATGGTAAAGTACATGTAAGTTGTTTTATAGATCTTGACAAGGTTAATATCCAATTTGCTTGATTGGTCAGACTGTTCCATGCTCAGTTAACGTCCCAGACTTTTGTCCTGAAACACTTCATGTGAAACTGGTGATGTTTGTTTTTACCACACAGTGACATTCTACATGTTCTGGTACACTCAGAATATTTGTAAAAAGCGATGAAGTCAAGCACGAGTCCTTTTGTTTAAGAACAGCTGCACCCAGCAGTTGCTTTTCTGCTAATTACAAATTTGCTCAATAATGGACGAGTTGTTTTTGTTGTCAAATTGTTTTTTTTAGGGAGAGAACAACCTTGAATATGTTATAGAAGCTCAAAGCATGCAAGATATGCGTTCCTGGCTGACTAACATACAGGGTTGTATGCATCTGCCCAATATACCAAGGTGAGTATTCAAGAATTGCTGGGGCTTTACTTTTGTGGCTGGATGAGATGTGTGTCAAGGGGCGGAGTGACTGGAAGGGGGAAGGGAAACCTCTTTTAGTTTTTGTTTAAAAACACCCAGGCTGCATTACAATCAGTCATAAATCTTCCCACTCATTTTACATTAAATTTTTTTTTTTAATTTTTTTTTTTTAAATGGAAGTTGCCTTTCAGAACTTTTTGCCATTTTACGACCTTCCTGCCATTTCTCCTATGCTTCTCCTGTATTCACAAGCAAAATATTCAATAGTCGGTTGGCTAGTTCGAATCTGTTATAGCACCAACCTGAATCTGATATAGCGCAGTCTGAACCAGCCAACTGACTCCGGCAAGCTCGGTGGTCGAGTGGTAAGACATCTGTACTAGAAAGCAGGAGGTCGTGGGTTCGAGTCCCACCCGAGTGATTTTTTCTAAAAATAATCTCTCCGGACAACACCGAGTATACAGTTTATAAAAAAAACATCAGTGAAGGGCAAAAACCTAATATTGAATTTACAATGTACATTGTACATGTAGAAACAAAATATTTTAACGAGGTGAGTTGGTCTCACCAATGTTAGGAGATAAATCTGACCACCTGGGTCTGTAGGTCTGAAAATTGGGATAACTTCTCTGGCTTCTGTTGAAGATTTATCCTCTATTTAGATCTGGGCCCAGGAAAACCGTAAGGGTGGTAGGGCTGGCAACCAAAAATGTGGCCAACCCCACCACCTCTGTTGTAGCCCTTTACCTAGAGTTGGCTGCCTAAAAACCCCACAAAGGTAGCTTTGCAAGCTGCAGTTTAAGGGTTTGGTAAATCCCAGAATGTTTACAGTAATTCGAGCTTCAGTAAAGTTAGGTTTTTGCCAACCTTTTCTGTACAACTTGCACTTCGGGCCTTGTGAGTGGAAAATCAATTGGAGCTTTCCAATTTCCTGCAAAGAAAGGGGCAGAGGTGGGAACAGGGAAGACTTATGTAGAAAGTGGAAAGAACTGCTTGAATAACCAGCAGCCTTGCCACTGCATTGACTAGCAGTCTTAATTTATAGGATTGGACATGCACGTGCTGTGCGTGTGTATCATGACTCACCTCAGTGCCAAATGCCAGGGGAACCTTTGTTCTGGAAGTCAGTGGGGGGAAAACCTTGGCTGTGCTTCCCTGGTCCTTGGGCATTTATTTCAGTGGGTTCTGTGTACTTCATGAAGCAGTGATGCGTGGATACTGATCTTGCATGGTTATTGATGTTTTCTGTACATAATGTGGATGCTGTTAGTATCATGGTTGGGAGCTCTATGATTTTCTTTGAAGTAGTGGAAACGAGTCATTGTTTTTGTGGCTCTGTATGTTAAGCACTGAGTTTAAACTTTGCCTGTGGTCACGTCAGGCATAGTTGAGGGGGAGGGGCTAGAGGGATAAAGCGCTCAAAAATTCATGTACAGTGTACAAGACAAGACAAAACAAGACTTTAGAAAAGACAAGACCTTAGACAATACTTGAAATGAGACAACTTTACGCAAGACTAGACTTAGGCAAGACTAGACTTATGCAAGACAGGACTTTAGACAAGACAAGACAAGACAGGACTTTAGACAAGACAAGACTTTAGGCAAGACTGGACTTTAGACAAGACTGGACTTTAGACAAGACTGGACTTTAGACCAGACTGGACTTTAGACCAGACTGGACTTTAGAACATTTTTATTTATTTTTTGTTTATTGTAATCTTTACCGAGGGTAGTCCATTTCAGTTTAGTAAACTGCTTTCCAAAGGAGCCCTCACAAGACTTGACTTTAGACAAGACTGGACTTTAGGCAAGACTGGACTTTAGGCAAGACTGGACTTTAGGCAAGACTGGACTTTAGGCAAGACTGGACTTTAGGCAAGACTGGACTTTAGGCAAGACTGGACTTTAGGCAAGACCGGACTTTAGGCAAGACTGGACTTTAGGCAAGACCGGACTTTAGGCAAGACCAGACGAGACAAGACAAGACCCAAGACAAGACCTAAGACAAGACCCAAGACAAGACAAGACCCAAGACAAGACAAGACATAAGACAAGACAAGACTATAGACTAGACTATAGACTAGACTTTAGATCATACTCTTTTCTTTGCAGTACATGGTTACATGTATAATGTGAAAAAAGGCATCTTCATTGCATGGTTTCTTGAATCGATACAGCAACAGCACCATGCAAGAAAAGAAACAGTCCAAATTGTTTGATTTGCAAAATACATGTACATGTACGTACATGTACATGTAGTTTCATTTTCACGTGCAGCTGCTCAGAAATAATACTCAAAATGAAACATACTCACCTGATACATGTATGTCAAAGCTTGATTTCAAACAATAAATACAAACTTGAAAAATGTCATCATCATGGACACAGATTAAACTCAATTGTACTTCCTCATTTTATTGTCTTCTATTGATATCATTACATTGTAAAGTGTGCAGCTTTTTAAGGTAGATTTAAAACAATTGGCAGTTGCATGAAAATAAACAGAGTTCAGGGTGTAATATACAAATGTATGAACCAGCAAATATGGAGAAGTAATTACATCCAAAAATGCAGATCTTCAATCATTACAATGTACTTTCCCCAAATAAGATTTGTTTTATTCGGTATTTAGTATAGCACTATTTTTGCTAATGACGTAAAAATGTTGGTATGAATATTCATTCATGTACATGTACAGTGTAGCATGCACGCATGGAACTTGCCTTCCGCTGCCGTAAGCAGGTACAATGACATGACCTGACCTGGGAATCATATGTTAGAAGATTCCAAGGTTAGATGGTGTCATCAGGTCATACATGTATCACGGTTCACGCTACTGCGCGCTGGATGGAAACTGTGCACGCTCAGTGCGCGACCCACTCGGCATCCTCAGTTTAACGCTTTCAAACGTCAAAGTGTTATTTGGAATATTTCTGCGTAGTGCGTACCCGACCTGGGATCCTATGGATATGTGGCATGGAGACCTATGTGCAAGGCATGTCCAGGTTAATTAAGTCGGGTCATGTTATGTACATGTTCGTACAACCCGCGTTTGGATGATAGAATGGTGAACGTTCTACATGTACGTTTGGTCCGTGCGTGGCCTCATTAAATTTCTAGGAGTCTAACATTGTTTTTTTTAGGCATTTGGCTTATAACGTACAGTGCTGTTCCAGTCCTAACAAATGGTTACCTTTCAGGAAACAATTTTACAGGGGTGAGATTTGGCAGGATTTTTCCTGATTTCAGGATTTTTTTGTCGGGATTTCAGAATTTTTAAAGAATCTCTTTAGCAATCTGGAATTCCTGGGGTGTTGTCCTGAAGGTGTTTTTACCTGTAAAAGTGGATATACATGTAGACCAATAAAAACGGATATTTTAATGGGGTGCCCTTAGGCAAATACGAACTATATGTTGATCTGGAGTCCTCGTGGATTTTTTGTGTGGATTTTGTGGAATTTTCATTTGTGGCCAATCTCGCTCCTGCAGGAAACAATTTTAGCTCCTGCCCATTTTTTTGGTGTACATGTACATGTACCGGTAGTTGGAGTTTGTGAGCATGTCGATCCAAACATACAGTTCAAGTGGCATTTTTAATATTTTGCTATCCATGTCCCGAGTACATTTTGTAGCTTGTAGTGTAATTGCTGTGAGCCATCAATATGGGCTCCATATTGCCATAGTGACACAGACAGAAGAAGTAAACAAGCGATTCTTGCTGTCGCTTACTTTTTATTTGCTGGGTTCATACACGTAAGCCATCCAGCCCCTTAGCCAAGACCTGAATCCTATTTGAAACACCACTTTAACACCCATTGAATTCCTAATGCATATTGTCAGGACTAACCACATGCAACAGATGGAAAGTATCAAATTGGGATTATGGTATTTCCTGAAACTATTTCCTGAAAGTACAAGCTTTAACTTGATGTAGTGCATGTCGATTTAGCTCCTACTTAGGCCCTGCTATAACCTTTTGAAGCTGTCAGAATCTTGACCCCATGTTTTGAGAAAATGAAGCTCAAAGTTAGCGAACAGTGCACACTTTAACCCAAGTTCAATCAAGAAATCACCCCCCAAAAAAATTTCGAGATTGAATTCAGTTTTAAAAACTTTGGGATATGATAGAACAGAGCTTTTCAAATGTAAAAATGTAAAAATGTTCTCAGTGAAATACTTTTGTTCTGTAACACCGAATGCCATAGAGAGCGTCTTTCCCCTGATTTCGTGGTGCCAGGTCACGTTTGTGTTTTCCACTATTTTTCCAGGAGACCTTTACCCAGCGTGCCTCGTTCACCGGATCCAGTTACTTCTTCCTCCGCATCCTCCTTCAACTTCTTGAGATCCAAACCGAACCTCACCGTTCAAATCCCACAATCTGGTAAGTCCAAATTTCAGTTAAAGACTTTAAAGGCCTTGCACATTAGAGTGTCTCATCCCGGCTCAAACCCCTGGCTGCCCTGGTTGAATCTTGATTTCTGAAACCCGCATTCAACCCTGCATCGTTTGACTTGTTTTGAGTTCCAATAGACCTAAGACGTAATGACGTCACGCTTTGTTTACATGTGCGCTTTCCTATGTCCCTACCTTGTCTGGCGCCCTGACCTGGCTTCCATAGGAAAAGCGCACGAAACAAAGCGTGACGTCATTACGTCTGGGGTCTATTGATTATTTCACGCCACTGTTTTCAACCCCTGGGCCAAAGTTTCAACCGGGGGGAGAAATCTTAACCCTGGTCTGGAGAAGAGTTGTGTTTAACCTGGAGCAAAATCTATCCGAAAAGGTTGGAAATTATTGAGTGTGAAACATCGTTCGATTTCAACTCTTCTTCAACTCCGAGATTTGCCTAACTAGTGTGAAAAGACCAACAAATTAAACTCATGTGTCCGGCTGTTATTAATGGGTTCCCTGGTATGCCAATACGGGATTGTGCAGCCAAGCGTAATGCAAACAATAGGCAAACGATGGATTGAGTATGTGCAGGAATGCGGCTATAGATGATAAGCGGCCAGGTGGTCTTTTTCAAACCGTGGGTATGGCCGTCATCCTTATTCAGTGGGTTAAAGAATGCAATAGTGTTGTGATATCTGGCAGAGTTGTAGTCGAGTCCCTGCAAGTCCTTTCACAAGTCCTTTCACAAGTCCTTTCACAAGTCCTTTCGCAAGTCCTTTCGCAAGTCCTTTCGCAAGTCCTTTCGCAAGTCCTTTCGCAAGTCCTTTCGCAAGTCCTTTCGCAAGTCCTTTCGCAAGTCCTTTCGCAAGTCCTTTCGCAAGTCCTTTCGCAAGTCCTTTCGCAAGTCCTTTCGCAAGTCCTTTCGCAAGTCCTTTCGCAAGTCCTTTCGCAAGTCCTTTCGCAAGTCCTTTCCCAAGTCCAGTCAGAAGTCCTTTCATAAAGCCGGTCACAAGTAACTGGATGAACTGGATTCATTTGAATAGCTTGTGATTGGGATTAGGACTGGAGTGCTTGTGATGGACTTGCAGGGACTTGTAATGGACTCGACTACATGTACATTCGAAATCATGCATATTTTTTTGGGCTGCACATAGACCTGTGCCAAGAGTTTGATGACCTTAATATGGGCGCTGACAACAGGTGCACTGGCTGAGAAATAACATGTTTTCAGCAGCCCAGAGGGACAGGTTTTTCAAGGAATATCCATTTAGAAATCAGACTGTCTAATGATTATGCTGTCTTCAACATCTGTGAGTGTCATCCTTTTAACAGAAAAGAGCATTGAGTGTGACTGAACGCCAGCCACAGTGCTGTGTGGGCATGAGATATTGCAACTTGCTCTCTGCTATCTGTTGCATTAATTAATGATTTAAAGTGAATATTTTTTATTCATCTCAGATTTTAGTTCATGAGAACAGTTACATTGAAAACCAATAGGCTGTTACCTTGGTAAAATAACACAAACTACATACAGAACATTGCATTTGAAAGTTAACCTGGAAATGCGAATTTGTCCTCAAACTTTTTCTCTTTCCAGGGAATTTATTTTCATTTCACAAAATGTGAACACATTTTTCCACAGTGGGAACACATTTTCACGCCTTTTCACACAAGTGGGAAAATATTTTTCCACTTAAATATGCAGGGGGGGGGGGGAAGTTGAATTAGAATGCGACTGTTAATTATTTCCCCATTCAAACTGTTTACTTTCAATTGTAATGTACTGTAACTAAACCTGTGCTACACAACTTGATACCAAGAAAATACAAATTCATGAAGTCAGTACGATCAAGAAATGAAAATTCATCACCAGAATCGAAAAAGTTTGTGAGTGGTGGGATCTCGTAGACAATAAAATCATTCAGGATGTGATTACAAGCAAACAAACGAATAAACAAACAAACATACAACTAAACAAATAGACATGCGAGGGTTGTGATAATTAAAGGCAAGTTCTTTGCCCAGTGCTGCCCTCCGGCCTTGCCTTCTTGATGTATTTCTGAGACCTGGGTTCGAATCCCGCCTTAGGCCAACATGCGGATTGTGTTTTCAGTCACTACATTGTACCTGACTCTCTGGGCGTATTCCAAATCCCGTTCTTGAGTGACTCGAGTAGTCGCTGATTTCTAATAAGGAAGTGCATGGTGAAATGCTTTAAAATTGGCACCATTCAAGATGGCGACGCCCATGAATGATGCAGTGAAAGTCCAAACAATCTTCACAGCTTTTATGTTATTTGATTCTTCGGATGAAGAAGTTGAATTGAAAACAGATGATCCGATATTTCCCATTTGCTACAACTTCTTTTATTCGAAAAAGAAGCATTCCAGGATCCGCAGATCCTGCACTTCTGTCGGCCATCTTTGTTCTTGTTCTTCATCTACTCCTAAGATAGTGAAGAGTGAAATTCCTGTTCGTGTGTTGGTTCTCTACATTTGAAACAGGGTTTTGACCCTCTGGGTTTCCCTTGAAGATTATACTCAAATTTTATCTCTAAAACTGAACATTTAATTCTCCTCTTACCACATATTTTCAAAACTACGAAGCCATTTTTGGGGAATCATTTATTTCTATACAGGGTTCCCACGGGTCATGGAAAATCCTGGAAAAAAAAAGTTGTCCGGAAAAGTCATGGAAAAGTCAAGGAAAATTGGGGAAAATTTAAAAGGTCATGGAAAAGTCATGAAAATCAAGATCATGCAAGGGTTATTTTGGATGGACCGCTTTTGATGTGAGGAGGAGGCCGTTATTAATTAAAACTTATTTTCAAAAGCTAACAAATGGTTAGCCCAACGTCAGCGGTTCATCAGTATCATAATACAACTTTTTCTCTGGAAAATGGCGTTAAATGTCTTGTGAAATTGTCATATTTTTGTCCTGGAAAAGTCATGGAATTTGGTTTTCAGATTTCTGTGGGAACCCTGCCACACCAGAAAGAAAAAAACACATGGATTAAATATGATTACATGTTAACCCTATTCAGACTTTCTACAGCACCCTGCTGAACGCAACAGAATCCATCAAAAGCAAAGTGTAAACATACTGAATCCAACCAAATCCAATATCTGGACAAAAGCCAACAGAATATGTCCGCTCTTGGATATGGGTTAGGTATAATGAATATAAATATGTACTTTATTTGTTTCATATGAACATGTCTGTTTTTACAGCAAGCGGACACTTGATAAAATAATATGATATGAAACGATACAAATGATGAGGTTGTGAGTTTTATTTAGAAAAGTTAGTTGACAGTTTTGTTAGCAGGCATTGTACTATTACTTTCATGTTGTGTCACTGTTACATGTATTCCATGAAAATGTCCGAAGAGCAAGTACAGTAGAACGCTATTATAACGAACATGATGGGATTCATACAAAGTGTTCTATAGTGGTCGTTTGTTATAGTGAATATTGGTATGTTTTGAACAATTTGGGAGCCAAAACTGATGTCCGCTATAGCCAAATGTTCGGTATAATGAAGTTGTGCTGTAATAAATGTTTAATTTAAATTTCTGCAACATGACTGATGGAAAATTTATTTTGTCCTGCTCTTAATTTGGGCTGTGTTTACATGATTCTTTTTTTTTGTTGGTCGGAACACCCATAAACAAAAATTGTATAATTTAGTTTAACCACCGAGAGGCTATTATCCTTGTTTTTCAAAATCTCATTGTTCCAGCTTCTTCAACCCTTTGCGTACGGGAGACGCCATATGGCGCAAAAATACAAACAGTGTCACCAGGCCGGATGACGCCATTGGCCGCTATTTGTGCAGTTTCAATCCATTGTTGGATTATTGTGTATGGCATGCTTGACTGCACATACACATTGTGGCCATTTCGCTTGGCTGCCAGAGCCGCCGCAACACCCCGGCGTCTCCCGTAAAATACCGTGCTCAAGGGGTTAAAGTGGAATTGGGCACTGAATATGCTTAACCCCTTGCGTCCGGGTGTGAAACGCAAGAGGCTTGTGCAGCCAAGCGTAATGCACACAATAACCGAACAGTGGATTAAAAATGCAGAGAATGCGGGTATAGCCTTCAACAGGCCAGGTGGTAATTTTCAAGCTGTGTAATAGACAAGTCTGGTACCCTGTGTGCAACCTGTGTGATCTTTTTTGCCGCAGACTTTTCACTGAATGGGCCCAACTCAAGAAGTCCCCTCACGCCGGAGCACTCCACTGAAGGCCTCTCCAGTCGAGATCCGAGTCCTCCCATATCGCCGCCACCACGGATACCACCGAGGCGTCGTCATGGCAATAGCATGGACCGGTTGCCTAGCGGCGGTTCTGATGCCCCCACCACCCCTGAAATGCCAACCACGGAGTCCCAGCCCAGAACACTAGGTGAGTGCTCTAGGTGCTGGGGCCAGAGCATTTAACAGATTACCAGCCAAACCTGCATGTGATACTGCTTGTGACTAGTCCGCGGCAAATTTGGCTAAGCGGGTAAATTTGCGAAGCAATATTTTGTTCTCGGCAACTCCGTGAAAGCAGGCCCTGGTGATGAATGTGAATCTGGTTTTGTACCACGTTTTACCAGATTAGCATCCTTAAGGAAAAAATGCTCTTCTTGTAGTCTGGTTCCCAGGCCCTTCTTCAGACAAAAAGGAGCAATTTGTAGACATCGGGGAAAAAACAGATCCGGGAACTAGACTATTTCCAACAATGGTTGGCCGACTATCACTGGAAATTGATACAAAAATTATACTTTTCTTGAAAATGACTGGGATTTTGTATCACTTCCAGCAATGGCCGGCCGACCATCATTGGAAAAAACTGGCTTTTTTTGCAAATACTGTCCTCAATTTACCAACTTTAGTTAGTCCACATTTTGTTTGGCAATTGTGTGAATGAGTGCAAGCCAGCTAGTCTAGTTCCCTGACCTGATAATTCCCAGACGTCTATAAATTGCTCCGTTTTGTCTCAGTGAAGTTGTGTCTGGAAACCAGACTACAAGAACAGCATTTTTCTCTCTTTGTTTTCCTAGCATCTACATGTATGCATACAAAACTTTAAACAGGTCATTGTCATAATATTTGCGATAAAATTCTAACCCCCAAATCCATCAATTTCTGAAAATTACAGCAAAAGCAAATGTTGTATACTAGCTTTAATAACACTAACCCCCTTGGGTGCATGCTGGATACATATTAAAATTGTTGGATTTAGCAGGTTTAAGGTTAATTAAGCCAATGACCTTGGACATGTACAATGTATGTGCATGTATGTAGGCCTGTACTGTTCAAGTTTGCTGTGTTTTGAATGACAAGGCCGGATGCATACATTTGTAAAAGAGGTCAGTGTATTCATTTATGGCCTGGAAATAATAGGTCAAGGGAAGCAGGTCTTTCCCTGTTCCTGGAAAAGTGACATGTGCATGTAAAGGCCTTTTCACACTACGAAAAATCTCTGTGTTTTACACGGGTCCATCACGCGTTAACTAGACTGGCCTTTTCACACTACATTTCAACACGTCACTGACCCGTGTTGAGCGCTCAACCCGTGTCGAAACTAACCCTGCTCAGGAGGTGGGTTGAGAGCTCTCGACTCGTGTAGAGAAGTTCGACCCGTGTTGAAAGTCGTAGTATGAACACCTCTGGGTTGAGTACGATCCGTGCACTGTATATGTCTCCGAGGACAAGAGAAGAAAGGAAACACAAAGAAACCTTTCAGTCCTCGAACGTAGAGTCTTTTGTTGAAATCGGTCCTCGAACGTAAGGATACGTGCTTAGTCTATGGGGGTTGGTTATATTAAAGGAACAATAGGAAACACAAAGCATTGTTCTCGGACGTATTGGGGAAGTACGACAATATGCACAGCACTGCACACTGTAGTTGTTAATTTAGCAACAAACAAATAAATAATCATTGACTGCGGCAATGGGCATGCACGCGCACCATACCTACAACTTGTTATACCATGCGTTAATTTCAATCGTAAGATACTTAAATACATAAACATCGCGAACATCTGATAAACTGAAGGTGCAGCCATGTTGGATCGACAGTGGAGTAACGCGCCGCAATGCAGTATGGGGGATTTTCCGATTCGATCCGTGTTGAACGGCCGGCCGTGTGTGTAGTGTGAAACGATCGCACAATACACGGGTCGCAACATTACACGTGTAGCAAAAATGCTGGTGTTGCCGTTGAGTAGTGTGAAAAGGCAGCATAATTGACCCGTGTTGAAATTTTTAAGAAGTCTGCACGGGTTGGACCTGTGTAGATTTTGACACGGGTCTAATGTACATACATGTACATGTAGTGTGAAAACGCAAGAAAAATTGAAATTTATATCGTTTTCCAATGATTGTCAGCCGACAATCGTTAGAAATAGTCTAGTTCCCCGACCTGATAATTCCCTGACGTCTATAAATTGCTCCGTTTTGTCTAAGGTATGGTCAGGGAACCAGACTATTGGAACAGAATTTTTGTTCTCCCTGTTTTCCCAGCATCTATGTACACAAACCTTTAAACAGGTCAGTTTTACAGTATTTGCTACATGTAGCACACTATTAAAATACTAACCCCCAAATCAATTTATTTCTGAAAATTACAGTTAGTTTGATATTTTTTTGCATTGAAATCACCCAATAAAAGGCTAAAATCCACTCTAGGTAAAGGGTTACGATCAGAAGTACATGTACACATGTACATATATAGGTTGTAGGTTGTCGACATTTTGAATTGCCAACCCTACCACCCTTATGGCTTTCCTCGGCTTAGATCTAAATAGAGGATAATTCTTCAACAGATACCAATTATCCCAATTTTCAGAACGACAATGTACATGTATATATTCCCAGGCGGGGTAAGAGTTACTTCCACCATCGGTGAGACCAACTCACCTCCCTCCTTTAAATGTACAAAGGTTGACTGAGCCTCGAGGTTCTTAAATTCTGTTCATTTCTCTCTCTCTCTTTGTACTCACTTTCTCCAAACTTATTCAGGGTGTATTTACCATGGGGGGGGGGGGGGGGGGGGAGGTGTGCGTGGGAATTGTTGCATTGACAAAAGCAGGCACTCCAAAACTAAATACAATTGAAATGTTTTTGCTGCGGTGTGGCGTGGCTAGTGCCAAGACATCATGCATCCGTGTATTATTCACATCCTGCTTGTACCAAACCACCCGGGATGTCAAAGTGTGCCCGGGCAAACTTATTGTGGCACTCTTGGTGGTGTTCATAACATCAGTGCAGAAGGATGTCAAACTTGATGTGACAGCTTGGAGAAAGCTGTAGATTTTTCTTGCAGAGGAACCGCAAACCTTTTAGTCGTGACAGAAACTCCTATTTATATCTTGTGTTAAATGTGCTACACCCTATAGACTGTTACTCTGTAAAATTGCTGAAGAAAATTACATCATCGCCTGTGTTGCCAATAGACTAATCTGGTGACCACAATTAGAAGCATTTACTGCGGTGGCACCACGCTCGCGTGCGTGTCATACGCACGCGCTCGACGCAGCTTCGACCAACAGGGTGTTTACAACTTGCCGAAATGCGCACGCGACTCAAATTAAAGAACGCGGGCAACCTGCACGCGAGCGCGGCACCACTGTAAAAATGGCTTCTAATTTTGTTTGGCGAATTCCCGTATAGGCTTTTATGTACAATTGTAATGCTGACAAACTGCCGGTCCAAACCCAGCAAAAAATTGCACCCCGACGTCTTTCGCTGCAGTCAGCCTACATTAACCATTTTACTCAATATTTTCGGGGGAACTATTCAGTTTTTGTTGGCAAGTTTTTTGTTTGTTTGAAGATCAATATTTTCAAGACAAAGTAGATTTTCTACAAGAAAAAAACCTTGCCCGAATTTATATTTGCCCAGACAGCAACACTCTTCCTTAGTATATCGGGGAAAATAGAGGGGAGGGGGAATTGGGAAAATCCTTTTATTTTAGCCTTGCTGAAAAAAACTACATGTAGGGTGGAAAAGAGGGCGGTTATTTGTTTTGTCATTTGTTTTCGTTATTTAACTGATAATGCTTAATTGCATGCTGCACAGCACGTTTTGTATTTCAGGTCAGTTAATGTATGAGTCGTATATGCTGTAATTTCTATTACTCCAAAAAAAAAAAAAAAAAATAAATGAAGTTTGAAATCTCATGTTTTGTTTGCTAAAATTTAGGAACTTTGACTGAGTCAGCTCCAACAAATTTTTTCCAGTATATAGATATCGCCCAATACAAGGCTGAAATCCACTCTAGGGTTGACCACATTTCAGGTTGCCAAACAAACTATCCTTACGGTTTTCCTGGGTCCAGATCTAAATAGAGGATGAATCATCAACAGATAACAAAGAAATGATCCCAATAAAATGGTGTAGGTTCAGTGTGAGGATATTCTAGGATGGGCTGGGTTTGGAACTGACTACATGTATTATTTAAGCTTGCTTCGTCTCACTCAACCATGAATTCTCTCCCCTTTGCGCAACAATACCATGCCAAACAAAATGGCGAGAGTCCCGATTCATACAAACTGTTATTCAAGGAAGTAACTTAACATCGGTATATCGGTATTACATGTATGTATTAAGGTTAGCACATAGAACTCTCCTAGGGAGCATTGTTAAACCTAAAAGGGGGTCCCCCGCTCTCAATGCAGTCATGCTGGTATTTTGCAGGCAGTCAGTGACAGTGCTGCTGGGTTACGTGTCACTCAGTTTGAACCGGTTAGAACCAGTCAGAACAGGTTCCAGCTATACTCTTTTGCAGCCTGTTATGAGGAGAAAGTTTTCCTCTTGCCTCATCTTCTAGGAGCAAAAGCTGACTATAAAGATCGTCATCTCTCACAACTTCGATTCATTCTTTACTCAGAATTACAGGAAAGTTGCACACCACATGAACAAATATTGAAGCTGTGACTTACATGGTCTCAGGAGTAAATTTTTCTTGGTAATTCCCTCTCCCCACCTCAAAGAAAGTTAGTCATTTCTTTGTCATCTTTGCCTTCAGATGTGAAGAAAAAGGGAGGGATAAATTGGTTGGGGTGGGGTCGGAGGGGGATTTGGAGGGTCTCAAGTCAAACCCACTTTATAGTAATTTAATGTGATATGGGTTCAGGAACTTGTAACAATGCCAGCAACACACATCAGCGATTTTGCATCCCTGTGGAGACATGGCATTGTTCTCCCCTTTGTCCCTGTACTTAAGCAAACCCCCATAGACTTTGTACACAAAATTCCTTGTGGAGACAACCTAACCCATAGAATTGCCCTGTGGAGACCTATTCAGTCCCTTTATCTCTATTCGGTTTTCATGTCTCCACAGGGTACGGTATATCTCTCCACATAATTTGTTTTATATAATTTTTTTTATGCACGTTCCCCCCGAACAGGGCTAAAAGCCACTCAAGGCACAGAGCTACACAACTTTACAACAAGAACAAGAATCAAAGATACAAGAGGTAGGAATTAATATTCCTCTTGAAGCAGGAAAGATCGTAAGATGAAGGCAAACATGCACCAGGCAAAGAATTCCATATTGCACGATCTACTGGTTGTGCAACTTTTGCCCTGCGCAATCGGTAGATCGTGTGAAATGCGTGATTGACCAATGCTTGTCCGATCAACTGATACTTGCGCGAATGATAGATTGTGTGATGGTGGTGTGCCAAAACACTCCTAATGGCTACATGTACACATTTTTTATTTGACTACATTTGTTTTCTTCAAGATGGATCCAGTCAAAACGTCAACCTCGATTCTGAGGAAGCAACCCCGGTAACCGACCATCCTCTCAGTGAGTACCCATGGTTCCACGGTACCCTGTCTCGAGTGGATGCGGCCCAGCTGGTGCTGCAGGGCGGTAACACAAGGCATGGCGTGTTCTTGGTCAGACAGAGTGAAACACGGCGTGGGGAATGTGTGCTGACATTCAACTTTCACGGCAGACCAAAGGTGGGATATGTTGTAATGAGGAGAAAGAAGTTTTAAGAAAGAAGTCGTAAGCCCATGGGAGAAAAATTTTGCATTTAAATTTCTGAAAACTGAGCATAAATTTGCATGTACATGTAGGTCCTGGGCCATGTGACTTAACTCCCCACAAGTGTGATTTATTTTTAACCAATTTTATTAGTTCACTCCTTCATTTTTGCCCTTTCCTGACGTACACATGTGGTATATGAAGCGCTATATGCTCTGTGTTTTTGGAGAGCATGTGGAAAAAAATTCACACTGAAAAAAAGTTCATAGGTGTCCTCAGATGGGACTTGAATCTACGACCTTCTGCTTACTAGTGCGGGATCACCACCCCCTGACCAGCAAGATAATTAGATTGCTATACTGGATTCAAGTTGGTTAGCGCACCCTGTCAGGCATGTCGTGGGATTTGAGTTCCCCCTTGTAAACCAGTGAATTTGTTTTGGTCACAGGTTGTGGGAAATCACCAAGCATATGTGACCCGCTCCAGAAAAAGGTGATATGAGTCGCGCTATGCATTTACGTGTAATGGCCCTTTCAACGTTGAGAGGGTGACATTTTTCGTCAAAATTCCTTTTTTGTTTTTTGTCTTTCATGACATCTTAAATATCTAAAGTTTCAGGTTTGGTGCACAACAATGTTGATTTCAGTGAATAAAGTTTTAAAAAATTACCTTTTTAGAGTGCATTGTTCCATTGCATTGTATTAGAACTAGCTATTTCAAAGCCTGTTTTCTCTGTTGTGCAATATGAACTCCATAGAACGCGATATCTCCAGAACGGAAAGGGCTTTTGGGGCTCTATCATGTACCAAATGAAAACTTACATTGCAGGCTTTCCAAACAAACATAAAACTCATTTTTCATAGTTTGCGACATAATATACCGTTTTTCCAGAGCGGGTCACATATAGTGCAGTAGTGAATTTAAGGGTGGTGGGGCTGGCTACCTAAACTGTGGCCAACCCACCACATCTGTTGTAGCCCTTGACCGACATAGATTGGCTTTTAACCTTGTATTGGGCTACGTAAATAAAAAAAAAAAAATTAAAACAGCAACCCCCCCAAACCCCCCCCCCCCCCAAAAAAAATAACCCAGCAAACAAACACCCCAACAAACAAACAAACAAACAAACAAACAAACAATGGTGAATCCAGGAACAACAGTCCCATGTACAAATGTATATGAATTTACATCACACTGGTGAATATTCCCTCTTCTGTCAAAAGTTTGATGACTTGGACTTTGATATGGTGGGTAAGGGTGGTTATTCTCATTACCCGCCTTCTCAGAAAACCTGCCGCCAAGCATATATACAAACGCCATGCACTGACTAGCAGATGGCATTATCACATGTTCTTTTTTTTTACACTTGGTGGCTGACTTAATCAGGAAACTGTATACATTGTATACAATGTGCAGCATCCCATGACCGTTCCCATTGCAGAAAGGAATAAATCGTGCAGTAAAATGACAGCTGGGGAGATCACTGCAACTACTTTCTCTGAAATGAAAATTCTCATTAGTGTCACACTGTCAGCTTGAATGCAGATGGGTCATTCCATGAAGTTGAGACACAATGTGTGACATTGGTAAAAATTTTAAATTGGTGTAAAATACATTTGTTACACCACATGTGATTCTATACAATTATTTCATCATAGGTTAGATTCATTGTGACATAATATTTAGTTTAGGGTCCTCTCTCTTGAGTTTCACATGAACTCCCATAGACTTACTATGGATAAATCAACGATGTAACAAGGGACACGGTGTCCCGGTTACATCTTAGTTTATGTTGCTCATAATTCATAAAAAATAATGTTAAAGCATCCAAATCTGTATGTGGTGGTTAGAAAATGTCACCCTTCTACATACCGGTACCCATCAAATACAGTTGGCTAAAACATTTGATGTAATAATTGATTTGGCAAGCCTGCAAGGATGTAACATGGGACACCACTCCATCAAGGGTGGAAAACTAACACATGACACCAATTTAGGGGGTCTTTTTTATGTTTTTAAAAAGAGGTTCTCCAAGTCTTTGTTATCATGTTGCATGGACATTTCACATACTGCTTACAGATAAATTATGGAAGAAAGTTCCCAAAATTGTTAGGATGTAACGTGGGACACCACCGTTACATCCGAGCCCATTTTGCCCCAATTTTGAAAAGGCAGTCCAATATATTGACTCTACAAGTTAATTTTATTAAAACGGTAGTCACACAAAAGAAATTAAATTTAATTCAGACTTCATTTGATGAAAAGTAAGCAAGCTAGACATGCAGGCAGGATGTAACAAAATTTAACAGAGTGGGACACCATCCGTTACCTCCTTATTACCACAGATTTGTTAGCCATATAACAGAAAAGATGTAAGAGATACTGAAAATATGATTTGTTGTTGTTAAATTAGATGCAGTTTTTCCTAACTTCTCATGTAAAAAAAAACAAATTGTTAATTTTTTTTAACCTCTGAACCCTATTTGTACTTTGTAAGTTTTTATGTCACAAAATTGCCCCATAATTTAGCCCGGGACACCATCACACTTGGTGACAAAACATAAATATATCACATATAATGCCCTCATGTTTTGTATCATTCAAAGCCTTCCTGTTAATCTTCAAGGTTATACCATAATCATCATTAAAGCCAGTTTGGTTTAAACAAGAAAAACAATTACATGATCAAAGAATGCCAAAATGTGTGTGTGTCTCAATTTCATGGAATAACCCAGATGTATTTATTCATGCCTGTTAGCGTGTGTGTATATATACAATGTACATGGGCATATATTTCCACACAGTAGTGTATTGTACATGACTGGAGCCAAGCAAAACGTAGAGCTGTAATAAGCCAGTAAGGTATCTCAAAGGTCAAAGGTAATTCGGGATAAAATTGCTGACGTAATGGTATGCGAACACCCATTATGATTGAATTTAACACGTGAGCATTGTGCGACCCCCTTTTGCGTTCACACATGCGCGTTAGGTCAGGCAGGTCATTCGGGATAAAATGTCATTGTGTACATGCGCAGTTGAAATACCGAACTGTCTTATACTGTTAAAGGTGCAGTCCCTGGTTTTGGGGTGGTGTGTTCACCCTGAAAAATAATATATAAATTGAATTGTTATTTGTTTGCATTTATTAAGCTGTGAGCTTTCAAATGAAACATTCCACAAACAAAATTGACCGGCGATAATTAAGAGAATTAGGATAGGGATGTTCCTAATGTACATGTACATGTACTTGGATATTGGAGGATTCAGTTTATGTAGAAAAAATGATGTAGGGAGTTTAGGGTTTAACCCTTTCCTTACCACATTGTTTATTGGCTTATCTTCCCCCAATACCACATTCTTTGTTCAGTCAAGCATATAAAACCACTTTACATAGAAAAAGCAACTCACTGCTTGTTGAATGGTTGTATTTTCAACCAAAGATTTCACCCTCAAGAATTTATTGAAAAGGAAAATGTTGTGGGTAAAGTTTGTTCTGTAAAAATTACTCTTTCATATGGTGTAAAAATTAAAGTCATAACTGCTAAAATAGCTAAAGTTACGGGTGTGTTCTCTTCAGGCCCACTTTAACAAACAGAAACGTTGTTTTTCACATGAACAAATCGACTCCATACATGTACATATAACTCTAAAGGGAAACTTTGGATACACTTAAAATATTGTAATGGTGACACATGAATTTGATAGCACCATTAGAAAGATCCGCACAAGCTCTTTCCGTTGGTATGTACAGCGAAAAACACAAGCACTACAGTTCATTGAAACATGGTGAATATATTTCTCGTTTGGATATTCTGGCGTGTGGTTTCCTTGTCGAGTAAACTCGACATTGGTTAGCAACAGGGGTGCTGTGGCTAGACTGGAGTAAACTCGACATTGGTAAGGAAAGGTTTAAGAGCAAGTTTGAGTGTGTATTTGGGCTTTCTTCAGAGCTGTCTGACTCCGAGGTCTGATAAAGGCTGAGTTGGGCTCCAAATTCAGCAACCACATTTGCTAGTGAGCTCTTATTTTCATCCATTCCATTCATTGTCAGAGCTGCGCAGTTCTTAATTTTGTGTGATATGTTAGTTTATAGCCGACTGTGACTGTGGTACAACTTACATGTATAGCTATGCTTTTGTGCATGTAGTACTTATGGGAGAAGATCTTGCCCTGAAGCTTCCACTAATGAGTAGTATAATGAGCTCCATGTCGTTGACTGAAAAGTGTCGTACAGTGTGTGACCTCTTAAGGCCTTTTCACACTATGTACGTTCGACCTGTGTTGAAATCTACATGGGTCTGACCCGTGTGGACTTCTTAAAATTTCAACACGGGTCAATTACGCTGCCTTTTCACACTACTCAGCACCAGCATTTTGGCTACACGTGTAATGTTTCGACCCGTGTATTGTGCGATCGTTTCAAGCTACACACACTACACTCCTCCTTACTCCATGTCAGTTTTTGTCTGATTTGGGGCCCATTTTCTCAGGACATATCGGAGTAAAAAAAATCTTGTGAAAGTAGCATGCACAATAAGCCAGTTCGGTATTCCAATTGCGCGTGTGCGCATCGCATCTTGACAGCTTTTCTTTTGGGCTAAACATTTCATCGTATGCGTGCAAAAGCATAGCAAATTTAAAGAGATCGTCCTGTTAACATTTTTCCAAAAACGTTTGGACATCAAAGTGTTTTCAGGGGTCTTGTGTGTCCAAACTTTTGTTCAAACAAAAGTTTTCATCGTCTTTTCAATTGCACGAAAAATTGCAAAGAATGCATATTTGGTTACCACCTCCCCCATAGACTTGTATTTATATGCAACGTTTGGTACGAGAGAAAAATCGTCAAATCTTGATGCGCAGTTGGAATACTGAACTGGCTTAAATGAACGTGTGTTACATGTATGGTGCGCGTGCATGCGCAATGCCGCAGGTCAGAGGTTATTTGTTCGTGTGGTGTTTATGTGCATGCACTCGCACTCCGATCCGCGGTTACACAGGTCGAACTCAACCCGGAGGCGTTCACACTACGACTTTCAACACGGGTCGAACTTCTCTACACGGGTCGAGAGCTCTCAACCCATGGTCAGTGCCATGTTGAAATGTTGCAGTGTGAAAGGTCAGTCTAGTTAACACGGGTCTGACCCGGGTCCAACACCGAGTCCAAGGCCTTTAGTGTTTTCGGTGCTTCAGTGACACACACCACTGATATTCTCCAAATTCAACCTGTCTGAATGCTGATATTTTGAAGAAAACATATAATGCATATAATGCAATCATTGAAAATCCCAAAGAGCCTATTTAGCTTCTTGAATACAGCCATAGCCATAGCCATAGCCATAGCCATAGCCATAGCCATAGCCATAGCCATAGCCATAGCCATAGCCATAGCCATAGCCATAGCCATAGCCATAGCCATAGCCATAGCCATAGCCATAGCCATAGCCATAGCCATAGCCATAGCCATAGCCATGGTTAGAGTGGTGCCTATTGTTTGCATTTACGCTTGGCTGCACAGCCGCATACTAGCGCCCCTATGAATAACAGTCTTTTTTTAAAAGTAGGATAGGGACGCTCCTAATTCTTACAGTAAATTCGTTTGGGGGAAATCCGTTAAATTGAAATCTTCAGTCAGCACTGACAGCAGATTTACATGTAAACGAGCAATACATGTATATTGCTTTTTATTTTTAAAGGTCGTGTACATGATTGGTAATAGCAGTGTCAATCATCCTGTGAAATGATAGCACCTGGTGTGCTGTCGTTTTCAAGAAAAGTTGAAATTTATATCGTTTTCCAACGATTGTTATGTGTAACAATCGTTGGAAATAGTCTAGTTCCCCGACCTGATAATTCCCTGACATCTATAAGTTGCTTCGTTTTGTCTAAAGTATGGTCAGGAAAGCAGACTACTAGAACATAATTTTTCTCTTTACGCAGACTACAGTTTTTCCCAGCATCTATACGCACACAAAACTTTAAACGGGTCAGTGATACAGTATTTGCTAGCACGCTATAATATAATAACCGCCAAATTCATTTATTTCTGAAAATTACAGCAAAAGCCAATTGTGTATACTTCCTTTAAAGCGACTGACGGAGCTAGATGCAAAACAAAGATTTTTCTCTTTAATCCACTTAATCTCGCTCATCATTTTCACCCACAGCACCTTCGACTGACCCTTGACAACAGTGGCCGGTGCCAGGTCACCCACATGTGGTTCGATAGCATCTTCGACATGCTGGACTACTTCCGCTCCCACCCCATCCCGCTTGACAGTCGTGACGGTGCCACCCAGCCCGACGTCACCCTGACCGAGTTTGTGCCCAACGCGCAGTCGGTCAGCACCCCGAGCACCCCGCTCACCCCCCAGACACCGGAGGGAGGCAACACCCATGGGCTAGGCAACTCCAATTCCCTCATGGTCTCCTCCAATGAGTTCCTGGGGTCCGGAAGCCAGTTCTCCTTGTCCATGAACTCGGGTGGTCAGTCTCCGTCGCCCCTGGACAGCCAGAACCCCCATCGGTCATCGGCTCGAGCCGTGAAAAATCAGTATTCATTCGTTTGATAAGGCGCATAGAAAATAATTGCTTAACCAAAGCTAAATTGCATAAGGCTTTAGTCGTATTGGATAGGAGTCTTTACAAAGCTTCCAAAATCCAACGCTGTAGCATGCAAAATGCATTATCAAAAATCAGCTCGTCACCGAATCCATCAAAATCTAAAGCATGTGTTAGTGATACTGTATGCATTCATCAGAATCCAGCAGAACCAGTTGGTGGAATTTGGCTGATTTAGAGTAGTTAGGGTGAATGATGTTGACATTTTCTGGGTAGAGATTTACCAATAAAGGTTCACGACACTGTTCGTGTATTTTTTACCAGAATGATGTCAGTGCCTGCTGATGCATGTGTAGTTAGTCTGGTGCACGTCAGGTCTCAAAGTACAGTACATGAAGAGAACATCAGCTCACTACTTTTAGTCTGAGTCTGAGACTAGTCCCCAATTGAGATATTAGCCATAAAAGATTATATTTTCAATTCTTTGTCCATGTCAACACTGATTGCATGTTTCTTTTGGAGACACAGAAAAATAACAGAGGTTGGCTACAGAATGCCTCTTTCCAAGAATTTTGATATGCAAGACCACAGTTGGAGAAGAGTTGGAGATCTGTTGCTACTCTTAGTCTGTTCTATAGGTATTTCCATGGGAAATGTTCCACCGGCTTGTCCAGCTTGGTTCCTCCGGTAAGTGTGTTTGAGCCTGAAACTTGGCTCTCCACCTGTTCCCACCAATGTACTCTGACTGTACCTACATGTCAGAGTTGTATTCGAGTCACAAGTCCCTGCAAGTCCCTGCAAGTCCATCACAAGCCCTCCAGTCCTAATCCCAATCACAAGCTATTCAAATGAGCTGTGACAAAGGCATTCCTTTGTCATTGTTCATCCAGTTACTTGTGACCGGCTTTATGAAAGGACTTCTGACTGGGCTTCCGAAAGGACTTGCGAAAGGACTTGCGAAAGGACTTGCGAAAGGACTTGCGAAAGGACTTGCGAAAGGACTTGCGAAAGGACTTGCGAAAGGACTTGCGAAAGGACTTGCGAAAGGACTTGCGAAAGGACTTGCGAAAGGACTTGCGAAAGGACTTGCGAAAGGACTTGCGAAAGGACTTGCAGGGACTCGAATACAACTCTGCTACATGTAGATAGAACAAAAAGCTATGCCAATAGCTTTTTCCCTCGTTCTGTATCTCTATGGAATTCTTGGCCTGGTGCATGTTTCCCTTCATCTTACGATCTTTCCTGCTTCAAGAGGAATATTAATTCCAACCTCTTGTATCTTTGAATCTTTTTTTTCCTTTGTAGCTTCATACCTCATACAAGCAATCATCGATTTCTGGATTTAATTTTTGAAAATCAATATAAAAACTAATCAAAAAATTAGCTGGCCTGACGTTTCGAACTTAAGCAAGTTCTTTCTCAAAGGCAAATGACAGAGTACAAGAAACAAACATGTAGGGAACACACATGCATGAGGGGGTGGGTGGAGAAACACAAAAGAGGGATGCAAGGGAGCATGGCAGTGGGTAAACATCAAAGAGAGAGGTTTGGGTAAGGATGTACCTGGGTACCCCCCAAGAATCGTGTACCAGCCCTCGAGACTTATGTTCAAGTTGTCAGTTCTCAAGTCACTAACCCTGATAACTTTGTCCACAGAACTCATGACAATCTCCGCAGAGAGGAGCGCTTGGCGTTGAATGCCTTGCGCTCCCGTACTGATATCATCATCAAGCCGGCCGACAAAGGTTCAGCTGTGGTCATCATGGATCGTCATCAGTACATTGACGAGGCCCATCGCCAGTTGAACAATCATACTAACTACATCTGCCTTGACTCTGACCCCACAGGTACATTCTCTCAAGAGATACAACAGGTGCTGGACGATATGCGATCACGTGACCAGCTGTCTAAGAAAGCTCATAAATTTCTCTCTCCCTCTGACTGTAGGACTGCCAGATTTTATCTCCTTCCAAAGATTCACAAGGCTGGCAACCCCGGTAGGCCCATTGTCTCTGGTAATGGTTCACCTACGGAACGTATCTCCCTGTTTATTGACAGTTTTCTCAAACCCCTCATTCCACAGATGCCATCATACATCCATGACACCCCAGACTTTCTGCGCAAGCTGGATGGAATCAAGAACAAGATTCCCAGCACAGCCATCATTGGGACTTTTGACGTTTCATCCCTGTACACCAACATCCCCCACGAGGAGGGTATTCGTGCTTGTTCCTCGGCCCTGGCCAAGGCAGGACACACAACCCCACCCATCAGTGATATTGGCACCCTCATGAGACTTGTACTAACCAAGAACAATTTTTCCTTCCTAGGCAAACACTATCTACAGGTACACGGTACAGCCATGGGCACTCGCATGGCCCCCTCCTTTGCATGCCTCTTCATGGGCGACCTCGAAGAGCGCATGCTTGCCTCAGCACCATGTCGCCCCTGGGTATGGTGGAGATATATTGACGATGTATTTTTCATCTGGACCAGTGATCAGGACAGTCTGGAGACTTTCATTAATCACATTAATTCCTTCCACAGGACCATCAAGTTTACATCAGAGTATTCAGTGCATCAGACCAACTTCCTGGATGTCACCATCCGCAAGGAAGACAACTCGGTAACCACTGATCTGTATTCTAAACCCACAGACACCCACCAGTACCTCCACTCCTCCAGCTGTCACCCCAGGCATTGCAAGACAGGCATAGCATTCAGCCAGGCACTTAGACTCAGAAGGATTTGTTCTAATAATTCTGACTTTTCCCATCATGTACAGGTACTGAAGAATAACTTGGTTGCCAGGGGCCACAGCTCCCGCCAAGTTCAACGTGCTATCGCCAGAGCCAAATCTATCACCAGAGATTTTGCGCTCAAGAAAAAGACACCTAGCACTAATGCCGACCCCAAGATTCCCTTGGTCACCACCTTTCATCCTAGTCTCCCTCCCCTTCGTAAAATAACTAATGACAACCATCATATCCTTCATACTTCAGATCGCCTTGCCCGTGCCGCCCCTGACAACCCAATATTGGCTTATAGGCGCCCCCGCAATCTACGAGACCTGATTGTTCGAGCCGAGGTCCCCACCTTGGCTGCATCCCCTCCCATACAGCATGGTACTTTTAAGTGCGATTCCAGGTGTGTTGTTTGCCAGACTCACATGCAGGAGTCTGACTCCTTTTCTGGCCATTCATCTGGAACTACTCACAGAACCAATGGCAACATTACTTGCAACACCTCTAATGTCATATATCTCATTTCTTGCAGGGTTTGTGGTATCCAGTATGTCGGGGAGACCAAGAACACGCTCAAGAAGCGTTTCTATGGCCATCGATCGACTGTAAACACCAAGAAAATTGACACCCCTGTTGGTCATCACTTCAACTTGCCTAACCATTCCATTTCTGATATGATTCTACAGGGCATAGAATCACTTTTCCACCGCAAGGACTCAGTTCGCCTCAGCCGAGAGAAAGTTTGGATGAAACGTCTTCGGACTATTCAACCACATGGTCTAAACATCCAGGAAGGGAATGATTAACTTTTTATTTTTCCCCCATTGTCATTTGTTTACAGATTATCCTCCTGGCAAACCCTCTTGGGGTCTCTTGGCCAAATGGGGTTGTCTTACCATTTCCTGTTTATCTTTGCCACTAACCACATTCCTTTGTCCAATTCCCCAGCTTCAACCTTCATCCTAATCCCTCCCCGCTTTCATCCTTACCCAAACCTCTCTCTTTGATGTTTACCCACTGCCATGCTCCCTTGCATCCCTCTTTTGTGTTTCTCCACCCACCCCCTCATGCATGTGTGTTCCCTACATGTTTGTTTCTTGTACTCTGTCATTTGCCTTTGAGAAAGAACTTGCTTAAGTTCGAAACGTCAGGCCAGCTAATTTTTTGATTTGTATATTTCAGGTCCATTCAGTCAGTCAGCAGTTTGCAGCAGTTTTATTCATTTTCAATATAAAAACTAATCGAGAGAGATCTGATTTTGCTTTTAATGGAACGGATAGAATAATCCAGGGTCTTCATTTTTGATATTACGTGCAAAATCACGTGATCTTTCGTTCTGGTTGAAACCGGAAGTGCCTCATAATTTGAAGGTGGAAAAAGATGTAAACTTGCTTTCAACGATGATAGTCTCTGGCTAGGTTGTACTTCAAAAAATCATAACCGGTAATGTCATATAATGTTAGAGCGCCCTCTAGCGGCAGGTTTAAAAAGGTTTAAAATGAACAATCAGTTGATGTGTGTGGCGAAGTTTGCTGAAATCACTTTATAATTGATGTGTATAATCAGCTTCATGCTAAGAACAACTTGAGGGGGAGAAATTTAAAGATTGATGACGTCACCAGACCGGAAGTTACAATGAAAAGACCTTTAAACCTTTAAAAATTGCTGAAAAATCAACCGCGAGAAAAATAATCTAGATTTTTGCTTCGGAGAGCACAGTTAACATAGCTCCCGAGCTTTCTGATAATGACGTCACGATGACGTCATCAAGTATCAGATTACAAGCAATTGAAGATTTCTAGATTTAATCTTTGAAAATCGATTGAAGATCAACCGTGAGAGATCTGATTTTGCTTTTTATGGGAACTGAGAGAATAATCCAGGCAAGTGGTAAAGATGAAAATGTTTGCGACGTCACGATATGACACTATCTGACAATTTCATTTAAATTTTTTGGGTTTTTTTTCTTTTCTTTTTTCTTCTACTTCTTCTCTCTTTGTCTTTGACACACATGCATTGTATGATATTGGGCACACCTGTTGTGTATGCAAACTTAAGACCTGTTGAGATATTTTTGCACCGAGAAATTTATTTGTGAGCTTCATGAGCATCATTTTGTGTATAAATCTATTTTTTGTGAACGCGTATCTGTTTTACAGTTTTTGTAAAGACCCCCCCCCCCCTCCTCCCCAATTTGTAATTGTACATACATGTCATTTGACTCGTGCTGGTAATGTTACACGCTAAACTGTGAGTGCAAATCTTTCTTATTGAATGTTGTTTCCTCTCTAGATAAACACTAGTTGAATTACAATGTCCTGATTACGTCAAAGCTGCTGTGTCGTGTCTCGCCCCGAAAAATCCATTTTCAAATTGAAATGCCTATTTGTTTAATAGCATTAGATAAGTTATGAGATTTCCAATGAGATAATCCATCAGTGATGTAGTCGAGAACATCACAAGACCAGGTACACGACCAGCTTGTTATAGGCACAAGTAACAGGCATAAACCATGACAAAGGAATGCTTTTATTACAGTTCATTTGAATAGCTTGAGACTTAAATTCAGACTGAAGGTCTTGTGATGGACTTGTGTTGGTCTTGCAGGGTCCTGTGATGGTCTCGACTACATAACTGCAATCCACAAACGAGAATCATCCGCCAATCTTTGCACATAGCGCAATATATTTTAGGAAGATCAAATATAGTGCACAGTGTAGTAAGTAATTTTCTTTTTCTTTCAAAAATAGTTTTCTGCCATCATTTGTTAGAGTGAAGTCCTTTAAATTGAAATTGTTATTCAGAGCAAGGGCATAGCAGCTTTTAACGGAGTTATAATTCCACTTTACATGCGCAACCTGTTTCGGTAAAATTGGTAGTATTTCACAATTTGAGTTCTTTTACTGGCCTTTGAAAGTGGACAGGCTGAAACATTTCTACAAATTTTGAATCCCCAGTCACAGGGGTAACAGAATTTCACTGTGGCATTTACCTTGTATTCATTGACTTTAACATATTGTACAAAAACCAAGTCGTCTGTTTAATATTCCAATGTATTAAGCCCTACCCCTTTGACATACATGTATTGACCAGTCACAGCCGAAACTACGGTCTGACAAATGTCTGACATGGGTGACTGACGTGTGGTGTGCACAGCTGTGATTGGTTGATACATCAAGAGGCGTGGCTTATTGGATTGATTCATTGTATATGGAGAATAATTAATTAGATTACGTGGTCCTTTATTTCGGAGATCAAAGTTACACAGCAGTTGTGGTTGTATCAATTAATGCAAGGGGAAATAAAATAAAATAAAATATGTTTACTGTCCCCACCCGCTTCCTTTTCGAGGTCGTCCCCTCCCCTTTTTTTGTATAATGAAACGGAGATAGGCCTGTGGGCTTTCTACTCAATATAGGATGCTATATTTAAGAAAATAATGATAAAAGCTCCTGTATTTGCATATTTGTTGGCGTCATGGTAAACATGACTACTTGGATGAAAAAGGGGATTGGTTACAGGCTGTTTTGTAAGCAGTGTAATTACCTGGCTGTACAGGATTTTCTTTGAAAATGTCCATATATTCTGTTTGATGATAAGTCAAATAGTTTACACATTAAAATTTTAATATTGTCAAACAAACCAAATCCCACTCCTGACACCGAACAAAGACAATTTGGGTGACCGCCAACTTAGGGCAAGATAGCTCAGTTGGTAGAGCACCGGTACAGTATCCTGGAGGTCACAGGTTCAAATCCCACTGCTAACAGTTTTCTTTGTTCACTTTAAATATTTAGATTTTGACTGAAGTTGGCCATTCTTTGTCCATTTATAATATAAACAGTAACCAATGCTATATCATGCCTCAAATGGATATGGTATGTAAAATGAGAGAATAACGAGGATCCTGAATTGAATACTCTAAATCTAAAATGATCAGCTAAATCTCTTTTGGAGTAATGTTTGTGTGATCACAGGTAATAGATTTCGGGATGTAAGGCCCCAACAAAAGAAGAAAAGAACAAAAAACTAGTCTTGCCTTTTTAAAACCCTAACTCCCTAGGGTGTGTGGAAAACTGTATTAAAATTGGAGGATTGAGGACTGTCAGGGTTAATACATTACCAGGCATTTTCTGGCTTTTCAAACTTTAGCTTGAACGGCCTGCTGTAGGAAAAAGTTTCCTACCCACATTTTTTTCTTTAAAGTTTACACAAGTTTGGAGCTTCACTTTGCAGTCGGTTCGGGTGCAGGCTTAGGTTTGTACAAATGACGCTGTTTATAAACTTTGAAATAATATTTAAGATATTTTTCTATCAAAATAAAAAAAATATATGGAAATATTGTGACTCAAAATAGCAGTAAACAATGAGTACACAAAATAGCCACCAGATATTTTGTCAAATATGGTATGTATATATTTCACAACTTTGTATAATACTTGTACATATAATATTGGTGTTATTTTGGACTTAATAATTGGTTATGGGTAGCTACATAGAGCAATTATTGCCACATAGGCTGAGCCTGCTTGTAAATGTATAGAAAATAAAGTTCTGGACACCAATAAGTGCATTAATTAAAATTAATCTTTAATGCTCCATTTTCTTGTAGGGACCACTTTCTGATTGATGGCAGGCAGTAAAAGGAGTGATTGTATAATAATGCATTTATACTTTACCAATATAGTAATTTGACAGTTATGTTTTCTGGTAACTGTGTGAAAAAGATGAAAACACACACAGAATGTTTTCATGCTGAATGAAAATATGAAAGATTTGATTAATAATTTTCGATATTTACTTCTGTGGTGGCTCACCCAGATGATAATGAAACGAGTGATATGTTCAACCTGTTATTGAAATTTAAAGTTGCAAAGTAGTCCTGACTTGTGATTTGTTTGTAGAAGAACAAAATATATATATATGTATTTGGAGGAATATATGAACTGCCTTCGCATAAATTGCTTTCATTTTTGCATTTCTACAATTCCTGCATTTACAATTTTATTTGAACTCTTGCGTTTCGGATAGTAGTTTCTTTCACACTAAGGAAAATAGTGCTTTGACCAATGGGCATCGGCCAACCAAAGCTGAACCATTGCCTTTAAGTAACATGTTCTCTGATTGGCCAAGTGTACACAGGACTTGGACCCTGGCCAGAAATGAATAAGTATGCACATGGGTACCTATAACTCACCTTTTGTAGTTTAAGATAATTTTGGGATGTCATGCTCTGCACAGCATGCATTAACTGTAATCGGCAAGGAATGCTGAGAAAAGCAAATAAAATCATTACAACCAGAATTATTTCATCAGTTTTCAATAAACTCTTTGTGTTAGTTTGAAAGTTGTATTTCACATTCTGTAGACATAACAGGGGTGGGTTTCTTCAAAATGGGCGGAGTCGTATTTTTAACATTTGGGTGGGCTGTGTGTTATTTTGTTGTGGCAATTTTAGATCCAACCTCACAAAAATGAGTTGGACGTCGCCAGAGCCATTTTCTTGTTACAGGCCCCTTGAATAATGGGGAATCATTAGGAACTGTCAGTGTTTTCACCCATATAATTTCTGCATTCGTGCGGATGTCAGAACATGGAGGTAGGAAACGGGGTGATGAACCAAAAATTAAGAGTCAAGTGGTTTTTTTAATGCTCAAGAAAACTTACCAATACCAAAAAAATTACCCCAAGATTGTTTAAACCAAAGGAGGTGGAAATAAAACAACAAAAAACACCTTTGGAAACGGGAAATGTGACTTTTTGGCTAGGACAGGCAGATACTCGGATTTTCGACTGGAATTATTTGTTGAGATGACAAAAATGGTACGATTTGAAAAACTAAGGGATGGATGGCTGACCTTTATTATGATAATTATAGGGTGAAAAAAGTGACGCCGGGATGCAACAAATCGAAACTCGAATGTAGGCTTGGAGTTGGTTGTGGGAAATAGAGCCTGAAAGAAATAAATCTGGACCTCAAACCTAAATGCACCTCAAGTGCACAGACAATCTAATTAAAGTTAGACTCGATTCCGATTTTGAAACAAAAAAGCTGAAAATCACTGCAGCAGTCTTATCGTGACATAATGCCGTTCCCAACAATTTTGTTCCATTCTAAATGCCCAAAAGTTCATATTTTTTCTTGATTAGATTGAAAGACCAATCCCTGACCTCCGATCTAAAGTTGTCCCGAAACAAACGGTGCAGAAACAGTGTCAGCTTAGACTAATTAAAGACAGATTTTCGGGTAAAAAAAGCTAAAAATCTGTCACCAAGAGGAAGAATGCCACTTCCCTACAATTTTGGACCATTCTAAATCTCCTTATTGACACGATATTATTGGGCGTCAAAAGTGGACAACTAAAAATCTCAAATTCTCACAGACAAAAATCATGATGCTCCAAAAGTGGACAACCCCGTTTTCCCATTTCCTGCTAGCAGAAATTTAGATTTTAGAAGCAGCAACACCCGTTTTTTTAAATGTCAATTTTCTGCTAGCAGAAAATTGGGTTTTACTTTGCGACTTTTTTTGACGCCTCAAAAGTGGACAACTAAAATCCGTAATTTCTGTTAGTAAATATTCGGGTTCCATCGTTCTTGATCCAATTAATGTCAAACTTGACCAGTTACATCTCTGGACCAAGCCTCGTATAGGGTGTACAAATAATTTGGCCAATGGTCACCTTATGGTCAACAGTGGTAATTTTCTTCAAAATTTCGAAATGCTTCTTCTCCCACAGTCTTAAAGTCAAACTTTGTCAGTTAAATCTCTAGACCAAGCCTCGTATAGGGTGTACAAATAATTTGGCCAATGGTCACCTAATGGTCAGCAGGGGTAATTTCCTTTAAAAATACGAAATGCTTCTTCAATGCAGTCTTGATCCAGTTAATGTCAAAGTTCATTATTTACATCTCTGGACCAAGCCTGATATAGGTTGTACACAGAATTTGGCCAATGGTCACCTAATGGTCAGTAGGGGTCATTTTATTTTACTGAAACAGGTAAAATGATTTTTTGCCAACATTCACCTGATTTAAACGGATATCAGCCTAAATAGCCCTTTGAAAGGTTTGTCTGAACTGACTCGCACTGACCACAAGGTGACCATTGGTCTGAAATTGCCAAAGCATAAGTTCGGTTGAAAATGGCAAAATAATGTAAGAGAAGGGGCGTTTTGACATCAACTGACTCTTAGGTGACCTTTCATCCTAAAGTTTGACCTTCCCAGATAAAGTTCGGCCTTGGGAGGGATGCTTCTTACCCATTTTGACTTAATCGGCTCAAAAATTTAGAAGAAAATGCATTTTGTATGTTTCAATACAATGACCACTACTAACCACCTTTTGCCCAATTCTGTGAACACCCCATACAGTCCAGAGATGTAACCAAGTTTGACATAAAGACTGTGGGAGAAGAAGCATTTTGTAATTTTGAAGAAAATGACCCCTACTGACCATTAGGTGACCATTGGCCAAATTATGTGTACACCCTATATGAGGCTTGGTCCAGAGATGTAACTGACCAAGTTTTACATCAATTGGATCAAGAGCGAATGAATCCGAATTATTTACTAACAGAAATTACGGAGTTTTAGTTTTCCACTTTTGAGGCGTCAAGAAGAGTCGCAAAGTAAAACCCAAATTTCTGCTAGCAGAAAATTGAGTTTTTTTTAAAAGCCGGTGTTGCCATTTCTAAAAACCTAAAATTCTACCAGCAGAAAATGGGAAAATACGGTTGCCCACTTCTGACGCCCAATACAACCAACCATCTAGCAGGTGCCGCGCGAAGAGCGGCACAAGTCTGTAAAATTACTATTTTAGAGTAAATTACACCGATAAAATGGTGCTTGGGCGAAGTGGCATTTGGGCGAGGGGTTGAGGGCGAAGTGGAAAATGGGTGAACTGACTGTAAAACTTAAGCCATTGACTACGAATCATTTAAACCGAGCAAGCACTTTTGCGTGGAATTTTGGTGAACTTGGAAAAGTCACAAAACGAAAACCCAATCACGGAAAAATTTTCCATTTAGCTCAATCATTAAAAGATAATTCCACAAAATTGTCCTCACAGTTGTTCAGGAATTATTAAATAGCGCCATCTATCAAGAGAGGGCGCAACAACAGCAACACGTTTGCCATATCAACAACGCTGGAGATCCTTCGACGTGTTTTTATGCGGAGGATGCGGTCGATCGTGAACGGAAGTAAAATGCAAATAAAACAGTTTATTGAATGAATTTACACGTAACCCGAAAAAAATGGAGGCCAAGTTAAAAGATATAAACCGACGTGGACAGAATTTATCTGACGTAACATGCAAATATCTCGAGACTATGAAAATGTCGAATACGTTTGTCGTGTGTCACTGTCAGTCAGTCGTTTGACTGAGCGGTTTGTGTGAGAAACATGGAAGGTGTTCGAAGTAGGCCTACATCTACGTGCACCGCAGAGCAAGGATGTATCACTAGCTTCACCGTGAAATTGAAGGTAGTTTTATTTGTCGTGGCGGTTTGTTTGGTAATTGGATCAACAAGCACAACAAACGAAACACAGGTGGGTACAGCGTTTCTGTGATGAGGCATGTTTATGTTAGTTATTTCGTCCATCATGTTTGATTGTTTTTATTGACAATCTCCAAGACAATATAATTTACAGTGGACATGTTGGCCTATCAAAATTCAATCAAACTTAAAGAAAAAACAAACTAAAAACACATGGTACAATATTTTATCTGAGGGGTTGTTGAGGATACACAACAAAGCTGCAACTGCAAAAAATGTGCAACTTGTGCAAGCAGCTTATATCCGTGGTCCTCTAATCATACAAATTCACGAGTTAAAAATTAGGGCGATTGTGTTGTGTAGGTCCCCTCTAGTTTTGATCAAAATAGAGTCAAGGGTATTTTTTCTCATTCCAAAATGACTTTTTTAACCTAAAGCAGACTTCTCTTAATTCTTTTGACATCTTTTTAAAAAAACTTTGAACAGTTTGCAATTTTCTTACGCGCTTTACGGCAGTTGCCATGTGAATCAACGCAGTTTTGCGTGTTTACTGTGCGTCGCGGTGATCACCATCTTTTATTTTTGAGTTGCGTTTTGTCGTCTTCATCGCCGCTTTACCCCAAAATTTCCCGCAAAAACTAAAAGCCTGCCCTTTATCAACGCCACGGCATACTTGTTGGTTTGTAATGTCGCTAACTTAACTAGTTTGGCAATTCCATTAACCTAAAAGTGGATCTATAGGGAACAGGGCCCTACACTACACAATCGCCAAAATTAGTAGGCCTACAAAGTCAAATTGCACATGAAGTGTTGGAACGATTTTACTTTAACCCTAACCCTCCAGGGTATTTTGGCTAGAATCCTGCCAGATTGCATACTTTGTCACATTGACTTGTGTGCAGAGTGCAGCAAGGTGAAGCTGTCAGCACAGATGCACTGTGCTGCGTCTGGCAGGGTTAGGGTTAATACCCCCACCAAAATCGGTCAGGAACACCAAATCTTGGAAAATAACCATCCATTTGTGTTCAGAATTGTATAAATACTTGGCACAACCTCTAATTTTGATAATTTTGTTGGGACATTTTAGTGCAATATAGGGGAAGAAAGTTTGTGTTTTCTGTGTTAGAAGTTCTTGGCACCATGTAGGCCAAAAGTCACTCAAAGTGTTCACATACATGTTGATTTCTTCCTCATTTTTGTACAGATTTTGCTGACATAAATCTTGAAATAACAGGTTGTGCCACATGTTTAGACAGTTGTAATCAATGAGGGTTGGTTATTTTCCAAGATTTTGCTGTTCTTGACCGATTTTGGTGGGGGGTATTATAGTACAATCTTTCCGAAGTGTTACATACATGTAGCAGACAATGTTGGGCTAGAGCCGTGTTTCCATTGGACTTATTTTTGTCAATCTACTGCAACTTTTCTGTAGAATGACAAAATGAAGTCTAATGGGGACATGGTAAACTAATGCCAACTTACTGTGACCGTGATGTAAAGCCATAGAGCAAGAGTATTAGGCCGAAAGCGGTCACGGAAGATTGTCAGCTGCGGAAAGTCATCAGGGACGATAAAAACTCCAATGGAAACAGCCCGCACTCTAGAACTATACTGCGACCATGCTGAAAACCAGTGTAAACAATGGAACTTCCTGTATTTGACAATGATGCCATTTAAAGAAAATGTACTAGACTAGACATCTCTTTGCGTCGACGTCGACGCATCCGGTATATAGCTGACTATCCAATGCAATTTTAGCTTGCGAAAAATTACGCTAAGTTTTCGCGTCTATCTCGTTTAGGTCAAAGGTGATTGTGCACAGTGCCCACAATGTGTGACATTCTGTCAAGCTCGCAAGGCAAATCAACATTCTGTCATGGTTATAAAAGTCCAAGTGGGAATGCTCGGTAGAATTATGTGAAGGCATGTCGAGGTAAGTTTCTGTGATGCCGCGGAAGAAAAAGTCCAATGGAAACACGGCTTAAATTGGGAAATTCAGACATTAGCATGACTATATTTAGCTGACAATTTATTTTGCACTGGCAAAATGCTCTAAAACAATGTTTTGCCAGCAGTTTTCTTAGGCTAATTATCCAAGTCTTTAATTAATTGTTGTTGACAATGTTGACAAAATGGTTGACAATGTCATTAGCCAACTGTACACCGCAGGGTCACTCATCTGTTCGTGTCTATCTCTGTGAATGACATTCAGTATTTAGGGGGCAAGAAAGTTGCATGTATTTGATAGAATGTATGTGATGGCCAGATATGGAACTCCTGCCATGCCTGCTAATTAGCTCATTTCCAATTCAGTTTGCCAGATTGCATTTGGTGGTTGTTTTTTACAATTACAACATATTATGTATTACTACCATGATTACTTGAGCCAGTTGCATTCTATATCTGTTATTAACAGCAGCTGCAGTATCTATAGTCATTAATAATTAACCCTAACTTCCTAGGGTGTGTGGAAAATCATATTAAAATCTGAGGATTCAGGACTTTAATAGACATGTGCCACTTGTCTGGGGACAATTTGCACAGCTGTGCAAGTATTGCATATAGATTAGACTTTGAAATTTGGGTAATTCTGTACATCGTGGGAAATGAGTTCAATGACTAAATGCATGCTTAAATGTAGCAAGGAACCAAAAACCGTTTGGGGAATATCTTTATTGGTTGCATAGATTTCATAGCATTTTATTTGGAAATTAATCCTAACCCTGCCAGACGCAGCACAGTCCATCTGTGCTGACAGCTCCACTTTGCTGGACTCTCCACACAAAGCAATGTGAGAAAGTGTGCAATCTGATGCGTCTGTCAGGGTTCTAGCAAAAATACCCTGGAGAGTTATATAGGGTTCTACAAAAGGTATAACCAGACCATATAAAAGTATTTGTAATCGGGTAGGCCATAAGACTAATCCACAGCATGTAAAATTACAGCCCAAATTCCTCTGAAATGTACATAATTCTGTTACAGTGGAATTGCCCATTTATGTACTTAGCCTGTATGATGCTATTTCAGATTTTTTTCAGACAAACAATGCAATTAGGGAAGGAGGTGCGATTTATAAATGTAAAAACCAGAGTTGTAATCAAGTCAGTCACAAGTCCGTCACAAGTCCGTCACAAGTCCGTCACAAGTCCGTCACAAGTCCGTCACAAGTCCGTCACAAGTCCGTCACAAGTCCGTCACAAGTCAGATCAAAAGCTACATGGGATGAACAATGACAAAGGAATGCGTTTTTTAAATAATGTGTTTGAATAGCTTGTAACATGGCTTGAGACCAGAATTGACTTGTGGTGACTTTTGATGACTTGTGATTGACTTGATTACAACTCTGGTAAAAACCTCTAAATACTTTGTTCCAGGTCAGAGGTCATGCTTTGGGCATTCCACCTGTAGCAGATAGGTCTCTGGTTGCCATAGTGAAGGAAGGACAACAACTTGCCATCCACATTAGTTCAGAGACGAACGCGATTGCAGACAGGACCACAGATAGAACAATGCCGTCCAAAGAAAGTGAACGTGTCTGGTCAGAAAATAGAAGTCCGCAACCCCAAAAAGTCAAACTGAAACGGACGTCTGGTGAAAACCAGCCAAACGTGAAGATGTCCGCCATAGAAATGTTGCATTTACTTAAGAAAGGCCAAACACCCGAACAAGCTAGAATTTTGAAATCCCAACTAAGGGACACATTTTTTAGCGGGGAAGGCGGAAGGCCGTTCATAGATTTATTCCTAGGTAGAAATGTGAAGGGAGATACAAATTACGATCTGTCAGAAAAGCTTAACCCTGGAAGGCAAAATAGTCCATCAAGGATGAGAAGAGGCAATCAGAAAAGTCCTCCAGCTTCCAACAATAATGGTTCGAATTTGACAGATGAGATGCCATCTGTGCAACTGCCGACTTCCGCTTCAACCAAAACTCTTACAAATAAAGGCCAAACCACATTGCCACTAGTCCCCATTCCGTCTTCACCAACTTCAGAAGTGACATCAACAACAGCACCATCAGACTTCATTCCGGACAAAACTTCCATTCAACTCACTTCCGAGCCTGCAGCCCCAGTCACCACTGAGCCTGATTTTTCTAATACTTCCCCTTCAAATATAAAGACAAGTGCTTACCCTCAAGTATTGCAGACGTCCAAGCTTCCCACAAGTCCACCAAAAAGTACAACCAAGGATTATCAAACTACCACACTTTCTGATAATTGGTCACCTTCACTCACTAGCCCGCTACCAGCGACAAACAGAAGCACCCCGCCCGGGTCTAAGATCCAGGAGGTTCAAGAGAGGACTTCGGGCAGTGAGTGTGCCAATGGCAACTGTAATCAAGGAACAAACGATGTGTACTGGGCATTCGGTAGCCTGCTGACCGTACTGCTGCTTCTGACGGCATGCGTGCTGTACACGGGGCTCTGGAGGAAACGTAATCACATGTCCAACCCCATCAGTGATGTCAGCTGCCACGCCCAGGCCAGTCCTTCGAAGAAAGGCAAAACCGATATGAAAGGTAACAGAGGCTTGATCTTAAGAGTTAAAGGTTGGTTCATCTCCCGAAGGGGAGATGAGTTGGTCTCACCAATGGTGGAGGTTACCCCACCTGGGTCTAGAAAGGTCTAAAAATTGGGATAATTTCTTTGGTATCTATTGAAGATTTATTCTCTATTTAGATCTGGACGCAGAAAAACCAGAAGGGTGGTAGGGCTGGCAACCTAAAATGTGGCCAACCCCACCACCTCTGTTGTAGCCCTTTACCTAGAGTGGCTTTTAGCCTTGTATTGGGTGACTTCCATTAAAATACAAAACAAAACTACTCAACTGTGAAAGTGAATTTCATGGCACTAGTAGTTGTTATATTTAAATATTGCAGTGTTCGCTGTTCCCTATCAATTCCCTGGCTTTGACTCTAATCTGTCTGAGCAGTAACAGTAGAGGGCAGTGCAACCTGGCAATAAGAATCAAGTGTAGGCACGTACAATGCAGAAACCGAATCATGCACAAAAAAGTTGAGTCTTGCATGTCATGCATGTGTACATCTCAGATCCAGGAGGTTCAAGAGAGGACTTCGGGCAGTGTCCCACCAGTTTCTAAGTGAACATGCTGAATGGGCACGAAACTGCCTTATGCAATTTTCAACTCGAAGGCAGTCCAAATATCTTTCTAACATTTCGTTGTATGGAGCTTAGACACCCTATTTTTTAATGTTATGTGCAAGCAATTAATGAATAAATTGGACACTTTAATTGTTTTCAAATCACAAAATATTTGGATCGTGTTTCCAAATTCCTTTTCAAAACCTTGGATGCCAAGTTTCAAGAAGGCATGCCAAAAAGCCTGTTGCGATTTAAAATCATTTCCGATTTACGGACTCAAACAATACCAGTGTGAGTCTATTTACCTGATGTCAGTTTCAAAAAACTAATCTCATCTTTATAAAGAGTTTGCACAATAACCATAGCGATTTGCATTGTTACACCACTCGTTGCTTAGCAATACTACTGGTACTCCTTCTTAAGACACATCTTAGCACTTCAAATTGAGATCTCCAATTCTCTGAATCCTTGCTTCGAAACGAGAGCTCATTTCACCCACTGACAATACAAAGCTTGCTTAAAGCTCAAAAAATTTGGAGGAGTGGAGCGGAAAAACACTGCTTACTTTGTAAATTTTCTTTGCTTGCCCTGATCCCCATTGCAACAGAACTTATTAAGAAGAAACTGTGTCACATCAAGAATCTCAATAGCTCTCCCCTGTCATCATCCGGCAAGGCTCATTCCAGCAAGCACAACGGCAGCACCACCAACAGCAGCAACGGCAGGGCAAGCAACCGACACCGATATGACAGACTCCCCCTACTGGTGGGAGATGACGAAGAAGAGGAATTCTCAAAGGAATGGGGTCTGCAGACAAACGAACATAGTGTGTGATTCAATTTTTGAGTAAATAAAAAAAATTAGAATGAGCACAATTTTTTTTTTAACTTTTTTTTTTTTTACTTTTACTTTTTGGAAATTGTTATTAAACAATCTCCAAATATATTGAAAGGGTTTATAAAGAGTACCGTTCCTGACAAATTGTCAAAAATTGATGAGTTTTGGTGTTAGTGGTGTTAATATCTTCTGATATTGAGCACCTGCTAATAATTATATTTTTTGGATTCCAATCAGCCAGCCAATCCGGCAAGCTCAGTGGTCGAGTGGTGAAGACATCTGCACTAGTAATCAGGAGGTTGTGGGTTCTAGTCTCGCCCGAGTAAGCCTATCAATTTTCACTTGAGCAATGCTAAACACGTACTGTTTAAATCTCACAAATTTATGACCTTCCAAAAATTGTTTTAGTTCCTTATTTTTTTCTTTAAAAAAACAAGTTGAAATAGTTGTACAAGAATTTTAAGTGCCTTTTAGAATTTAAGCCTTCTCACATTGAAAAAAACAACCAGATATTTGTATCAAAAACTAATGTGCTAACATTCAATATGAATACTAACCAGGTTTTGTTTTGTGGACGGTCCCAGAATACACTGTTGATAAATTCTAGATCTTCCCTCAATTTAGAATAATTACTCTTAGATAATGTACAGTATACATGCAATTTAACATCCAAATGTGAGATTGTAAAATGTAATATGCCAGTAACTATTTTAATGAAACTAAATAGATTGACAAAAAGCTGTTGTGTGGAAAAAACAAATAATTAAACAAAATAGGTTTTAGAAGTTTTTTGGTCACTCAGGAAAATGACTTGAATGCAGTTTTAAGAGTGTTCACCAGGGGCAGAAAAAATTTGCTTAGCATAAAAAAATCTTCCTTACCAACCGGATTTCAGCTGTTTGTGGAGCTTGAAAATTACATGGAGTTTGGGCTTATGACCCGTTTTTACTAAGCGAGACTTTCTCGTGCAAATTGTTGTGCTTAGCGGCTCCAGGAAATTGGCCTCCGATTGTCCATGAGCAGACCTAGCACTGTAGTAATGAAAACATAAAAAGTACCATTCCGGCTGCAGTTATTCTCACACATTTTGGCAAAGAATTTAGAAGGAAGGTACAAAAATACACAGCGTGCCCGCATGTACTAATTTTGTCGCATCCGGTCACAACTACCGTACAGTTCTCCAAATCGGCATTATGCTCCGTAGTGATGTCTGGCTTGGAGAAAATCTGATACGTCCATGGTTCATTGAAACTGTCAATTAGTGAAGTAAATAAATGGACCATCTGATGCGTTTAACCAGCATAAAAGAAACAAGATCATCCTTCCCAGGGGGTGGAGCTATAAGTGTTGGTACAGGGGGGTGGAGGGGCTGCATTTTAATTTGTGTCAATTAGACATTAATTTTTTTTCTTGAAATGATAATTCCAGCAACGAGAATAATTCTATTCTTCTGTATAATACATGTACATGTGGGTTTAGAAAACAGTCAGATATTTGATATGCGCAAATGTAGATAAAATCTTTACAATTATCTCATAAGCATTAATATATAGGTAGATAACCATACCTCAGTTCAGATGCATGCCACTCACAATGTTTTTCCCCCACATAATAGTTTTGTGCTAAACCAAGTTTGTGATAATGAAAAATACAATTTTAGTAACTTGTTATAAACCTTTGTGGAACTGCAACTTTTGAATATAAAATACAACTGGAAGGTATTTAAGTTTTCATGCACGTTACATGCATTTTGGGTTGACTGGCAAGTTTGATCACGCCTGTGTTCATGCATGGAGGAAGGAAGGTTTCTTTCTCCGTGGTTCATGTAACAAAGGGATTGGTTATCATGAGCCATTTCCCAAACTGGGGTTTAGCTTCAGCCCTGGCTTATGATTTTAAGCCACCGACTTCATGTTTGTGTGGCATCTAAGCCAAAAATATATGCAAGCCAGAGCCGAAGTTTTTCTGTTAAACATTTAATACCTAGTCAGATTCTCTTGTGGATTGTTTGACGATAGTTAAAAAGTCGTATCCTCATTGAGTGATCCCCACAATGTCGCTTCCCAGGTTGTATCGTAAAATTGGGCGTGATCCCTGGCTATACGGCATCGTACACGTGAGTTTATGACTTCTGACTAGCGCCCCCGAACAAAGACACTGACAATTTGGGAGACCGCCAACATAGGGCAAGATACATGTAGCTCAGTTGGTAGAGCGCCGGTACGGTATTCCGGAGGTCGCAGGTTCAAATCCCGCTTCTGCCAGTTTTCTTTGTACACTTTGAAAAGAAGCATGTCAGGTTTTTAGAACAGTTCTGGAGTCGCAGAGAGAGACAGAGTCTATATCACTCCGTACATGCCAAATTTTTATACACTTTTAGTTCACATATTCCAAAAGAAATTTCTCCAATTGCTGTTTATTTTTTTTATGTGTAATCACTTAATGGTGTGATGTCTTTCAGTGTACATTTTGTATACATGTATTTTAATGACTCTTCCAGTCTCAAATTATTTCTCACAGAACAAATTTGGTATGGATATTTAGTGGAAAAAAATCATAATTGTCGTCACTTTCACTTATGGAAGTTAAAGTTGATTGAAGGCCAGCTAAATTTGTTTTAAATGTGTGTGCAAGTTTGACGAGAATATTTTATTATTTAAACATTTCTAATGCTTTCTTTATGCACCTGTTTGCAAATATATGTAAATTCATGCAGTTGTTTACATAAAGTTTCTTTGTAACAATATCGACCAGGATGTGTAAAAGGACAAGTTTGGCATCGTCGGAGAGTTTCATTTCATTTGAAAGAAGCTTCCTGTGTCTCTGCTAACTAATCTCTTAGAGGCTGGGAGCTTTAAGCATTTGGGCAGGTTTGAAAGAAGTTAGAATTGTATTTGTGGGTGGGACATGGCACTCTTTAAGTTGTGTTTTATCCTAGGGGTGGGGTGTAGTGGGGGGTCGAGGTGAAAGGTGCCGTTACCACCCCCAAAATAAAGGTTGGATTCTACAACATTTGTAAACATCTCCAAAAAGAAATTGGGCCTCTCTCCTCCACCCCCAAATAGAATTTTGTGTAGAACTTTACATATTTGGTATATTGTGACGGAATGCTGATCCTAATTCTTAAAAATTGAAATTGTGCGGTGATTTATTTACCGAATGATTTTGGTTGCCAGAACAAAAATGATCACATTGTTTAACGTTAAACTTGTGGGCCTAAAGACCCAATCTTTAATATCTGTTGCAAACAACTCTGTTATCAAGTTTAAAAAAATAACATCGTCAAGCTTGGCAAAGAATCAGTCTTTCAAATTTGTATGTGCCATATTCCAGTTAGAGTTTACCGTGTTAAAAGTGGACAGACATGTGTATTATAAACCTCATTTTCCTGAAAAAAAATCTGATGTTTCTACCTGGACTGGGCAATTAATAAAAATAAATTTGGCAGCTTTTCCACGACTGTTTGATCTAGAACTGAGCTGTCTGGTGATTTTTTATATGTACCGTGTATTGTGCGACAATTAAAATTTTAATAAATATTTATTCCAAATTTGTTTGGTGTGATTTTGTAAAAGGTTCATTCGCTCCTTCACCTGCAATTGACTTGATTACATCTCTGTTACTGACATGAAAAAAAAAAGAATCTGACAAAACACAAACGAACCTGCAGAAACATGAAGTATTTTAATCAACCATCAAATGTCAAGCTCATATTTACAATTTAAAACACTGACAGGTATGTTAATGATGTACGTAGTAATAACTTAATGATTGGGCATTAGTTACGCACTAGTGGTTAGCATTTCCGGACTGGAAACTCAATCCCCTGTATAGTAATTATGCTGGTATTACAGTTATGTTGGACAGATGTTCATTATTAACGTGGGCCGAGTATCGATTTTAACCACAACGGAAATAATTGCAAAACGAGGGATAACAGACACACTTTTGAAGTGAATGCCATTATTAGCATTACACAATATACCAACAGCTGGTTAGGACCTCAAAGGGGTAACATTGTCTGACACCCAACTGGGCTACCCCAAGATTGGTATGGTTGGAAAGATCAATAAAATGTACAATATAACAGAGTACATGACCATCCTTTGAAAATGCACCGTTTGTCTGAAAATCATTCACAAAAATACTTTTGCGGATGAAAGTTTGGTTGGGAAAAAGATGGACTGTTGCCAACCTGACAATGGACGTAGTTTTTTTCAAACAAATGGCGCACTTTTACTCTAATTTGTCCTTTCAACATATTCATTTTCAGGGATTATTACTCATTTGGTGTCACATCAAAATGTGCAGTGTAATGATAACAGAACAAGAGTGACATCCCCTAGTTATGATATTAACCTTGTGTACGGATGACACAAATGGCACAAAAAAGTGGCACCAGGCCGGATGACGCCATATGACGCTATTTGTGCAGTTTAAATCCATTGTTGGATTATTGTGTATGTTACGTTTGACTGCACAAGCACACTGTGTCCGTTTCGTTTGGCTGCCAGAGCCGGCGCGACACCCCGGCGCCTCCTGTAAATAACCGTACTTAAGGGGTTTTAAGGGCTTTTGCAATCATCAAGTTATCATCATCGTCGTCATATAGCAGAGTTGTGGTCGAGTCCCTGCAAGTCCTTTCGCAATCCCAGTCAAAAGTCCTTTCATAAAGCCGGTCACAAGTAACTGGATGAACAATGACAAAGCAATGCTTTTGTTAAAGTCATTTGAATAGCTTGTGATTGGAATTAGGACTGGGAGGGCTTGTGAAGTTGTGATGGACTTGCAGGGACTTGTGATGGACTCGACTACATCCCTATCATATATAGGCCGTGTTCATCTAACGCATAGGTTGACTGATGTGGCCCTCATCATCGATATGTCATCTTGAGGCGATGCTAAAGTTGAAAAATTGTTTTCTCAAGTTAATTTTTGTTATATCCTTTCTGTGCTTTTCAACAAATTTGATGTTTTTTTTTCTTCTAAGAAATGTTCAAATTGTATCTTTTATTTTAACAAAAAAACAAAAACCCACTTTTTATATTTTGGGTATTTGGAAGCCTTCGCAAGAAGAGTTATTTTGGAACACGCACAAAATAATACACCCTCTGAAAACTGAATTATATGTAATTCGAATTTGTAAAAGTAATCATCCAAAATGTTGGAATATTTTTCGTTTATCTCATTAAAAAGTGAATAACTTTTTTTATTGTTTTAAAAATGTACAAATTTTTCAGGATGAAAAGATCACGGACAGTGTACACGTATCTTTAATGGTTGGTAATAACCATAATCTACCACCCCATGAAGTTACTTTGCATGAAATTAATTAGTTTTTCCAATAAATCAATAAGCATTCTATTTGTAAAAAATAAATTAAAAGAGTGTTTTTCAGTTTCTAAACACTGCCAAAAATGGTTTTCTTAAAATAAGAAAAAAAAATTGTCTTATTTCAAGAACATTTTTCTTGAAATACGAAATATTTTCTTATATTAAGAAATGTAAGAAAATCTTTTTTGGCAGTGTATACACTCCAACATGCATACTCTATACTGTACACTAATGCGGCAGAATTGGTATTTTAAGGTTTCACAAAGTGATACTTTGGGCTCATGACAGACAGGACGGTGAAGTGGTATTTTCACAAAGTGACTCTAACTCCATTACTGTTACACACGAGAAGTGTCACTTTTTCAAAGTGCTTCCTAATTTCTTTTTAGGAGTATTTTACTTGTTAATAGTTCAAAGATATTTTTCATAAATATCAATGCTTCTGAACTATGTAAGCATAAAGGAATTCCCTTTTTGAACTTGAAATAAGGAAAAGTGTACTATTCACAATTCAAAAATGTTCAAGCTATTTTCTGACATGCAAGGGCACTGTTGCTATGTCAATCAAGGTACTCACTACACAGTTTAGGCACTTACAAATTTTGACTTATTGCAGCAGTCTGTATGTTCACTTTGTTTACAATCATTTTTAAAAATTTACCCCAGGGAAAAGTGAAGAAAAAAAATTTCATATCTTATGCGCAGATCAGCTTGACATCCCTTGCATGACATCATTCCTGTGCTCATGAATATGTAAATCAATAGCATAAAATTCAAGAGATTTGCATAAACATCTTTAGAATAGAGTACCGAAGTCTGATGTCAGTTGGCACGACAACTGGCTCCAAAGAACTGTAGATTTCGACTGTTCCTTTGTTAACAGCCAGTCATGCAAACACATTGACACAAAATAACAAAAGTATTCTGGTTCCAAACATTGCATTGACGTCATCACTTCGGTACTCTATGGCACACCAAAGGTTGAAGGTGATGGTAAATTGGGATGTACAGTTCTATGATAAAATTCCATTTCATACAACCTTAAATTCCAGGGGTGATTCCCCAACTTGAGCCATTGTCCCACCCTCGAACAAAGACACTGACAAATTAGGGGACTGTCAACATAAGATATTGGAACTCAATTGGTACAACTCGGGTATTGTAATCCGGAGATTGTAGGTTCACATCCCACCCTTGACAATTTTCCTTGTTGAGTTTTGACTCATGACTACAACGGGAGAGCTGCTTGTACTGCAGATACAGCGTCCATGAAATCGTTCATTTCGGCCGCTCCTTCGCCCTGGGTCTGACTCCAACGACGCAACATCTCAACAACTTCCTGCTGACACGAGCTCCTTACATCCTCAAACTAAAGACAAAATAAAATTGCTTTGTGGAAATAAATGTTACCTGGAAGCACTTAACGAGCAGAAAGTCATACTATCTTTCTAAATTACAAGCAAAAAAATATTTTTTCTGAATAATCAATTCACTGAATAATCCATTTTTGGTTTTTAACATTTTTACATTTAAAAAGCCATATTCTAAAAACTCAATTCAATCTCGAAATATTTTTGGGGTGATTTCATTTTTGAACTCAAAACATCATGTGTACAGTTCACAATCTTTGAGCTTCATTCTTTTTTTTAACAAAGGTGTCAAGACTCCAACTTCAAAAGGTTATAGCAGGACCTAGGAAAGAGTTGATTGCATGATCATGCATGTATTTTCAAGAAATACCATCATCTCAATTTTCAACTTTTTTGCTATTTTCCACTTTTTCCTATTTTCCACCTTTTCTTATTTTCTGGTACCTGGTCACATATATGCCACTCTGGAAAAAAATCATTTAATTATATCAACAGCGCCTCAGGTAGATTAACTAGTCAAATTAAATGCTGACTGCAAAAAAGAAAGAAAAAAGAATTACAGTAGAATGTTAACTCCAGTGGCCGTTCGTTATAGTGAATAATGGTATGTATTGAATACAGTGGAATCGCTATAATGAACACTGCTATACCGAACATTCGGCTATAACGGACACCAACCTTGGCTCCCAAATTTTGTGTACAAAACCTACCGAACAACGGACGGCCGCAGCTTTATGTTGAAGAGTGACAGGTGGCTATTATTTCCCCAAGGAATAGAAGGGAAAAGCCAACTGTTGCTTTAGAATTTGGTAAGCTTAAAAAGTGTGAACATGTAATTACATAATTTCATGGGCGGCACATGTTCAAAGTCATCCTTAAGCAACCGCCAGGGCGTGCAGGGTGACGTTTAAAAGAACGGACGCCATGTTGAAAAATCGCTATAACGAACGATTGCTATAACGAACAAAATCTGTAGATCCCGTGATATTTGTTATAGCGGCGTTCCACTGTACATCAATATGTTATTATACAAATAATGAATGTTTATGAGTGCGATGGTAAGAATAATTTCATGAGGTGACAGATTGAATGTTCCATTCCACGAGGCGAAGCCGAGTGGAATGGGACATTCCATCTGTCACCGAATGAAATTATTCTTACCATTGCACGAATGTGAAACATTCATTATTTGTTTTATACAACGCCTGAATAAATCCGACAGATTGCATGCATGGATTTCTTGGTGTAACGTTACAACGTGCCGTTTACCTTCTCAGTCCCGCATAAAACCGCGAAATTTTTTTTTCGAGTTCCGAATCAGTTAAAGCTTCAATTGTTGTTCCTGCGTGTCTTGCAAATTCATCTAATCGTTTCACTGCATATTTGATGTGTCTCTTTGTATTTGGAGTGTCAGCATCGCCTACGAGTTCCAATATTTCGTCGTCTGTTAGAACAAACCGCAGCAGTTCGGGAAACTCGGCCGCCATGTTGTGTGAATGACAGCCCTGTTGTAGCGCCACCATAGTGACCGTGAAATTAGGGAAGTTCTTTTGGTTCTATCAATGCACGCGCACCGTTTGATAGAACCATGTGATAGAACGTTTTGGGCGGTGCGGGTTCGCGTCGTGTGATGGGTCGAATAATTCACTGCATGTGATCGACGATCCACCAATCGGATGGCTGGGATTTATTCAGGTGTTGTATAAAACCAAATGTTGGGTATAGTAGTGTTCATTATTGCGAATACCTACTGTAGCCTTCTTGAAACATGGTGGACTCAACAGGCGGGCGCTATTTGTGGTGCTATTTTCTCAATAAGCCGTTGGTAAAAACTGTGAAAATGTTTGCTTTTCAACATGAGTGGGATCTTCAATGAAAGTGGACTGGCAGATTTTTAACCTTCACTGGGAGTGGACAAGCAGATTTTTAATCTTTGCTGGGAGTGGACAGGCAGATTTTTAATCTTTGCTGGGAGTGGACAGGCAGATTTTTAATCTTTACTGGGAGTGGACAGGCAGATTTTTAATCTTTGCTGGGAGTGGACAGGCAAATTTTTTTAATCTTTGCTGGGAGTGGACAGGCAAATTTTTTTAATCTTTGCTGGGAGTGGACAGGCAGATTTTTAATCTTTGCTGGGAGTGGACAGGCAGATTTCTAATCTTTGCTGGGAGTGGACAGGCAGATTTTTAATCTTTGCTGGGAGTGGACAGGCAGATTTCTAATCTTTGCTGGGAGTGGACAGGCAGATTTTTAATCTTTGCTGGGAGTGGACAGGCAGATTTTTAATCTTTACTGGGAGTGGACAGGCAGATTTTTAATCTTTGCTGGGAGTGGACAGGCAGATTTTTAATCTTTGCTGGGAGTGGACAGGCAGATTTTTAATCTTTGCTGGGAGTGGACAGGCAGATTTCTAATCTTTGCTGGGAGTGGACAGGCAGATTTTTAATCTTTGCTGGGAGTGGACAGGCAGATTTTTAATCTTTGCTGGGAGTGGACAGGCAGATTTTTAATCTTTGCTGGGAGTGGACAGGCAGATTTTTAATCTTTACTGGGAGTGGACAGGCAGATTTTTAATCTTTGCTGGGAGTGGACAGGCAGATTTTTAATCTTTGCTGGGAGTGGACAGGCAGATTTCTAATCTTTGCTGGGAGTGGACAGGCAGATTTTTAATCTTTACTGGGAGTGGACAGGCAGATTTTTAATCTTCACTGGGAGTGGACTGGCAGATTTTTAATCTTTGCTGGGAGTGGACAGGCAGATTTTTAATCTTCACTGGGAGTGGACAGGCAGATTTTTAATCTTCACTGGGAGTGGACAGGCAGATTTTTAATCTTCACTGGGAGTGGACAGGCAGATTTTTAATCTTTGCTGGGAGTGGACAGGCAGATTTTTAAACTTCACTGGGAGTGGACAGGCATATTTTCAATCTTTGCTGGGAGTGGACAGGCAGATTTGTAATCTTTGTCGGGAATGGACTGACATTATTAATTTTGGATAAAACCATGCCACTTGGCAAACTCCCAAGTTGCAATGAGATGAATGTTCTCAGCACCTGATGCCCAATCTAGTTTTGCTTACCTGCGATGATGTGTTGCCATGACGACACTGCCTTAGAGGAGGCAATCCCAAGATGTCTTGCCTGTTATCCTGCAGCAGAGGATGAAGCTGTCAAATGAGATGTCATTGAAAAGATGCAGCAAGAAAAGTTAGTTCGGGTCAGGATTTTATTATAAGAGGTAAAAGGACCAGAGTTGTAATCGGAACTTATATCCTAGATTTATTTTAAATTAACGATTAACTATATCTTTTAAAATATTTATAACATTAAGATATTGTAACTGTGCAAGTCTGCATGCCCTCTTTTTTTAAATGTTCTTAATTCTTTGTTTTATGGTGATGTTTATTATGTATGTCTCCGGTTTTTACTAAGTTCTATTTGTATCGGGTTTTTAACTTTAATTTAATTTTAATACTGTATTTGAAATGTTTGTATGTACCCCCAGGGAGAACAGTTCACTGATAACTGATGGGGCTACCCTGGTAAAACAATACGAAATAAATAAATAAACTAAAGAAATCAATTAATATATAAATAAACTACACTGGCTGGCTGTATGGATGAAATTAGTTTGATAATCATCTTATAATCATCTTGATTGAAGATTTGGGGGGCACTAATAACAAGCGAGCAGGTATAAAAGTAACAAATTGGTCCATCAGTGCACAGGGCAGGTTTCAAAGATGGTCAGTATTTGACTGCCGGTTTTTTATCTTTATAATCAGAGCCTAATGTCAAGCAGCTACTAAGCATAAAATCTTGCTTAACAAATTTACATGCCGAGCGAAAATCCGCCGTGAACCAGTCACATGTCATTTACTTCATGTGCCATTTTAGCTGGTAACCTTTTTTTGCGCAATTTTTGTCTGTGCTTAGCAAAGTAATATGCTTAGAAGCATCATGTGAATGGACTTGAAGCTTCACAGGCCAAACCACTAGAATCAAGACAGACTTTAACCTCTTGTGTCTGACTGTTATTGATGGGGGGGGGGCTGGTTCATGTATGCCAAGAACGGGCTGTGCAGCCAAGCGTACATGCAAACAATAGACACGACACTGAATAGTGTGGTCCTATATATCGCACTTGGAGCCCCCCCTTCTTTCGTGAATGAATGCTTTCGTGAATGAATGTAAATGAAAACTTTGCTTGAAAAAGCTCCATCTATTTATTACACTCCCATTCAAGAGCAATATAGTTGAAACATGAATAATTTGAGCACGCGCAGGAATGCGTGGCAATGGCCGTCGTCTATATTCAAGAGGTGAACAGACTTTGGCGACTGCAACATTTTTTGAGTCGACTCCCGATTCGTGATTGATTTTATGGACGGAACAGCTAGCTCTGTGAAATGCCACACCAAGTCTTTTCAGGGAATTTGCAAACTTTACTCTTAACCCTGTGAGCTGTGCGAGCACAAAAATCACGAGCTTCTTCCATGGGGTGATTTTGGAAGGCACATTTGTTTACGCGTTAACCCTAACCCTCCTCCATCCTCCAAAATCCTCATGGTGGTTTTGGAGGATTTTTGAGGATTGAGGAGGAATGGTGATTGAAGCACCGGAGGATTTTGGAGGATTGAGGAGGAATGGTGATTGAAGCACAGGAGGATTTTGGAGGATTGAGGATGGTTCCTAGCAATAAGGGCCTAGGGGGTTAATAGGGTTAATACAATGTTTTTTGCACACAATCTTTTCTCTAATGGTCTAAATAGATGAATAGGGGTCCTCTGGACATACACACAAAAGATTTAAATATGAATGGAATAGACCGACGGCTTCATATGGAAATTAGAAAACGAAAAAAATGTGCCTTCCGAAATTTCCACGCGGCAGCTCGCAGGGTTGGAGTCGGTGACTTTTGGGATAATCAGGCAGTGCCGGAAATCTGCTGCACGAAAGCAGAAATTGGCTACTTTAAGGAGTTGACGCCTGAAAAAAAATGGAATTGGAATTCCGATTCCAATGTTGGAATTGACTCCTGCAAGGAATCGCCCAGGCCTGAAAATCTCTCTTTTGATTTACATCATTCCTGACGCAAATTCTATCTTCTCACATGTAGCTTAATCTTACCTTCTTGGTGATGTCTTGACTGTTGTCATGGTGATCTTGCTGCTCAGTAGCTTCTAGTTTCTCCAGTTCTTCTTCCTTCCGTTCAAGTAATCTGTTTGAAACCAAGACAGCAATTACCAAAAACAGCTCCAGTAAATAGCTTTCTCTACTAATTATCTGCTGTAAAGCACCCCGAACCAAACAACGTCATTTTTTTCAAGGTTAATTTTTTTCTCTCCGAAATTCTCAAAGTTGAAAGCCAATATCCAATAATATATTCTTTTGTAATGTGTCTACAATCCCCCCCCCCAAAAAAAAAATACCAAACACAATGGCCTTCAAACCTCTCTAATCTCTGAGCATTAGAAAACTATTTTTCAAATGCAAACATTTGAATAGTTTGCACACGGTGCACATCTCAAAATAGCCCAACATTTATATCGGCCATGTTCTGCTTGTCATACTTTTTTGTAGTGCTATATGACAATACGTCCTCAAAAATTGGGGTGCATTCCACTTACGCGAACGTTACTATCGCTTGCCAACAATTTTTCATTGGATCTGCACATAAATTTGGCGAATATTGACGAACGTTCGCACTGTTCCCTCGAGTGAAATGCCCCCTGCATTGTTTTTACTAGCTAGGGGTTTGATTCTGCATTCGACAGAGGGGTGTTGACCGGGGAAACTGTCCTACCAAACCAAAATTAATCTCAAAACCGCCCAAAACTACTGACAGACAACAACATTGAACTTACTCTTGCTGGACCCTGACCTCTTTGTCTAAACATTCCACCTGGTTACTAGTTTCAACCAAAGCTGCTTCTAAAACATGCTGGAAAAGCAGAAAACAAAATAACAAATTGTGATATATGCGATGTTGAGCAAACCTCTCCTACTTCAGGCTTTGACAGGCTTTGACAGGGAATTGGGTCTGACCAACAGTGGGTCTATGGATCTGAAAATTGGGATAATTTCTTTGGCAGCTATTGTATGTTTATCTTCTATTCAGATCTGGACCCAGGAGACCTGTAAGGGTGGTAGGGCTGGCAACCTAAAATGTGGCCAACCCCACCACCTTGGTTGTAGCCCTTTTTCTAGAGTGGCTTTTAGCCTTGTATTGGGTGACTTTCTTTAAAATAAAATAAAAATAAAAAAAAAAACAGAACAAAAAACATAAAAATTTACACTTAATTCAGTCCTATATCCTAGATATCCAGTTACACTGGTCTACAAATTTGGACAGATTTAGTGCTTTGGAGATTAAATGCATTTCCCTTTATGGATTTTGGGATGATGAAAACGAAAATGACCATAAAAACAATCAATTGGCTACAGTTTCCAAGAAAATGTGTCACATTGTACGTTTACGTAAATGTGACCGGCTCTACAAAAATGGGTATTATGTCGCAAAATTTGAAAATGAGTTGTATACATAGTTGAATTTGTCACATCCTAAAGCTTTAATTTGGTGTAGGTTTGACCCCCTGTGGCATTTTGTGTTCTGGAGATATCTTGACATTTGCATACTCATATTTTCCAATTTAACGGAAGTGCATTTAGAGATATAGCCCTGCAAAGAAATGAGATAGAAGTAATTTTCAGTACATCACAGCAGGTCAGTGTAGCGTGAATAATACTCAGCAAACGCTTTCCTTGCAATAAATTCATTTGTGCGTAATACTCACAGCGTGTTTTTCCATCTCCCGATAGTTGGGTTGTCTCCTGTTTGGAACTTTAAGCGACACAAAGCTTGTCGTGAGCCTTAGAAAAAAAAAGGTTAAATAAAAGGTTTCGAACTAAACCGAAATTGAAAAAATATGATTATTCAACCCAATATTACTCAAAGATGCCACATGGATTTAAACCTTGAAAGCTAATTAACTAACTAATCAACCTCTTGGAAACAGATGGCACCCATAGCCTTGGTGTGAAAATGACCACCTGACCGGTTGACGTCTATGCACATTCCTGTGCGTACACTAGTAGTCGAGGCTATCACAAGGCCAGCTTGCAACAGGCACAAGTAACAGGCATAAACCATGACAAAGGAATGCTTTTATTACAGTTCATTTGAATAGCTTGAGACTTGAATTAAGACTGAAGGTCTTTTGATGGTCTTGCATTGGTCTTGCAGGGTCTTGTGTGGCCTTGTGATGGCCTCGACTACATCACTGGCCTACTCAATCCATTCATGTTTCAACTTTATTGTTCTTGAATGGGAGTGTAATTAATAGATGGAGCTTTTTCAAATGAAGCTTTTATTCACACGAAAGGGGGGCTCCAAGTGCGATGAATGGGACCACTCTATTCAGTGTGCTGCCTATTGTTTGTGTTTACGCTTGGCTGCACAGCTATTTCTTGGCAGTTGGCAAAAGAGCACCACATCAATAACAGCTGGACACAAGGGGCTAATAATTCCAAGAATAAAACTGATCAAAAGTAAATGCAGGTATTTATATTTATATTAATACCATTCATTCTGATTCACCCTTGTAATTTTCCAGACACTTTTGTTTTATTAGTTATAATTTTCTGGAAACACCAACCTTTGTTTCAAGTTATTGAGATGATCTTGAATGGCTTCATAGTTCGAGCTGCTTGTCTCATTCTGAACCACACTATAACGGGAAAAATCATGACTTGTATAGTTATTACAAGGAGAATTTGAGGAACAGAATAGTTGTAGGGCGGCGGGAGGGTGGCGGGAGGGCGGCGGCGGGAGGGCGGCAGGAGGGCGGTTGGAGGGCGGCGGGAGGGCGGCTGGAGGGCGGTGCTGCCCACACCTCTGGCAGGCAAAGGCTCCGCCCCCATGTGACTGTGCGAGGGTGTATTTCTTATCAAAGCCTCCCAATGCTTAGAAACTTCCGCTGCCCATGCAGTAGGCATTTATATATCAGGGACTTTGACCACATTAGCGTGCCATTTCCACTCTGGCTGTATTTTGGAGAGAATACTAAGATCAGAGGCAAGAAGGCTACAGTAAAAATTGAAAACCGATTTACGAGATGGCACTGTCGGTAATCTGATGTAGGAAATCCAGACTCGTCTTGCTCATGGTTTGCCACTTGGCGATGCTCTGGGCTGAAAGCTGCCGTTCGAGGTAGTCCTCATCATCAAGGGGTTTCCTCTGACCTAGCGACAAAATGGAAACATAAAACAAAAAGAATGTTTGTGGATGCTCTGTGACTTGAAATTACAAATATGCAAGTTTAATATCACTTATCCTGCAAGTCCGAGTGGATGGCAGAAAAATGCCACAAGGCAGAAGGAAGAATTTAGCTTCTAGCAAACTTGACGACCTAAAATTATAAAATGGACTTCATTTGGTTTATAGAGATTTCCCGAATGCCAAGCTACTGATCGACTAGATTTACTAAAAATTTACTATATGATGATTATTGCAAAATCTGGTTTTTTTTCTACTGAGAAATTTGATGATGGCAGTTGTGATCTTTATATGGTTCTATACTGTGGTTTTTTAACAAAGTTTTGCGTAACCAGTGTTACGAGTTTTAAGTATTGTTTTGGCAGAAGTGGAGTTTAGATTGAGAGGATCGGACGAATTTTGAAAATAACAATTGAGCCGTAGAATTATGAGTCAATTCATTGAGTTCAGTTGAAGCATGTTTTTTTTTAACCAAATTTTGTGAACAAGATAAAGTTCACTTTTTTGGAAAGCCAGTTGAGGAGTAAGATTTATAGTTGATTTGACAGTTTTTCTATTTTTATTATTCTTTTTTTTTTAAGTTTGAGATTTTGATTACAAGATTTCACTTCATTAACCCTAACCCTCCAGGGTATTTTGGCTAGAAACCCTGCCAGACGCATCAGATTGCATACTTTGTCACATTGACTTGTGTGCAGAGTGCAGCAAGGTCAAGCTGTCACCACAGATGCACTGTGCTGCGTCTGGCAGGGTTAAGGTTAAAGCAAATCTGAAGAGTCAGATTTAAGCTTCAAGAATCTCTCTTAATAAAGTAATACCTGTGTGTCGTTTCGGTTTCCTAGGGCCGACTCCGGTACTTGCACTGGGAGCCTCCTCCTGATAAAAATGATGGACATGAAAAAGGAGTTGAGTCAGCAGGCTTTGTGCTAAAATTTTGCCCCGACTAGTCCCCTGGCCCAAATAAAATTCCATGAGCCCACTATTTTAGGACGTCAATTTTTGTTACATACATGTAAAACAGGAACTCCTTGTGCCTTTCTAAAAGAGCATAAGATCAGCACTAAAATCAAATATTATCGATGAGCACTTCCAAAACTGTCCGTATTTAAATCTCCTTTTCATTTGATTCACTTCTTAAAAATCAAAATAGCGGGAGGTGAGTCGGTCCCACCGATGGTGGAAGTTACCCCGCCGGGGTCTATACATTGTAGGTCTGAAAATTGGGATAATTTCTTTGGTATCTATTGATGATTTATCCTCTATTAAGATCTGGAAACAGGAAAAACCGTATGGGTGGTGGGGCTGGCAACCTAAAATGTGGCCCTTATATCCGTTTCCCTGGAAACGGATATAAGGACAACACCGATGGGTCTACACCATCGCCTGATGAAGACTAGCAGTGTGCAGTCGAAACGTCACAGTCCACACCATTGACTCCATCCTAAGATAGTAGATTGCTATCATTGTTGTTTATCAAGATGAATAACTTATTCCATTCTATTAGCCACAACCTCTGTTGTAGCCAATTCATCTAGAGTGGCTTTTAGCCTGGTATTGGGCAACTTCCATAAAAAAATAGAATCATATTCCACTTCCATAACGGGTAAGTTTGTTATTTTCACCAGCCCCGCTGGGCAACCTACAAGGAAGTCTGACTTGCCCAAGGCTGTCTTGACTAGTGACTGTACACCGTGCTGGAAACTAAATCCAGCCCTGCTTTAGGTCGGGGGTCAATGGAGCTATGCAACTAGGATGTTGAGGTTCCAGAAATAATTATTGGCCTGCCAATCAGGAGTAGCAATTATTGCACAGTGCACTGATTTTGTTATGGGTATCGCACAACACAAGGCCAAAAGGCCACTCAAGGTGCGGGCTACAAAAGACAAGAAAAGACAGAAATCATTTGAATCGTTTGAATTGGGAAAGATTATAGGTGGAAGGGAAGCAGGTTACAGGTAAGGAGTTCCAAAGAGAGGCAGTACGAGAGAAAAAACTTTCTCACAGTACTAGCTTTTGAAATAACAGTGAAAGGATGTGATGAGAGAAGAGTGGCTGAAAATATGGATGGGGGAACTAATCTGTATAAAGGTAGGCATAAACAAAGACTTATAAAACTGGGAGATTGCCGACAGGGCGAGATAGCTCAGTTGGCAAAGTGCCAGTATGGTAATCCAGAGGTCACAGTTCAAATCCCACACTCGCCTATTGTCTTTGCTCACTCTTAAATGGGTATTGAGAAATTAACAGTTAATCACCTGGTCTTTTCCCCTCATTTTTTGGGTTCTCTTCACCCCAGCTCCTTGTGGTGTCCTCGTATCAACTTGGGAGTTTTCTGTGGCATCTTTCGTCCTCTGGGAAGCTCCCCCCCTTTTACCCTTATCCCTTCCTCCCCTGACGGATGCCTGCCTCTGTGCCGTGGGAGGGCTACTCTCTGTAGTACTTGCCCTGGAAACGTTCATCTTTCGCCCCCTTGCAGTTGGTCTTTTGGCCGGCCCTGGGCTTGGCTGTGTGGACGTATCCGAGGTCTTTGCATTCAACGTCTGTTGCACGTCTGCAACACTGGATGGTTGATTTTTCGTCTTTCTTCTCCCTGAAGCAGCGCCTATATTTAGAGGTTTTGTAAATTTGTAGGATGAGTTTCAAAAATAAAGGGTTTCCATGGAAATTTTGTTGCTGGACACTTTTTACAAAAAGTTGTCCTGACAACTTTTCCGCCCCCCCCCCCCCCCCCCAAGTGAAATGCCAGGGGGGTGTTACAACAGGCCTCTCCCTTATGGTATTTTACTGGCTTGGATTTACTTCCCTACACCCCTCACTTTTTTCTTTCTTTTTTACTTCTTTGTTTTGGACATGGAGTGGGGAGGGTTGAACCCTTTACCCCTCCCCACCACTATACCGCTGGAAAAAGAGTAATACATTTTGTTTCCATACAAGCATATATGCCTTTTGCTTTCAGACAACTCTGTTAACGCCAGCTAAAATAACAGAAAAGCTCATACAGGAGGCCGCAACTTGCACGTCACTTCCGGCTAGCGAGGTGAAAACATTCCGAGGTGAAGGCACTTTTGTCGTGCAAAGATATATGTTCAAGCATTTATTTTCACCTCGCACTGACCCGAGGTCACGCAAAGTTGTGTCCGCCTATTCAGGCCAAAGGCAGGTGGGCTGGTTTGACACCTGAAGTTACATGTAGCCAAGGTTGGTATCCAATTCGGAGCTGACCTCACTTAAAGGTAGTGTACACGATTGGTAATCCTCCAATCTTTTTTTTACTGAATTATTACGAAATACCTTACTAGACTGTAAGTTAATAGCAATCTCAATCATCCTGTGAAATGATTGCACCTGGTGTGCTGTCGTTTTCAAGAAAAGTGGAAATTTATATCGTTTTCCCAACGATTTCCGACTGGCAATTGTTGGAAAACTGCCCTGTAGCCTTTAGCCAAGGCGCGCGTGGCTACCCGGACGAGTGGCGCGCCCTGGACATGATAGGGTGTAACGCGTCCAGATAGCCATGCGCGCCTTGACTAAAGGCTATCATCCGCTTGACGGTTGAAAACGAACGCCGTTTTTCTCTCGTTTTTTTTCGCCATCCAACAACGCAAAACTTTGAACAGATCAGTGGAACGTTATTTCCTATAAAATACTGACCCCCAAATCCGCCTATTTCTGAAAACTGCAACAATGACCAATCATGTACACTACCTTTAAGTCAAGCATACAAACCTTTCTTTGCTTGGCGTGTTGTTTCAGTATTAGTTGCCTTGATTTTCTTGACACGAGCCATAGTTTTGTTTAAGTGACTTAACAGTGTACACCGAGATTAGTGGCAGTCCTCGCAAGTTGTATGCGTGTGCATCTATCATGAAGTAAAAACCTGTAATTGGTCAAGGTAGAAACGTTAAAACAAAATATGTCATATTTTCCTCTCAATATATCACCAACATTTTTCAAATTCTTTGAGTGGGAATAAAATCAGCCATAGGCCTAAATATATTTTAATTTTGTCCTACTGGAGAATGGTGCATAAACACCCCAATCATTCTTTGCTCGGTACCGCCGCGCCATCTTTAGGGGGAAAGCGCAAAAGACAATGCATGATCTCCATGCAGATTGCTGGAATGCAAATTTTTTGTGTGAATAAAAGTACCCGAACAATTTAATCTGTCCGCAAAATAACTTGATGGGGGGCAAGGTAGCCCTAGAAGGACGCCATGAATGATATGGCGTCCTAGCGCACAAGACTGCAAAACAGTCCTATGCTAGAAACCGAGGTTCAGAAATCACACTTTACCTTCATAAATATTCTTGGCATCATCTCCGTCCACAGTTCAACAGCCCATCTCCCAAGTAGGATAAAAATATTCCTCCAAGAATGTTAAGAACAGGAGATATTTGCGGCGCAAAATCGTCTCCACGCGACGCTGACTTCACAAACAAGAGGAGCAATACCCACATCTGGAACGTTCATCAAAAGAGGGCGCAATTTACAGGCGGTCACCGCGCCGCGGCCGTGCACGGCGACTATAAATTGCACCCTCTGTTGATGAACGTTCCAGATGTGGGTATTGCTCCTCTTCTTTGTGAAGTCAGCGTTGCGTGGAGACGATTTTGCGCCACAAATATCTCCTGTTCTTAACATTCTTGGAGGAATATTTCTATCCTACCGGGGAAATGGGCTGTAGTGTTGAACTGAGGACGGAGCTGATGCCAAGAATATTTATGAAGGTAAAGTGTGATTTTTGAACCTCGGTTTCTAGCATAGGACTGTTTTGCAGTCTTGTGCGCTAGGACGCCATATCATGTCGTCCTTGGCTAGGGACCGGGACGAGGTAGTCTACATTAAATGACGTTGGAGGTGCATGGCCCAATTTCCGGACACGATAGGTGCCAGAATTTTAACCATCAGGTTCAATCAATCGATTATTTATATTTATCAATCAATCGATCATTTATCAATCATCATCATTATCCTTCACCTCCAACATTTGTTGCTAACACATGTATTTAGGTAACTCGACATTCTTTGACCTTCAGGCTCAGCTGAACCCGAAAACAAGAAACTTACTCTGAAGTCTACGTCTGGCAATCACGTCAACTCGAATTCGCCGCCCTTGTTTACGTCAACCTCGGTTAGGACAGGGCGTCTTTGCCGATAGGCCGATAAATAAAAATCACAAACCACTGAGAAGGAGTCAGATAACTTCTACTGCGGAAAGTACACCAGCGTCTATTGGAGCAATTGGACGACATGTTAGCAAATGAGCCAATCACATAGATCGTTGTAAATGCAAAGGCCCTGACCCCTGGTGGCGCGAAACCTAGTCGTGTGCGTAAAAATACATGATCGTGCGATCAACGACCCTCCTTTTTTATGTAACTATCCGTCTTTTTTTTGTATTGTTACGTGGAAATTTAGATCAGAAGTTGTAAACATCAATCGTAGTTGTTTGCTGAAATGGAGGACAAGTTAGAAAGTATGGAAACCGACGAAGGACAACAGTCGACATCAACAGACAAATCGAGCATGTCGAGTAAGAAATCGAAATACGAATTACCATGGTAAGTCTTGCCGGTTAATTTTCATCATGTAGGTGTCTGAAACTACACGAACTGGAACAGAAAGATTTTACTTTAACACCCTGCCAAAATCAGTCAGGAACAGCAAAATCTTGGAAAATAACTATCCATCTGTGTTCAGAATTGGATAAACACTTGGCAAATTTTAGTGCAATATAGGGGAAGAAAGTTTGTGTTTTCTGTGTTAGATGTTCTTGGCACAGCCACAGTGCACAGTGTATGGTATAACTCTAGCCCAGGTTGGACTCCTCAGTATCTTCATTACATTGCAGTACTAATGCAATGAAATAAGGACGTCCAACCTGGGCTAGGTATAACTCCAACTTCAAGTGTTCACATACATGTTGATTTATATGTATGCCTCATTTTTTACAGATTTTGCTGACATAAACCTTGAAATAACTGGTTGTGCCACATGTTTAGACAGTTGTTATCAAGGAGGGTTGGTTATTTTGTAAGATTTTGCTGTTCCTGATCCATTTTGGTGAGGGTTATTGAAGTACTAAAATCTTTCCCTGTGCTGAAAAAAACCTGTTTCATTTAATATTGAAGTAAATTGAATTAATTTTTTACCAAGACCGGGATGAAGCATCTTGCACAGAATCTATCAAATAAACCGCCAGTATAATTCAATTAATTCAATTAATTAATTAATAATAATAATTAATTAATTAAACCTTTGTTAATGCAAAATGCCATTGAAAATGTGGCAAATTCCCATGAAATAACATTTTTGAATGAAATAGCCTAGAAATGCGTCCTAGCGCACGAAACTGCACAGCAGGTCTATGCTAGAAATTGAGGTTAAAATCATCTCTGCCAACAGTTCAACAGTCCATCTTTCCTGATGGGTAGAAATATTCCTCCAAAAATGTCAAGAAAAGGAGATATTTCCGGCTCAAAATCGTCTCCACGCGACACTGACTTCACAAACAAGAGGAGCAATACCTTGTCACACCTTGAACGTTCATCAACAGAGGGCGAAATTTACAGGTGGTCATCATGCACGGCGCGTGCGGTGACCGCCTGTAAATTGCACCCTCTGTTGTTGATGAACGTTCAAGACGTGTGGACAAGATATTACTCCTCTTGTTTGGACAGGGGGAACTAAGGATGAAAGGCCACTGGAACACCTTCCATGATAGTATTGTGTTTTTTTTGTTTGATTAATGAAAAATTGTGTTATTGTTTATTCCACACATGGGGTTAGGCCTCCCAAAAAATTGTTTGGTTGTCCTCCACACCCCTTCGCCAGTGGAGGGCGGGCGGGCGGGCGGACGGGATTTTTTTTGTTTTTGTTTTGTTTACATTCTGTGGAAGTCCAACTTCAAACCATAGGCCTACACAAAGTAAAACAAACACACAAATGTTGTTTGGCCGATAAACAGTTTAATACACGTAATACGGCTGCCTCTTCAGCGATGGCCACAGGGTCCTTCACTCCATCCAAACAACACATACCATAGCCCTAAGGCTGCCAGTGCTGACACTGTCTCCTGGGGCTCAATGTCACTCTATGGACCACTTTTTGGTGGACGTGACCTTTGTGTGTTTCAGCTGTATTTAAGCTGGCTCAACATTCGACCAAAAAACCTCACGAAGTTTAGATGTGGTAGCCACACTGCACATACAATCAAACAAGACTTTTATACCCAGTTTGCAATGAATGCTGAGCGTGTATTAATGACGCCATTTTTTGTTTGGCCTTAGTTTCATCCAGTAGAGTTACTGAATTTTCCTTTATTGTATTGAATTGCTTTTCTGTTTGCAGGGTTGAGAAGTACAGACCGAGTCTCTTGACGGACATCGTTGGGAATGAGGAGACCATCAGCAGACTGGAGGTTTTCTCAAGAGAAGGAAATGTTCCCAACGTCATCATCGCTGTAAGTGCTAACGTCCTGTTCAAATCAGCACTCTGTCATCTCCAAACACACAGCAGTACAGCACATATTAAATATCCCCCAAGATTGCTGTACAATTGGATAATTAGTCTAGAGCCAATGATTTTCTATTTCAGAAAGGTCAATTTTCCATTTTGACAAATCTTCATTTCCGTTTCGCCCATTGGAACAGTGTACAAAAATCTGTTTCATTTCCATTTGACATTATTTCATACATGTAAATGAATGCACAATGAAAGAGGCCAATTCCGTTAATTCCGTTAATTCCGTTTGGTTTCCACTAAAACGGAAAATCATTGGCCCTATTAGTCGCACCTGAGGAAGCCTGTGATTTTTTTCAACAGGCTCTCAAAAAGCACTAAGTATATGTGGCGTCTGCAAGGGAAATCGGACATAAGTCGCATGACCTATTTTTGAGTAATTGTAATTTATATGAAAATTGTCCCAAAAAAAAATCACGATTCCTGTGTTTGTCACAATACTGTAGTTTAAAGCATATTTAATTCAAAATACCTAGTTTGCTTTTGTGTTGAGACCATTAAATGTGTACAATTTTGATATTTTAGTCTGGCGTACTTCCGAAAAAAAATTGTCAACTATGTATTTTTTTCCATGCTGAATTTACGGCTCTATTCAAAAACCAAAATATCGTACAAGAGTAATTTTTTTCACCATTACAAAAGCTTACATTATACAATTTATTATGGAATGGAAATTGGAAAGAGTACCTTTTTAGTAGTTTTTAAGTCATATTAAGGGAAAAAAAGTGATGTCCGAATATGGAACTCTTTCCGCTTATTACACTATCAGGAAAGGGCAAAACTATCTCTTCTAATTATTTAAATCAGTGTTTGTGCCATGGAAGAAATTACTTCAGCTGGAATCCTTGTAAATACAGGTCACGTCAAAGGGAATCTCACTGAGAAAGTAATTGTAAAAGTTGATTTTCTCCAATGATAGTTTTTCAAAAAAATTATGAAAATAACTGCAATTGTTTATTATTGGGTACTTTTAATGGCTGCAGTAATATCAATGTAAAGTTACAGTTGATCTATTGCCTGCTTCCACCATGGGCAGAAGTTATCTTTTTAACAAACAAATTGGAAAAAGAAAACAGGATCTAACAGCAGAAGGACCTCCTCCTTTTAATTTTTGAAAAAGAAATGGTGCCAAACATGTTTCTTTTATTTACCTTAATGGATCTGTTAATATAAATGAGTTATTCAATTTGTAAATAAATTATTGGATATTGGCTTCAGCCTTGCTGCAGTTGGTCATCTATAAACTGTAAGAATCCCCCAAATCCCCATAGATCTTGAGTTATGCATATTTCAAGTTGACTGCTAGCAAACTAATACAAGACTGTGGCTACATTTCAGGGTCCCCCTGGTACTGGCAAGACAACAAGTATTCTGTGCCTGTGCCGGGCACTGCTCGGACCTAACTACAAGGATGCTGTGCTGGAGATGAATGCATCAAACGACAGGCAAGTGTAGACAACTCTTTTTAGATACGATTTGAAGCTTTGCATGGTGGGTGCGATATGAGAGAGACTGGGATTGCGGGTAACACCATGTGAAATAAATCTCTTCTTGGAAGAAGTGTGGTTCTAGGAAGAAGTATGGTTCTGAAAAGAACCGGGATGAGTGTGTAACTCATGAGAGTTACACACTCATCCCGGTTCTTTTTAGAACCACACTTCTTCCTAGAAGAGATTTATTTCATATGGTGTTACCCGCGATCCCAGTCTCTCTCACAACATTTTTTCCAATATACAATCAGGGTACATTTTGGTTCATTGCATTCTTGCTCAAGTATTAATATGGAATGTCTACTTATGGAATATTGTCTTGGTGTGTTACATTTCTAGAGGAATTGATGTCGTGAGGAATAAGATTAAAACGTTTGCCCAGAAGAAGGTCACACTGCCCAAAAGTCGTCACAAGGTCATCATTCTGGATGAGGCTGACAGGTATGGCCGTACGTCCAAGGACTCACTTGTCTTTGAGCAAGAAATCACATCCATGATGTCATTTGCATTGAGCTGTTTAAAGGGCTTTGCATTTGAGTATTTGGATATCTGAACTTGGATTTGATTGAGTATCTGATTATTCAAAATAAAAAATTACAGGACAAAATTGTGTATTCAGTTTGGAAATTGTACGCACTTTTCACGAATTGTGTGGCAATTGGGAATTGCATGTGCTGGTTAAAAATGATTTCGCTTCTAAAAATTATCCCCCTCCCCTTGATGGTTGCTCTTTTTCCAATAATTCTTTCTTAAAAAATATCTACCTCCGGTCCCTAGTAGTAGCACATGGATGCCTCCCACTTTCTGTTCATCCTGAGGTGGAATTGTTCATCACTAATGTGAAACGAGACATTTTAGAACCAAAGAATACTAGAAAACCTAGAGACAATTTATCTAGAGATCAGAGACAGGCTATACGTGATCTGAAAAGTAGTAATAAGGTTATCAGAATTCAAGATAAAGGATCTCGTTTTCTTAACGATACCCAAGTTAACGATCATAATACCCTTAGATTTATCGTTTGATATGTCTACAGTGTGTAAACTTTGAGTTTGCTCCGATCTTAACGATAACCAAGTTAATGATCATCTACTACAATCATGTATACATTCAAGCCAAGGCTGTAGTCAAGTCCAGATTTGAGCTCTTTGTTGAACTTTTGGATTTCTAGTGGACATACTTTTTCACTTTTTTTGGAATCGGACATGGAAGCAAACTTGAGTGCAGTACTGCGGGCCAACAGTCAAGCTTAATTGCCCAAGTTGATAATGGCTGGACAAGGTTAACAAGGTGGCTCTTGCTGTGACCATGAATGAAGACGAAAAACAATGCCATTTTAAGATGAAATAGAGCAGTTTAAGAACTATTGCGCTCAGTATCTAAAGAGCTCTGTTTTTATATCCTCCCAAAAAAATATCAAGCCATCTGTAAGGGTTTGCTTTTACGTCGCCCAGTGGTCGACCATTGTTAGTTCACCCGGTTGCCTACATGTAGCTGGCTTGTTGGTTGCCCCAGGCAACCCTTCATTTCCTACACTGATTTTTTTGGAATTTTCAAGTGAACAAAGAAAACTGGCAGGAGTTGGATTTGAACCTGCAACCTCCGGAATACTGTACCGGCGCTCTACCAACTGAGCTATCTTGCCCTATGTTGGCGGTCTCCCAAATTGTCAGTGTCTTTGTTCAGGGGGCACTAGTCAGAAATAAATGTTGGGGTTTGAAGTTGAACCTATTCTGAGGAGAGCATACTTGCAAAAGACACAATCATCATTCTGATGTATAACGCCAGCGTTTACTCAGCTTTAACAATTTAAAACCAGTACTCTCTAAATCCTGTCCGTACAGTATGACGAGTGGTGCCCAGCAGGCCATGCGCCGCACCATGGAGATCTACTCCAAGACCACTCGCTTCGCTCTGGCCTGCAACGCCTCGGACAAGATCATTGAGCCCATCCAGTCCCGCTGTGCCGTGCTGCGGTACTCGCGGCTGACCGACAAGCAGCTGTTGCAGCGACTGATGGAGATCAGTGAGAAGGAAGGACTTGAATGCACGGACGACGGGCTGGAAGCACTTATCTACACAGCACAGGGGGACATGAGACAGGTAGGCACCGACTTACTGCAGTAGAATCTTGTAAAAATTGCCAAAGAAACCACAGGGGATTCTGACTAGGATTTAAACCTGCAACCTCTTGTCCTATGTTGGCGGTCTCCCAAATTGTCAGTGCTTTTGTTTGGGGGGGGGAGGGAAGGTGACACTAGTCAGAAGTCATAAACCCAGAATGCCATATAGCCAGGGATCACACCCAATTTTACGATACAACCTGGAAAGCGACATTGTGGGGATCACTCAATGAGGATATGACATTTTGCCTTATAATATCGTCAAGCAAATCACAAGGGAAACCGACTAGGTAATTTGGATGAATTTTCAAACTGAGCAAGGAAAACGGGCAGTTTGGGAAGACCGCCAACATAGGGCACCAGTACGGTATTCCGGAGGTTGCAGGTTCAAATCCCGCTCCTGCCAGTTTTTTTTATTCACTTTGAAGAATATTTGAGGAGGTCGTAAAATGTGATTTGAGGCTTCTGTGCGTGGTTGAGAGTACAACTATAGAGAATTTTTTTTACGGATATACCATGAGAATCAACTAACTCAAAAAAGGAAGTATGGTTTTTAAAGAACCATATTAACCCTAACTCCCTACGTCATTTTTCCAGCATGTAACCTGAATCCGCCATCTCATTTTTTTTTTTTTGCTGTAATGCAAGACACAGCAACTAAAGATTTGTTTTAAGTACGGTAAAATTTATCTTACATATTTACCTTTAATTACAGGCAATTAACAATATGCAGTCTACACATTCCGGATTTGGTGTTATCAGCAGTGAGAATGTGTTTAAAGTAAGTACATTTTCCTCAAGCGTTCACCAAATTTGAAATAGGCTTGGGCGAGTTCAGGCAGGAGTCAACTCTAATCAACTCAGAGATTGGAATCATAATCATGATTCCAATATTTTGAGTCAACTCTTTGAGACGGCCGATTCCTGCTCCATTCAAGATGATTCCAGGCAACGTCCAATGATTCTGAAGATTTGCCTAACTCAAAAAAATCGTGCAAGTCTCGGGAAAGGTTTTACTTTAATACCCCCACCAAAAACAGTCAGGAATAGCAAAATCTTGGAAAATAACCGTCCATTTGTGTTCGGAATATTATAAACACTTGGCATAGCCTTTAATTTTGAGACTTTAGTCGGGAATTTTTTGTGCGATATAGGGGAAGAAAGTTTGTGATTACTGTGTTAGATGTTCTTTGCTGTGTGTTGGTCACTCAAAGTGTCACATACATCAGGGGTGAGATTTGTCAGGATTTTTCCTGATTTCACTATTTTTTGTCGGGATTTTAGAATTTTTTAAAGAATCTCTTTTGCAATCTGGAATTCCTGAGGTGTTGTCCTAAAGGTGTTTTTACCCTGTAAAAGTGGATATAGACCAATAAAAATGGATATTATAAGAGGGTGCCTTTCGGTAAATATAAACTATATGTTGATCTGGGGTCCTCGTGGATTTTTCATGGATTTCATGGATTTTTCATTTTTGACAAATCTCACCCCTGATACATGTTGATTTTTGCCTGATTTTGTATGGATTTTGCTGACATAAAGCTTGAAATTACAGGTTGTGCTACACGATTAAACACTTGTTATCAAGGAGGGTTGATTATTTTTCAAGATTTTGCTGTTCCTGACCGATTTTGGCCGGGGGGGGGGACAATAAAATAAAAGTTTAAAAAGTTATAAAATTATCAGTTCAGTAACCCGCTAAAGAAATTTCTGATGATAGATTGGAAAAATTTGTCGAATTTTTTCTTCTAATGAATTTTCGATTTGTATATTTGATTTTAACGAAAACTCTTCTTTTTTTCATTTTTGGGCAGTGGTAACATTCCAACAATTGTTTTAGTCTTGGTTTCTTTCACACCTCTAAAACAAAGACCAACCCTGTGGCAACTGAATTATTCCTGTAATTAATTTGACATTTCTCTATTTTACCAATGTGGCAGGTGTGTGATGAACCCCACCCCGTCCTGATCAAGGACATGTTTGCCAAGTGCATAGAGGGCGACATTGACAAGGCCTGCGAGGTAATGGACCACATGTGGAACATGGGGTACGCCCCCGAGGACATCATCTCCAACATGTTCAGGGTCTGCAAGACGTACGACATGGCCGAGTATCTCAAGCTGGAGTTTATTAAGGTTGGTCTGCTGAGCTGCTGTCCAGGCCTGTGTCGTTCCACTATGTGGTAACAGTCGGGCCTGTGCTAACTTTTTTCCCTGGCTAGCCCACTGGGCTAGCTAACTGCATATTTTACTAGCCCGTTTAGAGTTTTACTAGCCCATTTAGAGTCTTAGTAGCCCGTTTAGAGTTTTACTAGCTCGTTTAGAGTTTTACTAGCTCGTTTAGAGTTTTACTAGCCTGTTTAGAGTTTTACTAGCTCCTATATATTTTGGAGTTTTATTAATTTCTTTTGCCACAACAGTCTATTTGCAACAACAGTCATGAAGTTGATATTTCGGAAAATAAAAGGCCAGTGGTAAATTAATTATGTACTGTCCCGATGAACTGTTATTACGCCGGAAAAAACACAAATATAAACCACACAATGACTAAGTTTATTGCGATCTTGTATTTATTAATACTGAAAGCAATATTCTGATCTAAATTTGAACAGGTAGGTTGCTAAATTTTACAGTAGCCCACCAGGGAACCAAGGAAGCAAGTTTGTGTAGCCTGGAGCAGTTTCCGCTAAAATTTGTACGCCGTGCTAGTGCTATTTCGAGGCCTGACAGTGTGTCCTCGGGCTGTCTTGCCCCGTTTCAGTCAGTTTCTGTCCAATCTGCCCTCTCCTGTCCCATCTTGTAACTTCCTGTCATACAGGCTTCCAAGTATTACTACGTTTCCTACCTTGTTCCTACTTTTTTACTTTTTTCTTGAAATTCCTCTTTTCCCACTTTTTCCTACTTTATTGTCCCACATCTTCGAAAAAATTAATGAAATCTCATTGAATATTTTTCATAACAGTGTTAAACACTGTCATATGAAAATCCCATAATAAAGGGCTTGGGTGCAGGAGTTCTGCAACTTTCATTCCAAGAGCTTAGTTAACCCCTTGAGTACGGTATTTTACGGGAGACGTCTGGGTGATGTGGCGGCTCTGGCAGCCAAGCGAACCGCTACAATGTGTTTGTGCAGTCAAGCGTAACCTATACACAATAATCCAACAATGGATTGAAACTGCACCAACAGCGGCCAATGGCGTCATCCGGCCTGGTGGCACTGTTTAATCCAACAATGGATTGAAACTGCACAAACATGGCCAATTGCGTCATCCGGCCTGGTGGCACTGTTTTTTTTGCGCATATTTGGGTCATCCGTACGCAAGGGGTTAAGGATGGAGCACAAGTGTTATGAGTACAGAACATGCCAATTGAGGCTTGTGATGCTGTGGACAAAAACTACTCCTGAAAGTCCACGAAATGCCTACTTTTATCCTGATTTTGTCCTTAGTCCTACTTTTTTCTGGACAGTTTTGATCCTACTGTTTTCCTACATTTTCCCCTGAGTCTGCTTGAAAGCCTGTGTCATTCCTCATCCTTCCCTGCGCAGTGGTTGACATTTTCGCATCTTGTCCTATTCTGGTACAAATTCCATGGAGCCGAAAACATTTACCTGCTCAGCAATTTGATGAGGACTTTATTGACTTTGAACCAGCCATAAGCAGTATACATCGCATGGCATTTCGGCTGGTAGCCTTTTTTGCTAAGCAATTTTCTTTTCTGTGTTGAGCATCTCCAAATAATTTGCTTCTTGTTTTTATTAAATGTAGGGCTGTTCATTTGCGAAAAATTTAGCATTTAATTATTCGAAAGTGGGTTTGACCGAATATTTGAATATTCGATACTCGGCGATCAAGTGTTTCACGCTTCAGCTGCAACTGCATGCCATCCCGGTAAAAAGTTCCAGGCAAAGCACGCTTGAGTTTTACGTGCGACGATCAATATTATGGACCGCCCGATCAACATTTTTGCACATACCTCTTGTATCAAGATCATTATGGGTACATATAACGTTCTGATAACAAGAAACCAAACTTCAGCCTGTGTTTTTGCAGTAATTATTTTATAAGTTTCAAGGGTTTTACTGATGGGAACAATAAACCTACATCCACAGAAAGTTACCGTTGACAAAAATGCGGCGTTTGACACTGCGAAGCACTGTAACTTTATATCGTCATATCTGTACGTGCATATATATTTTTTTAAATATTCGATCCGGCAAAAAGGTATTCGAATATTCGGTTGACGATCGGATATTCGAATATTCAGGACAGCCCTATTTTTTTCCCTGACTTGTCCTGATCTGAATCTGTGGCAAATCAGTCCATGTGCTGTCTTGTGCTGTCTCGTACCATGTTGTGCTTCATGTGTGCTCTTGTGGTGTCCTGTACTGTCTCCTGCCATCTTGTGACATGTTGTGCCGTCGTGTGCCGTCGTGTGCCGTCGTGTGCCGTCGAGTGCCGTCGTGTGCCGTCGTGTGCCGTCGTGTGCCGTCGTGTGCCGTTGTGTGCCGTCGTGTGCCGCCGTGTGCCGCCGTGTGCCGTCGAGTGCCGTCGTGTGCCGTCGTGTGCCGTCGAGTGCCGTCTTGTGCCGTCTTGTGCCGTTGTGTGCCATCTCGTGCCATCTTGTGCAGCCTTATGCAATGTTGTGTGCCATACTGTGTCTTCTTGTGCCATATTGTACCACCCTATCATGTCCCAACCTGTACTATTTTTTGCAGTCCCGACAAGTCTTAACTTGTGCCTTATAATTTTTATTTATATGGGAAGTCCAGCAGGTTTATTACCAGAGCGTTGTACTCACTTCCATCATTTATACAATTGGTTTCAGGAGATCGGTTTCACGCATTTGAGGATTGCAGAGGGAGTGAACTCGCTGTTGCAACTCAGCGGCTTGCTTGCCAGGCTGTGCCAGAAAGGAATGCTACCCCCCGACGAGTCATGATGCAAATCTTGATGGAAGAAAGAAAAAAAACTTGTCCACGGAGGGTACCATCACACACAGCCAACATGATCAATCAGTATTTGTGTACATCGTGCCAAGCAAGTCTGGCATTTTTTGTATTTCAAATATATTTCAGAGTTCTCCACTTCCGCCACACATAAGACTAACAACACTCTTTTTTGATAAGAAAACAAAGTTGTCTTATTGTACCAGGGTTACTCACTCCATGTGAGCCCCTTGATCACCCATAAATTCGTTTGGGCTTGTCGTTCCTGTCGGCATCAATTTGCATGCCAAAAAGACAAAAGATAGGAGAAAAAGCAGCCTGGCTGTTTTGGTCGCAACTAGTAAACATGAAATATGCAATGCAAGTCTATTTTCTATTAGTAGCATAGATGGCTCCTGTGCAACGTCAGACCAAGTCAGACAAGGCAACGAGATACTACTGCCAAATCCAATGACAAAATTCTCAAACAGCATACCATTGGTTTTGTTCAAATTCAAAATTTTCAGGATCGACAACAGGCATGGCTGGCATTTTGTTGTTTAAAAATACCACAGTGAACATCAGTGTTAATATCTGATGTTATCAAAAACGATCTTAGAATTTTTTTTACATTATAGAGGAATCGGTCATGATCTGACCTCCGATTTATTAGAATAGTCAGATTTGTCAAGTCTGGTACCTAGAATGTTGAGATGAAAGTATTGGAGGGGTATATCAACCGCGACTTTGCATGAAAATGACTGACAGCAGAAAGCTTGGTGTTAACAGAATTATCGGCCACTTTTGCTGAAATTTATTAAAATGTCCTCAAGTCTGTCAGTCTTTACCTGTTTTGTGTCAATATTTTCTGCAAAATGTGGTGCGAAACAAATGCTACATTGTTTGACTTTATTTCCAGGCATGGCATCTGTTATAAACAATAACATTGTAAGCTGTTAATAAATAAAAAAATAGAAACTTCCATTTGACAATTTCACATTTTTAAAATAAATAATATCCCGGTGAATTCTACAGAATTCAGGTGATTTCAAATCTCGATGAACTGCCTTTTTATTCTTCAGAGATAAATAGAGGAATCCCACAACGACGAGTTTAGCGCCGATCTACGCACTTCCGCGTTTGAAAACGAGGATCTCAATGTCACAGTATAGAAATAATGATTGTTTATGAGTGCGATGGTAAGAATAATTTCATGAGGTGACAGATTGAATGTGCCATTCCACGAGGCAAAGCCGAGTGGAATGGGACATTCCATCTGTCACCGAATGAAATTATTCTTACCATTGCACGAATGTGAAACATTCATTATTTGTTTTATACAACGCCTGAATAAATCAGACAGATTGCATGCATGGATTTCTTGGTGTAACGTTACAACGTGCCGTTTACCTTCTCAGTCCCGCATAAAACGGCGACAAAATTTGTTCGAGTCAGTTAAAGCTTCAATTGTTGTTCCTGCGTGTCTTGCAAATTCATCTAATCGGTTGACTGCATATTTGATTTGTCTCGTTGTATTTGGAGCATCAGCATCGCCTACGAGTTCCAATATTTCGTCGTCTGTTAGAACAAACCACGGCAGTTCGGGAAACTCGGCCGCCATGTTGTGTGAATGACAGCCCTGTTGTAGCGCCACCATAGTGACCGTAAAATTAGGGAAGTTCTTTTGGTTCTATCAATGCGCGCGCACCGTTTGATAGAACCATGTGATAGAACGTTTTGGGCGTTGCGGGTTCGCGTCGTGTGATGGGTCGAATATTTCAATGCACGTGATCGACTCTCCACCAATCGGATGGCTGGGATTTATTCAGGTGTTGTATAATAAACAACTTTATGCTGATCGTGCGCCTGCGCTGCGTTATATGGCCTGATTAATTCATGCATGAATGAATGCGCTGAAAAGCATTGTTTTGTTTTGTTTGCCACTGACATTCTCGCTTTCAACCTGGAAGTGCGCAGAAGGGGCTAATGTGAAATTCCTCTATTTGTCAAATTATGAAAGAGCGAATTAACTGCTGTTTGATGTATTTTCAAGTTTCTATGTCCATTGCTATGCATGTGAACACCCCCCCTCCCCCCCCCCCCCCCCCCCCCCCCCCCCAGCTGATGCCTGTTCCTCCAGGTGCTCCACTAGGGCTGTTCATTTGCGAATAATTTAGTATCCGATTATTCGAAACAGGGTTTGATCGATTATTCGATACTCGCCGATCAAGTTCTTAACGCCTCAGCTGCAACTGGTAAAAAGGTGCTGGTAAAAAGTGCCACGCAAAGCACGCCTGTGTTTTACGTGCGGCGATAGATATTATCATGGAGGAAGGATATTATCCTTCCTCCATGATATTATGGACTGCCCGATCGACATTTTTTTGCATGCGCCTGATCATAACGGGTTTGTATAATGTTATGATTGAAACTCCAGCCTGCGTTTTTGCAGTAATTTTCTTGAGGGTTTTACCGGAGAGGAACAATAAACCTCTGTCCATACAAAAGTAACCATCGAAAAATTACGGCATTTGACACTGCTAAGCACGGTAACTTTTCTATTAAAATAGCATCAGAGTCGTATCTGTATGTGCATATATATATTTGTTTTCGAATATTCGAACCTGCCAAAAAGTATTGGAATATTCGGTTGACTTATCGCAAATTCGGTATATTTGGGACAGCCCGATGCTCCACCCACTGGAAAATGCAATTTTGAATTAAACAAAGTAAAGAAACTCTACTGAATGCTTCTCAAGAAAAAAAACCGCACCCCTAGATGGTCCCCTGTAAACTCACCCAATGGGAGACTTTGAAACTCTGGTGGCAGCAGAATATCTGTCCTCTTAGCGAGTTGTGAGCATACGTGCATAGTTCTGAGCATGCGTGCATAGTTCTGAGCATGCGTGCATAGTTCTGAGCATGCGCACGTAATTCTGAGCATTCACTTTGTTTACTCATTTCGGTTATTTGAGTATTTATCCTGGTGCGTAATTCTCGCCTATTTAAACTCCCAAAGAAATTTCACAGACAAGAAACAACTGAGCCAATTCCTGGTTATTACTGTTTATGACCGCCAAAACGCACTCCTGGCATCCCCGAAATGATTTTCGTCAATTATTTTTTTAGACAAATGGCGCGTTTTCAAGGGATGGACGTGTATATTATTATGTTATATTTTGTAATGATCTTTATACCTCTCTAGTTTTTGTATCCCATTTAGGCACTTCCAACGCGATGTGTTGCTTTAATGTCTATTATATCGCCGAACACGAAAGAAACATCTCATATTTAGACATTCTACAGGTAGCTTGATCTTCAATATGCGAACTGGCAGCACAAAATGAGCGGAAAGTCACTGAAAAGTCAATTTTGGGATTTTAATAAACGTAGGCCTGTATTTGAAAAATCCTATTCTATCATATCCCAAAGTTTTTAAACTGAATCCGGTCTCGAAATATTTTGGGGGATGATTTATTTTATACACTCTGGTTATATAGTGTGCACAGATCACAAACTTTGAACTTTAAAACCCCTCCAAACAAGGGGGTCAAGACTCTGACAACTCCAATTTTATTTAAGGTTGTATTGAGGGCTAGGAATGAGGTACCACAACACACAATATATCAAATTAAAGCTTTTAACCTGTACTTTCAGGAAATACCGTAATCTTGATTTTCAAATTTTGCGACTTCCCGCCCATTTTGAGGGAACAGGTCACATACATGAAGATAATTTCGGCGATTAAGTTCATATGTAGAGATCAAAGGACAGTGTTGTAGTCAAGACCAGCACAAGACCAGCAGTCTTAATCCAAGTCTTAAGCTATTCAAATGAACTGTAACAAAAGCATTCCTTTGTCATGTGTTTATGCCTGTTACAAGCTGGTCTTGTGCCTGGTCTTGAAATGGTCTCGACTACAACACTGTCGAAGGAGTAGGCCCAAGTCGAAACAGACTGTCAAATAACCCGAGGAAATATAAAACACAGACCCCTGCCATTATCTCCCGCCCTATTTCACAAGTTAAGATCCCTGCGTGAAGCCCTATCTGAAATTAGAGCCTGCATGAAAAGCAAATTGCCCAGATTTGGATTCGCTCGTCCCCATCGCCCAAACAGGGCATTGGGCCCTGTTTGGGCGGTGGGTACGAACGAAAAATGTGGACTGTTTATCGTTCCACAGTTCGAAATGGAATAGGACACATTGCCGAAACCACAACAATGCACGCACTTGCGCTTTGACGGCATTTTTCAGTCTTTTTTTATCCACACACGTGCTGCGAAAACGTTCAATCTGCTTGTAATGTAGTACATGTGCACTGGAGAAATAAAACGGATAAAGGTGTTTTATTTCGCCATGTGTAGTAGAAAAACGGAAACGCAGATGTAGCAGGAAGGCACAAAAGCAGAAAAACGCATTTTAACAAAACGTTCAATCTGTTTTTCCGTAGCAATAACTGCTTTTCTGGAAGCAGACAACCAGAAAAGTGCAAAAATGCATTTTACAAAAACATTCACTCTGTTTTTCGGTTATTTTGATAGAAAAGCAGTCACACAGCAAGTCTGGCCCCGCCCCAAGCCAAGTCACAAGCTATCCCAATGAACTGTGCAAAAACATTTCTTTCTCATTGTTTGTTTCTTGTGAGCTGAGTAGTGATTGACTATCGATTTGATGTGTATGTACTTGCGATTGATAGTGACGACTACATGTATAGTGATTGACTTGATTACAACTCTGTTCCGAAGGATGGATCTAGACAAAATATCAATCCTTCCTCCATGTCCAATGAAGTTCCACACAAAGCACATTAGCCTTTTAGAGGTATGGCGGACACAATAGGAGGGCGCTATTTTATTTGGGTATAAATACACAGGTTTTACCCAAATCAAATAGCGCCTTCCTATTGTGTCCGCCATACCTCTAAAAGGCTAATGAGTTAGTGTGTTCGATTACCTTCCCCGAGTTTATTCGCGCTTGCCGCGCCCCTGCGTGCGATGTCGGACATGCGCAGTGGAGCACAATAAACAACGGTTTCGCGCAAACTCTGGGAAAGTTATGTGATTTTTGACATATTGCGACGTACAGAAATTAATTATTCACTGGCGAAATGTAAGAAATCATGAATCTTTTAGAAGAAAGACGGATAAAGCTGACGATGCTTGCCCTAGATTTGATGGAAGGTAACCGTGATACAGAGACTATACCTCGGTGCATTGAAAATGATGTCTTTTTTGTGATCCACGACATCACAACCCATATCCATCGTAATGTTCATTGCCAAACGGCAAGGAATAAACATGAAAAGTACTGTATATATATAGGCCTACGTTGGACCATACCTGTACATGTAGATTAAAGGCACGCTCTGCCCTGAAATCCCCTACATTTAATCTCTTTGGTTTATATAGTTACATATTACCTATTTCCAAGGTGTGAGTGTAAACATTCTGCCACAATGCGTAATATTTACGGATAAATGAGCTAAAAACCGAAGCATTGCCATCTGGATATTCAGGCTGGCGCCGCCCATAGTGTGGCGAAGCGTCACGGGCACTATAGGCCTAACTCGGATTTTTTTTTCAGAACCAGACTGGCGTCCCCGAAATTATTTTCGTCAATGGTTTTAAGACAAACGGCGCATTTTCAAGGGATGGTCGTGTACCCTTTTGAATGATCTTTCCAATCAGTGCAATTTTAGGTCGAACGGTTTTTTGTAGGCCTACATGTAATTCAGTTGGGCGGCTTCCAATGCACTGTGTCCCTTTAACAACTTCATGTGAACAAAGATCGTATTTATGTGAACAACTTCACCATAGAGAGATTGTAATATATAGGGTCAAAAGTCTTTTGAAATGGTAGCGATGACGCGGTGTTACATGTAGTGTGTATTTAATATCGGTACTTCCTTGTTTCGAGGATTGTTATGGGGATTCCCGGACTACTTCCAACAAGCTGAAAACGACTACAGTTCAGCTTGCTTCTCTTGTAGTAAACATCACTGTGAAATGGCGGCGATGAGTTGTCGGTTGGTCGTGCTTTGCCTCATTTATCTGTACGCTGCCACAATTACTGTTACCGGGAAAATGTCGGCCGACAAGACCGCCAAAAACGCAGCCGTGGGTAAGATTGTCATTAATACCATTGTGTAGATTAAGTCGGAAAAAAAAACCAACACATGTTCCCACCAGTAGGCCTATACTCTAGCGGGACCTACCAGCAAGCGCAATGTTGGACATTTTGAAAACTGAGACTCCCATTCCATAATATAATGTAAGCTTTCTAATGGTAAAAAAAAATACTGTTATACGATACTTTGGTTTTTGAATAGAGCCGTAAATTCAGCATTGAGAATGGAAAATAATACGTAGTTTACGCCAGACTTATTGTACACATTTAATGGTCTAAACACAAAGCAATGATTTTTTGACGATTTTCGTGTCAATTGCAATTACTCAAAAATAGGTCACATGACTTATGTCCGATTTCCCTTGCGGAAAAGCTGTATCTCTATGGAATTATTTGCCTGGTGCAAAGTTTCCCTCCATCTTACAATATTTCCTACGTCTTGTATCTTTGATTCTTTCTTTCCCTTTGTAGCTTCACACCTCGAGTGACTTTTAGCCTTGTTTTGGGGCGAACTTTCATTTTAAAAAATGCGACAAGGAAGTATGAAACACACGATCATAAGCAAGTTTACTCAATAGCAATGCTGTAGGGGGCGGGGCATGGTGGTGGTGGTGGTGGGGGGGGGGGGGGGGGGGGGTGGCAACAATCCCTCGAAACTAACCTCGGTGGGGCCTCGCCTACACATTGCTTTGAGTAAACTACACTGGTAAGAGACGACAGTCCAGGCTACCGTGAAACCCAGGTGGCAACAAGGAGCATGTTTTACACACAACCTTTAAAAAGGAGTTTGCAGTTAGTAAAAATATAAATCTAATGAAAATGTACAGTTGAATGAAACCTTATACAGGTTTAACGACTGACGAGGTGGGTACGAACAGGTGAAACTCCGGCGCCCCTCCTCTAAAAAAGTTGGTCTACCTCCCCTCTGAAATAGTGTTTAAACGATATAGAGGTTATTATAAATATAGAGGTTATTATAAATAGATAACGTAGTTAAATGGATATGTAAAATAGATTATTGCAGATAAATAAAATAAAGCAGCAGCAGCAACCGCAGCAGCCGAAGCCGCAACAGCAGCCACAGCAGCAGCCACAGCAGCAGCCACAGCAGCAGCAGTAACAACAACAACAACAAGAACAACAACACCAGCAGCAACTTCTTCATAGGGCCTATATCGTTTCAATAACAATCTGAAAACGCTTTACAAAAAAAAAAACCACAGCTACAAAAACAGTATGCCTAAACAAACAGTCCCAAACCCTCCACTTTTAATATGATTTTACATGCACCATTTGGGGGTTAGGGTTAAATGGATTAAGAGTAATACCTTTTAAAAAGAAATGCTATAATCTGCAATTTAAAAATCCCATCTTTAATAATTCCTCAAATAAACCGGAAGTCTGTTCCACGGATTAGGTTCATGGGAAAAAGTACGATAACGGTATAATAAAATGGGTACCGGTATAATAAAATGGGTACAAGTACTAAAATCAAGTAATGGCGACGAGAATAATTACATGTATATCTAAAAACCTCAACAAAAGTTAGTTTCCTCCCCGAAATTAATCCTTATATTTCCTAAGATGTACACAGGATTTTTATTAACCTTGGTGGAGATCATCAGTGGGACCCATGGAACAAATACTGAAAATGACTAGTAACTAATGTTAGGAATGAATGAGCATAGTGTAAAGGTGAAATTGACACGCTTCAAAAATTGCAGAATGGTATTAATTCAGGCATAATTCAACAGTCAGTTTGAATCTATCAGTGCCAAAGTACAGTTTCAGCTCTGTGTTTAGTAAGAGAATGCCTCGCATGTCGATCCAAGAGAGGGCAACTGCACCTCATACGCCAGTAAAGCAAGTTGCCCGTAGAATGAGAGTAAGTCCAAATGCAATAAGAAAATTGCGTGATAAGTTCGAATTAACCAGAGCAGTCCAAGATTTGCCAAGAACCGGCCGACCCAAAGTCACAACCCCAGCGGATGATCGTCTTGCAGTCAATCTTGCGCTCAGAAGAATGACGTCCACAGCACGTGATATCCGAGATTGAACCAATTTCTGCAGTTTCCTGAATAAAATTGTACTGTGAAAATAATTTTGCACGTGTCAATATCTCATTTACACTCTGCTCATTCATGCATAACAGTAGGTATAGGCTAGTCGGTTTCAGTATTTGTTCCATGGATCCCACTGATGATCTCTACCAAGGTTAATAAGAAATCTTGTGTACATCTTAGGAACAGTAGCGTATCCAGCTTTTTGTGCCAGGGAGGCAAACAACGTCTGAATCGTCTTAAAACCGTCGCAAAAACCCTATTTATTTTTGTTTTTTTATGACGCCTCAAATGCCGCCCGGGGGGGGGGAGGCTGCCCCCCCCCCCCCCCCCCCCCCCCCGCTGGATACGTCACTGCTTATGAACTATAAGGATTCATTTAGGGGGAACTTACTTTTGTTGAGGTGTTTATAATAAACGAATGACTGACTGGCAGTGGTGGATGCTACGAATTGTTACCGACTTTTTGACGAAACTGTAAATTTGACTTGCGTTAGCAAAGACATTTATTTTGATATCGTTTACAATGTGAAACTAGGCATGATTCCGTTTAATGAGCAATTACCGCGTTGCTGTCCAAACATTGGTCCGCCAGGTACGCGTGGACCAAACCGTGTATAGTGTTAGAATAACACTTGAAATGCGTCCAGTAGCCAAGGACAGGAGTCAATACATTAATTAATTTACGATGTTTTCTCTTTCTCTACATACCATATCCTTCTATTGCCCACTAAAAGGTTTGATGATTTCTTCGTAGTACAAGAAATTACAAATGACATCTTCAAGATTTAACTTTCATAACATAAACGTTTCATCACAAAGTGTTCGGGGAAGTAGTAATAAAATACATAAATTATCCCAAATTTTGTTCCTAATGTAAAGCTATCCATTGTCACTTGCCAATCTTAGGTTATATCTTGTCTTGTCTTGTCTTAACTGCCCATGCCCCCTTTTGAAATCAATTGCGCGCAATATAGCCCCAATTTGGATTAGAAACAAGCATGCAAAACGATGACTAACTTTGAAATAGCGAGTGACGTGACTGAGGAAAAATAAAAGTTAATGATGCTGCGGCCGTACCTGGGCGTGGCACCCCGACACAAAATTGGAAATTGAATTGCTAATTTGATAGTATTAGATAAGTTATGAGCTTACCAATGAGACATTCCACACACACATAGGCCTACAAGTGTGTAAATACCGGCAATCGCGGACCTCCTATTGTCCCTCTTTTGTTTATATTTTAACTTTTTCGGAAGGCCTCCCATATGTTTTGTACACGGTTTTCAATCGTGGACGTTCAGTCAATCGTGGATCCTTTCAACCTAACCCCTTTGTCCCAAGTCCACGATTGCCGGTATTTACATACTTACGCACACACAAATCAAATGAATGGAAGTAACACAGGTAATTTGAAACACTGGTGGCAGCAGACATATCGGTCCTTTTCCTTTGTTCTCACAAGCTCAGAACTACGTGCGCATGCTCAGAACTACGTGCGCATGCTCAGTACTAGCAAAAAGGACCGATGTGTCTGCTGCCACCAGCGTCTTAGTTTAAATTTCTGTAAAAGGAGCTCCTAATTTTTTTTTTTACAGTATTAACGTATAGGGATGAATCATCTTGTGTAAAGTTAAGATCAAATAGATTTCATATTGTAGTAACCTTTTTTCGTTTAAAAATCGTTTTCCTCCATTATTCGTTTACAGGAGGAAATCCACTGAACTGAAATTTTCAGCCTGAACACTGACATTGCAACTTTAAAAATTAACGTGTTTGGACCACAAGCGTGGAAAGGGATTGTTGCGAGCTTTTAAACAAAATCTTCCCCCTCCTTTCCCAGACAACATTTGCGGGAATCTCACCTTCGTCAGCCGGGCTGAATGGAAGGCAAAGCCGCCAAAGAGTCGTGAGGAGATGCCGGTACCCGTTGGCTACTCAATCGTGCACCACTCGGCCACCGATCCGTGCTACTCGCTGGAAGCCTGCTCCGCAGACATGCGCCTATTCCAGAAGTGGCACATGGTGGACAAAGGTACCTGTTGCGCTGCAAAGATTATAGATGCTCAACACCAAATGTATTTCGATCTTTTGGGTGTTGATTGGTGTTGAAATAACACCAGCAAGAACTGGATTGATGACGTTCATTCAGAAGAGTCTACACGTAAATGAAACCACGAAATTGATGTTATATTATTATGGTAAATCTAGATTTTGAGTAGCCTTATACCAATACCTTTGCCCAAAATACACAGCAGAATTTGATGACACTATTTTCGGTTTTCAAGTTAGAATCAAATCACCTTGGAATCAAGCGGCCGCCGCCGCTGCCGCCGCCGCCACCACCATGATCACAAGCATCTGTTTAAAACCATCCCTTGATTTTTATACCCAGGTTGGGACGATATCGGTTACAACTTGGTGATTGGGGGTGATGAAAGGGTGTACGAGGGGCGTGGCTGGGACACGGTCGGGGCTCAGGCTGGGTCCAGGTACTATAACCACCACTCGGCAGGCATCTGTGTTATTGGAAACTACATGGAAGTCCTGGTATGTGAGATCTTCTCTACGCAGTTATATCATTTTGTTGCATTGCTGCGTGGGGGCGGGAAAATTAAGCCCCTCCCTCATTTAAGATAGGATATAGCTTTGGCAATGATAAACATGATTAATTTTAGTACATGAAGCTTGCTGTTTGAAAAGAGGATAACAATACCAATCGTCCTGAGAAATATTTCGGTCTGAAATGCTATCAACTTCGAGGAAATTGTATCTGACGCGCAACGATCTCCAAAAAATGCTGTGGCATTTCAACACTCGATGGTGATCGTGCATGCAACCATTGTTGTTAAAATACTTATGAGTTTTTAGTATGTTCTCATGACTCTGATGACAGATTGAGCTCAAACTTTCACAGGTTTATTTTCATGTATATGTTGAATCATACAAAGTATGAACACTGTTTGCAACTGTGTTGTCTGCTCTATATACCAAGCTATTATCATACCTCTAAACGAGGAGTCTCAGCAATCATATTTGATTGAATGGATAATACATACAATGCGCGATCATTATGCTTATGGTGTATGTCGATGACAGGGAACAAAAGAATGACATACGAGGACAAAAGGTCCTCGATTGCCAAGCTGTCCTCGATTGCCATGCTGTCCTCGATTGGAAAACGTGTACAAAACCAATGAGAGGGGTTGCAAAAATAGTTAAAGTACGAACAAAAGAAGCATTCAGAAGGACAATGGGGAGTCCTCGGTATGCATCAAAAACGAACGTGCGTGTTTGTGTATAGGAGTATGGGTTCATCGCGTTTTATTCTTACAGAATAACCCAGTAACTCGGCAACTTCACAAGAAGAGCTTGAAAAAACAATAACAACCACAGGGTGTGAAATTTAAAGTTAACTATTGCGTGTCAGAATGTCTTCAAAGCACAGATTGAGCAACTTGGACAAAAACACATTTTAGCTACCGTATTGTTTTGAAATCAATGATGCTCAGTCATCCGTGACTGCATGAATGCCGGGAAGGTAATAATGGAAAGTTGACGAACCAACATTTACAATTATAAGGGTGATCAAGCTCATAACTTTTATTAATTGTTAACATAATTTTAGACGTACGTTTTATGTTTTATGTGTAGCTCATTAACTTGATTCCGTCAATTAAGTTGGAATTCTTTTTTAACCTTAAAAAGCCCAGCCCAGGGGTACTGAAGGTTCTTAACCAGCTGATGGAGTGCGGTGTCCAGAAGGGCTACCTGACCAGCCGCTACGTGCTTCGTGGGCACCGTGACGTGCGGCAACTGGGCCCCACGAGCTGCCCGGGCGACAAGCTGTACGCCAAAATCCGGACATGGCCACACTACCGTGAGCCACTTGACTAGAGACCTCTTGACCACTCGACTAAGCGCCCTTGTTTCATGCTGGTGGTGGACAGGGATAGCCGGTGACAAGTTCCCATCTGGTCTGGTCTGGTCTGGTCTGGTCTGGTCTGGTCTGGTCTGGTCTGGTCTGGTCTGGTCTGGTCTGGTCTGGTCTGGTCTGGTCTGGTCTGGTCTGGTCTGGTCTGGTCTGGTCTGGTCTGGTCTGGTCTGGTCTGGTCTGGTCTGGTCTGGTCTGGTCTGGTCTGGTCTGGTCTGGTCTGGTCTGGTCTGGTCTGGTCTGGTCTGGTCTGGTCTGGTCTGGTCTGGTCTGGTCTGGTCTGGTCTGGTCTGGTCTGGTCTGGTCTGGTCTGGTCTGGTCTGGTCTGGTCTGGTCTGGTCTGGTCTGGTCTGGTCTGGTCTGGTCTGGTCTGGTCTGGTCTGGTCTGGTCTGGTCTGGTCTGGTCTGGTCTGGTCTGGTCTGGTCTGGTCTGGTCTGGTCTGGTCTGGTCTGGTCTGGTCTGGTCTGGTCTGGTCTGGTCTGGTCTGGTCTGGTCTGGTCTGGTCTGGTCTGGTCTGGTCTGGTCTGGTCTGGTCTGGTCTGGTCTGGTCTGGTCTGGTCTGGTCTGGTCTGGTCTGGTCTGGTCTGGTCTGGTCTGGTCTGGTCTGGTCTGGTCTGGTCTGGTCTGGTCTGGTCTGGTCTGGTCTGGTCTGGTCTGGTCTGGTCTGGTCTGGTCTGGTCTGGTCTGGTCTGGTCTGGTCTCGTCTGGTCTCGTCTGGTCTCGTCTGGTCTCGTCTGGTCTCGTCTGGTCTCGTCTGGTCTCGTCTGGTCTCGTCTGGTCTCGTCTGGTCTCGTCTCGTCTCGTCTCGTCTCGTCTCGTCTCGTCTCGTCTCGTCTCGTCTCGTCTCGTCGCTGCTCGTCTAGTTGCGCACCCATCTTGTTTTGCCATATCTCGTCTTTTATTCTTCTCGTCTAATCTTGTTTCTTCTCCCAGTCTCGTCTCGTCAAGTGTTTTCTCCTCTCCCCACCCTCCCGTCTCATCTCCTGTGGCCATCTTTTGTCCCATCAGGTCATCTCGTCCAGATCTCAAATAGTTTCTTCTCGTCTGGTTCTGTCTCGTAACTTCTCGTATCTTCTCGTTGGAGAGTCAGTTACTTAGAAGGGCTACTTATGTTGGGAGAAATGGCCGATTAAAGGAAGTTATAGGAAGGAAATTTATGTTTGGTCGATTAATGACAACACAATTTTATCTATGTTTACTCTCCGCTTTTAAACAATTAACAGAAGAGAAATCAGCAGCTCAGCAAAGTTTCAAGCTGTAATTGGCATGCATGCCTATAATGGGTTCTATTTATCAAACGGGCCCGTACGCAGGATAGGGGGAGTTTGTAAAATATTTGAGGGGGGGGGGGGGGGGGGGGGGGGTAGTGTCAGTTTGTAAGTGGTGTTGTTTTCAGTATATAGCCTTTGAGCATACGTCCATGCGGAACGCATGCATGTCAACATCAATAGACGAAGGGTATCTCGAAAATAACATTATAAAAGTGCAACTCTTGTGGAATTTTTTCTTAAATGCAACATGGAATGGTCGTGTTGACAAATTAGTGGAAACAATCATTATTAATAAAAGACTTCAAGTATCAGTGGCTACAGTAGAAGGCCATCCCACCCCAACTGTTTGACCGTTTGAAACTAAAGTTAGGTTTCAATTTGATTTAAAACTTTTCCAACTTAATACATAGCCTACCGGTACCCACACCGCGGCTCAAAGGAAATCCGTGCCCATAAGTGATCAAGTTTTTGTTTCGAAAATATCCCAAGTAATACCCCAATTCCGCCTGCAAAATATTTCGAAGGGGGTGGGCGGGGGGGGGGGGGGGGTGGTGTTAAAAACAGGTGCAGTACGAACATAATCGCTACACTTTGGCATTTTCGTTAGGGCTTGCAATTTTTACGATATTGAGGATGACACTTTGCAGCATCTCCCGGTCAAAAAGTGGGGAGGGGATATAGGCCTATACCCCCACCCCCCGGAAATGACACCATGGATCGGATGATTTCTAACAAAATCTCTCTCTTAAACACAGTAGATTAAGACCTATATATAGGCATTATAAAATTGTTGTGTTCTCTTTTTTAGTTTCCTCTGTAATCCTACATGTTTTTAAAACAATCGCTTTCCTTAATTGCAAATTGTACTTTTGCCGTTTCTAAAAAGCTTCTGCGTCTAGATTTGAAAACTATTTTCATTGGCATGTTTTTATGGCAGCCAATATTGTGATATCTTATTTGATTTGAAAACGATTTGGGAATTGCAAGATGACGTTATATATATATATATTTGGTTGGTTAGAGTAAATCACTTTTTTGGAAAATAAAATATGGGGAAAGAATTCCCAATCGGCCAGCAACGCCCACGACATTACTGAGTGACTTTCTCTGTAAATTAGTATAGTGAATAGTTGCTAACAAAATAGAAATATTGCAAAAATCGCACGAGGCCTATTTGTCTATGAAAAATTACTAATTCGAGCAGGTCCGTGGAATTGGCCCCTGGTCTTGTGGAGATTCTGATGTTGAATTTTATGAAGCCACGAGGGCAGACACTGAACAACTGGAATCTAAACACAGCAGACAGACTCGGTTTCCAAACTATCTAATATAAAAGTGACCACAAAAATACATGTACGGAACCGGTGTAGCGTGAATTTCAGTTACCATGAAATACGGGCTCATTTGTAGTATTGCATATGCCTATTATTAGTGAAGAATAGGAGAGTGGCCGGCCAACTTTCATATAGACATGAATGGGCGTGCTTATACAGGGTGGTAAAAATAAAAAACGGAACGGCGTACTTCCGCTCCCTTTAGAGTCAAACCATCTGTACCGATGGATGGAGAATCTTTCTAGAAGAAAAATGACACCCAAGACCTCCCGATTCGGTCCAGTAGTTTTTGCTCCAGAGCCAATTTTGTGAAGCAAAGTTGGGTCACTTGGCCATTTGTTCCACGCAGAAAAGAGGATGATGATAGCATCTCAGGACCAACTGACCCCGACTTTGCTTCACAAAACGAGACTCTGCAGCAAAAACTACTGGACCGAATCGGGAGGTCTTAGTATCGTTTTTCTTCTAGAAAGATTCTCCATCCATCGGTACAGGTGGTTTGACTCTAAAAGTATGCCGTTCCGGTTGTTTTTGACCACCCCGTTTAGCCACATGAGACGGGATGGCATTACATGAATTTGTATAAAAGCGCCACATCTGGTGTTATATAAGAGCGTCACAACACTGGCATAATAATTCAAAAATAGTTAAACTAAGGAGACATTTTGGGTGCGTTTGAGTAGCTCACCCGGATCGACTCGGGTAAAGGCAGATGGGTTTAATAGCCACGAGAGCCGGGCTAAGCGAACGCTCAAACGCCCTCTCGTGTCGGTGACACATAAGTAAGTGTCATTTTCCCGCTGGAGCAAAATCTGGGGGAATCAGACTTCACTATGCATGCCGTATAAAGTGACTCTGCTCCACGAGCATAGTCTGTGGGGTTTTTCGAAACCTTTGCGGCGGCTTCGGCTTCGGCTTCGTCTCTGACTTCTGAATAACAGAGAAGCAAACCAAATCGAAATATTCTAATTTTTGCTTTCATAATCAACCGAATGAATGTTCCTGAAGCAGAACGTGCACCAAAATTTAGCTACTGTGTTTCTGAATCCGAAGCCGAAGCCGAAGCCGGGGCAAAGGTTTAAAAAAAAACCTGTGGTGACGGACTCGGATGAATCCTGAATATGACGTCAGAGCTAATCGAACGACACGGGGCTATAAATCAAGTCGACTCGGGTGAACTGCAGTACTTTCATAAACGCACCCTTTGCGTCACTAGGGTGCGTTCGAGTAGCTCACCTGGGTCGTCATACCCGGGGCTCACTCGGGTCAGTTACCACAGACCCTGCTCGCGGAGCAGAGTCACTGGTGGAATTACGTCACACGCATGCTAGTTAAGTCTGACTACCCACAGATTCTACTGGAGCGGGGAATTAAAAATGGCTGATCTTAAGGGCGATTGTGTAGTTTAGGACTGTTCCTATAAGAAAACAAAATCCACTTTTAAGTTATTGGACTTAGCAAACTAGATTGCGACATTAAAAACCAACAGGTATGTCGTAGATAGAGGGCAGAGTTTTTAATTTTTGTTGGAAATTTTTGGATAAAACGACAACGAAGATGACAAAACGCAACACGAAAATAAAGATGGCGAAAACCGCACTGATTCGCAAGACACCAACCGAAAACACGTAAGAAAATTGCATTTTCTCCTGCAGGAAACTGTTCAGAATTACAAAAAATGATGTCATTTGAATTGAGAGAAGTATACTTTAGGTTGATAAATTCATTTTAGGATGATTAAAACAACCTTGACTCGAAATGGATCAAATATAAAGAGGTGTCCGTATAACACAATCGCCGACTCTTATTCCTCCATGCTAGGTGACATCAACAGGAGAGGGCGTTTGACCGTTCTATTAGCCCAGCTCGTGGCTGACTAGTCTGCCTTCATTTGAGTCGATCCGGGTGAGCTACTCGAACGCACCCTATACATGTGAATTACGAGTAGGTACAACCATAGAGAAATGTGTTCTTATTCCTTCATAGTCTTGGTTCAAGACTACAGTGAACGATAATGGATCGTGCAGCGTCGCGTAAATTCGTTTCACGCATGCGGTACGATTAGACCAACTCATGTGCGAGCCAATGGCTGAGTTCGGGCGGTCTATTCTTAAAACGAGTTCCCCGTTCTTGCGCCCGAACGGCGGGAACGCAACCCCAGAACATTGCACTTGGAACAAGATCACACACCCCCTACCATACCAGTCGGGGGTTTACAAGAACATGACGTATTTGACGCGACGTAGAAGACGACCAAAGATGGCGGATGATCCGACGAAGCATAAAAAGTCGACGAACAGTTGCCTAAAATTCCCTTCCAAACCTTTTGAAAATTAAGCGTTTTCTGAACAAACTAGGGGAAAATGCAGTCTAAATATTGTGCTTCCATTAAATTATTTTGCGTCTGAAATTCAGGTTTTTGAAACGAATGCTTGAATAACGGACAAGGCCAAGGGCGCAGCCATTACATTTTGCGTAGTTACCAGCCATAGATTGCGCTCTTGCAATGCCATGGGGCTATCAGACGTTCTTGGGCGTTCGAGTGGCCGGAACACGAACGAAGACACGAGTTGTTCTTGAGTAAACAAGAGCAACCCGTCCGAACTCAGCCCATGAGTTGGTCTAATCGTACCGTTAGAGGGCGCACCACGAGCCATTATCGATCACTGTTGTCTTGAACTAAGACTAATTCCTCCATGGTACAACTGGTCATATTGATGATGCGATCCTTGCCATCCAACTCGTGGTACCGGGTTCAGTCGAATGACAAAATCCTCTGTGGGGTAGACGGGTGGATCATGCTTTTACTTCCCTAATTAGTGATTCCAAGGGTTTGCAAGAATATGCCTAAATCTTGGGTTTTCCTGCCAGCTGTAAAACCTAACATTATTTTCTCCATCTTCTTCATTGTCGCCTTTAAATTAACTGCCATATATTGCCCGCCCCCCTTGTTTGTTCGTTAGAGTTTACACAAGCTTGTTTATAGATAACGGTTCTTGTTTGATTTCGTTGTTTTCACTGTTCATTTCTTTGTTATTTATATTCAAGTGACTCGCACTTGACAAGCTTTGCTTTTTGTGGGTCTCTGCATCTCTTGGCATTGATATTCCTATACGTTTCTTTGTTATAACGTAATGAAATTCAATAATTTCCAAGTGCATGTTCATAACTGTTTGTCCTTCCCTTGAGATGGAAATAAAGTAAAGACAGGTAAAGAAAAAAATATGGTTAATCGGTACAAAACCTTGTGGATTAATTTATGTTTCATTTTATCAATCAGTATTATGCCTGTTACTTTTGTACTGTTATTCTTAATCTGACATTTTTATTTATTGGCATAAACAAAATGACCAGCAGCAAAAGCTGAAAGGGTCATTATACACAATATATTACACATAAAAAATTCAATTACAGGAATTAATAAAACTTGATACAAATACAATAAATATTATAAAACGACAGTATAATAAAAAACCTACATAATTAACCCTTGTTCATTCAGTAATAAAAAAGGAGAAAAAACAAGTTAAATTAAATAAATAATGACTCAAACTTAAACATTAAAATAGGACAAGGAAAGAGAGTTGGGAAGACAGACCATTAATTAAGAATCTTAGCAAGTTGTGGAATGGTTGATTTTTTGTACCTTTCTGTATTGCATCTAATCATATTTAAACCAGACATGTTACGTAAGGCTCTGCAATTTGTATCAGACTTAGATGGTGGAAGCCAGTGTCTGTACTGGTTTGAATTAAGAAGTTTAGTTCCAAAGTTATAGAGTAAATAATTTCTCCGTTCAACCAAGGATGATAATTTAGTCATTTCAAGAGCCTCATTATAACTGTATTTCTTTCCAAGTATAATTTTAACAGCTCTTTTTTGAATAAATTCTATTTTCTTCGACTGAGTTTGAGTAATGGCCGTATGCCAGACTGGCGAGGCATATTCCAAAATGGGCCTTATGTAGGTTTTATAAACAATTACCATATCCTGTACAGGGACACCTGATTTTCTCAAAATGCATAACGTATACAAACGACGAGACTACAACGTGTATTTCCATGGGGTTTACAAATATTGAGGCCAATTTTTAATCTGTTCATACAACCTACCCCCCGGCAGACCGTTTGCTTCACGTCACGATGTCCGTAGAGCAAGTACTGGTCACTGAGATGGCCGGAATCATCACCGCACTTCATCAACAGCATGAGAACCGCAAGTACACATGGATTAGGCTGTTGTAAAACGAAGGGGTGAAAATCTGAAAAATCTGAAACAAATTGAAATCAATCAAATCATGTGAATTCTCGGACCACTTTGATGGATTTCAGTTCATAGTGTGTTATAACATGTACAAAAGGCCACGCCTTTCTCTCTTCTGAAATAGACGAAGATATGCATGTCGGTCTTCCTTGAAGGGGAATATCAAGCAAAAGTTATCGGTGACCCTATATAAATAGAAAAGAAACCGGAAGATGATAAGTCAAGCTGTATTTAGGTGCATGGACAGTCACCTGTGTGACTTATAAGTATTTTTCCTAGTTGGGGTATTATTGTTTATGGAAGGGTATTTAGAGGTATGCACCCGATAATGTACACGTAGTTCATCTACAGAAACAGAAAATGATTTCTGGTTTTAACTATGCCGTACAGACAAAGAGAAAGTTGTTATGTTTGACTTTAATTTTTTTTTTTTTTACCTCTCGGATGACAGCAACTCCGATTGAGCGGGAGTTGTATGTTCACCCAGCATGAGCCCCCACCTTCTCCCAGCCACGCCCCTCGTAGACCCTGTCATCAGCCCCAATCACAAAGTTATAGCCAATGTCATCCCATTCTAAACAGAAAGGGCGATATTAAAAATGGACAAAAACGAAATAAAGAATTTAATTTATTATATCACGATTAAAGAAAAGTCCATCTACTTTATGCGCAACTACAGAGAAACCCTGAATGAACAATAACAAAAATAGAACTAAATTTTAAACTTGCTTTATCCTTGATCGCTTTGCCCCCTCTAGAAAAAATACGGTGACGCCCATGACCACGATGTCTACAATGAAAGCAACACCGTGGTTATCCATGTGATAGTTATGCATACTCCTCATCCTTGTTTTACAGCTCTCTAAAGAGGAGCACTGCTCTGTGGCAGTGTGATGCACCACGACCATATCAGGGTCCCGGACATTGCCGTGCTGCTCCTGGGGGCTTTGGCGCCCCATTCGTCCCTCGAGATGAAAGTTAGACCCGCGCAAGAATCATCGCCTGGGGAAAGAAAAACAAATTGGGTCTCAGAATGGATGGAGTTTCAGGAGTGGGGTAAATCCGTGTCGGCGAGTGGGGGGGGGGGGGGGGGGGGACTCAAACCCCGGCCTTCCAAAGAAATTCGAAAGGCAGGTTAGGAGGGGGAACTGGAGAAAATGTGCTGTTCATGATACAAAGGTCTGGTCACCCTATGTAGGCTGTGTACATCAACACAACGGTGTACCTGACAACACAACGGTGCATTGAAAGATTTGTACTGTTTATTTTCCGGTTTTTAAAAATACATTTTGACTGTTGGAAAGTTACAAGATGACCTCGAAATCAGCATTTTTCGTTTTTTCACCACACAAATCTGGGGCATTGATCCAATGGCCCATCTCCCCGGTCAAAACTTGAAGAATATCTCACAGTACTAGCCTTTGGAACAGTGAAAGGATGTGATGAGACATCCAGGTGAGCAGAGTGCCTGAAAGTTTGAACAGGGGGAACTAATGATGAAAGACCAATGGAACACCTTCCATGATAGGTACAGATTGTTGCAGATTCAAGTCAAAATATTCCCACGATGGTGGGCATTGGTGAACACTTACCACTCGAGCGACGTTTCCTTGCCAACGGGCTTCCAAGTACAGCATCATCTGTAACGCACAGACAAACAAAGACAGCTACGGTTAGACGGAAACGGCAAGCCATCCTGGTTGCTTATAAATTATATATGTAGGTGTACACTATAGAGTGAACAGTGTACCGTATGCCAGACTCACAGGACGGACTATTCATTTTGGTTCATCTTCATCCACACAAGTGCTCTCCTTGACCAACGTATACGTGCATTTTGTTTGTGTTTTCACAGATGCGCGATGGCGACCTCTGACGCGTCGTCTGCACACAAAACGATCGGCTGAAAATGAGCGTCTGAAACATACGTGGACCGCAGGGGTTTTACAAATATTTGCTTTTAGACAAAATCTAAATGTTTGGCGTCATGGCCTTTGCACAAAAAGTCAAAGAATGGCATTATCTGCATTTTTCGAAGATGGCCGGCCCGTTTTTTTGTGGGGTGTTGGGGTGTTTTTGTATGTTTGTTGGGGTTTGTTTGTTTGTTTGTTTGTTTGTTTGTTTTTGTTTCTTTTTAATTGCCTGCTATTGGAATCCCCGAACCGATCTAAACATGCAATAGATCGACGTGGAGGTCTCCTCTCTTTCGCCAATGGATTATTCGAAGAAAAGACAAACTTAAAAGCCTATTAAAAGGAAAGGGGCGCTGACGCTAAACGCGGTTTATTTTTATTTAAATTTTGATTTCAGGGTCTTGTGCGCATGGCAGCCCTCGATTTTTCACCTCTCAGATGTTTGTGAAATGAATGTTTCAACGAAGTATAATCTTTGTGAGCGTGCAAAAGTACGGAGCCCCTAAAGGGACTTCCAGTTTGTTATTTTTATCTCGTGCGCACGACTTAATTTTTCTCGTGCGCACGACATAAACTCCTCAAAAAAGTTCGGAAACTCAAGTTTGACAGACGATTTCTCTCTTGTTTCCAAATCCTTTGCCTTGAATTTTGTATATTTGGAAAGCCCTGTTATTCTTCTTTACAATGATGTGTCATTTGTTATGATTAAGCAATTGGGGGATGTGCAGCACAGCTGAATATGGGGGTGGGTGTAAAGTGAAATGTTACAAAACTTGAGTTTCCGAACTTTTTTGAGGAGTTTTATATCTCGTGCGCACGACATAATTGCACGAGTTATTAACCACTCGTGGTCGTAGCAGCACAGCTCGCGCGGCGGGCAGGCTTGTTCCGCAGTTGCCACAGTAACACTCGTGAATGTTCTGATTGCAAATAATGACAGTTTCTTCTCTTCTTAATAAAAGCGATTCATGATGGTGTGGCTACATTTTATGAGTAGGCCTACATGTAGTCATTTTTGTATAGGGCCTAGGTCTTGGCCTTGGCCTTGTGAGTCGAAGCCTTGGCCTTGGCCTTGAGGGTCAAAGCCTTTGCTCCAACACTGTCGTCTAGTCTTTTTCACGTCACGTGCAGCTATAACTCCTTCTTTGTGCACTTATGTCGCGCGTACGCGATAAAAAAATAAATTGGAAGTCCCTTTAGGGGCTCCGTAAAAAAGCGATCAGATATTAATCTTAAACTTCCCCTCCGCATTCGACATTTTGCCGATATTTCTTTTCTTTTCTTTTCATTTCTTATTTTTACTATTATTGTTGTTGTTTTTCGTACCACTTCTCCTGTACCTTGATATCACTCTTTCTGCACAAATGAATTACCTTCAGTTGGCCACCCTGTCACAAGGTCCTTTATATTCCGTCTGAGTCATTTTACTGCATGCATTCACGGATCAAATAAAACACCGTCTCTTCTCTTTATCTCTCTATCACTGCACATCGTGTATATCGGAGATTCATTCGCTTTCTCCATTCTCGCCTTCATGGCATTGGTCCATAAAGACTTGTCATGTACTGCGAAAATAAACTAGTTAACTTTGTAGAAAAAAAAATGCAAATCTACCCCCACCCCGGACCAAAACCTCCACACGCTCAGACTGAGCCTAATAGTCCCAGCTTAAAATCTGCCCAGCCACAGACGTAGAGGGCCTACCGCAAACGGAAAAGTACAGTGTGTGTGGGTGGGAGCCTTATCCCGTACGTGGCTACCCCAGACCATGTACGTACCAGGGTGTAAAACAGACAGCGGACAATATTTGGTCAGTCTGCCGAGCAACGGATTGATCTCAAGTATCAACACGTACCTACTCCATAGAATCCCAGAGAGCAAAAGAGCTTGTTTCTTTCTTCAGTCCATTGCTCTTAATTTTCCAAGGGCGTTTATCAGTTATCCTTTAGTAAATTTTCCTTATCGTTTCCCATCCAAGTATTTTTGTGATCTTCCTTGATTTTTATTTTCCATTTTAGTTCGTTTTTTTTAATGATTTTGCTTAATGTCCTGTCTGTTTTCTGTTCTAAGAGACAGAGTTTGGATTCCCCGCCGGTAAAAGAATGGCAGTCGATCGTGAGAAGTTACAGAAGGCAAGTTGACGTTAACAAATAACAAACGAGTCTGTAGCATTGCCAAGAGATAGCAAATAACCGCTCTTAGCCCATGAGAGGAACTTGACTTTTCGGCCTGAGAAACTAGTCTTTCAACACGGCAACATTCTTTACTATATATAAAGGATATTTGCAGAGGTGAGTACACAGCCGATTTGATGTTGTTTTGAGTGGTTGACAAACATCACTGTAAAAACGTTGGGTAAAACATAATTGGGCAACTGTTATTTACCCAACATTTTGACCAACTTTTTTGTTTGGAGTGTAACAAGCGCAAGGTAAGGGCTCTTGGCGTAGATGCTTGAGATAGTGAGTGGGGAGGCTGTCAACAATTTTCCCGTATTAGGCTCACTCACAGAATGACGCTGGTTATGGGTGCGCGGTTAGTACAAACAAGTAAAGCCAGACACGAGCCAATGTGGCCCAGCTTAGACCGGCGTTTATCTCCGGTTTCTGTGGCATGAAACGACTGAGAATATTTCTACTCCCCCTGGATGGGATGCTCGTCCATCGCAGGTTACTCCCCAGCTAATGTTAGTACCCATTTATACTCCTGGGTGGAGAGAGGCAAGTGGGGATGAAGTGACTTGCCCAAGGACACAACATATGGCCAGTAGCTGGATTCGAACCCCTGACCCTCTAATCATGAGTCACAAATCCTAACCACTAGACCACACACTCCCCGTGCGCTGTTAGAAACAGGCCCAAAATGGCCTGCGCCGATCTGTATAAATTTTGCCCGCCCTGAAAATATCTCTTTAAAGAGTGTTTTGAGGCCCGTGCATTGAAGATATAGGCCTATACACTTCACTTCAGGATTGTCAGCTTGTATAATTCTGAGCATTTTGGATAAATTAGCTCGAGAACGGGCTAAATTTGGCCCTAGTGTGAAGGGATTCTTTTGAAAATTGATGATGTTCAGGTTAGGAGTATGCACCGTCTTCTTTGGAGGGGAATATCTTTGGAACAGAACGGAACGGAACAGAACGGAACGGAACACAACGGAACGGAACGGAACGGAACGGAACGGAACAGAACACAGAACGGAACGGAACGGAACACAGAACGGAACAGAACAAAACAAAACAAGATACCTTTCATCTTTTAACTTGAAACTTTGTTTCCTACGATTTCAGTTTTGCGAAAAAAATTACTTTCAGAAAAGGTGTATACCACAGAGCAAAGAGTTGAATGTCCTTCGGCATTCACACTAATACCCACACAGCGGCACAAGTGCACCGTGAACTATTGTTTCCGGTTCATTCAGACCCGACCGGAAGTAGTTGCCCACACAGGTCAAACTACAAGGCGCCCACGCTGTCCAATCTCATTTCACTCTTCCTCGTAGCGCGTGGATTCTCGTTGAGCAACACACCCAACATTCCGAGCTTGTATTTTTCCTCTCAGAATGACAGGTGCAAGCCCCTTTGTTCCTAAGGGATGGCGGGAATTTTCTTGCGATCATCATTTTTGCATTTACAGATGGTTTGAGAAAAAGAAACGGATAAAACTGTAAATGATATAGTGAACCTCGGCTCAGCTTTTTTCACAAAGAGGAGACATTATAGCACGGGGGTGTGGGCAATCAATGCTCGGTCAAGATCAACGCACATACATGAAGAAACTACATTCAAATGATGTTTTCTTTGTTGCTGTGAAAGAAAAATACATATTGGCAAAACGCTTGGTCATTACGGTATGGTGGCTGGGTCGGTACTCTTTGTTCTCAAACAAATTTCGCCTGGGCTGGATCTCTACGACGTCTCAGCAATATCGTGGAACATTTCTGCATCTTTAGACTTGAATTCTCCTTTACTTTCTGCTAGAAAAATCTGGGCACTGATTCCATGACGTGGTAACGCTATTAAAAACTTGCGCAGCATTATGGGCACCCCTTTTTTTTTTACTTTTGGGGGAAAACAAAAATGAGAATTTTTTCGAAAATATCATACAATCGGCAAAGGGCAATTTTTTTCTCGAGTAGGCATCATTGGTGCACACAGGTTTTTGTCTGTTTTTGCACTAGACCAAAAAGCATTTTTTGGGGGAAAATGAGTATTTTTGAAAAGTGCCAATTTTGGGATCCTAATTTTTAAAAAGTGGTTAATTTTGTTTAAATCTTTTTAATGATTTTTTTTCTTTTGTCTTAATTTTGGAAAACGCACACACGATTTGTTTTTGTTTTGTTTTGTTTTTGTTTTTATTGCACCTGGAAAATTAATCGCAAACTCCCGCCCCCTAGGAACGCTTTCTGACGTTGGTGGCGTCAAAAGCTCTGCACAACCGTAAACAAAAAGACAAAAACTCTTTGGGAGCTTCAATCCCCTTAAATCCCCTTGGGCATAAAACGGGTTGCCTTTGGGAGGGGAATGGGGAGGGAGGGGTGTCTTGTCTTACGTTTGGCCTTGATAACTTTACGCGCGATAATTGCCCTATATATTAACTATACTGTATGAGCGTCCCACTACTCTAACAAAAATTTAAACTTATTAACCGTGTCACTTATCTTTAATCGATTTGTTATGGAATGTCACATTGGAAAGGTCATGTCTGTCCTTCGGGGGTATATTGTTTAAATTGAATTGCTAATTTGTAAGCAGTGGACGTATCCTCATTGAGTGATCCCACATGTCGCTTCCCAGATTGTAGCGTAAAGTTGGCCGTGATCCCTGGCTGTAGGGTATTGTGGGTTTACGACTTCTGACTAGCGCCCACCGAACAAAGATACTGGGAGACCGCCAACATAGGGCAAGATAGCTCAGTTGGTGGAGTCCCGGTGTGGTATTCCGGAGGTCGCAGGTTCGAATCCCGCTCCTGCCAGTTTTCTTTGTTCATTTTGAATATCCATTCAAATTTAAATGACCAATAGTCAGTTTCCCTTGTTTGACGGTATTGTTTCCAGTGAGACATTTCACAACAAATCAACCGAGACGCCAAATTTACATATTTAATAAGTTTCAAGTTTTGAATTAGTAGCGGGACGCTTCTAATTCCTGCATCATGATGTATTTCAATATTCGCGCGTACAACAGAAAGCCCAAATAATAGTGCACCGTGAAGTACGTGTTTTTGTCGTGAAAAATTTGTTTAATTCCACAATACGTTAGATTTTAAGCACGACATTAATGATTAATAACGACTAATTAATGATTAATCAATTCAATTCAATTCAATTCAATTCAATTCAATTCAATTCAATTCAATTCAATTCAATTCAATTCAATTCAATTCAATTCAATTCAATTCAATTGAGTTTTAGCAATCAGCAGCTCTATAATTGTGTGCTTGTCATTGAGGCTCAGTTCTTGTTTGCTTGAGTTCTCGGATCCACTACTGGCTTTTTTAAAGAAACGGGTTGCGTTTTGGAGAATTCTCATCAACTATGAGAGTAATATTGCTCACACGATAAAGAACAAGGTTTGTGAACTGCCCTGATGCTGACGATCTGCTGTCTTGAGCCCGAATTTTTTTACTGATATGTGATTGTATAATGCATTAGGCTTGCGGCGCCATTCGAGATATGCTTCATATCGACAGATATAATAAGATAAGCAAGATGGTAATTGTTTACAACGTGAATATTAAATGAATTCTTAACCTTGACTCTTTGGTGGTGAAACCCGTGTTAATGTCAAAGCCAAGGATTGTTCTATTCTCCTCCGAAACCACAAGAACTATTGCACACACAAACCGCAGACAAATAATTTTTTTTTTGAAATTCCTTCCGGCTAATTAAGGGCTTCAGTCGACCGGACGAAATCGTAAACAAATGACCGACAGGAAAATTAGTCTGAAAGTGTCTTGTAAAAGCCCCGAAGTCGGCACGGTAGAAAGGGTAGCAAAGGACCCAAATCAAACGGTGTGGGTTCCTCGATATTGATCGTGATTGAGCGGGTTGCGCTTGAGACGGCTGCTGTGCTACAGAGCCGTGGTAACACACGGCGTCGATTGCAGCTGCGATGGCGCGCCAACACCCAGGCAGCGACCGGTTAGCAGAGCCGCCTGGGCCCCGCACCACACGGCTCATTTGCCCGGTAGTCTTCCGCGGACAAGTCAACCGTTGACCGGTCATTTTGGTCTGGCCGACTAGGGGCGGCTCACATCACACGAGACGCACCCTCTTAAGCCACTTCTGGCACCTTGTTGGCAACACGTCGGCATTGTCAACTCACCGTATCTCTAACACCCCTTTCTTTTACCCAACGAATTCCTTTTTTTTCTTAAACACAACTTTGTTTTTGTGTGTGTGTTTTGTAATCTCTTGATGCTCTCCCGCCTCTGCTTTGTTCTTGGCGTGTCCCGAGGGTGGTAAGGCGTGCTGTCGTGTACACGCTGCCTTTCAGGGGGAAGGACAGGCAAGAAAAGGGCGCTACTTTGGGGCTATTTTGTTAACCCTCGGGTGGAATTGTTGCCACGTGGCCGGCGGGGTCGTTTGTCCTTTTTTTGCGATATGTTTGTGGGCCCACTGCATGCCGAATTCTGATGTGTTTGTCACAGTGGGTGGAACTGCACATTAAAACGGCCAAGTTCATTCCCGTCTTAACATGCTGAGGCCGACGCATTGTGAGCAGTTATTAACGCTGTGGCTTCACATTATGGCTCGTGTGTGTGTTAACTTCGTCTTCGTTGTTAAAAACTGTCACGGTAGATTGTTGGAGACCTCTGTCTATTGGTTGACACGTTGGCGCAAGCCATTCGCTGGATAGGTTCTGGTGGGGGGGGGGGGGGGGGGGGGGGGATCGCAACAAATTCTGAATTTTGTTTTTCCCGGAGATTATTTGGAAAAGCTATAGGAGAGGGGTTAGTACCGGTATCGATTTTGAAGGGGTGATGGCGCTCTAATTTTGTTTCAGAAATGCAAAATGTCGCCGAGAAAGGGCGGGCTGTCACACAACTGGGGCCAATTTCATAGAGAGCTGCTTAAACAAACATTGCTTAAGCACAAAAAACCTTGCTCAATAAAATCAGGTTAGCAGCCAAAACCCCATGTGATTTTTATGATAAGCAAACAACAGCTAAATACAGTCACAAGCAATACAGGCCTACATTACATGGAGTTCTGGCTGTTAACCTGATTTAATTAAGCAATGTTTTTGCGCATCACAAATATATTGCTTAAGCAGCTCCCGGGCTCCAATAAGCATTAGACACTGATTTCCATCTTATTACACAACAAATCTGGAGAGCGCATTGGCTGTGCGAGTTCAAGCCGCAGTCCGCCAAAAGCACATATCGCACTGCTCGAAACCTTGAAGAAACCTGTAGGAAGACGACGAAGAAATGTTCAGTTATAGTGGGAGGAAAACCCCAGATGATATTCTGGTGGGATTCGAACCCGGGTCACAGCGGTGGAAGGCGAGGAAAGTACCACTATAGGCTAACCTGACTCTCCTACATACACTGCAAAAACTGTGGTGTTAAATTAACACCATGAGGTGTTTATATTGGACCACTCGCCCAATATAAACACCACATGGTGTTAGATTAACACCACAGTTTTTGCAGTGTATATTAGTAGAGACAATCTGTCTTCAATTATTCCTGACTTCGTATCGAAACAAATTGTAATACAGTGGGTCAGCATTTTGGCACCAGCCTAGTGCCTCGTTCTGAGCTTTAAAGTCTCTGTAATGTTCTCATCACATATTGGCTGCCTGGTAGTCACATGTTTCGATTTTTTCGCAAAGATTTTTTTTCTCTGAATTACACTACACGAACAGATAACTAACTAACTGACACATTTACAAACAAACACAAACAAATAGATGCTGTCCATTGCATCTATTACGGGAAAAAAACATGTGTTGTTGTTTGGAGTTTTAACTGTTATGACATTCTTGTGTGACATGCCACTTTAATTTGACGGAAATTGAATTTTGCACTCCTGGGACCCGCTCAGGAAAGAAGTGCTCCGCGTTTGTCTATAGCGCTCCCGAGTGCGTCCATAAAACAGAAACGTGTCTCGGAAAAATTAGCACAGCAGTATCATACAGGCGACTTGAGCCCCATCACCGCGCGCTGGCGATATGGAAGGCATATCGCGTGTTAGATTAACACACGCATGGACGGTAGGTGTCACACGAAACGGTAGTCAGCCAGGACTAATGAGACTCGTCATCCCGTATCGTCACAGGGGTAGGCTAAAGACCTTAGAAAGATTAGAGCAAGAATATGAAATTGATAAATTTAGTAAACACCCCCATGATGTGCACGTTTTGACTCTTGAGCAACGGTTGAACCAGCCCCCTTCTATTGCAGCCAGTTGAACCTCAACAATTCTCAAACCTCGGTCGGCTTAGGCTAATTTCATTCAGTACTTCAATTAGGCTTCAGCTTGGCGATAGAGCTGAGGCATAGCTGCAGACGGAGCCAAAGCCATGTTAAGAGAAATGGCTTCAACATCACAAAACAGGTTGAATGTAGCGCAAGTTGAAAACCGAGATTACAGCATTAATATGAAGGTACAGGTAACACGCTTTAATTTGATGTATTTTCTAGCTCATAACCCTTTTAAAGCTGCTAGAGTCATGCCCCATTGATCTGAGATAATGAAGCTCAAAAAGTAGTTTACCCCGAGACGAGACGAGACGAGACGAGACGAGACGAGACGAGACGAGACGAGACGAGACGAGACGAGACGAGACGAGACGAGACGAGACGAGACGAGACGAGACGAGACGAGACGAGACGAGACGAGACGAGACGAGACGAGACGAGACGAGACGAGACGAGACGAGACGAGACGAGACGAGACGAGACGAGACGAGACGAGACGAGACGAGACGAGACGAGACGAGACGAGAACATACACTGACACTAAACGAGTAACTCGAAAAAAGTTGGAAGAGACATTTCTGTGTTTTTATTCACCATCACCTCCCGTCAAACTCCACCGTAACCCATCAGCAATAAATCTACAGTAGTTTTTATCTGTAAAGACATTTGAATCTCTGGATTTTGTAAGAGGCACCAATTAAGGGAACTCTTAATAACAAACCCTATAATGCATTTCTTGGAAGTCTAAAAAATGGGCGGTGCTTTCAGGGGCACATCCACGCGGGTGAGAGGGGAGGCGCCGTACAGGAATGTCTTCAGTCCCACTTCCCCACATAGTACGCCACCGCGGTTGCAGTACATTGCAGTACATTTGTCTGTGCTGAAGCTGGACATTTTGTAGCAGTGGGATTGTCTAATACGCAAGCAGTTGTAGTCAAGTAAGCTGCGGCGTGCATCACCTTCTGACAAGCGCCCCGGCGACTAGTCTGAGCCCGGTCCGCTGCATTTCACACCCTAGCGTCACCTACAGCCCGAGTCCCCGTATGCGCGCCGGGTTCCCCCTTGCGAATTAACCCCGTATCCGCGTACGGGCCGGGACTACGATATTGCCACTATCATCATCATCTTCTTCCCCATGCAGTTTGCGGGCCCACGCGACCCCTGAAAGTCGTAGACTTGTATTTTGCATTCGCGATCAAATTCATGAAATTGCCATGCCCGTGGAGACCCGGCGCTGTCTGAATACTAACGTTGGATGTAGTATTATACCCTTCGCCATCGGTGTGGCCCGAATATCAATGTATTATTGACGAGAGTCCTTGCTTGTTAGATGCTAGAGCACTGGCAAAAACAAAAATGCTGCTTTCGGCAGGACGAGAATTGGCTTGTTATGTTTTGGACTACACTACTGAGAGAGCGAAGGATCAGATATAATAGGCGCGCGATCAGCGACTCTTCAGAGTCACCACAAGCAAGTTCGAACAGTACGGCTATCATTGGTTGATCATCACTCAGATTAAAGTGCGAAGTAGTCGGACTGTGGTTAAACGTTACCACGAAACCAGAAGGTCCTGGCTCCCTGCTGTACATTGTGATAGTTGCAGCTATTGTAACCAGCGATGCGACCAATGTCGACAAGATGGCCCCAAATAGTCGGCTATACAATCGTTCAACCATTGCCGCCTTGAGACAAGGCTATGCGTAAATTAGTCCAACTATATCATTAACTATAGTTCTTGTGCGAACTTACTTCTATAAAACTCGTCGATTGCAAAGACTATGTGAAAAACTTCAGTCCAAGACAAGGGTGAACTACAGAGGTAATTACAACATCCATCTTATACCGATGTCGTACGCCTCTCGCTTGCGTCGGGAGACACTCGTGTCATTCCATCCAATGAAGGAGGCGAGTTTCTCTCACCAATTAACGGCGGCAGTTACCCCACCTGGGTCTATAGGTCTGACAATCGAGATGGTTTCTCCAACTTTTGTTGACGATTTATCCTTTATTTAGATACGGAGCCAGGAAAACCGTAAGGATTGTAGGGCTTGCAATGTAAAATGTGGCCAACCCTACCACCCGTGTTCGTAGCCCTTTACGTAGAGTGGCTTTTAGCATTGCAGTGGGTGACTTCCATTTGCGTCTACTCTTCAGTATAGTAACTGCCGTCTAGTTACGGAAAAGAGCCCCATGGCTGCCACTTTACCTCCCTGTCTCACTAACAGTTTGTCACGGAATGTCATTTTCGCACTGTGCATTTGAAAAGGTCAACACAGTGTGTCATTTTTGCACGAAGCGAACAAAATTCGTACTATGATAGGCGCGAACTTTTAAATACCGTAAAAGTTTCCGCATAAATGCTCGAATACCTATGGCTCAGGTTGAATCGTATAATAGGTATTCGTAAGTTGGTGTGGCGACGGTGTATCCGGTCAGAATTGCTTAATGACGTATTTCAGGCAATGTAAGTGATTCATCAATTTACCTGCCTGATGTTTGGGGCCAATTTCACGGAGCTGTTAAGCACAAAAAATTTGCTTAGCATGAAAAGTCCTCCATGGTAAAAAAAAAAGGATTGCCAACCATTTTTTATGTGACGGGTATTCAGCTGTTTTTCCTAATAACATGACCACCACGTCGAGTTTTGGCTGGTAACCTTCTTTTACTTAGCAAGAGTATTTTATGCTAATCAATTTTTTGTGCTTATTAGCACTGTTGTATCATGCACAATGCATCATGTTTGGGAAGCCAGATTGGCTTAGTGTTTCTTTCCTCGTCTTCCACCGTTGTAATACAGGTTCGAATCCCACCAGGGCCGACATGTGAATTTGGTTTTCAGTACATGCCTGATTCCGTAGGTTTTACCCCAGGATATCATTCTGGGGTTTTCCTCCAACCTCTAAAACTGAAATTTCTTCGCCGTCGACTGGTAAACGATTTGTCCCAAGACAAAATAATGCGCGGCACTGCGTTCGTTTATGCTTCTCTATAGTGTATCTTCTATATGTACAGATAATCTTCTTTGGGCTCGCTGAACTTTTAAAACCCATCGTGAGCGCGAAAATCAAATCAGTTAAGGTTGAGATGGAACCTGGGACACTCGGCCATCCATTCCAGCACTCTGACAAAACACCAAGCCACATCATTACTCAAATGCTCATCACAGACTTATTTAGACCGCAATAGCATGAGCTCCAATTACTGACTGACTTGCTTGGCCTGTCGGGCAAAATATTTTACCTGGGCCAAGGGAGACCCCCTTTTTCCTGTCTGAAATCAAGGATTACATTTCCATTCGGAAGATGACGGAAGGAGAAGCATGTTTGTGGAGATACACGAAGCAACAAGGGACCATGGGATATCATTACAGTTTGTCACCTCCAAACGGCCTGGAGTGTTTTGGAGCCTCAGTGATGCTGCTTGCCCCCCGTGCTTCCCGACTGCTATTTCATGAATTAAAATAACTGTTTTGGAGTCCCACGCATACCGGCATTTTGGTCTGGTACCCTGACGGCAAAGCGATCCGGGCGCATTTGTTTCATTTCCTGCTCAGAAGCACTGTATGTCACATGCAATTTTGTCCGGTAATCTAGGCGTTTTTGCCAAGAAAAGCTTTTAATTGTTTATCAGAGTTTTGTGCTTAGGAGCTCCGTAAAACCGGCCCTGGATCCAAGTCCATGGGGTCGTCAAGGAAAATGCTTAGCAAATGTTATCTTTTGCTTAGCGTGTTATTTGCTAACCACAATGCAGCTGGTAGCCAGTCACATGCATTGTACAGCGCATAGCAGTTTGGCTGGTAAACTTTGCTAATGAAGTAAAAATGTGTGCTTAGCTGCTCCATGAAATGGGAGATTTTGAGATGCTGGTGGCAGCAGACATACCGGTCCTTTTTTATTGGTCTGAGTATGCGCATAATTCTGAGCACGCGCACGACTTGTGAGAACAATGGAAAAGGTATGTCTGCTGCCACCAGCGTCTCAAAAGTCTCCCATTGGCCCAGATATGGAGGATTTATATCCGCTGACGTCATCAGAATCTCTTTTTCAGTATTCATGGAGCTGTGAGCAAAAGACAATGTGCATTTGTTTGTTATCGTAAGTAAAATAAAAATGAAAATAGCCCGAGACAATCTGCATTTGTTTTCAGAATGTGAAGACTTTTTTACAAACTATTAATTGGTGAGCTTTATCCACAGCCCAGTAAGGCAAAGGATAAGATTTTTGTTGGTGAGGTTGTTTAAGTTCACTGGTTGCGTGTGCTGGGTTCACATCCAACCCAAGACAGCATATGCTGTCGTTTTCAGTCTGAATTGCACTCCATGCCATTTCATGCCCAGTCGGCATACCTCTATACGATAAGGCTACGCTAACATAGGGCTTCTCAACGTGTCATTGTATTAATTAGCGCATCGCTCTATAATCCAATGTTCGGCATTGAAACGGCTATCCGAACTTAACGAATGCAACCAAAAGTTTCGGACAAAATGTATAACCACAAAGGAACACGTTGCCTTGGATGCGGAAAAAAGTGTTCGTCCTACAATTGCGATGGTCGGAACGATCATTCAAAAGTAGAATATGATAATGTACACGACCGTCCCTTGAAGATCCGCAACTTCCTTTGCCTGGAAATCAGACGAAAAACTGTGTTCTATCCAGTTTCCAACGATTTGACTTTTCCGAACTGATTTAACTTTCGTCCCCGACAGTATTTCCGGCGCATTTTCAAGGGATGTCTGTGTACGATCTTTCCAATCATTGAAATTATGAAACGAACGCTGTTTGTAGCCCCGGGCGTCCTCAAGACAATGCGTCCATCTAAATCTGCTCTTTCTGTGCTATAACAGTTACTGAACATTTTAATGTTACTGTTATTTTTAACGAAAATAAACACTTACTACACTTACGGTACTCATTTTGTTCTTCCACAAATAGATTGTTTTATTATGTGCCACAGTGGTGCACGCAAGGCGTGGGGGGGGGGGGGGGGGGGTGGGGGTGGGGGGGTGGGGGGGGGGGGGGGGGGGTTGGACCCCGAACAAGTTTACTTTTTATAGTAGCCCAAATTGGCGGCGGCGACATGTATGTGCCCTTTCTGAGTTGTGTAATACATGTCTAAATAGCGCCATCAACGTCCGAAGAAGCCTACGGTTGCATCATCTTGTCACCAGGTCATGCTATTCTCGGAGGTTGTGGACTTAAAAAAAACAGACATGAAACAGCCACTGTTGTTCTTCTCAGGCAGTAGGTAGTGCAGTGACCTATGGGGGGGGGGGGGTGTCAGTGAGTCCGCAGGGCGGTCGTATATCGGATTCCTGATGTTTTATGCTTGAACGTGAGGCGCATGATACAACTGCCCCTTAATCTGTTAAAAAATGGGCTGCTTCTGTCAGTTGTTTTCTTAAGTCATCTTAAGATTTTACCGAAGATACTAGGAGAAGGTTTATGATCACGACGAAAAGGGATGTCGTCATCTTTCGTTCTCTTTCCCGTATTGTAATAGTAGTGGTGATGCTTACTGTGAGTTCGAGGTTGAATGAGACGAGGGCAGAGATGGCGGTGGTGATGGTGGTGGTAGTGATTATGATGACAATGGTGATCAACCGAAAGTATTAAATTTTTTGAGACATTGCCTTAGCCCTGTGCACATTCGTCGACGGCCCCCGTGTACACACAATCCCAACTTGACCTACTCTGGTGGCAACATTTTCCAGAAAATAAGGTTTTAGACCCGAGGACGATTTAAAGGCCAGTTGGAACGATCAGATTCTGCCTTAGAAATTGGTAATGAATTGTCAGAGAGACATCGCAATATCTTCCTTTTTACCACTGCCTTCACAAGATTAGACACGGCAAAGGCAGCAATGCGCAACAATTATCAACACTCTTTCGATATTCTTTTTGTTTGTGGAAGACGAATGTTGTTGAAACACAAATTGAGAGCTATAGAGCACCGAAGTGATGACGTCAATGCAATGTTTGGAACCAGAATACTTTTGTTATGGGTTTGCATGACTGGCTGTTAACAAAGGAACAGTCGAAATTTACATTTGTTTGGAACCAGTTGTCATGCCAACTGACGTCAGACTTCGGTACTCTATATGCCAATAGCTTTTCTCATCGTTCTTAATCTCTATGAAATTCTTTGCCTGGTGCATGTTTCCCTTCATCTTACGATCTTTCCTGCTTCAAGAGGAATCTTAATTCCTACCTCTTGTATCTTTGGTTCTTTTTCTTGTTGTAGCTCCCTATACCTCGAGTAGTTTAAGCCTTCGGGGCGAACTTGTGTTATAGAAGCATCGAGTAAATGTGATTTGAGGATTCGCATATTTTTTTCGAGAAACTTTTCTCGAAATTAACTGTAAAAAAAAGAGAAGTATGGTTCTTAGAAGAATCGGAGGTATAAAACCGGACGTATATGCTATGACAGTCGTCAGGAGAATTTCTTCTTTTTAGTTACTTTACTTCACATGATGTATCTGAAGAAAAAAAATTCTCTCTAGCACATAGTAGAACAACAGCACCTAAAAACCTGGCTTTCCTCGAGGCAATCTGACCGGAAAAGATAAATGATTTAATACCGACTGGTGTCCGACGCCTATCCTTCTTCCTTTCCGAAAAGTAAATAACCGTCTACGGTGTTTCTGTGCTCCAAGTCTGGAGAAATGTTTTAAGAAACTCGCGCAGCACGTGTTGGAAGGAGCACGTCGGAGATCGGAGCAATCTTACGCACGTGCGGGCCTTACGGACCCCACAAGACAAAGTGCAGACGGCGGTGTGTGTACAGTTGCTTCCCGGCCACCCCCGGCCACCCCCGGCCAGAGCTGGTGCCTTTTCATCAGCAGCGGACCAGCGGAACATCCAACCTACTTATTACACATTTAGATGTCTGGTTTAATCTCTCGGTTGGTAAATAGAGAACCGGGTAATTATTGAAATAACACGAATTCGCGGTCGAAAATGGTTCATCGGTAAAGTTGTTCTGTCGATTAAAAAGCTGGATAACCGACTTTTTATTGTCTTGGATTCGGATAATTTTTAAGGAAACAGTTGTGAATGTTGCAGTGTTTGTTTACTTTGCATGAGTCAACTGCATTCAACAAACAGTAAACAGAATATAACGTAAGGAGAATTTACACAACCGTGTGGGCCGATTAACGTGTGTGCAAGCACAGTGGTTCCAAAAATTCGAGCATTGCAAAAACTGTAGTGTTAAAATAACAACATGTGGTGTCTTTTATTCGTCTAATATAGATACCACAAGGTGTTAATTTAACACGGTGTTAATTTAACACCACGTAGCCCATAATGATTTTCATGTTACGTATTGTATAATAGTTACCCTTTTAACTCGTTCATTTTAACTGTCGTGTTACATCAGCCACTGGGGGTGTGGATTGACAAATTGACAGTTAAAAATTCATGTGTGTTTTTGTATTAATTCGAAATATTAGTTATCAAAATAATAATGCAAACAGCGAAAAAGAAAGAAAAGGTTTTCATAACAATGTAAGACCGAATAAGACAGATGATTATTCAAAAGGCAGGCCTTTCCTCACTCGATGCATCAATGTGTCAAATTATAGCCAAGAAAGATTGAAAGTGATAGGTCACTTTGCTTCCAATCAATCAATTCTGGAAATACATCGCCGCATGACCTTTCCAAAATTTCATCCCTGAAAGTCAAGTACATGCACCAGCAACCATGTTAACAGCCAGATGACAACATATGTCACCGTTTCTGCAATCTAGGGATCCTATCTTCCCGCCAAAAGCAACAAACATAGAACATGGAAGGATTATGACATCGTCTTTAATTTCATTACCAGCCGGCCGCCTTCCCCGTCAATAATCAAAATGGCGTTTCACTTAACAACTGTTGCCCTTAGCAACAATTAATATCACCGAGCCAACAAAATATATATGTACGTGGGCTCTTAAGACCACGCCAAAAATAAGTGGGACAGGTCTACCCAGCGGCGTTATAATCAGATCAGGGGAGTATCTGTTCATTGGGTCGGACCAGGAATTACTAGAGCTGGGATACCGGCCAGCGAGCCGGCAGCCCCCGTATAGGTAATATTGCTTGGGGATGGACGGTAGGAACGGGATGGGTCATTATTAGCATTCGGCATCGCCGGTAGCAAGGACTGTTTCTTGGGGAGATAAAAATCAGAAAGGTATGACAGAGGAAAAAAATGACTTCCCTTCTTTCCATCAACAAATTGTTAACCGTATTCCCATCCTTACAGTTATGTATTTGAAATTAACTGTTAACATTTTTTAGATTCGCTTTCCGTATGCCAGTGTATAGAAGTAACAGAATTCGAACATCATTTTTACAAAATGCTGTCAAACAGAACTGTGTTAATCGTGGTTAAAATTACGCACATTCTGAAACCTGGGCTCCATCGTCAAATGTATCCCATGGCATTCATTTTACATTCGTTGCGCCCTCTGTCGTCCTGGCAACGAAGAGCCTTTCGTGGCCCATGCTCTGATTATATTCACCGCAAGTTATAAAGGCGCTACTATTTTATGATGAATTAAATGTGACGACCTAAATAAAATAAAGCCAAATCGGAATTAATCTGCGCCTGCGCAGAAATTGGGTCAACAAACTTTAGTATAAATGTCAGCCCCTGTTAAAATTCCCCCTTACTGCCATTTTAACACTTGGTCCGACAGGAAAAGTTCCCACGATTTCGAAGCATGGTCCACCTCTATGTTCCAGTAAATTTAATTAGCACCCAGTAGCAGATTTTACCACTAAGTTGACCAAGTCCATATGTGGCTAAGACGACCCCTTTGTCTCAACACAGATAAGTAATTGACCAGATGGGGATGTGGCCAGAGAACCCAGCCAACATGGCTACATTTTATGCCACTGGCTAAAACTGTTATGGCTGTCTGCCATTTTATGACCATGTCTAACACGTGTAGTCAGTAACTTTCTGATTGGCCACTCTCCATCCCAAGGTGGAATATCTGCCTGGTTTCATAATTTTGACCAATGAGATTGTTCCACCGAAATGGGCAGAGCGCGTGGTCAAGGAATAATATTCCCCCCCGATCGCCGGATTCTCCTCAGAAAGCGATTAAGACCTCTGGTGAGAAGGCTGTTCAGATTGAGTGCCCGTTTACACTATTAGGAACGTTGTACTTTCCCTAAAGTCGTTTCTAATGATAGCCATTCTCACCCTCACCATTGTGCTCTGCTGATACAGAGAGTACTTTCCATATAGGTCATGCTTTGGGGAGCCGACCCGGTTCGCCTCCCCACACACCTGTCCCATTCCCCTGTTCGTGATATCATCGGAACTCGGTTTGTGTGCCTGAACCCTGATCTTCGGACTCGGAGCCACCCCCGTGTCAAGCCTCAGTCAAGTCCATCAAGCCACACCCAAGTTCTGATGCAAGCGCCAGAAAACCCAGCTAAGATCCATAACCTGTATTTATAATATGATGTATTTGCCATTTTGTTTCTAATTGAATTATCGTGTACCATATCAGTGCTAATCCTAACTGGATGAACCCTTGTTTATTTAGTAATTCCTGTGCCTATTCGATTCAAGGTACTTCTTTATTTTACATTTTTCGGATTGAGTTTATTGCTCATGGATGTAGTCAAATTTTAATTATTGTTTAGCGATTCAAGACATTCATTCAATTGGGATTACTCACTGATTTGGCTTCTGAACTGAACTGCACCATTTGATTTATTTCTTATCCTCAATTCTATTGTTGTATGCACTGTATATTTTTTGTGATGACCTTGGGGTGATGAATATTGAATTACAACATTTTATTCCGAGAAAGAGGATCAACGTAATAACTTGCTGTCCGTGTGGATTTATTTCTGAGCAAAGTTCCTTTAACAAAACTACGAACCTAGCAGGAACCCATTAAACGTTGGGACAACCTGTGACATAAAATTATGGAACGCGCCAGTAAAAAAACCTAAAAACGTCTGTCTCAAAATCGTTGAAAAGGTAATATTTTTTTTAAATGATCACAATTCGGGCTGCACGTTTACTGAACTGTGACGTTTTGCGTTAGTGTTCGGCAAATTTCCAAACATAACAAGTTACCAGTTTTTTCACTGATGACTTTATGTTAAAAAATCTAGCCCGCGTGTTTATCAAAAAATTGGCCAGCGATCGGCCAAATGCGCATGCCTGTACATTCGTATGTCTAATTCCGATTTGTATTTATCAGTCATGCAATGCCACTCGGAAGATAGACAGCCGAATCGGACCTTCTTTGTTATTGGTCGGTATTGTTCAGGCACAGGCGGCTATTGGCTGGGGGCCACTACATACTATTCTTTTGCCAACTCCAAATCTGGTGACTGAACACAATCAATGCTTGCAGTCTTCTTCTTCTCGAGTCCAGAAACAACAAAAATAAAGTATTTCTAAGATTTTGTTCAGCCAATGCTGAACACATAATTGTCCAATCTCATTATATTCTGCTAATTTCAAATTTGCGGTCATACAAAAAGAATAGCCGCTTTCATCTGGGTTGGGCGAGCTGCAGGGTCAAAAAAAGGCTAAGACGTCGACTCTCGATTTAAAATCGAATTTCCAATCCCAAGCTATCACCTTTTCACCTAGTCCGACTAGGCTCCTCCGTCGTTGTCTTTCCCTCTTCATGGCGCGTTTATTGCATGAGAACTGAAAATGTTGCAAGACGACTCATCTTTGTTGGCGATCAGCATCAGCGACAAGAGAATTCCAATAAATCCCAGTTGATGTCAAAAGTAGCTCCTTTCAAAACAATAAATTAAAGATGGACGTGTAAAATAGAGCCTGAAAGTTAAAGGTCGGGCAGCCCGCCTATGGACATTTTACATTGCATTGATCTTTCATCTGCCATACTTTTTGGTAGAATGATTTCTAACTTTAACCACCCCCAAGAAATACTTAGCGTGGAATTTAATGTCATTATTTTTCAAATAAAATTTGGGAAAAACACTCGTAGACAGGGGAAAATTAAATATTATTTTTGACCTTAACATCCGTTATTACCATACCCACGTCAATTTTCCTATTCAAGGTCTCCGGATGCGCGCCACCAGGGGTGAACTTTCAGGCTCTATTGCCCGCCAAAACGAACACCCTCTCCCATTGGAACAAATTCGGTACGTGCGCAGTGTATCTTTAAAAAATGGGCCTCACGCCATGTAGAAGGCAGGGTGTGTTTTTTGTCAACTCATATTATTTTAACAGGATTTAGTGCGGTATTAACGGGTTTTTGTATGTTGCACCCTCGCCCAAGATCGATTTGGGTGTTTTTGAAAGGGCCGACTTAACATCTGCTCTACAGTGGCGACCCGCAGTTAGAGGATTATAATTGATCAGGCTTAAAGAAAAAAGCAAAGATGATGGGATTCGACGGATCAAAGGGAGGTAGGTAGGTGGGCAAAAGACGAAGAATAAAGGCCACTAATGGCTTATTGATGGAACGATTAGAGGGGTATATAGAAGGCGGTGCCGTCAGGCCTAGTGGCCGGCAGAGAAAGAGAGTTTCAAAAACAGGCCGGTGACTGGAAATGTTTTCTAAATTCAAGAAAAACGTCCTTCTAAAATGTTTTCCTCAATCCGTCATCTGAGTAACGAGAAAATAGTGTAAAGGGCCGGTCACACTGGATACGATAACAAAAACGGTGAGAATAAACGCCATTGATTGGTGGAATTGTCGCGCTTGTAATACGCGCGCGTTCCACCCACCAATAGAGAGCGTTTATTCGCATCGATTTCGTTTTCGTCATCGTTATCGTGGCCAGTGTGACCGACCCTTAACACCGTTCTGTTGTAAAAGTGATTTGAGCACATTCACATGAACATGTGCTTCTTCGATTGCGGAAATCGAAATGAACTTTGAGCATTCAGTTTTCCCGGAGATGACAGCATTTCAGAGGGAAATATTTATCAGGAGGACTGGTACCTGTACCATCTCTATATTAAAACAGTAAAGCTTTCAGATTAAAAGTAATCAAGTATATTTTTGATCATTGTCAAAACTTGCTATATCATACCCGGAAGGGTCCGTAACAATTAAAATCGATAAAAAAGAATACACACAAATTAATGGAAAGTGGAAAGTAGAACGTAATGTGAATTCTTAACGGTTATTGCAAAACTCACGTCCATGTAAAGCGAAGTTACTGAGAAACGTCTTCAAAGATCAAGTCTGTAAGAATATAGTAAAAACTTCACTACGGGATTTACTTGGACAAACTACCGTGCAGCACTTTCAGGAGTGAAATCATAACATGATGGCGCTTTAACTGAATTTTAAACAAATTTTAAAAGAAAAGAATTTGGAAAAGAATATTAATTTAATGCAGAATATTAATGCAGTGTGTTAACGTAGCTAGTGTCAACATAAATAAGTGTTCTTAGTTCTAGTTTTTGTTTCAGTTTTTCATCTGTTAATACAAGGTTATAAATTTAATTTTGTTTTCACTATCTCATCATTTTTGACAGCAGAGGACAGAGTGTTCATCAACCATTTAATTTGATTAGGCTTAGTTTATACTAGACCTTACTTTACGAATAGCCTACCCCATGTTTGAAAAGCAGTCCTACAACGAAAACCACACACCAAGGTGTGCCCGATCTGTTTAAAACTGGTTTCCATTGGGCCGTGCATACATTTTTAATTAAAGTTGGGTAAAGTGAAATTCATAAGCAAAAAGTACATCGGTGAGACGAATTATGAACATTAATACTTCCACATACAAGAATATTTACATTACATACTATCACTATTAAATAAAAGTTTTAAAGCAACCACCCGGCTTCGGAAATAAACCTTGTATTTCTGGGAAAAACAAACACATATAAAATGAACTTTTCTCTTTTCGCTATTTAAAAAAAAACATTTTGTATCGACATTTTCTTACTTTATTCATTCGTGCATGAATTTAACGATTCGTTATTATTAGTTTCATCCCCCATTTCGGCGTTCATTCACTTATTCATCCATTCAATCATTCACAAACATGGCACCTCAGCATCTCGGATGACACATGAACTCCAAGCATATACCGTCAACAAATCCCACGACCTTTTCCATCTTATAATAGCTCCGGAGTATACACTGATGTATAAAACATCAGATACAAGACCGAAATATTGAGTATCGGGCTCTCCAAGAGATGAGGGGAAAAAGACTTGGGGGAAAAGACGGCAGGGATGCCCATAAGAAGGTTCTCCAGACGAGGTGTGAAAGCCACGTCTTGCCCGTTCGTGGTCCGAGAAGCCTGCCCCATTAAAGTTTTATGCTTGCATCAGGAGCGAGCGGAACGAGACGAAACGGCATCGGTGCGCAACCCATAACAAGACAAGACACAGAGCCATCGGTGTCAAAAGCCCAGCCTTTGGTGTTACTACGGCCGAAGCGTGGGCCCGTGTGGCAAATTTTTAGGGCCAGGCACTAACAGGGTGGCGGGATTAGAAGCTGGGGCACGGTTTGGGTGCGAAACCTTGCGCGGATGGCTATAGCCAGTTAACCCCTTCGTTCTTGATCTTTCCCGTCTTACATCGTCCCCCCTCCTCTTCCATCTCGTCTGCCTTTTCCAGCCAGGGCTTGGAGGCCTTGTACCTATAATACCCCGAACTCAATTAAATCGATACTCAGCCGCTTTTAAAAACTACCACAAAGACGCTCCTTAAGCTACAATTATTTATCCGGGCAGAGATCACAGAGCGGCCGTTGCACAAGACTCAGTTTACCGTCTCGTGAATGGCCGCAACGAGCACGGCAACCTTCAGCCGGCGACAGTACCCCTCAGCCTCCATTGTTAGAGGGGAAACCTTCGTCTTTCTTCCTTAAAATGATCCACAAACAGAATCAAAGTATTTAAGGGATGAGCCACCGTCAGGTGAAATTCGCAAAAGTACAAGTAAAAGATTCTGATGTACCGGCGAATCACCGCACACAGGCCAATTTTACCGTCCGACCTCTGTCTCGGTATGGGCTTCCTAATTTTAATCAGAATAGTAAATACCTGGCCACTCATATAATAGTAGACTTCCACGGGTGATCATGCCTTTCAATATGCTCCTCCAACCCTGTGGAATAAGTTGCCATCATATGTGATGAATGCCACTAAGTCGCTGCTCGTTGTAAAGGGACACATTGCCTTGGAAGGCGCCCAATTGGGCTACAAAAATCGTTCGTCCTAAAAATGCTGCAGTTGGAAAGATCATTAGCCTTTTAGAGGTATGGCGGACACAATAGGAGGGCGCTATTTGATTTGGGTATACCTTTTGTATGGCACAAAAGGTATACCCAAATCAAATAGCGCCCTCCTATTGTGTCCGCCATACCTCTAAAAGGCTAATTATAAACTATACGATATAAAAAATAATGCACACGGCTATCCCTTGAAAAGGCGATTGTCTGAAAATGCGTTTGTCTGAAAATCATTGACGACAATACTTTCGGGACGACAGTTTGGTTGGGGGAAGTTGGTAACCAGATATAGATATAGAACGCGTAGTTTTACGTCTACGATTTTCAGACAAACGGCGCATTTGCAAGGGGTGGTTGTGTACGTTATTATTGTATGCTTTTTAAATGATCTTTCCAACCATACCGTTAGCAGTGTTAGGTAATTTTCCGCCTCCAGGGCAACGTGTTCCTTTAACTTGTTCAAAAGGCATTCAATGAGAGTTAAAAAATAAACTTTTTTTGTATTTGTCGAATCGAGAGTCACAACCGAGCACAAGGTTTGGAGCTATAGGCCTAAGGATTTGAAATGATCATCACATTGAAAGCAGGCAATGTTTAGGCTGACTATAGGAGGCAGGCGCCGCCGTGGCTAGTGCCTGGCTAAACACGCAACTCGCCCCAATCGTCCACAACAATGTGGGCTCATGGGGGGCGTGCCTCGGCCCCTATTTTCGGTTAATACTTGGAGTTTCGATAAATGTTTATTTACACGCTCATTGTGAGAGAAATCGGGTAGTCCTTTTTTTGCGGATACATGTATATAAAAAGAGAGAAGAATGGACTGCGAACGGCCTACGCTTGCGTAACAGCATTGTCGGAGTTTTTAGTTTAGGACTAAACTCGCTGCGAGCCATGTTGGTTTAAGCCCTTGTTGACCGGAATGACAGTCAGTATAAAAGACGGAAGCCTTTCTTGCAGTATAAGAAACCAATGGGGCCTGCATAATGTAATCTATAGCATTCAGTACGCATCACTGCTCCACGGTTTTCCATCTCTCTCTCTCTTTGGCTATTCCGAGCCAGGCGGACGAGAATTCGTTAAAAAGTCAGATCCCGAATTCCCCGGTCCGCTCCACGTACGGAGTGGCGTCTCGCATGCCCGGCCTGGCTGCCTCGATAGTGAGACGGCTTCCCTCGGGGATATGACGCGAGCGTGGACGGTACATGGGGTTAGGAACCCAACTCCCTCCGGACTCCCCGGTCTATAGCGCTAGCTGCCAGCGACTTCTGAAGACCAGATAGACGGGAGAATCGGCGCGCAGCTCACGGGGCGTGAGCGGCAATATACTCCCGGCAAATTTACACGGCAGCTTCCACTCGCCAAACCTCTCTCCACGGAGCGGCCCGGATTTCCTCCATGATGCACTATCCACTCGCAGTGTGCGTAAACCATTGGCAACTGAAACAGCAGCATCGCCCCTCTATCACTCAACTTGAAATAGAATTATCCTGGTGTAGCCGTGATTTAATAGCTTGATCCCGGCCGGGACAGCGGGGGAATACAGGGAGTTAGTAAAAAAGAACACTGAAGCACAAGCGAAGCAATCTGTTGAAGTGGGGATGGCACACAGTTGAACAATCCAAGGCGTCAATGGCTCTGGGTTATCATTACTGGGTAGCCCCTGGCAAGACACAGCATGTCACTGACGCTCACAATGTACTATTTTCTACCCGGAAAACCGTTAACCGACCTGAAGTTCATCTCTTGGTTCGCAAGCCCCATCTTGTGGTGACATTTTGGTAAATGGCTCCAATTTTCCAAGCCAGGGCATGACCAAAATATTGACAAGCGAACTGAACGCAGTCGTCTGTACGCGTGCAAACGCGGTGACGACGTTTTCTCGATGATGCATACATTATTCCGTTCCTTTATAAGGAACTGCTTTTGACCGTTTCTCTTCTTAACTGAAGATCATCTTTTTTAATCAAACCTCGACTTCGGTTATAACGCCATTTTAAGCCTTGAATGTTCGCACAAAAAGGATAAATATTACCGGCTGTGGTTTTACAGTTACGCTCTAGATTAAGCTATAGAGGCTCCCAAGCCAATCGCCTATAAAAAAATTCGCGAAGCTAAACCCTTAAAAATGAGACTGGCAATATTAATGGCCTCCGAATCATCTGAAACCCGAGCGGAAATCGTCTGTTACCCATGACGTACATCCCAATACGCGATTATCTCTTTTTAATGCCGCACAGGGAACGCGACAGAGTTCACTGAGTGGGGCATGACTGGGCTACGAACGTATGTAGATAACCTGGACGCGCAATGCGTCCATGGAGTTGAAGCCGTTGTCCGCCATCTTACCGTGCCGAAAACAATACGTTTAACAACCTTGTCCCCGTGGTTTGCTGACATCCTAGTTTCATCCACGTTCTCATAGTCAAGGTAATAATGGCTTCAACTGGCTTCAGCAGTCATACAGCTGTACACTGCAAAAACTGTGGTGTTAAAATCTACACCATGGGTGTAAATTTTAACACTTTCTTGGTGTTTATTTTTGGCAAGAATTTTGGTGTTAATTAACACCAAATTAGGAATTATCCAGTTTTCGGACATGCGCAGTTTTTCAACTCGAACACCAGTTTTGATTCAATGCACCGTCTGAATTTAAGTCCGTTGGTGCTATTTCAACACCAATTTCAACACCTAAAGATTTAAATAGTTTTGGTGTTGCAAATTTAACACCGCGTTTTTGCAGTGTATAGACGCATTGCGGGTCCAGATTATTGACATACGTCCGTGGATTGGGTTATGGGCTTTAAGTTTTGTGATTTAAAACATATCAGGTTATATGGCTAATGGCTGTCCTTTAAACCACAGTCAGTTGTAATAAATATCTTTTACACATTTTCTTCTGCCCTTTAGCAAATAGTTTTCTTTTTTTGCCGGGGGTGTCCGGGACTTTTCAGATCGTGTATCTTGATTTTTGAATTAAATTGTTAATGAGTGTGTTAGAAATATTGCCTTTAATGCACAGTCATGAGTTTGTCTTTGCTAATTATCACTGTTATTGCTTGAAAACAGCGCCACCTTGTGACTTGTGACTATGTTTTTCTGATCACCCCATTACCCGTTTATCTGTGCGTCCCTTTGTCTACACAGCTATCTCATCCTTGATGTTCAATGGCAGGCCTACAGTGAACCAATTATTCAGCTGTGAAATACAACCTTACAAACTAAGCTCAGATATATTTTTTAAGATTCCACTTGTTTATGCATGACTGTCTACCCGTAGCTACAGTATATAAGAATAGTGATACACTTTAATTACCCCAATATTTGAAACAGTAAACGAAAAGCACTGCCGCATGTATTATTCGTGAACCCGAAGTCCGGGCACGGAGCCGCGATCTGGCACCGTGGGACCGCCGTTCGTCTGCGCCGTCTACGCGCAGCGTTTTACGGTCAGCGGAGCCAGTGGAGCGTGGTGATTATCCCCTGCTCGTCTCTCCATGACTAGCAAATGATGCACGACGTATCGGGGCCCCGAAATCTGCCCTTAAAAAAGACAAACCCAACGACAGCAAGTACTTGTTGTCTACATGCAGGCCCGAACAAATTGATTGGCATTGGGTATGCCCCTCCATAATTCATGTGGTGCGAAGTGATGTTGAAATATCACCGTGATTAGGATCGGATGGAAATCGTGTTTCAGAACTTTGGAAAATAATTGCATGTTCACGGGGATGAAATTCGAGAATTGACACAAGTACCATGGGTTCGTTCAAGATTGGTTAATATTAAACCGGGGCACTGTTTGTTCCCCTTTTATTACCGGTATGTAATTCGGTGTGTGTGATTTTCACAATGGTGATGAATTTCAAACTTGGCTTGCCTTTCTTCCCCATGAGAAAATTAGTTGAAACCCAGGGCGTAGATTCCAGTTGGGGGGGGGGGGGGGGGGGGGGGGGTGATGATGAAATCTCGAAAATGGGAAATCTCGAAAATTGGAAATCTCGAAAATGGAAAATCTCGAAAATTGGGGGGGGGGGGGGGCCATCGTATATTTTCTAACACTAGCGGACACTGCTTATTACATAAACATATAAACACTTACATACTGGGAATTTTCATTTAAATTTTTTAACACAAATCTTGGGGTGATCCTATGGCCCACCCCCGGTCAAAAAGTGTGTGTGTGTGGGGGGGGGGGGGGGGGGGATATACACCCATCCCCCTGGAATTCACGCCCTTGTTTGAGACGATACGGAATAAAAAATTCTTTAAATGGGGACAATAGTGATTTATGTTCGGATTGTAAGCCTAGGCCTGTATAATAATTGTCGCAAACAAACTCGACTTTCCCCCAAAGCCAGTTAAGTTAGTCTCAAATTCTCAAAGATCAATTTTGTTTTAGGACGGTAACTCACGTGTACCAGACGGAATTACTTAAAAGATTCTTAGCCTAGTTTTGTGTCCGGTGAATGTTGAACAAACAAGCGCGCGTGCATTGCTATGCGTGACAATGACACGGCATCGGCTATCATATCACTGCAACATTTTCGGGAAGAATGTTATCACTCATGCCGATCAGACGAACATGGGGCAGTGCTGGCCTGCAAATGAAGACAGTGGTTTACACAGCTTCTAAACGCACGTGTTATACCGGAAAATCCGCCTCCAACAAACAAAAAAGAGGTAAAGCGTGGGTTAACAAAGAACCCCCCTCGCGAAAATTGTCGCTTTTGTGCGGGCAGTCTCTACTCCCGACACCCGCCGAACACCTTGAGTAAATACGGGGGGCGGCGCCCCCGCGTGTCCCGGGCCAGACCGCGCGTGCTGATTGGCAGGCCGGTTGACCAATCAGCGCGCGCCGGGCTCCACAGGCCAAACCGGGTGTGGAAGTTGGGTTCTCTCGCGCGTGTGACGTGCAGCACCACACTAGTCCCGGGAAATACTCGGCAAATAATAAGTCTTTAATTGGTGTCCACCGGACCCATCAACATTTTGGCACGGACTTTATCTCGAGCGCATCTGCACGGCGAAGCGCACAACAGCTCCAGTTGCTAGGACTGAATAGGCGTGTTGGATTCTGAGCGCGAGACTCCCCCGGCTTTTGAGACCAGTCGAGACTTTCAACGCCCGTGCCCTTCGATTTTTGTCGCCTGGCTCGACTCCGTCGCAGGTATGATGTACGAAGGAAGTGAAGACTACATCAGCCAGCGGGCTAGGGCACACGCCTTTGCCCTCAACAGTATTGTGCCGCCGCCGCCTCGGAGTTTTCCCTACCCGGGACTGTCCATGCAGCCGCCCAACCACAACGCGCTGTCATTCTCTGGTATGTCAGATATGTGTCTCTTTTTTTCTTTCCAGCTCACCATCCCTGCGACATCTCCCCGTTCTTTTTTAACACCCCACAAATTATCACGCCCTTGGATTGTAACAATTTCTTTACACTTGAATCGAAAAACAGAGCCGTGGGTTTCACAGTTTCGATCACGTAATGACGGAAATGCCCCGTAGTCCAGTGAGATTTAAGCATTTTTCTTTTAATTGTTCAAGACCGAATAATTCATTAAAAATAGGTCAAAGTTTCTGTTTACACTAGATGGCGTTTCCTTATATAAATCTGTGCTACGCGGTGCTCACAAAAGTTTCATTTTCACATAGTCAACCAACTCGAAGCAGTTTATTGCCAAACTCCTGTAAAAATCAAGGAACGGTACAGCGGTTTGGGAAGTATCCGTCGATCGACGATCATGATAATTTGAAAAAGATAAATTCGTTTTCGCCAATTTTCGGGAAAGGTGCTTCCCTCCTAAATTATCATCAGTTGATACGGGAATGCCATTTTGCGTCACAATGATGCACGAAGCTAGTCACTTTGGACCTTTTGTTTGTTTGTTTGATTGTTTGTTTGTTTGTTTTTACTGAATATTTCTTTGATTGTCCAATCTCAGTTTATATGTAAAAAAAGACTGCATTCAACAGAAGTACATGTATAATATAAACATTGGGCATTGACTTAACAAAAATTCACTGCAAAACGCGTGTAGTCTTGGCTGAAAAAGAAACCAAAAATCAAACAAACAAACAAACAAACGTTTTCTTTGCAACCAAGGCTTAATTTTAATTGGGCTATTCTTAAAAAACATTCTCTCCACCTTACTTCTAAGGCCTATTACAATATGAAAATCATGACTTTTTGAGGAAAAAAAGAGCCTATAGTGAAAAATCCATGGTTATCGTTTATTCAAATTCAATATGTTATTTTCTGCGGTTTGATTCAAAACGTTTGATTCACGATTAAATAAACAGAAAAAATATGCCTTTTACTTTTTCTTTCTCCTTTTTTGGAACATTTTATTTGCTGATGTCAACTGAACGGACCAGCGTAAACTCCCCGCCGAAGGTCTTAACGTCTTCCCCGTACGGGTTGTCCTGCGCGCACGCTGCCCCTGGCGGTCTCGTATACCGTCCTTAAACTAGCCCCGGCATTTAACCAATCTCGACATGGTGTAATTGGCTTACACTCTGCACGCGCCATAAAATTAATTTCCATCGTTCTTTGACGGGGCGGGGGATGTTCCTAGAATAAAGAGAAAATGGGGAAAACAGTAATGGCTAGAAGCTTGAAATCTATCTGGGTTGATTACCAGTCTGCGGTTTCAATAATTAGGTTAGGTTGGGTACCTATACCTGACCATAGACCACGACCAATCACTCTATTGGGCCAACATTTCTTGTTGAACGATCCTGTGTTTTGGTCCGTAAAAACCGAACAGATTTCTCCCCTTCTATATCATTTGGCACTTTTTAAAAGGCCCGATATGAATTTTAACGAGAACAACTTTATTTTTCTTTTATTCAGGAGGTTTTATATTTGTTTTCTTCAAGTGCCGTATGGTACTGTGTGGAATTACTGTTAATTTCGTGTATAAGACTACATCAGCCGTAAATAAATTTCGGCTATAATTATAAACAGAGGACTTTATCCATTTGGGCGATCTATAATGTCTATTCCATTTAAAAGAACACAGTGTCACAAGGTCCCTGAAGACGTTGTATTTAAATGTTCTTTAATCTCCTTCTATTTATTTTTCGCCAAACAAAACAACTACATGAGAAATCTAACAATAAATAGGAGAATCCATTATACATGTCCGTTGTATGACTGCTAATTTTGAGCTGTTAAAGATATGATATAGCTTTGGCAATGATAAAAAAAATGAATAGCTGGAGTCTGAAAGATTGCCGTTTTGTAAAGATGATACCAGTACGAATCCTCCTGAGAAATATTTCGTCATTTTCGAGAAAATTGTATCTGAAGACCTTCACAAAATAATGATGTGATTTTTTCGATTTCAACAATCGAAACAACCGCATGTGAATGTGCACAAACCACCGTTAGAGCAGAATAGTTGTTCACTTTTTTCTCCTGACTGGGATGACGGATTGAGCTCACATTTATTATATTCATGTATATATTGAATCACACAAAGTATGAACGCTGCCTACAACTGCTTTTTGTCAGAGCTGTATATACCTTTAATCATAAAAAGGGTGTCCTCAGTAAAAGGTTACCAGTTATTTACGTCATGTGTTGAGTGTTACTTGTGGCTGGTTCCCTGCTAAAATTAGCTAAGCATGTGTGTTGATAAGCAGTCATTTTCTTCCATTGTCAGTGCTGTGAAATTTGTTTCTAAGGCCCTTTGTCATTGTGTTGTGATTGGACTTACGAAGTGTGCACATTATACGTATACACGGCAGCCATAGCCACTCGCTCACAATGGCCCTGCCAGTTGTAGTGATTGATTGCTGATACTCGGAAGCCAGGATATGAGCCGCTCGTTAAGGCTTCCGGAATCAGTTTTGCATTCGACTGCTATATACGAACGTCATTTAGCATACAAGTATCTAATGCATGTGCAGCGAATTGTGACTTGAACATCCAAAACATTATTTTAAATGCGAAAACTCACCCGGACTGAGTTATGCCAATTGCCATACTTCGGTATAATTATCGCGAAGCCTATAAATAATTCTTTATATTTGAAACAAATTAATTAGGCCTAAGGCTAAAGAGATGGGTGCCATAAAAGCATTTAAAAATTTTTTTTTAGAAAGCATTTATTACGGTACCCTTTTTGTTATGCTTTATGCATGCGTGCTTACCTTCAGTTTGACATTTTAAATTTTAAAAATAAAAATGGTAATAAATATCTTTGGGAGATTTTTTAAGTCTATAGAAATCGTATAAACAGCAGACCCACTCTTCAAGTATATATTTGACTTCAGAATGACTCATCAATGCGTAAGGTTGTATTTATGTCATTCTGCCGTTAAATAATTGGAATGACTGCGTCTGCATATCAATAACGCATATACAATTTTTGTAGGTTGACGCCTTTTAGCAAAATAAAAGGAAGCAGGGAAAGGGTTCCAATAAATTTGTTTTAAGACAAACAACAAAAAAGAGACAAGTTTGCGGATGCACCGTGACTAACCCCAAAAGGCCTGATTCCGAGTATTGACTCGACGTTTCAGTCAGTATGCTCTGACTGTCGTTTGTTAAAAGTCTAGATCTGTCTTTAATTGAACCGAACCTAACCCGAACCGAACCGAACCGAACCGAACCGAACCGAACCGAACCGAACCGAACCGAACCAAACCGAGCCGAGCCGAACCGAACCGAACCGAACCGAACCGAACCGAACCGAACCGAACCGAACCGAACCGAACCGAACCGAACCGAACCACATTATCGAGTTTATTTACTCAGGTTCTGCAGAAAACCATACTTCTCTTTTTAGAACCAGTCACTTCACATGGTGTATCCCTAAAGCTGACCCGTGGTCTGACTGAACATTTTAATGTACTCGATTCCCGAATTATGGATGAAAGGAATTATGGATGCAAACTGTATTTTTGAACGAAAACGAAGCACTTTTCTCACTCAATCCATTTAGTCTTAGCTTATTACGAACTACGCCTAATGATTATAAGTTAAAACTAAGAATTCCGAACGTCCCGCTCCTAATGCAGTATTTGGAACGTATGACACTGTTACTTATCGTGGGTAGATTTTGTGTGTGGAATGTATCATTGGAAACTTTAGCCTAAACTCATAGTGCTAAAAATAATTCAATTTAATTTGAAAATTTGGTACCAAGCCCAAAAATCACAAACACAGCATCTTTAAATATTCCTCTTTCTAATCTCCACCATTTTGCAAAGCCACAGATCACATCAGAAACAAAATACACGCATGTCACAAAGCTTAGAATACATAGATGTTTTTTGTGGAAAATAATGATCAAATTTTGAAATCTTGTCCGCCAACAGACAGGAGTTCCCATTTTGGAGACTTCACCCCTCTCCCGGGGGCCAACGACCACAAGTCGGCGGCCGCCGCCGCCGCCACCCAGCAGATGATGGCGGCGGCCGCCGTCATGCGCCAGCCCGATCTCTCCGTGTCCAGCTCTCCGGCTAAGGACATCAAGGTCACGCTGGAGGGCCGCGAGCTCTGGCAGAAGTTCTACGAGATCGGTACCGAGATGATCATCACCAAAGCCGGCAGGTGAGTTTGGGGATCAAGAACCCAGGGATTCGCGATGGGACTGGGGTGCTGGACAGCTGCACAAAAATTGCCTTGCACACCAAAAAAATTCTTGCTTATTAGGGCCTACCAGCCAAAACTGCATGCGGTTTTCATTGTAGCAATATACATCACATGCAAATTTGTTGATAATCCCGTTTATCAAGGAAGACTTTTCATGCTTATTTTGTGTGTGCTAAGCAATGTTACAGCTTAGAAAAACTTGGCCCAGTATATTTGTGCGCTTAGCAGAAACATGATACTTCCCCCTGACAGTGTTTAGCGTAGCGATTGGGAAATATAAACGTGTTAAAGTGGTCACCCTTTGACTGGTTGACGGTGAATGGTCTCGATACACAGTTTGTTTCACACACCATGCATTTCGATTGGCAGGCCACTGTCTAAGGCTGGCCGTATTGGAGGGGTAATTTCTTCGTCAGAGTGGCCACAACTAAGGGCCGGTGAACTATAGAATTGGTTCTAAAACCTTTCGATTCCATCGTATGTCTTTTCTTGTTGAAATTACGAAACACTGCTCGACTGCTGTCCCAATTGCGAGATGCGTAAATATGCAGTGCATACCTCACCGCACCATTATTTGTTCAAGAACAAATCCAAAACACTGTTCAACTGAATACGACTCAGATGCAGGAACCAGGCAGAGATTAAAGGAACACGCCCTGAAATACCCCTAAATTTAATCTCTGGTTATTTACCTCACCTACGAGTGTAAACATTCTACCATAATGTGTAATATTTACTGAGAAATGAGGAAAAAACCGAAGCATTGATATCCGGACATTCAGACTGGTGTCGCACTTATAGCAGGTACGCGACCAGAGCGCCAAAGGCACCACACTGAATTCCAACGGCCTATCCGAATTGATTTTCGTCAATGATTTTCAGACAAGCGGCGCATTTTCAAGGGAAGGTCGTATAATATTGTCATATTCTACTTTTGAATGATCTTTCCAATCACAGGGATTTTAGGACGAACCCTTTTTGTACCCCGAATGGGCGGCCTCCAAGGCTATGTGCCCCTTTAAGGAGCGAGTATGAATGTAGTCTGACGGTAGCTGAGTTCACATTAGTTGACGCAGGCCTTTGTAGAATGACGAGACTCGGTTTGCATAGTCCCGTTACAGACGTGACTTCACCATAGAAAGTTTAGCTGTCAGAAAGTTGACTCTTGAAAAATTGGATCAATGATCTTCATGTAATGCACTTGATAACAATAGGTGCTCGTAACCCAATCTGCTTTTATTATTTACTAAACCTCATTTCCAATTTCCGCTGAACGCAAGCCATACTGGCCCTTTTCTCAAATGTTCTGCTAAAAGCTCTAATGTAATCGGCCCCGTTGTCTAATCCGGCTCAGTTATTCTCTTTGCTTGATGAGAGGTGTTAAATAATAAGAGTTACATCTATATACCGAGCTAATTACAGCCGTCATTGTATTTGCATAATAATTAGGAAGTCACCTTCAATGCGATTATCTTCAGGAGTTTTCCGGTTTTGTTCAACGGGCACGGCGCGTACGTTGGTCGGGGCCCGTACAGCGCGCCGGCCCCGCAGGGTATCAGCTGGTCGATTGCGCGCCCGGGCGGTTATTTAAGCCTTCTTGATGATTTGAAAATTGTTTTCTTTTGTCGACACGATTTCGGGGTCATTGTCTAGAAGTGGGATGGCTATTCTGGCGGGAAATGACATAGATGATAATTGTTTTCCTCTCCCCATTGTTAATTCCCGGCGATTTAGGATTACTGTAATTACCACATGCTTAATACTTGCTTAATAGACAAACTCGTATTATTCGCGAGGATTAAGCACAAAAGCCCGAAACCAGCCTACTCTTCCACAGCTTACAATTCCCTATAGGTACAGCCCCACACTGCATGGAAGAAGTGCAGTGGTCTTTAAAGGTATGATAAAAAAGTTTTAATTTAAAAGCTTACAGTTTGTAAAGATGATAGCAGTACCGATCCTCCAGAGATGTCTGAAATACAGTCACCTTCGAGAAAGATGGGTCTGAAGACCTTCAACAACGCTTATTTAAATTTGACAAATCGATAAACGTTCTTGACATGACATGATCTTGTGAAGAACTTTTACAAAACAGGCTTGGAATTTAATGTTTCCAGTAAATACGTATAGATTTTCAGAAACCACAAATTCCGACATGTTTGTTTATTTAATTTTTTTGTTTTATTATATTTTTCCGGGTTTCCTTTTATGCACGTTTCCACATCGAATTGTATTTCATTTGATTTGATATTCGGTGTATTGTTTTACAGGATGGATCTTAATAAATTACAGGAAATACGTTTTGAATTAACCTTTTCTAAATTAAAGTACACAGCTTCATTTTTATAGATTAAAGATTCACACCTCACCGTTTTCATGAATGGGCGGCAAGTTGATTTTCAAAATGAAAAAGTATTGTCACGATGACGAAGTTATGACGTCGTGAAAAAAGCCTCGCGTTCAGTATAAATCAGCTTTGACACTGAAACGATATTTTGTTTGACGATATATTGTCAGTGTTCAGTTACCTTCTTTGATAGATACACTTTGAATACATGCAATAGTCAATAGGAATGTAAAAATAATTCCCGCGAAGGCAACATACTAAAAAACCCAGAAAACAACCGCACCAGAACGCGCGTAGAAATCGGACTGTCGTTGTAAATGCTTCACTGGCACACGGCAATCTCGCAGGTCCCCAGTGGGTTGTTGCGTTGAGTGCATCGACTGTGCACGATGTTGCGCGGATGAAATTGAACTATTCAATTATTCATTGCGGTCGGAACACAATTAAATATTGTTTTCGCATCGGAATAATTTCTTGAGAGGAGTATGGAATAGGGTCTCGAAGCTGCTCTGAAACAGCTGTGTCATCTATTATGTTATGCAGGCCTATGAGTCAATGGTTGGGAACAAATATTTGATTAAAGGTTTGAGGTATAGCTTTATGATAAAAAGATAAATTGATTATCTGAAAGCTTACACTTTCTAAAAGTGGTACCAATTTTGAGAAATATTTCGACAAAATTGTATCTGAAGACCTTAAAAACGATGTGGCTTATTTTCTACTTCAACAATCGACATAAGTACATACGAACGTGCACAGAATCAGTGTTAAAACAACACATGATTTTCACTGTTTTTATCTTGACTTATGTGATAGATTGAGCTCGAGCATTCACAAGTTTATTTCATGTATTTAGGGTTAGCCTATATGTTGAATCACACAAAGTATGAACACTGTACCTGCAACTGTGTGGTCGGCTCTACCAATGCTATATCATGCTTTGACATAATAATGTCTTACTTGCAAGTATTATTATGATCTGATCAATATCTCAAATTTCAATTGACAACATTTTTAAAATATCGCATGCTTAACCAAAATAATACTGACAAATTTGATCCCAACTTTCCATCAAGACAGACCAAAGAGTCCGTGGCAAGACTAGTCGGTGTTTGGTACCTAGACGTTCACATTGAAAAGTGATGGCAACATGTCATCTTTATATTTAAATTGCATGACTTGCGCTCCTTATAAGCCATGGGTTCCGGAAGCGATATTTGTTTTCGTAGAGTGTTCTTGTGGACATGACTTTGTGAGCTGAGAGACAGATTCTCAGACTTGTTTTCCATTGAAATAAAATCCTCCACACCACAATAATTATTAGTAAAAGAAAAAGAAGTGGATTCGAACCGATGCCCCCAGTGCTCCAAAGCCTTACGATTTACCAATAGCCACAACGGCAGCTCGACCAAATCGCTTTGCTGCAACCTTAGCGTGTTCGATTGCTCACCCGCGCTTACTCGTGCCTCTAAAATCAGGGAAAGTTGCACATGCGCAGTACGTTAGAGTAAACGAACGATCTCGGGTCACTCGAGTGACGTTAAAGTGGATTGGTTTCATAGAGCTATATTTTAAATAAGGTGACATACTTGACTGAAGCCATGCTGCTTTATTCGCACTATGTACACATGTGTTAAATTTACGTCCATCGTCCAGAGTAATTTTGATAATTTTTTTTTTGTCTTTTTGGATTTCCCACCGCTGGCGCATCGCCGGACGTGGCAGCCATGTTTTTAGCATGGCATTGTGGGATACTTACCAAAGTAACCGGCTCGGCGAGTCGGTTAGTAGTAGGGCCAGGCTCGAGTAAGCGCGAGAAGTCACATGAGAGCTAAATCGAACGGGCTCGGGCTCGGGCTCGCGCTTGCACGAGTAAGCGCCGTGGAAGTAACGAACGCGGTACATGTTGTCTGAATGACGTCACTATATCTAACGCCATCGTACGATGCTTATTATATAAGTTATCTTAATCATGAATATGCATGATGGCAATTATGGTCTACGAAAAAAACAGCGTTCCGGACACCTACCTACTCGTCGGTCAGTCATTCTTTGTATAAATCCCTTCATTACCCTCTTGTATACGAATCATGAAGTTATCTACAATGCCTGTCCCGTACTGACTTCTTATACCGGTACTGTTCTCATTGTCCGGTACATCAGGCCCGAGGATCGATCCAGTCCGCTCTTTGTACCGCAATCTCATGGGACTCCTAACCCCACGGTAGACTGTCCCGTCGGTGTACGCATATCCACCCAACGCCAGTTTTTGTTTTTTTATTCATGCATGTAGCCTTAGCCTATTAACTCAATCCAAGAATTTTTTTTAAGTGACAAAGGGGAGCGGTAGGCACCGTGTATTGCATGGCCACGAGGCGGAACCTAGTAAGAATAGATGTTTAAGACGATTCCCGGGCCCCATTATCGCTGATAAATGACCGGGGCTACGTCACGGTGTAATGGGTATATTACGACTGAGAAATACATGTATATTAACGAATCGCCATCAAAAGAGGGGGGAAATATATTTATAGGGAATGGAACCGAATTAAACCCAGCAGAAGGAATTAACTGAGTATATAGCTGTACATCAATTACACTTTTGATAAATCAAAGTGGAGAAGGTCTTGGAGAATTTCAAACCCGTAGATTTATTGACCTGATGATATCCACCAGATGGGTATTACTTGAAGTTGAGTCGGGTTGGCGTAGAGCTCCTTGCCTCACCTTTCGACCCTTCGATTGGGTTCGAATCCCACCAGGGCCCGATATGTGGATTGCGTTTTCAGTCCCTGCCTGATGCCGTGGGTTTCCCCACTGAATATCATTTCGGGATTTAAATTTCCTCTTCTAAAAACTGAACATTCCTTCGTCTTCTCTCTTTGCGTTTCTTCAGGCTTTCGAGCCATTCAGCATGAATCTAGAAAGGAAAACATTAACAAATAAATAAAGGAAATGATAGTGGAATTTGTTAAGAAACAAACAAATTCAGCTATTCATTCACATTAATAAACTCAGTTCTATGCAATACAAAACAATTTTTTTCAACAATCATAGTTTTAAATGTTAATTTTCGGCATTTGACAATTAAAAGATTGATTGTGTATTTTTTCCTGCACTTCTCAATTGATGTCAATTAATAAATGCAGCAAAATAAGTAAGGAAATCCACTCGACAAGCAAGATATGGACAACAAAGACAAGGGAATGGTCGTTCTTAAAAAATTGATTGCAAAATATAGGCCTATTATAAGCAACCTTCAATCAGTATGATTAAGAATTTTATCTAAATCACAAATTGTGGTGTTGTCCGGAGGGTGGTGTCCGGACGTGGTTTAACTCTTGATAAAAACCCATCATGTTAAGTAACATGAACGTATGTACGTTTTTGTGTTGGTCTGTTTGTTGGTCTGGTTTTCCGATCTGTCACTTGCTTGTGTTTTTGTTTATATACATTGTACATTTTCTAAAATAAATCCCTTGTGGATTGTTTGACGAACTACATATATTTTAAAACTTTTTATCTCAAGTTTTTTTTACCTCTCATAATTCTTAAATGTTGTAATGATATTGTATGAATTTAATAATGAGCTTAACTCTCTATTTTAATTTGTTTTACTTTAACCTTTAATGTAAAATCCTTGTATAATTTTTGTGACAATTTAAAAATAAATGGAATTGAGGTTATTAGTCACTTTTTTTGCGCTTTGTTTTCGCTATAAGACTATTATTATTATTATTATTATTATTATTATTATTATAATAACAACTTAATGTTAACAAGCTGTGTGAGGTTTGGTTTCTGAAAATGAAGAACCGAACAAGTTAATTTCTGTCTTGAACCTTACAAAATGAAATTGCTGTTGTCTTTGAATCAATGATTGACATGTGAATTGTAAACAAACAGGTGCCGTAAAGAAGGGTCATACTTTCACATTTTGGTTACACTTGTTTAACACAGTATCCAATAGGGGGTCTGAATAAAATTACAAAGTAGGGTGTTGTGTATAATGTCCTTCTATTCAACTGAAGGTAAATAACGGAAAGTCGAGACAGCAGCCAAAAATTACACGCACATCAGGCATGGTGGTTCGTGCTCTATCTTAACCATTCTCGAATCACACTCCTCATTTTAATAGACTCTCCAAAAATGAGAAGGGAACCGGATGAAAATAATCACCGAACAATGAGGGCACCCCATAGTCTCTTGGCCCTTTGCAAGCCCCGTAATTAGGAAGGAGTGTGGCCCAATCGAAAGGTAAAGATTGCTGGGGTGTTGTGCTCCGTTACAAAAGTAATGCCGGCGCAGAGACCAGTGCATTGACGGCCAGACATTGTACCGGCCACAGCCACCTTTGTTCGGTGGGCGTCAGCGGTGCGGCCCCCTTGTCGACTACTGGACACGATTTACATTGACGGGCTGAAGGAAATCCCTTAAATTTCCTCATGGTTGGACAGGGGTGGATAATGGTTATTTACGTGGGGTGGGGAGGCTAGGGCCTATTATTTGGGCGAAATTAACGCTTGAAAAAGAGTTAAGCTGTTGACAACAAAAGAAGGGTCCAAGATAGAAATGGGACAAGACTTTATGATAATATAGAGTACCGAAGTCTGACGTCAGTTGGTGTGGTACGACAACTGGCTCCAAACAAATGGAGATTTCGACTGTTCCTTTGTTAACAGCCAGTCATGCAAACACATGTAGACAAAATAACAAAAGTATTCTGGTTCCAAACATTGCATTGACGTCATCACTTCGGTACTCTATAGAATGCTGTTTTAGGAACTGAGTAAAACGTAAAGGAAATTCAATTTTTTACGGCTAAACTTTGTACATAAAATCCGTTGAAACCATACCGTACAACATGGAACCGTATTTTAATAGGCAGAAATTAAAAACGAAAGTTTTTTGTATTTCATAAGACTGATATTATTCCAAATAGGCCTAAGTCACAGAATGTTCGAAGATGTAAAGACGAAATGAAATTCAGAGATGTTCAAGCTGTGGTCGTATTTCCTTATAGAAATTAAATACTTCAGAATTATCATTGGAGGGTTAACTTTGTCATTAAGGAATTGAAATCTATCACACAATTATACAAAATAACAAAATATTGCGCCCGTACGGCATTCCGGAGTTCGCAGGTTCAAATCTCGCTCCTGCCAGTTTGTCTTTGTTCACTTTGAAATTTAAAATAAAAATCTGCATGAAAACAAAATGAAAATTTCTTGAGGGACCTCGCGATCTGTATAATGAGTAATCAAGATTACAGCTTTTTGGTCGACTGAAAATGGGGACTCAACCTGAAATACCTTGGGTAAAGATTTTATTTCATAAAAATTATTCCCTATAAAATCCAGAAGGGTATTATTTTGCATCAACCAACTTTCTGCGGGCTATTTTTTTTATTGTATAGGACGTTTATCAAAATTACTTCAAGGACGTAGTAGTCAAAGATAGAAATAGTTTAGTTTAGAAAATATACGTTCAACAATCTTATATTATGCCTATAATAATAAATACCGTATTTGATCCTATCGGGAGGTTGGTTTCGGACACGCATAACCGAAACTATTGTAAAGCGGATTATATTTGAATGATGTTGTAAGGTTGTATAGTTCTGCTTTATTTGATAGATTTTCAAATAATAAACCGTATTCATCGACTTGGAAAGAGGCTAAATCTAGGTCATCTGTACATTTAAGCCTTGAAACTCGGTATGCAATCTTGTAATTGGACTGCTGTGTTAGTCTCATTTTCAGCTTTAAAAAAGCATGGTGGATTCGACAGCCATGAACTACCGGGTGCTCTTTGTCTTTCAAGTCAACATCTTGCGGTTTTATGACGTCATCATGACGTCTACGTAAACGAAATCGCGGGCCTCCACCTAAACAAATCCGCGAATAGAATGGCTGGCCCAGTTTAAGAAGGCGGGGTCGAGTTTTACAAGAACCAGACCATCGAACAGTCCGGGGGAAAAAATACTTAACCGAAACACCACGCTTCATTAACCGTCGTATTTACTGATATTTATTTTACTCTATTATATCATGCAAACCGCAAAAGCCTTTGGAAAATCACAGCCTCAAACAGAAGTGGCCCCTTTTGAGATTGAGGAGGAAAAAAGGAAACAATAACAATGGCGAATGAAGATCAAGGTTCCCCGGTTGTCAGGCCCCAAGATCCCACAGAGCCCCAACAATAGCCGTCTCTCCTATGGGACCAGAAGACAAATTTTAGATCAGAAAACAACAAGAGCTTTTTTAGGGGTTAGACACACAAAAAAGATACGACTGGCAACAATAACATACCGGTGCACTCCCCGCTGTTGGGAACTAAAGGTATGTTATAACAGTATCCTACATTTAACTCGAGCTACCGGGCATGAATAGGGCGCGCCTGCCGTCAATCCCCGCGTTGAAAGGCCGACGAAAACCTCCCCCAGAAGTTTGTCCGGCCGACGCCAGCCATGATTGTTTTGGGGGATTTTTTTCAGAGGGCTTTGGGGGAGTTCGAGGCCACTTGTGCCGGCGGCACGGGGCTTGCATAGCCCGCCGTACGACAGCCACGGTGCATTGTAGACCGGGGGGCCAGACAGACCAGTGTGCTTGGCCTGGTTGTAACAACTCTAAAAAAGAATGAGTTGATCAAATAAAGAAAACAAAAACTGATTCGTCGGGTCTTGAATGGCACGGGACCTTGGTAGGCTTCGATCTGTCGACTTGATGTGGAGTTTCTCACGCTGAGAATTTCAAAGTTTGTGAGACTTTTGGCGCAGCGTATTTTAAGTGCACAGATTTTGAACACGATTTTTTAAAAATACTATATTTTTTAAACAAAATAATGTGGTTATGAAGCCTTTTTTACATTTTTTATCATACGAAGAAATCAGAAGTTAGAAACTTATTTCCGTTTATGCCTATACATTCTTTTTTATTTTCTTGTGTTGCTGTGCGGACCGATTCTCATTTGCTGTTTGAAGTCTGTCCAGCCAAAAGTCGTTAATTTCCTCTCAAATTCTCCATACCCACAGGAACTCAACATTTCGTCAATTTCTTCTCATTATTTGAATTTGTAAACAAAATATATTTGTTCACAATAGTTGTTCACATTTATAGGCCTACATTCCGTTAAAAAAATTAAATAATAAGTAGTGAAAAACTTATATAAGATTCTTGTTTTAATCGATTTTCATTAGCCAAAGAAGTCTGAAATCTGCTCTGCTTCCCATTCTAGTTCACTCACACACTGGAACTAAATTTCTCGCTTTTATTATATTCCGTATATTTACATGGCGGACACCGCTCCATGTCCCCCAAATGAAATACCGCCACAGTATTTCTGGATGTCGTGCCGATGCGCGAACGAAACGTGTTAATTTTAACAATTTCTCTGTGTACCTTTAGAACATTTGGACATGGGGTTTGCCACCACCCCAAACAGCCAACAGAACACACAACACGCGCATGTACACACGCTTGGTGTTAGATCTACTTGAAAACGTCTGCCCGTCACATTATACAGACACGACTGACAGTTCATCGTAATCCATCCGATATCCGATAGTCAACAAAATCGGCAGAAACTCTCCGCTAAGCCAATAGTTCCCAGCAGAAGTTTCTTTCATTTTCGTATGTTGTCGGCCATATGTTGTCTTGGGGAGTTAGGATCGCATTACATGGTAACGCGTGTACTTGATGGCGGCATTATTTTGTGTGTGTTGTTTTGTTCGTTTTCTTGTCAATTTATTGAGTTGTTGTGACTTTCGTATTTGCACCGAATTGAATGAAATGACGGACAGCCGTCAAATTGAACTTGAATGTACAGGGCAATGGTGATGAACGGAGCACCATACGTGGGAAATTTGAGGCTATAGTTGAAATCTACACAAGCGAACTGGCAAAAAGACAACTGAGAAAGCAAACAGACAAGCAGACAATCAGGCAAGCAAACTTTTAAACCAACAAACAAGAAGACAGTGAACAGATATATTAAGTACGGTAACCAAACTGACAGTCAACTACATTCAAGCAATTACATATCCAATTATGGATACAACATGATGCATGATGTTAATTTAGCGCCACGGTTTTTAAAGGATACAAGCAAGCAATCGTACAAAGAAACAAACACTCCAACATCCCGACAGACAAACAAACAGTCATAGAATAAGAAGTATAAAACAAACCACAGAACTACCAACACAGTAATCAAATCCAACAATTGAAGTCAGACAAAACAAACAAGCAAGCAAAGACAGCAATCCATCGAACAAACGAACGGACGGACGAACAAACAAACAAACCGACATCCCTCCCGCCCACTTCATGGGCAACCCACTTGACAACGCCTCGCTATTTTACCAGTATAATATTATGCCTCCTGGTTTAAGTGGACTGGGGACCCCACATGACATTTCAACCTGACACACTGACAAACTTTACTCTTCACGCCTCGTCTATTGTTCCACGCTACACCGTATGGAGCAAATATCGAATCGATGGAGTTTGTGAGATGGGAAGCCATATGTTGGAGTGGCCGCTGTGATGCACAGGCGAAAACGACGGGCCAGAATGTGCAACTTAGCTCCCTGGGATCCGTACGCCTCAAGAAAACCTTCCAAGTCTTACAATTTCTGTTTCTTCAAAGAAATGACTCCTTAGCCTAATTTTATGAAATGATCGTTTTGGAAGCAAAGCTGCCTTTTCCGAGGCAAAAATGTATGAATTTGATCGGGGAATGCTTTCATATTCTCACATTTTCACATAATATCCTCCTTTTATTTAATTTTTTTTTTAATTGGATGCTAATAATTGATCAACATCTCTCATTATCACGTTGCCACGCCCCCAAGACAACTTTGTGGGGTCTGTTTGCCTTGACGTGGTTTCACAAAATGTTGTCATACACTCTACTCCCATAGGTCAATTAGTGTTGACGTTTCTGTTGTTACCGTCATTATTATTGTTGTGTTTGTTTTGTCTATTGTAAAAGTTGTTGTTTTTGATGTTGTCGTTTTTAATTCTTTTTATACAAGGGTAAAAGCCACTCGAAATATACGGAGCCACAAAAAGAAAAAAAAGAAAGATACAAGAGGTAGTTGCGGTTGTTGTTATTGGCTGTTGCGATTGTTGTTGTTGCTGTGGTTGTGGTTGTTGCTGTGGTTGTTGTTGTTGCTGTGGTTGTTGTTGCTGTTGCTGTTGTTGTTGCGGTTTTTCGTTTCTGTTGTGGTTGTTATTGTTGTAGCTGATGCTGCTTTTGCGGTTGTTGTTGATGTTGTTTTTGTTGATGTTGTTGTGGTGGTGGTTGTGATTGTTTTCGTTGTTGTGATTATTGTTCCGTTTGAGTTGTTGTACAGTTGTTGCAGTTGCTGCTGCTGGCAATGTTCTTTGTTGTATCAAATAAGCCGTAGCTAGATGCTGACTCGAGTGGAGGCTACCATGATGAAAATGATCGTCGCTACGGAACAAGCGTCTTGCGTGTAAATGGATTTCTACCATCCCAGCGTATCCCTGAATCCCCCAACCCCCCGCCGCCTCGACTTGAGTCGCCCGGTACGCCTGAAAGGGACTCGTTCCGAATTAATCTGTTAATATCCTAAATATGCCTGGCATAAAAAAAGGCCCCGAATTTGTTCTGAAACTGTTCCAGCGGACAGACCATTACTTCGGGTCGGGTGTGTATTATGTGTAAGTTCTGGGTCCCCCGCCGTTCTCACCTTGAGAGGAAAAACGCGCCTAATATGATCAGATCGAGTTGATCAAATCACGGAATTGGCAAAGCTGAATTATACTTTGCGATATGTGATGGGCCCATGGATCGGACGCGCGAAATGATAAAACTTGTCGCGATAGCACGCAATGGGGAGCTACAGCCATAAGACCGGACGTAATTCGTGTCGGCGGAATTGTATTACATAATTATGAGAAAGCGGTGTCGGCCAAATCGTAACAAGTTGATAGACCAGTTGAATTGATGCACAAGAAAAATGACAAATCTCTCATGGATTCTCAACGCACCTTAAGTTGAATTTCAGTGTATGACTATAGTGCATAATTTTAAAACTTTGCTGAAGTTTACGAAATTAGCTGGGGAAGTAAAAAGCTGCTGATCCCCAAAAATGGCACTTCGAAACGGTCTAGATCTTTCCTTTGCATAATGTGGTTTTCAGTCATTATACATTATCCCGTTCTTTGTTATCAATGAAATATGAAGTTAGCTGCATCAAAGCGAGCGTATCAGCTGTGTTGGGCAGGGTTTCTGCCAACAATGACCCATTATGTTGTTTGTGACGGGGAAAAGATGGATTACCGTACCTTTCCTCACAACCACGCACAAAAGCGCAACGAGAAAATGCCCTGATTTTGATAGCAAAGACCTTTCCTCATTCTATCTTAAACAAAGCCAGCAGACAACACAAAGTGAGCAAGGGCAGCCTTGTTGATAAAACGCGACTAAAAGCAAGGCCTCCCTTTGAAAGCACTAACAACATGTTTCTTTTTCCGGTCTTTTGAGGGGGAATTTTGATCTGCTAAACGTCTTTTTGGGTCTAACCCAATTAGGTATACCGCAGCGACGCGCAAGGACTCTGCTGCTTCGTTTCTTTGTTGTTGTTTCATCTTTTATGATTATTTATCATCTCGCCGAGTACCGGTACGTATGGACCTGTGGGGGGGGGGGGGGGGGGGGGGGGGGAGAAGGAGAAAAAGACAGAGAAAGGGTTCCATTACCTCGGTGAAAGATATTGGGACGGCAATTGCGCGGTTCTTAACCCAATCAAAGCGGCATTGCGCCCGCCACCACAATGCGCGCGCGGGCCTAACCAAGTTACGGCACCCGCGAATTTTGAAAGGCACACGGCTAATTCAATTGCCTGCAATTTAGAACTAGCGGCGTGGGCTGTAACTGCCTGGCACTCAGCCTGCTACGCACCGTTTGTGCATTAAGTATTTATTGGTCTGATCAGAAGACGGGGGGGGGGGGGGGGGGGGGGGGGGGGCTGCCATTCAAGCCACAAGCCTGCCATCATGTCAAAGTTTTGCTCATTATCTACATCCAACAGTATGAGAACGGTATGAAGCAATGGAGCCTAATTTGATAATCGCCGTTTCGTTCTGCAATATCAATTATATGAATTAGTGAATATTTCCTGTTGAAATAGGGCAACCAGTTCATATGTACATAATTTGTTGATAGCCGGTTTTTAACATAACTCATTTCGATACACCCCCATCAGACTTAAAAAATAAAAAAATAGAAAAGTATACATCAAAGGCCTACAATGTAAAATGTTGTAAATTCGGCGCACATACGTAGTCGCAGGCGTGGATCCGGGGGGGGGGGGGCGAAACCTCTCTGCTCGTTGTGCCACTTTTTCCTTGTAGGGGCCTACGCCTAAAGTTGCAAACAAGAAAAGCAGAAACCCTAAAGGTCTTATTTTGCGTGTATGGGTAAGAACAAAACAAAGAGGTTAAATGGCGCCACCAACGGTGAGAAAGTGGGTCAGCCCCCCCCCCCCCCCCCCCCCCCCCACTTGTAAAACAAATTTCGCTGCAAACAATCCTGGATCCGCCCCTGAGTCGTTAAGCTTGAGTATAAGCCTATACAGAAAATCACAAATTACCGGTACATTCTGAAAAGAACGTGGGTCAATAATCTCTTCGTCCGTGTGTTTTTCGTTTTTGTCTGTTGAGATCCGGATCTATCACCGGCAACAAGGAGTCAAATTCATGGGCTGCTCAGCACAAAAATTTGCTTAGCACAAAATTCTTGTTTAGAAAAAAACAGGTTTCCAGTCAAAACAGCATGTGATTTTCAAGCTATTAAGCATAAAATAAATACCAAAACAACACCAGTCACAAGGAATATCACATGAAAATTTGGCTGGTAATCCTATTTTTTACCAAGGAAGACTTTTCATCGTAAGCAGCTCCATGATATTGGCCTCTGATTAATTGGGTCAAAGTTGTCCTTCATAAAGGAGTTGTACCGACACGCCTGGATGCACCCAAGCAGACCTTTATGGGTTGGCTTGCGAGATTTCCCCAATTTTGGGATTACAGAAAGTGGGGCACCCCTCCCAAACAGAGAGCACACGCTACCACCAGACGGTAACAGCCCCCACACAAAAATTTAACCACAAAAAAAATATAATCCCATCCCGGCTCCCCAGGAATCAAGCACTTATTTCTAATGGGCGGCCCTCTTTCTTCTCTCCCGGGGCCCGTGAGTTGGCTCGTGGCTGAGCCGCGTTATCACCGGTGCTGATCGCTTGTTTTCCGGGGGGCTGAGCAGGCAGGTAGAGAGACCCAAGACCCGTCCCCCTGATCTCATTAGCCGGATACATCCACCTTCCAACAAGTTGACCAAGCTTGTTATGGGGGATACGGTTTAATACCGGCCCTCCTCCTTTCTCCCCTTAAATGTACTTGATGAAATTAATGGCATTAGACATTACTGTCGGTCTGTTGGAAGGCCTTCATACCATTATTCTCGACATGTTGTCGGTTGTGTCTTTCGACCGTCCGCGAATTGGGAAATCTGTACCAGAAAAATAAATAAATTGAGAGTAAGTCGAGGCGATGAGAGGTGCATCCAGCAGTGAATTCACAGGAAAGTTCAACCTTTTAATACCCTGCCTGTCCGTGAATATGTTTTTTAATAGAGAGAGGAAGTTCTTTTTTCTATAGAAGGAGGTCCAAATAGTGCCCCCATCAAACATTAACATGTTCATTTTTAATATAATTTTTCATCAGCCATTTTCTATTGGAAAGCCACCCATGGTTTTGCATTCGTGTCTTATTCGGGGTCGAATTGAAAGTTCTATCGATTATCGATTATTGGTAATCGATTTTCAGCCAAATTATTGAATTTTCAAAGAAAAGTAGTCACATTGTCCTCTTAGGCCTATCTATAAAAAGCCAAAAAAGTCGAAGGTTCAAACATTTTTGCCTGGAGGCTTGTCCTGTAACAAAGACTTTCAAGGATTTAGATTGTTTTGAGTTTGACAATAACTGTACTTGTTTTTTTTCCTTGGACGTGGATGTGGGTGCGTTTTTGTTTCTTTGTGAACTGCGGTTGGAGACTCAATCGAGTGTTTTATTACCCTCAATAACTTGCATGGTTAGTCGAGCCGTTTGTTTACTTGTAGATCAAAATTCTGATCGCCCGAGCGTAAAGGGCGGAGCGACATAGAGCTTCAATGCCCAAAAACCCATATAACGTGGCTTATATTATTTTTATTGAAATCACGACATTTTATCACGACATAGTATTCTAGGAGAAAACGTTTTTAAATATGGAAATTTATTGATCGATGGAAATACATTGTAAATGCATCCAACTGGTCATTGATCCTCTACTCGCAGAGATTCTTCCGGGCTCGGTTACATCGTAATTCATTACCTTAGAAATTGAAATCAACAGAATTACGCTTCTGCCGAAATCAGACGATATTTGTCCGCATATAATGTCTAGACGTACCGTGTCTCGCTGTTAAAGAGCCGGCCGCGCGTCTGTGACATAATACAATTTTCTACCCATATGGATGGTAGGGCGTGTTAGGGGAGATAAGTTAATTTCTCCCGCACGAAGACGAATGCGTTAGAAACGGACACCAGTGCGGCCGGGCCTTTCCAGCGTGTATTAACCAGGTAATTGCGGCCGTAATTGAGTCAAAGGAAACACTCCTAAGTGTACGGCAAGGTCGGAGAAACTTGGATGGGTTCGGTGGGCCTTGCTATAGAGCGGGAAGGAACATCGAGCTCATCTGCCGGTCTCCTCGATACAACTCCAAGCCTGATTTCATTCTCAATTCCCCTTGGTTTGGTTTGTTATTTCGTGCCATCGATTATGACATACTTGTCAAAAATATATAAAAATACAATACTGACATTTTGGGAGTCAGATAAAAAGCCAGTGTGTACAGAGATTTGTACAGTAGGGCCTATTCATATAGTGGTGCTTTTTTGCAAGTGAAAATGACATGATATACAGATATGCTGCTAGTGCTCTTTCCGAATTTCACCCCAAAATATATATAATATATATGTATTTTTTTCTAGCAATACAACAGTTGTTATTCACTTTTGAATGAGGCATTGAACGAAAAACTCACACATTTAGCTATCACAGAAATGTTTTACAAATATCGAATTATTTGCGGCCGACAATAATTCGGGTCTATCATTTTGTGCATTAGATGCGCGAAAGCAACCGAGAATAAAAGCCTTTTTGGAGAGAAGCCATAACAGAAAACAATTGGTTTAAAAAAGTTAGAAGAAAATATTTAGAAAAACAAATATCGAATTTGTTGAAGGGTACTGACTGTATATCTATAAAAATGTATTATATCAATCTGTTTTTTGACATCTTGCTTCACTGTATGTACATAACTTCATCATGTACTTGGGTTGGGTCATTTAACACAGAATGAAAAAGAACATGGTGACTGCAGGCTTCCCACCCCTAAACAATGGGGTTTTTCCGAAACCCTGGCTTCGTCTTGGCTTCGGCTTCGTCTCCGACATCTGAATAACTGAGAAGCAAACCAAATGGAAATATTCAATTTTTTGCTTTCATGATCAACCGAATGAATGTTCCTGAAGCAGAACATGCACCAACATTTATAATATTTCCATTAGGTTTGCTTCTCAGTTATTCAGAAGTTGGAGACGAAGCCAAAGCCAAGACGAAGCCAGGGTTTCGAAAAACCCCTATGATTGCCGTCATCGTCCCTCTTTCGGAGAGATCCGAAAAGACAGCGAGATTTTGCGAGATTACGGTACAGCGTCCAATTTTACGGGACTATTTTGCTTTCCGACTGGGCTGAGCTGCCAAATTCCTATAATGTAGTTTTTGTTTTGTTTTGTTTTACATAAAAAAGGCATTTCGATTGACAACATTGAAAATATTGCACATTGGTGGCCAAAATAATAGTGAAAATATGACCTCAACCTCGATTAATCTATCACTCACTCTTCTATTATATATTCGTGGCTTAGACGTTCACATACAAAGTGATAACAAGCGTGAAGTCGCGAGACTTACCCCCGGGGCATTCAAGGGTCAGAAAAACTTCATCTTTTTGTTTATCACGATATTTGTTCATTCAAGAAATAAACAATCTGCTAGCCCCCCCACTATTTTCAAGACATAGCCACTCCCACCTCTTTACGGTCGCCTACATTTTCAAACTCCCCTACTGTTGTAGGTCCTTAGGCAGTCACACGTCTTTGCTGTGCAATAATGTGTAACAAAAATCAGTGGGATATCTTTGTCGTAGAATGAAAACGGTACCGGTACTACATTATTAAACTGCTCACTTCATTATAAAGAATGATTGCCTTATTTGTAGTGTAACTACAACCGATCTAGACTGTCAATCAGAACTGCCTCGTTTTGTTTACTCTGATTTATTTTACCAATTTCCCTATACAAATCGCTTTGTTTATTCTCTATTCCATAATGTCAGAAACATACGTTTTCCACTCAATACGGTGCATGTGAATATATAAAAAGGACCGCAAGGTTTGTTTGTGTTTACAACAAACTCTATGCAACCATCGCCGAGTTTGCGTATGCAGTCCGGGCCCATGGATCGGTATTTTCACACCTGAATACGACGGTGGACTGGAAGGGTAATACATGTATACCCGAACCAGCTGTCCCTTCCCCCCGGTAGGAAACTCGGAATAAAAAAACAGCATTGTGGCAACAATCACTGGTGATTTTTTGAATCGGTAAAAAAGACTGAGATTGGGATGGGTATGGTTTAGGAGTGCGCACACGCGGACACCAGGTGCTCTGGGCTTGTGGGCCGATCGTTACGGCCAGCTCATGCACGTGTGCACGCCCAACCCTGGCGCTGTCCCGTACCACAGGACTCAATCATGCGTCTATATAATTAGGGGCCTGTATTAAAATAGAAACGAGAGAGGAATTAAAGCAAACAATGTGTGGTTATGATGACACAGTCTGTCAAGGTATTTGCTGAAATGAGTTTTGCCTGGCTGTATTTGTAAGTTCTTTCCCCGGCTACGCATTAGAACTTCATCTGATCGCGACCTTTTTGGATTCGGTGACGTGAACCCTTTTAAAGACAGCCCGTCAATGGGAACTTGTGTGCAAAATTTACCCGTAAACTGTCCCACAATGCAGTGCAACATATACCTTTACTACACATTTCCGGGCTATCTGTAAAAGATCTATGGAGCGCGTGCGTAAAGTGCGCCTCAAACATTGACTTGCTACAGATGTGTTCCCCAGTGCCATTTGCCTGGACGTCTCCTTGCATGTTGTCTGCCCTGAATTGCGTGTGGTCCTCTTTACATTTGCGTGCGGTCTTATACTTCCAAATTCGCCCCTCTTCGGTCTTAAGTGTACCTGATAAGCCAACTCCAATTAAACTCCAATATCAATGGTGATATTTCCCCCCATAATAGCCTATTAATTTTCTCAATTTATTTATGTGTTAAGTCCACTTAATATTTCGACGCGTTGACGCCTCTCCTCTCCCCGTGTATAGGTCGAGCAGACGGGCGATCGGCGGTCGATCCGAAACTTTTCTCGGTTTGGAAACACCCCTATCCCGCGGCCCGACACCGCCGAACCAAATGAGCTTAGCGTTTCTCTGTTATTATTATACCCAGGTAGTCTTTGATTTCCACACGAAGTTATTTTCATACCGCCACACAGTTGGTGTAGCGGGCCATATGCGCGGGAAAGGCTTGGCGGGGCGGAGGTGCATCCGAGCCGGGAGCGCCAGCTGATGCTCCAGGGGTACGGTGTGAGAATCAACCCCCTCGCAATCACGGCCCTCGGACTCTCTGACGGCGGGTTTGGAATCGACCGAGGCTGGGGTTCCACACAGCCTCGCCCTGCCCGGCCAGCCACCAAAGGTGGTCATGCGATCTATGCAATGATCTGGCGTCGTGATTGCGGGTAGCACCCTCCCTGCCAAAACTCACGAAAGCGATCCCCCTAAAAAAAAGTAGTCAGCCAAATCAGTGGAGTGATGAAAATTGGCCCTTCGCACCCCATTCCGAAGCGCGTCAGCCACTGAACCGTCAACCATACAAACCTGATTTTAAATCTCCCGTTCCGCTACACTCTTCCAGGGTTGCAAGGCCAGGCATCTACTGGACCGTCATCAGGGACCTAATTGCGCCAGGGGACGGGTTTACACGTTCCGTGCCGTCCCCGGGACTAAGTAACCAATTAATTTGGGACGAATCATAACCAAAAGCTGTACACAGCTGAGGGATTTTATCTTGCGGTCGCCGCTTCACGCAGTTGTAAGGTCGGTAACACGTCGCAGAGATAGGCCCACGCGACTTGCGCCCCCAGAGGCTCAAAGTGTACTCGCTGCAACCCGCTCCGTACCCACGTTACATTATTGCGTCATCATAATGCACTTATTTGACACATCGTGCCTCATAAAAATACCGATTAACGGTATAATACCCCAAGAAAATCACGGCCACAATATTCCACGCTGTGCACTAATTCTACGAAAGCCGTGTAATTAAACTGGCAAAAACTGCACCGGTTAGCTGCACTTTTTCCCCCGTGCCGGCGACTGCTTGTAATTCATGCTTGAAAAATTCATACAGAAGATATTAATACCCTTATCTTTTTACACGAGTTGTGGAAATACATGCTGAACTCTGGTTGGGAAGGCGGATTTCGATTAGAACGTGAAATTGGCCTGCCACTGTTCTCCTTATTCCGATTCACACTAATGCCATGATTTTCATACTTTGCCACATTTCGCTTGACTGTTCGTCCAACAGGTGGGTCCCTGTTAGGAAATCTCTGCTGGAAACTTTCGATCGTTTGGGCAACATCCTGAGTTTCATGGAAGGTTTTGACCATAAAGACTCGCTTCTCAGTTGTGAACTGTTGGCCAACCATCTTGGCATAGGGGCAATCAAAAGAAGTTCTCTACTACAATAAGTAGGCCTATATATATACATGGACACATACACGAGCATAGAAGACGACCCAAGACAATCATCCATGCGTAACCAACTACACATTCCAAAGTCGTCCTTTTCACGAATGGCAGCAGAGGTAAAATTCCTTTCATACAAAGTCACAGTCAGTCACTCCTAGTTGGGGGCTGACCTTGCTGCACAAAAAATGACATAACTTCTGATTGGCTTGACTGATTTTGATGAAACAAAGACTATTTTTCATGTAAGAAGTTCCCGCATCAGGATCTGTCGAAATCTAGATTCTGAGGTTGCCTGGTTCGGCCTGGACAGTTTTTTGGGGGATACCCTGTATTTCAAAAATATTGGAATTTGAAATGCCTCTTTTACATCACGACATCACATTATTGTAGGACCCCAGCCCAGCCCAGTCAGAATGCAAAATAGTTTCATAAGATAGAATGCCGCATAAGCCACTTTCACATCACCCAGCGTGGTCTAAAGAGCTTGCTTATGCCATTATAGGGTAGGCTTTGACAATGTGAGTTTGCAAAATAATGCAAAATATTCATTGGTAATTTTGACTTGATTGCCTGAACGTCCGAAGACAGCAACGACCGAGGAGTATACCTTATACCAATTCCAAGCCAAAGCTTTTTCCACAAAACTGTGAGTTTCCAGACGCCGTGTGACCCGGCCTATTAAGATCTCATTCAAGGTTGGATGATAAAAGGGGACCGCTCAGTGTAATTGTATGCATCTGTGCACATGTCCATTATCAGCATGTTAAAAGTTACTCCGGAGTTCCACTTTTCGGACGCACCACCGTGCTGCTTCAGAAAATTTGCCCGAGTGTAGTAACTATGTCCGTGGCGTAATGTGTAAAGCGCTACCCGTGACAATAACTAAGGGCTTGTAAAACAAAGTGTCATTTGGTGTACACTTTATACTTGCCATCTGTTGCCATGATTTGGCCATATGCCCCGCTATATTAGCCTCAAATCACATTTCCTTACACTAAACTAACCAGGAATCCCCCATGGACCGCACCTATACACAGACACCCCGAAAAACAAAATGGGACGCGAGTTGAGACGTCCCAACGCGCGCAGGGCCAGCCAAACTGTGAAGTTCTGCCGCGGGTTGGTATACGGTAGTCGAATACGACCGGTTGACCGGACGCGAGGCACTCGCTGGATAACTCGATCGGGAGGTCGTAATCCCCTTTACGTTGTGGATCCAAGTCGATCCCAAGAGGTTTCGGACAAAACACCGGAAAGTGGCGATCTGCTGACTCTGCGTGATACCGATGTACAGCAGTTTTGCCTCCAGGTTTTAGCTTTTATCCTTCGCGTGGAATCAAACGATTTGTTAGAGTACAGGTGGAGAACTTGGGCGAATTACAGGTCAAAATAAGGGCAGTTTTGACGGAAACCCTTTCCTATATAACCTCCTCCCTCTCCCCTCGGTTGTTGTTGTTGGTTTTTTGGTATAGTCTATATGGTATACTTGTATTTCACAGGCCTTGGGGTTTTGAACTGAATTCTTCTGTCTTGATGTCAATCATTATAAGCGTGTGCATTTCCTTTCTTTTTCCATTTGCAACTTAAATGTCGCCCCTTTCTCGTCTATATGGTTCCCCTTACTCTCTTCAACCTCACCGATCCCCCTCCCTCTCACTGTCCCTACCCCTTCCCTTTGTTTATCGATAATTTTGATGTATTTATTTCTAACTTCATGTAGGCCTATACAAAATATTTGTAAATGTGATAATTTTTAATTTTCAATGTCTGTATTTGTTATTCGTATTTGCAATTATCTGCCAGCAGTGAAAATACCTTTTCAATAAACCAGTAAAAGGAAAACACTCACCACTTCATTTGAAGATGGTTAGGCGAAATATTATAGCCATATATTTTCTTGATGTCACAAAATATTTCCACATTTTGTGTGTTCACTTAACACACCTCATAATTAGAAATATTGTTTCAAACTGTACATGTAGTTGTAATACTTGTACAATATTTATACTATAGTTGCTTAACAATTATGCATTAAACAGTGCTGTTATTTTAGTGCATTGTATTTATAATGTATTGTACTTGTACATGTGTGTATTCATTTGTAAATGTATTGTATGCAGGGCCCCAATGGAAACCAGTTTTAAACTGTTTGGGCATACCCTGGGTAAAGAAATGTAATGAATAAATAAATAAATAAAATAAATCTACCGCGACTAAAGGAGGTAACAATACGTCCTCAACCAAAGAGAACACATCGGGTTGCTATAGAAACGTCTCTTGTTACGTCATACAACTCTTGGCATCGTGTTTTAACATTTAGCATTTAACATTTAAGCATTTAGGTTTTAACATTTGGACAAATCAAAAAGTTTTAAAGACGCTTGGGGTTGTTCTTCGGAACCGTAGACTTCAGAAGATGCCTTCGTTTGTCTCTTATTGTGTTTTTAAGGTTGACTAACTCAAACTATAAAAATGAAACAAAAGATAATAGCTGTATACGGTTGGCTGCATGTAAAGCTACTCGACATGCCAATGTCCCTTGTGTAATAAGTTCAAAGACCAGGAGGGACTTTCTTTATTAAAATATACTCCACAACCTAGACAAGAGCAGGATTTGAACCTGCGACCTCCGGATTACCTTACCGGTACCAGTAGTCTATCAACTGATCTATCTTGCCCTATGTTGGCGGTCTCCCCATTTCTTATTTAGCTTTGTTCAGGAAGCACTCTATAGTCAAAAGTCATAAACCACATTCCAGGGATCACGCCCTAACTTTACGATTCAACGCGGGAAGCGGCAATGTGAGGATCACCCAATTATCAAATAATGTTATTTACATTATAAGAAGTTGTCTAACTCCACGCGTAAGAAGTAACTGAAATTCGATACTTGGGACTATAATTTCTTTTATGGAAGTCGCCCAATACAAGGCCAAAAGTCACTCGAGGTATAAGAGCTACCAACAGAGATGGTAGGGTCACTCACGGTTGACAACCCTAAACCACCCTGACAGTTTTCTTGTGCCAAGATCTAAATAGAGGATAAATCTCCAACCAGGGCTGTAGTCGAGTCCATCACAAGTCCATCACAAGTCCCTGCAAGTCCATCACAAGCACTCCAGTCCTAATTCCAATCACAAGCTATTCAAATGAGCTTTGACAAAGGCATTCCATTGTCATTGTTCATCCAGTTACTTGTGACCGGCTTTATGAAAGGACTTCTGACTGGACTTGCGAAAGGACTTGTGAAAGGACTTGCAGGGACTCGACTACAGCTCTGACTCCAACCGAAGGTGGAGAAATGATCAAATGTTGAGTCCTATAGACCTAAGATGGGTAACTTCCACCGTTGGTGAGACCAACTCACCCCCCTTCAAACGATACAAAAGAGTAACTTGCGCATAGCAGTTTGTTATGATGCTTTAATCGAAGTGTAACATTCTTAGTTGTCTTCCATTCTTTCTCCCAGGCGTATGTTTCCAACGTTCCGCGTGACCATGACGGGCCTAGACAGCAACGCCAAGTACATCCTTCTGATGGACATCGTTCCCATAGACGACACGAGGTACAAGTACCACAACTCCGAATGGGTGGTGTCCGGCAAGGCCGAACCTCACATGCCCAGCCGGCTCTACATCCACCCGGACTCTCCGGCTACGGGCGCCGTCTGGATGAAGCAAGTGGTCACATTCAACAAGCTCAAACTGACCAACAACAACCTGGACCAGCATGGCCACGTAAGTCCGTCCAACTATCCGTCTGTCCCTCCGTCTGCTGGTCAGTTTGTCTGTATGCGCGTACGAGCGACCGTCATTTAATACACTGAAAAGGTGGAGTCAATTTCCTGGAGCTGCTAAGCGAAAAATTTGCTTAGCATGAAAAGTTTTCCTCCCCAAAAACAAGATGACCAACCGAATTTCCATGTGATGTATTTTGCAAGATACCGGTACATGTATTCAGCTGTTGTTTGCTTAGCGTAAAAACCACACACTAAGTTTTGGCCGGTAACCAGTTTTACTAAGCAAGATTTTCTGATGCTAACCAAAATGTATGGCGTAGTATGGGTTAACAGCTGCACTATTGTACTTATCTCTTTGCATTAAATCTGGAACCTTAACTGCCAAAGTTGACCGTGTCATGTGTACTGTGTAGAGCTGGATTAATCGTCTTTGCTGTAGCGCTAGAATTGGTAGTACACAGATCGATGGTTCGTGTTCCGGTTATGTAAAATTCAATTCTTTGAAACGACGACAACAAAATTCTGATTAGTTGTATTGTTCTCAATGGCAAGACTGTGATTTGTTGGTACTTTTTGTGATCTATCAATTACATGTATTCGTCGTGGTCCCCACAGACAAACTAAACAAACAAACAAACAAACAAACAAACACACAAACAAACAAACAAACAAACAAGGATGTTGTTCAATGGATAGAAATGCATCCATCGTACAGCCCGTCAAACATAACAGATAAAATGTAGTCGAAAACATGGACAGACAGTAAAACAACCCCCATCCATCAGTCTATCGAGACAGACAAGCAACAGGTATTAAGTACCTCAACAGGCAGACAGACAGTCACACAACTAGCCGACAGACTGGCAAACCGCATATGCCCTCTGTTGACCCATATTTTGGTTGCATTCGGACACGACTTTATCACACAGCCAGAGCCCCCCGAAAAACCACTCCAATGTACAAACAACACGAACAAAACCCCGCATATTTCTCTTTCGAAGGAGTGATGCGAACAGCTCCCAGCAATATGGCGCGTCGGAATCCTATAAGGAAGACCATATCTCATGTTCGGTATGTCCTGGAGGAACAACTCGTAGTCTGTCGTTCAACAGGCCTGATGGAATCAGCCTCTTCGCAAACAAGATTCCAGAAATCAAGCTAGAGCCGAGATTTACTCGTGTTATCCCCTCCTTCGTGCTCCAGATTTATTAAAGAGATTATACGACAAACCCTGCTTCGTTTATTACGCTTCCTATTTAGGGGGAAATGGAAAATCCCCAGTCGCTGAGCATTAGGAGAAATTCAGAAGGCGACGGAGAACCGAAGCTCGCTGGAGCGTGAAAGTTCTTAACCGTAAGGCGATTAAGCTGTATGTTTCATTTTTAGAATAGATCGAAAAACAAAAGACATATAGCGGGTTGGGGTTAATATTTTAAAAGGCCACGGCGCGCGCCGTTCTACACGCGGTGTTGAACTGATGTTGTTCCGTGGAAATCTGAAATCGTTAAAACATGTGTATACACATGTTGCCCAATTACAGAGAATGAAAGATCGCATTAACTGTTATTTTGAGGAACAGTTAAGCTGCTTCGTCGGTTGACGCTTGATATAATTCTTCCCTTGTGATTCTTAAATTGGTATTTTGTGTAGTTCTTTGTGATTCTTTGTGTTTATATTTTAAGACGTGAATTTGAAAGTCGCCCTATGGCATCTGAGATACAAGCTAAAATAATTTTTCAGTGGAAGACAATTCTGAATTTGAAATGTTTAAATTAAAAAGAAAATGCTGTTTCTGTCTCATTCCAAAATTATATAACTGAATTCAATCTCAAAATGCTATTTTTGGATGACTGTTTTGGATGTTTTCTTTTTCACTGAGAGTATGGTCTGTAGTATAGTCTGTGACTATGAGCTGTATTTTCTCAAAACAAGTGGTCGTAACCCTAACATGTTCAAAAAGATTATAGCATGGCATATGGGCGTAGCAAGGTAATTTTTATTGCGGGGGGGGGGGGGGGGGGTGTAGACGTGAAAAAGGGCACTCGATATATCGGAGGCACAGAGGGCAGTAACATTTTTCAGTTGGGGCACAGGGGGAAACTATGATTTCCATGGGCACACTAGGGCCAGCAGCATGAAGAAAATTATTTTAATGTTGCGGCGATTGTGTACTTACGGCCCCGTTCCTATAAGAGAACAAAATCCACTTGGAAGTTATTGGACTTACCAAACTAGCTTACGACATTAAAAACCAACAGGTATGTCGTAGATAGAGGGCAGGGTTTTGATTTATTGTGGGAAATTTTGGGGTACAAAAAAGGGCACTCTGAACATATTGGGGGGGGGGGGGGGGGTAAATACCTCCTTATCCCCCACCCCCACCCCCGCTGGCTACGCCTATGCATGGGCTATGCTACGGCAACATTTGTTTTACCATAGCTTACACGCGCGGGTATAGGCATGCGTTTTTAGAGGTTTTGGATACAATTTTCTCAAACATGACAGCATTTCCGACGGAAATATTTCTCACGAGGATTAGTACTGGTATCATCGTTATAAATAGTAAGCGTTCAGTTATATTGGTTGATCATTATCAAAGCTGTATCATAACTTTAACCAAAGAAGTATTGATAGAAAATACAACATGATGTACAGCAATCTTAACAATAATATGCCTAGGCCTATATACAGTGCAGTTTCTTCTTAAAAAAACACCTTCGTCATTCGCCTTTTTCTTTCAAATTGATAACATGCATTCTTCCCGCGTATAAAAACAAAGAAGAAGAAAGAATCGGCAGGAACCACCGTGCGAAACGGAACGAAATTCACATGCCGAGGCAGTAGCACCTGTCCGGCCGGCGTAGCGGTGAGCGCAAGAATGACGCGGCGTGTGGCGGGCGCCCCGGCCCACCTTGACGGCACAACGATGGACGACGGCCCGGCGCTCCGTCCGTGTATTGGAACGCTAATAGGCGTAAACTCGGCATAGTGTTGGGTACGGGAACGGCGGAATTACCCGTGTGGAGGGGTGCTGTCGCGTTGGTGATTTCAGCCGGAGGTTTTTTTTCTTCAGGAACTTGGAGTGAGTATTCTACACCGCGGACTCCTGTACTTTTTTTGGTAAAAAAATAAAGGACTAATGTTTCCTTTTTTTAATCTCTGGAACGAAGATGAATCTCTGTCGTTTTCACACATTGAATTCAGATGTCCCGCGCTTGACTGCCTCGGGAAATTTGGAAATGGATTTTTGTGGCTCGGCAACGATGAGCCACGGAATTCCGTGAGAAAGTTTGAAGCCTGTAGTATAATTTTTTTAAGCGATTCCAGCTTCAATTATTATAAGAGCTGCATGTTTGGATAGCCTTAGGCTAAACTGGTGCTAAAAGTATAAACACACATGGTGCTATAAGCTTAGAAAAGTAAGGTAGCATGGAAAGAACAACAGGTTGTCAGCACATAAATGTGTAATGATTGCTTCTAACTGGTTCTGCTTGAGTATCGCGCCCACAGCAAATGCATTAATTAAGGGATCGTTTCTGCAAAGGAACTATGTGATGCGGAATCCAGCCATGCTTGTTTCGTGCTTGAGTTTGAGTTTCCGAATTTTCAGTGGCGTGGCGAACACGGGGAGGAGGATTTTGAGTCACCCTCCCAAAGCTTTTCAGTTATTATTATTTTTATGGTGCAATTTGTGGATCGACAGCTGTCGTAAGTTCGAAATACTAAATGCAATTAGTGGCTCAATACCAATATCAGAAAGATTCTTCAGTGCACCTCTGTTTCCAATTGCCTGTAGTGTTGGTTCAATAAACTGATGGAGCACTTGCGATCTGAGATGCGAAAGTTGACAAAACTTGGCAATAAAGCACGTAAGAGTCGTAGAACTAAATTTGGAAGGAAGACGAAATGATGTGTGCAGCTCAATTTAAAAAGTATGCGGGGATCACTTTTTTTCGTAGGATGGCCACGGGTGATTGCGATTAAGGTTCACTTTACAAGCAAAAGTAAAATTGCTGAAAAAACGCAAGACAGCGTCCATTGATAAAAGGTTTATGCGTTTATACGAAACGACAGCGTTGTGATTGTCTTTGGGCCCCTCTGTAATTTCGCTGTCTGGACACGCCCATTAAATCTGACCCCGCGCCGTAAACCGTGTTGGACTGCGTTCACGCATCAGAACAGGCCCAAGCTACTGTGTTTATTGCCAACAGAGCCACTGACCGATCGGGATAGCAATTTGCAGCCAGAATCTTTACAGACCGTTAGTAAACAGGTGAATGAACGATCAGTGAACATCATAAACACATCTCACAAAAGTTCCGTAGGCTCAGAGCCTCCATATCCGTTTGATTGCGCAAAATAACCATGAGTTACCCGGGCTTATCATTATAGCGGGCAATGAACTACAATTTTTTTATATCATATACACCTCATCATAATTTTCTAATCTTCGTATCTAATAAATCCCGGCTCCCGACTCTTTTCTATTTTGTGTTAGCCAGTCGTTTGCCAATTGCTGACACCTTGTCCATTCAAAACCCCCAATTTCAGCTGGCAGGTGCCATTGATTCGACGGGGCTTTCCCCCCTCCTCTCTCGGGGATCTTTGCGGCCCGGCCGATCGGGGGTGTCAAACCTTCCAAGTTGGAGGTACCCCCTTCCCAGGCCGTGCAAGGAGAGTCAGGATCGAGCGGAGGGCCGGGGTGTCGGTCCCGGGCAGCTGGTTTCTCAGTCCGCGCTGTCTTGATGAAGTTTCCGAGCTCGTCCGCCCGGCAACTTAATAAGCTTTCACGCCGCCACGTCGAGATTTTGACACCGTGGACGCACCAAGGTCGGCACCGGTATAGAGCTATAGGGATTCCGCCTTGCCGATGAGCATATAGCTATCGGCTTAACATACAAGACCGTACACACACACAATCGCAAATAACGGCCTACGGTGATTACTCGTACACAAGTTAATTGATATTTAGATGCGTGGTGGGGGAGTCAGACGGATCTTTTTCCAATGACGAGTAAGATATGAATATATCGATTCGACGTCTGACGGAAGTTTGGCGATGCGAGCGCGTCTGTCGTCAGAGCTTCTTTTTAATAATCTCGGCGGAATCAGGACGCAACTGGTTTCTGCAATAGTCTCTGGATCGCTGCACAAACTTTCCCTGCATAAACAGGAAAGGAAAATGTGCACGGATGAGTATCAAATTGCTGCAGGAACAGTAACGAATTATAGACGGACGATGCATCACAGAGCTTTAAAGTTAACGGTCGGTGGACGCCACCATTACTGGCCAAATGACTCTTCCACTAAATTTGCCCGGTACAAATTTGATCTTTGCAGTATTTGACACGGCACAGCTCTCTTAAATATTGTCCGTTTTCATGCACAAGAATTCATTACAATGGAAACAGGTCAACTCGTACGCACGCCAACTCACACAAGTGTGTAAATACCGGCAATCGTGGACTCCCTATTGTCCCTCTTTTGTTTGTACTTTAACTTTTTCGGAATGCCTCCCATATGTTTTGTACACGAATTTTAATCGTGGACGTTCGGTCAATCGTGGACCAGTAGCGTATCCAGCTACTGAATCGTCTTAAAATCGTCTTAAAAACACCATTTCTTTTTGTTTTTATGACGCTTCAAATACCGCCGGCGGGGGGGGGGGGGGGGGGGGGGCAAGTTCCCACCCCCCCCCCCCCCCATGTCCCCCGCTGGATACGCCACTGTCGTGGACCCTTTGTCTATGCCCTAACTCTTTTGTCCCTAGTCCACGATTGTCGGTATTTACATACCCACCCTCACACACCTGCCGACTCGTACACATTGGGTCAACTCGTACGCAAACCAACTCACACGACACCCCGTACTCATGCCAACTCGTACGCCCGTCGATTTGACTTGAAACACGTCACCTGGTCTCACTGATGGTGGGAGTCACCCCGCCTGGGCAGGGGCTGATCTAGAGGGGGGTTGTGGGGGTTCCAACCCCCCCCCCCCCCCCCCCCCTGGGCTGCTGAGCAAAGTTGTGATAAGCAACGCTAAACCACATCCTTGTTACCAGTGGGTATACCGCTGGTCCATACACTGTAGGCCTACACCGTACCGGTTATAGGCGGGTACAAGCCCTCCCTAAATGAAAGGCTAGATCCGCCCCTGATTTACGTGCTAAGCATAAGTCAGCAGAGAACCAGTCAAGGGCAATACACAAAACATTGAATTATGGCTAGTACCCTGATTTTGCTTAGCAAATGTTTTTTGTGCTTAGCGAATTTTCGGGGTAAACAACTCCATGAAATTGTTCCTGGTTGTAATCTTTAATCCCATTAAACACACCGAGTAATGTTCCCTTCTTGCGGTCGTAATCTTACGTGCTTCTCCAAACCTAGTCCACGACTTTAAAATTACCGTGTCCCCGTCACTTCTGCGTGGGGTGACAACCTCCATCCATTTTAGCTTGCTTCTCGGTTTTTAGAAGAAAAAAAATCCTAGGATGCCCGGAGGTATTGCATTCGGCCTGCATACTGTCCCCACTTTCCACCACCGTACGCCTCGGCAGTGATGCATTGGCAACTCGGTGCATATTCCTTGAATATTACTCTTGTCGAAGTAGTCTGCCCACACAAAATAAATCAAATATAACAAATAGCGATGGCGGGGTGGGGGGGGGGGGGGGGGGGGGGGGGCTTACAGTGAGTTCTTCAATATTCACTTTAATACATTCTGATCCCTCAAAGTACTTTTAATGTTGACATCCGTGATTCAAAAACATGTATTTAAAATGGCTCTAAATTAAATATGAGAATTCATTTTGGGTTATCCATTTTTGGTGATTATTATTTTTCAAATTTAAAAGAAGTTTTGTTTATTAGATTTGTTTAAATTAAATGCATACATCTGTTGGTTAAAGGTCGTTCGATTCAGTGGCGTATCCACCGGAGGAGGTCAGGAGCAACTTAACCCGGTGACATTTTGCCGATTTTATTTTTAAAGAAGGCGTTTAAGAAGAATGGCTTCGGCTCGAACTGGATCCTTCTTCAGTATTGAGGCCACAGGCGTATATATAAAATATCTCGAACTCGCGATGCGTCTATGACTAACGGAGCCATTTGAAGCCATCTTGCCGGGACTATAGTACACAGTGATTAATGTGTACTATTAAGAACAAGGATATAAGTGAGAGTGAAAGGATAGAAGGAGACAATGTTGTCAAACATATTGTATTCGGCACGGTAAGATGGCTTCCACAACTTAAACTTCACGGACGTATTTCGAATCTAGGTTATTTATATACGTCCGTGATTAAAGCCTAATATTTGTCTTAGGAGTAGAAGCCTTTCCCGTGTGGTTTAGCCCTCAAAATAGCGCCTGGATCTGGGACCCATGTGCCTGGTTTGAAAATGTCAATAGACTCGAACCGATTTAAGACAAGCAAATAACGTACCTTCACATGGAGTATTGGGTGATGGGAGATTGTTTCACGTTTAGTAGATTGTCTATCTTTATTGAGTTGTCGTGGTCAGCTTGGATACTTGTCTGAACTTGGACACCGCTGCAAAATACCCAATCTTGTCAGCACTCACTTGCCCATTTAATAATTTCCAACTGGGTTGATGGCCATTAATGAGCTGACTAGTTTGTTTTACTTTTAGTGTTTCGCCCCTTTACAGAATTGTCGTGGTCTCAACATTGACACTTGTCAGAACTTGGGCACGCGGACCATACCAGGCGCGGATCTGTGGGGGGGGGGGGGGGGGGGGGGGGGGGGGGGTTTGGGCGGGTCGGCCCCCCTGCTTGTTGCCAATTTTCTTTTGCTTGTGAGGGCGCCTACGCCTAGGTACCTTTAAACCAGAAAAGAAAAGAAAAGCAAAACCCTGTAAAGAAAGGTCTTATTTTGCGTGTACGGGTAAGAACAAAACAAAAAGGTTAAATGTCGCCACCAGCGTTGAGAAACTTTTTGGGCAAATGTACAGATTTCTTTTCAGAACCCCCCCCCCCCCCCCCCCCCCCCCTGCAAACAATCCTGGATCCGCCCCTACATACCCAACCTCGTCAACACCCAACTGCCGTTTAGGAATTCCCAATTGGGCCCTTGACTATAATGAGTTGCCGTTCTAACATTGAACAGCCTGCGATTGACGAAAAAATCTTTCCAATGGCGCCAGCGATGACCCAAAAATACTCCCGTATCCATCCCGGAAAACTCCCCGGAATTGCTTCCCGATTCCGCCAAGAACAAAAGCTTCGACATTGACCGGGAGCGGGCCCCGAATCCCCCGTCTACGCCCGCTTTCATCCCTGCCCGTCCCATCCCATGTCCATCATTAATACCACAACATTAATTGTGTTTACCCATACACTAATGAGCTCCCATGGTTATCATATCATTGCATTCACCGCAATAACAAGAGGCAGATGCGCTCGTATTTTTGTTTTCCATTGTGGCGCTTTGCCCTACCCGTTTCGTTCGAATATCCCTTCATTTTTGTTCAATTCCCCTTTGATTATCACATCCTTGGATTGCATCTGTCTTTTATTTACACAAAAATCTTCCCAACAAAAGCTAAGTCCGGTTGGTTTCTGGGGGAGGGATGGGGGGAATGCTGCCGGTCGTTGGAAACGATGATCCGATCGAAGCGCCGTCATTTCCTGATCTTTCAACTCAAGTCTATTTTTTTCCCCTGAACTCGTGCATTCTTCCCCTGACTAGGATATAGCACTATACAGTGTGTCCTACAAAAAGGGAAACTCATCTTATCAGGTAAATTACTTATTAATCAAAAATTATTTCTTCAAAAGTGTACACCTTATTAGAACGTTCATTCTATCCTCTTTCATGTGACACCAAAAGTATGATGGGATGGTCATGGATGACCGAGCAGAGGCAATCCAAATTCATAGTGTCAGAGTTATGTTTGCTCAGAACGATGTGTACATAAAATGCCCCACTTATCCCGAACAAAACCAAATCTGAAATAGCAACTTCTAATTGTCTCTGATCAGTCATGCATGATGCTACCATCATAATTTCATATCATATGAAAGAAGACAAGATGATCTTTCACCTGAACATACCATTATGGGGAATAAAATATTTGGTTATTGGGTAATTTACCTGAAAAGATGGGTTTCCTTTTTGTGTGGGACATGTATAGAGGATTATTGACTATAGGCCTAGATTTCAGAAATCTAGTTGTAAAGTATGATGACCACATGCTTCAAAATTTGCTCATTATTTTACAGAACTATACATCTATAATGCCCCGCGGGAACGGCTAAATGCGATCTACATAATTATGGTAACCCTATTCCCGCCAGAACATTAAAGGCTCACGATATCTGAATGTGATGTTGCTGCGATATTCATTTCTCAGAAACGAAGCAAAGAAAGTAAACGACTGTTGCATTTAAGAACAATATGTCATTTTACGTGTATACTGATAAAAGTACTGGCATTTAAAGCTGTGATGATAACATTTTGGTAATGATCACATTTAAAAAATAAACTTCAGTCTGAAATCTTGCTGTTGATAAAGATCATGATACCAGTATATACCAATCCTCCTGGTAAATATTTCCGTCTGAAATGCTGTCATCTTTGAGAAAATTGTATCTGAAGACCTTCAAAAACGTAGTGACTTAATTCGATTTAAAAAAAATCGAAGTAAACCCATATGAACGTGCACAAAATCACTATTAAAACAGAATGGTTTTACACTATTGTCTCATGACTCAGATGACGGATTGAGCTCAAACTTCCACAGGATTGTTATTTCGTGTATATATTGAATCCCACAAAGTATGAACGCTGCCTACAAATGTTTTGTCAACTCTACCAATTCTGCATCATGCCTTTAAGCTTATCCGTCATATAACATCCCCAGCACAGGCCTGCTGTTGTCAAATTCTGTTCAAAAGCCGATTTTTGTTTTCCAAATTCATAAACTATTGGTGAATAATCACCATCCCATCCCTGGTAACCATTACACGCGCTTCCTTTTGCATTTCTAAATTGCAATTGTCCCGCGTCTACACTCCAAGCTTAAAAAAAATCATCCCTATGCTCCTGAACAAAAAATGACTTTTAACGGAAGCAAGACTCAAGTTTATGATAAATCACGACAATAGACATCGACTCCTGGGTTAACAAACATTTAATGGGACCCATCTGACGGGGGCGACATTATAGGAGAAGAGACGGCTATCTCTGGCTAACAATGGCCCGCACGCGCCGCCCCACATGTTAGCAAACTCACCGCTCGTGGGACCCAGCGAACCTGCGGTCCCGATTCGTCACGAAATATGACTGTACAAGTACCGAAATACCATAATAATTTCATTAGGGCGAATGAGGGGATGGTCTATAGCTAGCTGTGGGAAATGAAACCATGTTGGAATGAGCGTAGGCTTCTTTCCATAGCAGTGAGCCTTGTTGCGCGTGGAGGCTTACGGTTGATTGTTGCGTCGAACGAGCTCATTTGGGTCCAATTGCCGATTGAAGAGACCACGCAGTGGGATTTGTATGACATAAATACATGAAAGACAGTGTTGTTTTTGTGTTACAATGATATTTCCACTCCTTTTGTAGTGATTTTTTGAAGTAATTGCAAAATGTTGGTTTTAATGGTTAAGCAAATTTCCATATCCATGCGCCAAAGCACGATGTCATAAAAAACACAACAGTGGTGTTTCTATAGCTTTGTCTAAAGAAATCATACATTATTTATGTTTTCTTGGTAATGGTTCTAGGTCTGAGTTGATTCCTATTTAAATAGCAAATTTGGAATCCGTTTCTAACCGATATTTAAAAAAACAAAACAATGCCGAATGCTGTGAAGATGGAATTCCTTTTTGCGTCGGGTATGATGATGTAAATTAGAACAGAGATTTTTCTCTTTTTGCCCTATCCCGACGTAATATATGAAGCACTGTATACTCGAATGCTCTTTCGACAAAGTGTTCCTTCTATACGGCGTATAGGGGGAGAGTGGGGGTGGTGGGGGAGCTGGATGTTACAGTGGGGGGCGGGGGCGCGGGCGCTCACAGTATTATTTTTAATAATACTATTTTCTCCGTTTGCGAAATTTTCAGTTAGGGGCGACTGGGGGCGACGATATGGGGGAGTGTGCCCCCCACGCCCCCCGGCTACGCCGCTGTCTATAAGATATACCTTCTACGTAGATATAGAACAAAAAGCTATACCAATAGCCGTTTCTCTCGTTTCGTATCTCTATGGAATTCTTTGCCTGGTGCATGTTTCCCTTCATCTTGAAATCTGTCTTGCTTCGAGAGGAATCTTAATTCCTACCTCACGCGCCTTTGATCCATTTTCTTTTTGTAGCTCTGTATCTCGAGTACTTTTAGCCTTGTTTTGGGTGAACTTGCATAAAAAATAATTTCTACTCACCGTAGTATTTTTTATTTAATTAGATGCAGATAAAACAACAATTTTTTACAGCACTGACGGATACACTTCTATTATTTTTCATTCTTCTTTTTATGTGCCACAATTTGTATGAAAGTCATAATAAAAGACACGTTCCAAACAAGTATAATATTTACATCATGTTTTTCTTTTTAATCTTGTGTTACATTGTCAATCTTGCAAAAGTTCAAATGTTGTCAGTAATTCATTATGACATGTTAAGGCGACCTTCCTTGCTATACATTGTGACAAGTGAAGATTGAAAATGCAGGACAACAGAGCGAAAAGCCGGCAAAAACTGTCGTCCTGGTTTTCAAAAGTACTATGTCAGGGCCTACTTCACGGAAATAGAGAGAAATTTGCCAGCTACTGGTCGCTAGCCCAACGCTGCGGTGGCACGGATGGCGAGAAATGGCTCTCCAAACCCCGCCAAAACCGCCACGTCGTTCATCAACGCCAGATCAGATGTAACGCCAAAATGGACGTGCGTGCAGGCTACACCCGCGCGCGGGCGCGATGTGTATACTGTGTATAGTACAGTGATTATCGAATTGTGATTTTCAATCCGTATGGATTCGAATTTTCTCTTTATTGTTGTGGACATCTGCTGAAATTTTTATCGATCTCTGAATGGTATTTCTTTGTGTTATTCGCTTTCATATTAGTTGGAGAGGATTACATATTGTATTTAAATTATTGGCGTGCAGTAAAAATATGCATGATTGAATACACTTCCATTGTCATTACAATGAACAATACAATTCATTAATCTGAGACTTCGAAAACTTTAAGTCAAATAAAATAAAATAACGAATAAAAACTTCATATACTACTACGACGTACTGCTGGTTTTGAAAACGTTTACAATTGGAATTAAGAACTAAAACAATGCGCAAATTTTTATGTTTAAAACATCACATGTTTAAAACATCCCTTGGAAATATGCTTACAACCTCCATCAGAAATTAACATAATTTTGAGAATATAAGATGTCACAACATCTTATCCAGTACACTCAATTTTTCAATTGTACAGTATGACAGATGTATACAAACTGAACAACATTTGTGCTGACAACAGAAACATAGAGACATTATAAAATAGCATATCCCGTTCGAGTGCTAACCAAAAGTGTATTCTCGACGTTTCGCTATATTTCAGTCCTGACCATCTTCAATCGGGGGTTATTATACACATCTAATGGCCTTCGTTCTGCCGTGTTTTAACCAGCAGATTATATTGAACTCCATGCACAAGTACCAGCCTCGGTTCCACATCGTACAGGCTAATGACGTGTTCAGTCTGCGGTGGAACTCCTTCGTCACATTCGCTTTCCCCGAGACAACATTCATCGCCGTCACTGCTTACCAAAACGAAAAGGTAAGATTATTTGTCCGTTAAAAAGCGTGCAAGTTCAATTCACGTTTACTTTTTTTTATGTGAACGTCTTGGTACTAGACACTGATTAGTCTAGCGATCGACCCGTAAGTATGTCTTTACGCTGTAGTAATGTGAAGGATCATGAGTGGATGTTGAGATAAGATTTTTATTATTATTTAGTCACCAATTTGAATTGTTTTAAAATACTGTAAGTTGAAATTCCTCTTTCCACATGTCACAGGTTGTCCCAACGTTTAATGGGTTCCTGCTAGGTTCGTAGTTTTGTTAAAGGAACTTTGCTCAGAAATAAATCCACACGGACAGCAAGTTATTACGTTGATCCTCTTTCTCGGGATAAAATGTTGTAATTCAATATTCATCACCCCAAGGTCATCACAAAAAATATACAGTGTATACAACAATAGAATTGAGGATAAGAAATAAATCAAATGGTGCAGTTCAGTTCAGAAGCCAAATCAGTGAGTAATCCCAATTGAATGAATGTCTTGAATCGCTAAACAATAATTAAAATTTGACTACATCCATGAGCAATAAACTCAATCCGAAAAATGTAAAATAAAGAAGTACCTTGAATCGAATAGGCACAGGAATTACTAAATAAACAAGGGTTCATCCAGTTAGGATTAGCACTGATATGGTACACGATAATTCAATTAGAAACAAAATGGCAAATACATCATATTATAAATACAGGTTATGGATCTTAGCTGGGTTTTCTGGCGCTTGCATCAGAACTTGGGTGTGGCTTGATGGACTTGACTGAGGCTTGACACGGGGGTGGCTCCGAGTCCGAAGATCAGGGTTCAGGCACACAAACCGAGTTCCGATGATATCACGAACAGGGGAATGGGACAGGTGTGTGGGGAGGCGAACCGGGTCGGCTCCCCAAAGCATGACCTATATGGAAAGTAGTCTCTGTATCAGCAGAGCACAATGGTGAGGGTGAGAATGGCTATCATTAGAAACGACTTTAGGGAAAGTACAACGTTCCTAATAGTGTAAACGGGCACTCAATCTGAACAGCCTTCTCACCAGAGGTCTTAATCGCTTCTTGAATTATCGAGGATCAACATATTTGTATACAGAACAAAAAATCTAAAAGCAATATCTCTAACTAAAATATGAAACGCTTAAAAGAATGCTTACAAAAAAAGGAAAGAGGTCAAACTGCATATCTTTTTTTTGGGATGTTCGCCCAGAACACATTTCCAGTGGAATGACACTTTCAGTATAACTATACATTGATCAAAAGTTCACCCAGAACATGATAACCACGGTCAGTACTCCGCACAGTGGTAAATACCATAAAATGCTAATCAAAACATCAGGGAATAATTGACTTGGCCAAAACCCAATTGTGTTGGCCTATAGCGCATTGCGGTAACCTTACTCAAGGTCATCCTGGGGCAAGTTCCATGTGGTTGGTACACACTCGCTGTACACAATTAATAGTCAGCAGGATGTCACGGGACATAACAGAAAAGGAAGGTAATGTGTAGGCCTATACACACACAATTTGGAAGACAATCAAAATATTGGAAATCTCGTGAACAAGACCAGTTAATTTACGGAAAAACGTGCATGTATGAATTATTGGTCATGTCATACGAATGATCGAAGTTTTAGGCCACGAGGTATCATATAAAAAAGTATGCAACAAGAATATTCAAAGTAATCGGAAATCAACCAAGAGGAAAATATAATTGTACACGGACTGAGAGTATAGTGACCGATTTAAGTGAATACTGCAGTCATAACAGAATGGTAATCGGCAATCACAAATGGATCTTCCAATCGGGAAATCAATGAAATACAAAACCGAACATGATAATTTCGGTCAATAAATAACAGCAAAAGTGACATCGATCAAGAGTCGACCAAATATCAGCAATATAATACAAGTAAATACAGGGTACAAGGCAAAAAAGGTTAATAGCTGAAGGCAAACGAATGCTGACTCAATATACTCATATTGGGGTTGTTCCACCCATCTTGAGATTGTCTCAAACCGAGTCAACATAATTCAAAATACAAAGTGTCCCGCACATAAGTCAAATGGTAATAGGAAATACAACTTCTTTTATACAAAGAAAAATAGGCTTACCTGTATCAGCAGAGCACAATGGTGAGGGTGAGAATGGCTATCATTAGAAACGACTTTAGGGAAAGTACAACGTTCCTAATAGTGTAAACGGGCACTCAATCTGAACAGCCTTCTCACCAGAGGTCTTAATCGCTTCTGAGGAGAATCCGGCGATCGGGGGGGGAACATTATTCCTCGACCACGCGCTCTGCCCATTTCGGTGGAACAATCTCATTGGTCAAAATTATGAAACCAGGCAGATATTCCACCTTGGGATGGAGAGTGGCCAATCAGAAAGTTACTGACTACACGTGTTAGACATGGTCATAAAATGGCAGACAGCCATAACAGTTTTAGCCAGTGGCATAAAATGTAGCCATGTTGGCTGGGTTCTCTGGCCACATCCCCATCTGGTCAATTACTTATCTGTGTTGAGACAAAGGGGTCGTCTTAGCCACATATGGACTTGGTCAACTTAGGGGTAAAATCTGCTACTGGGTGCTAATTAAATTTACTGGAACATAGAGGTGGACCATGCTTCGAAATCGTGGGAACTTTTCCTGTCGGACCAAGTGTTAAAATGGCAGTAAGGGGGAATTTTAACAGGGGCTGACACACAGAACCATATTCATTACCGGTACTGTGTTGAAACAGTATAAGAAAAATGACTGTTTTTGATCCGTTTGTGTCCCTATTTTGATTTGTTTTTTGTTTATCAAGCTGTTTGTTTTAGTTCCGTCTGCTTGTTTGTCTGTTTTGTTTCAACAATAATTAATGATCTTGTTAGTCCATTTCAACTATACTGTTCAGTCTGTCCATCCGTTACTCTGTCTGTTTGTTTGCTGATTACTTTGTTATTGTTCTGAACTCATAATAATTCAGTCTGAAGCTCACTGTGCTCGAGAGGGGTATTATTTTATTCTCTAAAGCGAACTTGTCCTGAACTAGTTCTATCTAACAGGCGTTTTTATTAGTTCAGTCAACACGCCCTTCACACCCTGCTTGATCCGTTCAAAGAGAAATGTTGGCTTGCAACCCACTGCAGTAATTTCATTTTCCATTCTTCCCCAAATCTGTGTCAGTCTGCGCTCCATGTTGGATACCTTTGTGTCTGGCTTCCAGCTGTATGGTGCGTGATGCAGCCAGCAAATTAACGCAGTTGATATCGGCGCAGGTCCCGTCCGTACACAGTCGTTGCACCGTGATTTGTTGATGAGGCTACGCAAGCGTTTCGCTGCGCGCGCCCGGTAGAGTCCTTGGGCCCTTATTACCCCGGCTTTGTTCTGGTTCCTAATTCGCCTCTCTCTCCCTCTCTCTGCTCCCGATGTTGTAACAACTGATCAAGACAATCGGGGGAGGGTCAGGCCGTATTTGTGCAGCTTTGCAGCTCCATGGGTTTCTTTCCTGTTTTTTTCTGTTTGAACCTCTCCTCTTTCTCTCTCCATTCGATGGCTATCAGGGTCTCGTGATTGCTTTTTTCGGTCCAGGAGTCACGGCGGCGCGGTCAAGCGAAGCAAATGCTTCTGTTGCGTTTTCTGATCATGCGGGTCCCTCCCCTATGTGACTCGGCGAGTCCCCGAGTGGGTGCGTTCACAAGCTGTCATTAGGCCCCACCGTACCACGGAGAGGCCGACTTTTTATTTCAAAGGAACACATTATACGGACAAGTGTTCGTCCTAAAATTGTGATGGTTGGAAAGATCTTTAAAAAGTAAAACACTGTAATGCACACAATCCTTTGAAAATGCGCCGTGTGTCTGAAAAATGACGAAAAACTATGCGTAGGCCTATACTACGGTATCCGGTTTCAAACGGTCCGACTTCGCAATACAGTGAACTATGTCATGATTTTATGCTTTCTATGAACTTCAAATTAATGAAAGCAAGACGTCGTCTGGTTCCGGCAGAAGGAAATTCTTTTTTTCCGGTTTGTGTGATTTAAATTTCTGTTTTCGTTTGACTTGTACGATACGGTCTCTTGAGTTTGGATTGTTGAGTCATGTGAGAAGCATGTTTACAGAGTACCTAAAGGAATTGTATACATGTGTAATGTGTAATTGAGCAAGAGATGCACTATCTCCGAGTATAATGTATATTTATTTCCAGACTGACATGCAACTTTACCCATTGATAGTTATAAATCTCATGGATTTTCAACTTGGTCATTCTGATGGATTCAATTGGACTCGGAATTAGTGCATCTGTTGCTCATTGTTTGTATTTCCAAAGTGAACAAAGAAAACTGGCAGGAGCGGGATTTGAACCTGCGAAATACCATATACCGACTGAGCCATCTTGCCTTAATATGTTGGCGGTCTCCCAAATTATCAGTGCCTTTGCTCATTTGTTGTGCTATTTAGTAAAATTCGTTTTCAAAATGGCACTGTTAGACAAAATATATAGTTTTCAAAATGGCACTGTTAGACAAAATATAAAATATTAAAGTAATATTAAATACAAATATAAAAATCACCAGGCACGGTAAGAACGGAAAAGGACAATAATGTTGTGTCATGTGTTGTTGAATTTTAATAATCGAGTCCTTTTTTACTTTTGTATGTTTATTTCTCATATAATCCTTGAGTTATAATTAAGAACGTGTGGAATTAATATTTTCTGAAAGTAGTAATCTACATATAAATATTCGTCAAAATTAGATATTAACAGTAAACATTAAACATTCACAGAATGCCAGACATATAAGCGATGCCTAAGTATATTTGATCTTCTCCCTGTTACGGTCCGTCATGTTTCTACCCGCAAGCCATATCTATAGAACCTCCTAGATTACATACACGCACGGTGTACACACCGTGACGGCGGCAGTTTAAATAGCCAAGGGAATACGACCGTCCATTCCCCGACCAAAGCCAGCCTCCATGATACCCAGACCAAGGTGGATTCTCTGAAGTTGTTGCTGTAGGTCTCCCCTCCCCCTCCTGATACACCGATCTTGTCCCGATCCCCTAAAGTGATTTACCGGGGCGGGCTGGGGACCGAGTTTGCAGCCATCCCGTCACGGGGGAAATCGCATCGTTTACTAGCCCAGAGGGCCGGACGCTACACGGTGGTTGTGACATGTCCCAAGTTCACGGGACGTTGAGTCTTTAGTTCGCGGTCAGCGCTCGGTGAAATGAGCAAACTCCGGCGACCGTGCGATTGGAATTCGACCAAGGACGAGACCCATTTAGTCCCCCGTGTGGTCACGCCACGGTGCGCCGACCAAGCCAGCGTGGAGAAATTCGAAGCTCACTTTCCGGAAAATCAGATGAAATTGAAAGTAAAGTCTAAGGATGGGGATTGAAAGTCATCTTCCGATTGTTAAGCTGCGACATTTATCAAGTTCGCAATTTTGTTCTTTTGCATTTTCTTCGTCTTACGTAATAATCATGTATTATTTCATTTTCAACCTCATCTTTACATGTTTTCCTCACTGTTTTTTTTTGGCGGCCGATGACATTGAGAAACATTTCTATGCGCCTGTGTGTCATGCACTATTGAGGAATCCTTGGTTACCAGAAAGAATTAAAATAAATAAATAAATTAATTAATTTAAAAGAAGAAAATTATAATGTTTGACTACATTAAGCAGCATAGCATGCATTAGTAATTTTTTTCGTGCATCCTTAATACCGGTACCAAACTTAAGGTATGGGTTTTCCTTTGATGCTCTTAATGCTTCCATTAAAAGTCAAAGGTCAAGTTGTACTTAAAATACCGTCATAACATTTTATCAGTGCTTAAACCTTATACTTTACTATTAATTTAATGCCAACGATAGCATTTTCATTGTGACGTTTGCCGTTTTCGTAACAAATTCGCTTCCCTCTCAACCTCACGTGAAGTGTGAAACGGGCTTAGCGTTGGGTTTATTTCAGTGCAAAGGTCAACGTTCTAAGGTCTTCCGGTCCTGTGTATGTTCCCGGTGTGATTCTCGTTCAAGTACTCACCACCAGATTTACCTTCTTTCGTCCCTGATAAATACCTTGCCTTCTTTACTTTGTGTTTGCCCTTACTTCTTTTCCCGAGTTACTCTCACAGAGCTGCTTAACGGTTAGCAGAAAAGTGTCAGTAGGAAAGATGTCTACATGATTGGTCATTGCTGCAATTAATTGGTCACATAAAAAACGGTAAGCACTTATCCAGAACCACCAAAATGACATCGTCGCGCGCATCGCGCCTTGTGCCTATTCAATAAGGCCTTGTGCCTATTCAATAAGGCCTAGTGCATTTTCAGTAATACATGACGATGTCATTTTGGTGGTTCTGGATAAGTGCTTACCATAAAAAACGGCGTTCGTTTTCAATTGTCGGGCGGCATTTAACTGGATATGTTATAGCGCCCTCTTGTAAAATAAGCCAAATTTTGGTAAAAGGGATCGTTTCTAATTGGTCACATAACTACGCGAGCCGACTGGTTACAACCCGTCGCTTCGGTACACTACGCGACACACACTAATGTGCTATAATTGCAACCTTGCGCCCGTTTTCGGATTGTTAACCCATTTTAGACGCAATGCGGACTAACTACATTCGGTCAATAGAGGGCAGTATTAAACAAAATCCGTTATTTTTTCCCAACGATTGTTACGCGGAACAATCGTTGGAAAACGATATATATTTCATCTTTTCTTGAAAACAACAGCACACCAGGTGCCATCATTTCACAGAATGATTGAGATTGCTATTCACTTACAGTCTAGTAAGGTATTTCGTAATAATTCAGCAAACAAAAAACATAATTGGAGGATTACCAATCGTGTACACTAACTTTAACCTTTAGCGTGCATCACGGCAAAATCGTGCTAACGTTATTCGTATAATGGAGATATCCGTGGCTGCGTCACTGTTTTAAGCAGATTCTGCTTCCGAAGTTAGCGAGCTCTTTGCTGTGCCTATACCGCTTACGGTCTCTGTGAAATGGGCAAATGTTTAGCAGAAACCTGTGTGCTTAGCAAGTCAATGAAATTGGGCCCTGTGTTTTCCTGTACTTGTACATTTAATATACATTTTATCCTTGTATGTTTCTTCTCTTTGTCGTTAGCTCTTTTCCTGCTTTATACAACGATAGCATGGGTCTTATCTTTGCAGCTAGCGAATGCCCCATACACGCCATTTTCTAAATTGACGAGTTCTCTCCATTTCCCCTGCCTTTCCCGTACATGCATCATATATCCCCAAGCATCTTTCATTACTTCTTTTGTCCCCTTGACCCCGACCCATCCTTTCCTTCTTCATCTCAGCATCCCCAAGTCTCCCATCCATCTCTATTTCTCCTGCATTATTCTGTCTTCCCCTTCTTTCTCCCTGGCTCCGTCATCCATTTTTTTCCCCCTTCTTCTATTTTTTTCCTCCCGTGTCCGTCACGCCCGACTGGCCGCGTCTTGGCCAAGTTATGAATATTGATAAACGTTAATTGAGATCTGATAATCCCTCCAGAGCGCCTGGGCTAGGCTAGCCCGTCCGCCGGCGCTCCCGAACGGCCGGCTCGGAATAATTTGCTGGCTGCTCTGCGAGTATCACTAGCGGGGGAAAATATTTACTCGCTCTTGTTTTCTTATATTTTCCCTTTTCACCCTTTGTATCGGGGGTTTGTTCATACAATTAAGTTCTTGTATAATATACTTTGGTTGGCAATCAGTACGCGCGGAATTTGTTTCGGTGCGTTCCGCATGCGTGGATGTGTGCGGGGTTAACTATTTTATACTGTTGCAATTACGAATCTGATTGGAATAAGTACCTCTGGTTGATGTAGTCACGCGATGAAATTATAATGTAGTCTCTAGGCTGTAATTGAGTGGATTTTTTTCTTATCAGCCCTGAACTACTTCTCTTTTTTCAAACTAATGATTGATTAGAAAATACATCAAAGGTATTGCATACAGGATTAGACTCATTTTAAAGTTTTTTTTTTTATATTTTGTTATTGTGAGACTTGTTTGTTGTGTTTTGTGTATCATTTTCCTAATCTGCATGTTCCACAAAAACTCACAAAAAGGATTTAAGCCCACCCCAACCCAACCCATCCACTTACCATGCAATTTAGTCGATAGAGGGGACACCCCAGTGGGTGAATGGTGGGCAGGTGGTTGGTTAAGAGATGCCCGACGTGCAGCTTGAAACATCAAACAAATCCACTGGATAGCTCACTGGCCATTGCGCGCTGCTGAGCAACTGAAGCCAGAAGTCGCCATATTAACCCTCCAATTTTACCACTGACTTCTATGTAAAAAACGAAGTTGAAGTGGATCCTATTAAAAAGGTTGGCAAACATATTGCATTGGGAGTGATAATATGGCGGACACCAGCTGCAACTAGTTCAGCCGATGCGATATCCAGTATACATAGAGATTAGTGAACAAATCCAAATAAAAGCGTTACTGTTGCATGCAGCGCCCTCTTTTGTCAAGGCCATATTTTTAAACGAGTGAGAGCGCTGTAAGGCGGACGCCAATTTGGCACGCAAACAGCGGTGAATTTAGAGCTACGGAAGTTAGTTTGTGCATTACTTTCATTGGAAAGAATGCATTTTACAATCTATAATTTCTTAATTGCCGTAGGACTACAAAAATATGTGAAATCACTTCTGTTTGTACTTAAAAATGGCGTCCTTACACGCCCTCACTAGTTCAAAATATGGCCGTTTGATGCGAGGGGCTTCCAAACAAAATACACAAGCAAACATGGCGTCGATAGGTCAAGAACAACCGGAAATTATGTCGACCTGACCTTGACTTAAAACTAAAATGGAGGTGTAGCCGTTCAAATTTAAATGTTAAAAAGTCAGGGGACAACTTGTTCCGCCCCTCCTCTGTTTATTTCTGCATCACTGCACTTTCTAATGGGCTTGTCTCTGCTTTTTTTCTCCCTCTCCCCCACTACCGCTCTCTCGCTCCTTATTCTGCTAATTTACAGATAACCCAGCTGAAGATTGATCACAACCCATTCGCCAAAGGTTTCCGAGACAACGGCATGGCACGCAAGTACGTTCACATCATTTTATGCACGACTGACTGTTAATGTGATATAGTTGGCACCACACTGCTTGACGTATTAGGCCCATCGTGGCACATTCCCCGCCTCCCATTTGATGTGACTTTATAAAGCTTCGATTAATTCGACCAAATATTCCCCAAACTAAATATTGATGTTGTCCGATGGTTAAAGGGACACATTGCTTTAAATTTTGCGATTTGGGCTATAAAACTAAAATGGATATGGTTGGGAAGCTTTTTTTAAAGTAGAATATAAAGATTCACATAACTATCACTTCAAATTGCGTGGTTTTTGTTTAATTTCGTGACAAATAACGGTCCGCCATTTTGTAGAACCAAATTTTTGACTCCACAAAATGGCGGACCGTGTTCACCAGTCGTATTTCCAGTCGCAGCTGGTTGAAGTACGTTCTGTTGATCCATTTTGATGTACTGTGGCACAGCGCGCAGCACTGGCGATATGTGTCGCGAGGTAGAGAATGGTACATGGCGATCAGCCTAAAGACCCATACAGCGTATTTTGCGCATTATTTAGACGGTGGTATTTACTACTGGAAATAAGTCTATGATTCGCGGGTCAGATGTCAGGGGTCAGAGGCAAATTGTTTGTTTTGTAATCACTACTCACTAATTACAACACATTATACGTGTTTCTTTGCATGAACAACTCTTATAAAAGATAAGGAACATTTCCAAACAGCAACATTTCATGACATTTGAAGGCAATGTGTCCCTTTAACTATTCTCTGTAGCATATACTGTTACGATTCTTTGACACACATGCACTCTAAACAATTCATGCCCAATGGGTTTCTCAAATCCGGTTTTTGGGAAACTTGACTTGATACAAAAGGGGAAAGTTCCTATTGTCCCAAATGCCTCAAATATCGAATTTTGTAGTAAATGCAACCTCATAATGCCCCTCGTACCATTTCTGTGGAGATAGGAGCTCCCATGTATGAGGGACAAAGAAATTCTCTTAACAAATCATTGAGTCGGAAAATCCTCTTACTGAAGACAGCTGAGGTTAGTACGATGGCCTGTGATTATTACTGTAGTGATTGCCCCTATTTTATACAATTCAGGTAGTCAACTAATATATAGGGACAGGCATATCAGGTTGAAGATACTATAAAACGTACGCTTTCAGTGCAAAATTTAACTAAATTCTTGTACCTGTACTGGAGTCCAGGTACTTGAGATAATAAAAATAAGAACAATTTCTCACTTTTCATGTATAACGTCATTCATTTTGTATTTACTGTGTGGCCACTGGTCGAATCCCATTTCCAAACTTATCTGATGGATTTGTTCGGTGATTAGGCCTATTAATAATTATGAGATGAGTAACACTAACACTGATATCAAGGAGATGTTCATTGCTTTCGCGCCAATTTCATGGAACAGCTGAGCACAAAAAAAACATGCTTAGCATGAAAGGTCTGGCTTGGTGAAAACAGGATTACCAACCAAATCTTTATGAGATGTGTATTGCTTGTGGCTGGTATTCAGCTGTTGTTTGCTGAGTATGAAAATCAAATGGAATTTTTGCTGGTAACCTGTTTTTTTTTATTGAGCAAGACCTTTCTGTGCTAAGCAATTGTTTGTGTTTACCAGTTCCATGAAATTGGCCCCTGAATGTTATACAAGACGATCCCCATAGCATGGGACAAATATTTGGCATCACAACCTGAAACAAATTTTCTGAATTGCCGTTGATTTCTCCCGTTTGTGATTATTGCACTGCCGTGCGTTCCTTTAATATGGATATACCTATTGGTAATAAATTGAACAGGCCGTTTCACTGTCGTACTTTGTTGTGAGTCATCGCAAGTTACCGTAATTTACCCTCAAGCTTAGAAATGCCAAGTAAGGTACTGTGTGGGAACAGGTTTCTGTGGTAAGTTATTTAATAGAAGTGGGAATTGTGGGGTTAAACTATCCTTTTAATGTTCGTTTCTGTGCCTGTTTCGTTCCATAGGGGCTCAAGGCTCGCGCTGAAGAGAACTACGCCAACAAAGATTGAAGATTTGGACGACAAAAGAGGTAAGAGAAACTCTATATTCTAAATTTCATAACTGATAACAGACAAAATTTCGTACCGACAATCATTTGAAATCCTGCTTACAAAAATGAACTAAAGGTAAAATGCAAAGAGATTGGAAGTGTCAATAGTTGGAAACTTGCGCCCTCAAATCGGCATCTTTTCTATAAAAAAGTCAAAGATTTTGGACACCCGTCTGTGAAAATGTAACGTGTATAATGCATTGCGAAGTTCTATTCTGCATTGCGTCATTCTGTATCTCCGATGTACATATTCAATCTGCATTTCTAGTGTATTTATAAGCTGTTGAGTGAATTGTATTTGATATCTTTGGTGGTGAGTGAACAAATACAAATGTGAGTGAACAAAAAGTCTTTTTTTTTGTAATATTAGTTCATTTTTCGCCAGTCTATACATGTCTTGTTTGAGGCTAAATCGGATGAATCGCTTTTCAGCCAAGATTTACAATTCGACATGAAAAAAACAAATGTCTGTTTCTCGACTTCTAATCAACATTTCCATGATAGCCACTTTTTTCTTCGGGTATTCTCATTACACTCAAAATTCACAACGCGTGCGTAAATCATGACTGCGGGGATAAAACATGAGGCTGTAATAATATTCTGTGTAATGGATCACAAATGTTCGGCAGAGGTACAGGGACGGAGATAAGAAAAGCCGGCCCGATACCCGATACAGTTCCTGCCTTAATTGCGACATTAGGAATTCAGCAGCTTCCCCGACGCTGAAAGATTGTATTAATGCCGGGCCGCAGGAATCTGCCGTCAACTTGGAGTTTTTAACCGAAGCGCAGCCGAGCCGTACCCGATAAACGCCAACCAAGCGGGAAAAATGTAATCGACGGGCTTGCTCCGAGTTTACAAGCTGAGCGATATTTCACGTGTTTTGTGCCCCGTAACGGAGTCTCCGGCCTATTCCTCTCTTCAGTTTCGGTGACTTGCTTCCTTCGCTGCTTCTCCCCCCCCCCCCCCCCCCCCGCTCCGCATCTAAATTTCATAGAATATTAAATGAGATATCAAAGTTTCATCAGCGTCAGGTGTGCCCATTCGTCGCCGCGGTAATTTCATCAGTTCACCACATTCTTTCTTCCTCCTTTTTTCGACCGGGGACGGGGGCGACGAATTCCGAGCGTCGGGGCGCAAAGAACAAGCCGAGCCCGTCTATTAACTCGCGGGCGAAGAAAAAACATGTTCCGCCAAAACGGCAGGCTCGGATTCTGACGCGCCCCGAGTTGCCATTTCGCATGTTGTTTTGCGGGATAGAACGGCGCGGGCTACACACAAGGCGGGCCAATCACCGCTGAAGCGAGAGTGGGTACGAAGCAGGACGGCTAGGCGGGGGTTACGCAACGCGAGCCCCCGTACCTGGGGTGGCAGATCTGACGCCCAGGCCCCGGTCTTGAGGAGTCATTTTCACAGTTTTCTGTCTTTGCTCATCAGCCACGATAATTGGTAACGAGGAAACGATTGGACGGGACTCATCTCTCTGTCTGCAGTAGACTTACTGGTCTATGCTAAAACTCAACATTAATGAAACGCAACATCAATTTAGCTGTGCGTCGAAATCTGCTTATTCTTTAATTTCCTCTTGCCCTCATTAACTGCGGGTTAAGCCTCTTGTTGTGTTTGTAGAATGGTTAAAAATCAATCACGATTTTTCTTCTTCAGAAGGTCAGTCTCGTAAGGACAGTCTCGTAATTAACTTTTGCCTCTCTGTGATTAAAGAGGCACGATTGATGTTAAAATTCTTGGTCCAGTAAAACGGACCATCCTTAAAAAACCTACCTCTCCCGTTTGTTATGTCCGTGCCCGCGCACCTAATGCCGGTGCCGGTGTAGCGTGAATTTCAGTCACTATGAAATACGGGCTCATTGGTTGTATTGCGCATGCCTAAGTGAAGATAATCAGGAGAGTGGCCAGTCACGTGAGAGGGTTTAACCAATAATAGGGAAAAGGAGTCCGATTTGACACCGGCAATCTGAACGATTTAACAAAAGAAGCCTGCCACTAACAACGGTGTTTTTCTTTTAATATTCAACGACAAAACATATCAATGCTGCCTTTTAAAATCTTACATGTGAGAGTGAAAATGGGTTTATGAAAATTCCGATATTGCAATGAGAAAAATTTGATCTTGGATGTATACATAATAGGAGTTTCCATCAATATGGCATCCAGAATGATCATACCCTGAATAAGCCAAGATTGTGTTAGTGTCTCACAGCCGGGGTCGGGGTAATATACCCCCTTCAGATATCCGCCAAACAGTGATGGATTTGTTTATGAAAATGCAAAGGATGATATCCATGATAATTATCCGTGTAAAATTTCATTCCAATTAATCGAAGGGTTTTGTAGTTATGATACATTATACATGCCGCACCATGTTCTGTTGATGCATGGTTTCTATGTACAAGGTCATTAAAGCAATCGCGGCAGTTTTCACCGAAAAAGTATTGCGCAAAAACGGTACGCTCGATTTGATTTTTAAATTTGGTGTCAAAATGTGCTTGAGGCAATAACCATAAAAGTCAGCAAGGCTCAGTACAAAAAACAAAGCAAATTACCGCAATACCTTCGAAAAAACAACAAAGGGAGAGGGTCGGAATTACTTGGCTCTTCGAGGGCTAAAATTTGCAACAAACTCTGCATATACTTGCGCCAAAATTCGTCACCCAAATTATGGAATTCCATTGCTGCCATTTAAGCGTCGCATTTGTGGCAGTGTTACTTGGGTCCGCAGCCGTTTGCGCCGTCAACGGCGCATAATCGCGTCGTGCCGTCGCATAGTCGCGTCGTGCCGTCGGATAGTCGCGTCGTGCCGTCGCATAGTCGCGTCGTGCCGTCGCGTCGTGCCGTCGCATAGTCGCGCCGGTACGACGCGACGGCACGACGCGACTATGCGACGGCACGACGCGACTATGCGACGGCACGACGCGACTATACGACGGCACGACGCGACTATGCGACGGCCCTATACAAACAGTACAAAACTATGCGACGGTACGACGCGACGGCACGACGCGACTATGCGACGGCACGACGCGACTATGCGCCGTTGACGGCGCAAACGGCTGCGGACCCAAGCAACACTGCCACACATGCGACGCTTAAATGGCAGCAATGGAATTCCATACCTGTTTGAGATTACAACTTCGAATGTTCAAATGTTTTATTCTGTTTTTTGTTTTATCAGACTCCAACGACAACTCGAAGTCATCAGACCACACTGTCCCAAAGAAGGAAAAGCACGAAAGCAACTCCTCTCCCATTGGCTGTGACCTGGACGCCGGGAGTACCTCGTCCAATCACCAATCGCGAGACGCGGCCGGTCGGGGCATGGACGAAGGTCTGTTCGGCTGCGACCCCCTGAGTGCCAGCAACGGCGACCTGTCGCGCGTTGACGAGCCCGGCACGTCACACTGCCACAAGGGAGGGATGAAGTCGAGCGCCACCATGGGCCACACCTTGCACAAATCCAGAACGGGGATGGGTGGAGGTAGCAGCGCCCTCAGTGTCGACGCCGGCGACGCTGGCTGCAGCGAGGCGCGCCTGTCGGACTATACGGGAACAACGAGCAGCGGCGTGGTGGACCAACTCTCCCCGTGTTACTCGCAGGATCACGGGGTCATGTCCGACGACCAGATGACCTCTGCCCAGCCAGCGACGGCCCTTGCTGTGGCCCAACTGGCTAAAGACAGCATGCACGGCCAAGACTATCGGTCACTTTCCATGTTCTCAGTGTCGAACCAGAACCAGTGCATGGGACAGAGTGTCCACCCTCTACAGAGCACGTCTAACATGTACATGCAAAGCTGTGAGCCGCATATGTATAACTCGAGTGGGTATCACCACCCCACCACTATGGCGTCCAGCATGGCGCATCTCCACGCCCATCAGGCGCAAGCCCACGCAGTACGGCACCTCGCCGCCCAACAGAACATCTCGGCTTGCAACGGCATGACGTCATTGCATGGTCCCTCACAGTTTCTCCACGGTGGTCACACTGGTACGTCATCGGACGCAATGGGGCTCAACTCTAACGTATACAACCACTTCTCCAACCACTCGGTCAAGTTCCCAATGTGACTTTGCTGATATCGTTGTTGTAAAATCCTCCTCTGGCCTGGTGCCAGACTATGCTGGTATCCTGAACCTGAACCATATACATGAATGACAACGTCCCTGGTACTCGGCCAGCGCCATGATGGAATTTTTTACACTGATTCTTTTGTTTTCAGAGGGGTCGCAAATGTGAACTGTTAATGGACAAAATAAATGGATCCCCATTTTCTTCTTTAAAAAAAATGAATTTATTGGCATAAATGATACGATTTTAAATTAACTCACCTACTTATTTATTACCGTTTTTTATGCTAAATTTTGGATGCACATTTTCTTGGGCTATATATATGTTTTGTTTTAAATGTTAGTGAATTTATAGGGAACATTTTGTCTGTTTAAATTCTATTGGGCACGAATTCTTTGTCACGGAAATATACGTATGATGATTTCATGGGCTTTTTCGTAAAACAAAGTTTACTTAATATTAAATTTGAATACGGTTTTGCTGGAACAAAACTGTAGAATTTTCATCTTTCCATTATGTAATAGAAAGTAAAGATTCTGCCACATTTGATTATATTTCTTCCAATTGCCGATTCACCTGATTGGTCAATACATTTAACCAAAATAGGCTGGTGCCGTGGTGTCCCACACTCGTATTTCCCATACATGGCCTCGGGGTATTCAACCAAGATGGCGGCCATAAAAAGTTCCCACACCCTTTCGTAATTCCTCATGCAGAGCATCACATTTAATCAATCAAATTTAATCAATCACATTTAATCAATCACATTTTAAGCATCACATTTAATCAATCAAAATACACCAGAATTCATTCTGGTGTATTTTGATTGATTAAACAGTCGAAAACGAAACAGGAATATCTTCGAACAAATAATGTCCACGCCGTGAAATTAAAATAAAATATACGGTCCCCAAACAAAAGAGAATCATCAATACATTCCCCATACACTACTGTAAAATACACCTTACTTTTCCATTGTTTCTTTTTATCCTACAAAAATACACTATAAACAAAAATGTAAGAAAGAAAAAAAAAGAATATGTCTCATTTTAAATATCGTTCGTTCTTGTCGATATAGTTCCTGTTTTAGTATATATGTGTGAATTTGATATTTGTATATTTTGGCTGAATATTGTGATGATTTGAGAAAAGTAAAGACGTGTAACCTATTAGAGTATAATAATGACTATATTACAGTTTAGCAACACTGCAAATGCTTGGGTATTTAATTAACACCGTGTGGTATCTATAGTGAATTATTCGTTTAATATAGATAACACCTGGTGTTAACTCAACACCGGTTTTTGCAATGAGGTTTGCGACCAACAGGACTTCTGACTGCTGCTGCATGTATATTGTAAATGTATTATTTCCACTGTTCTAAGTTCGTGTATCATAAACCTTTAGTGTTTTTGAATTATCGCATTAGTTTTGGGCAAATTGTAGGAATAATAAATGCAGTAATATCATATACGGGGGCTATGTCGATAGCATACATGGTAACTCGCATTTCGTACCAATGCACAAGCCATTGCAACCAATCATGCCACATGAGAGCGTGGTGATTCTTTCACAATTGTTTGTTTTTTCTCAAACATGAAGTTTGTTTGCTCTGATTACAGGGACAGTTTTAAACCGAAATTCTGTTAGAAGACCATTTTTTGACGTTAACAGTTTTGTAGGCTTAATTTTTGAAAATGTTTTAAAAGCGATTTTCAAAAAATGTCGAAATATGTCAGAGATTGTTAAAAAATGTAATTTACCAAAATGTGTTGCCCCTGCCTGGGTTTGCGCATGTGTGATTGGTTAAACCTGTCCACGTGATACTGTTGATACATCGCAATTGGGGGAAAGTAACAATGCCAACTTACAAATAGCAGATCAACGGTCAGTGTGTTGAATACAGTGTGCCCATGTATATTGAAGTGGCCTGCATGCAGAATCATGCAACACATTACAAGGAAAAAAGTCTCCTGAAATCCCCGGTGAAAAGGCGATTTTACAAATGTTTTTTCTTACACCTTTTCCAAGTTTGCAAAAATCGGCCGGCAGCATTATTGTCAGTATAGACGAATTTCACGTAAGCCCCGTCTGCGCACGTCCGGGTTGAAAGCGAGGCTCTGAGTGTTGAACAAACACAGAGCTATTCAATAAATCCATTATTGCATGCGCGCGGTCAGCATGGTCAAGTGGTACTGGTTCATCTGACAAAAAAACAAATCCAATTTCATTTTTAATCGACATGATGTTCAAATATTTCACAGAAGAGTGGTTCTCAAATAGGCTTACCTGCATTACATTTTTTGGGGCGACTCGATCAACGACTTTTCAAAATTCAAAGATTTTATACCGTGTATAAATTGCACACGAGTGATTGCGGCATAGAGGAATCCCACAGCGACGAGTTTAGCGCCGATCTGCGCACTTCCGCGTTTTAAAACGAGGATCTCAATTTCACAGTAAACAACTTTATGCTGATCGTGCGCCTGCGCTTCCTTTTATGGCCTGATTAATTCATGATTCATGCATGAATGAATGTGCTGAAAACCGTTGTTTTGTTTGCCACTGACATTCTCGCTTTCAACCCGGAAGTGCGCAGAAGGGGCTAATGTGAAATTCCTCACCGAGCCTCGCTTTCAAACCCGGAAGTGCGCAGATCGGTGCAATTTTCGTCAATGTGGAATTTTTCCATACACTGTAAAAATTTGCCTGTAATTTTACGGTAAATTCCCAGTAAAACGGGCTGCCAGCGAAAAACCGTAACATTTACGGGAATTTCCCGTAAAATGTTTCTAGGGTTAAAGCATTAACGGGAAGTGCACAGTAAATTTACAGGAATTTTTTAAGAATATTGGTTGCCATTAATTTACAGAAATGAATGAAGTAGGAACCAGACTAAACGGAGGTGGTAGAGTGTACAAAATGCTACGATCATCTACTATAAAAAGCACACAAACTCGATGATGTTGAGCTTTAGCTTATATTCAACGTACCCCCCCCCCCCCCCCCCCCCCCCCCTAATAAAGTCATGGCTTCCCATGAACAATTTGGATATTTGAATACAAAATTAGAGGAGATGTAATAAGATTCTTCACCTATGTTTGTAAAAAATCCAAATTCCATTGGGGAATTGTTTAAATAAAGCATTATTATAGTCAAGAAAGTGTATTTTTGGACTAAACACGCCAATTTAACCTGACTTTTGTGAACACAAATTTCCTCATTTCTGATTGGTTGTGCAATGCTACGTAATGGGCCGCCCATTACGTACAATTGCACGACCAATCAGAAATGAGGAAATTACTGACATGTAAATGCTGCGCGCTGCATTTTACGGGGGAAAACTGGTAAAGGGCAGCCCTTTACGGATTTTCCCCGTAAAATGCAGCGCGCAGTCCATTTACGGTTATTCACCGTGATATTTACATGCTTTTGACCGTAAAAATACGGGAATGTTTTACAGTGTACACTTCTTGTCGAAAGTTTACATAAACAACAGTCCTTCAAACAAATTCCCATTTCATTCATCATAAAGCCGTGAACCAAACCATTTGATTAAACAAGCATTTACAATAGAACAAATTGCGAGGAATACAAGAGCTCTGGGAACAATGCAAGGAACAAGTTCCTGGTAAACTTTCGACAGAAACTGTGGCTGAAAAAAAAACCAATGATTTTATTTACTTTTGCAAGATGAATGCAATCACTTCTTGAATAGTTGTTCCTTATTATAATAATGGACAAAAACACGATTTTGGTTGGAACAAGACATGCTGGACGAGTGCTAAAGTTCGTTTAATTAAATGCGACTTCCGGGCGTCAACATTTCTATTTTGATGCTCAGAAGTCTTGCCAAATTTCATGTCACGAATTTCAGAAAAAAATGACACCTTTTCAAAGGGTACTGATCTGTGTCAATATAATCTAATTCTTAAAATCATATAACAATTTGAGAGCTAATGTTTAGTGCACCATTAAAACAATGTTACTCTGTATGCATAATGTGAAATTTAAATTGTGACAGCTTTGACACGTGTCATTGCGAAAAATTATGCTTGTTTTGATCGTGCATCAACAGTCAATATCAAATTCCTAAAATAACTGTTTTATTTTATGTCATCTTTTTTTTGGGTCCGTCTGAGTTAATTTTGATAACACCGGTATTTGTCATTCGTATAATTATGCTTAACACATCACTTTCAATTTCTTATTTGTCTTCATTCGCACTTCTGAGTCACCAGAAATCAGACTGAAAAAAAGAAAAGAAAAACATTAAAACACATTTTATAAAGTTTAACACAATACCATTATATGCCCTTTTCAGACTTCTTTAACAATACTTTTTATGGAGAATATTATAACAAACCTTGTGCAATTTTATTGAAACATATTCATTTCTCCTTGTTGGCTCGTACAACTTTGTTTGTTTTTAACGGAAACTGATAGAATCCGAAAGTGGTTTTATATTTTATTCGGTCGTAAATTATTTGATGGTTTTGATTGATTGTAATGACCAAGTTCCGTTTTAATTAAGCCGCATGTACATAAGCTTTATTTAGTGACGAATCTATTAAAATGTGGAGAATGTAGATACACTGACATTGAATTGGTTGTTGAGAAGTTCTTAGTTGGAGTTTGTACTCTGCTTAGCATAAATTCATGCATGTGGATATAAACGTCATGGGGGGGGGGGGGGGGGGGGGGGTTGCATGGGGTGGAAAGGGTTTACCGGGGAACCTTGCTAAATGGTTGCCACGTGGTATGCAACAAAATTGCCGAATTACATGTATAATGAAATACCTTACTTGACTGTAGGTAAATAATAGTCTGAAGCATCCTGTGTAATCATGACACCTGCTGTGCTGTCATTTTCAAGAAAAGTGGAATTTTTGGAAATAGTCTAGTTTCCCCACCTGATAATTCCCTGACTTCTATACAATTCTTTGTTTTGTCTGGCGTATAGTGTCAGGGAACCAGACTATATATACAAGAACATAATTGTTTTCACTTTGTTTTCCCAGCATCTACGCACACACAATTTTAAACAGGTCAGTGTTACAGTCTTTGCTTTAAAATACTAATCCCAAATCAATTCATTTATCAAAATGACAGCAAAAGCAAATGTTACATACTACATATAAATTAGCAGGTGGGAGCATGGTTGGGATTAAAGGGATTAGGGGTAGGGTTGAGGTTTGGTGGGTGAGATAGGGTTAGGGTTAGGCTGAGTTACTATAGGGTTAATTGGGTTATGTTAGGGTGGTGGCGAGTCAGTAACTTATACGTCCACACAGGGCAGCCCAGTTGCCAGCTCCGGGCATCGTGGGGGGGGGGGGGGGGGGGCACATCACAAGAAAACAACACAGCTACATGTATGTATATATAATTCTGATGCTTTTGGTTTTTGCCAGGGGGGGGGGGGGGTGTGGGGGGAAATTGGTTGCCGGGGGGCCTGACACCTCCGCCCCCTCCCTTAGCGACGGGCCTGACATAGGGGCATGTATAAAAATACAACAAAGGGAGTTGGAGTTAGCAATTCTTAAAAACCATCATTGACCTCTGGGACGAGAGTTTAATAGTAAGGTTATAGGGTTAGAGTTGAGATAGTGGCGAGTCATTAAAGCTATGATACAGCTTTGGTAAACAAAATGACTACATGTATTTGTAAAAAATTGTACCAGTACACAATCCTCCTGAGAATTTCCATCCGAAATGTTGTCATGTTCAAGAAAATTGTATCGATTTCAACAATCGAATTTAGGGTGATACAACAATAGGTGCAACAATTGACGATCAAACAACCTATTAAAATAAAATAATATCAACAAAAAGGATAAACCCTAAGCCTACATATCCATCAATGTTTACTAACAATATTTCTCTAATGAATTAAAGTTTTGCGGAAACACCATGTGGAAGTATTTCTCAAATAAGAGAATGGTTCTGAAAAGAACTAGAGGTATAACTCGACGTTCCGGTCAGTTGCTCTGACCGTCTTCGTAAAACCTGATGAGCTTGAATTCAGCAAACAATTTATTTAAAAATTGATCGACGACCGTACAGTAAAGATTCGTTTGTTTACTTGTTGGCTTGTACAGTAACATAACCCAGCTTCTCAAAAGTCTCCCATCATTGGGCTAAAAAAAGTAGAATACAATAATGCACACAACACATGCGCCGTTTGTCTGAAAATCTTTGACGAAAATAATTTTGGGGAAGCCATTTCGGTCTTTTACTTATTTCGCCGTAAATATTACACACTATCATAGAGTTTTTACACTCAAACCTTGGGAACAGATTAGGTAAATAACCATTGAAGCCATTCAATTTGGCTGAATTTCAGGACAATAAATTATGTGCCTTAAAAGTCACGCTACTGTATAGCGCCCTCTGTTGTAGAACTCTACACGTGCTCGAAGTCAATCCAGGATGGCGGCGCCCATGGCGCTAACAAGTTTCCGAATGCTGAGAGAGTTTTCGCGGATTCTTGCTGCTCCTAACGGATCTGTCGCTGCACGTGTTCAGTTTTCACATGTTTCAGATGGTAAGAAGAAACGGGATCAGTATTTACCGTGTGGTGAAACGTGCTTCAGCATAAAGGCTCTTGTGACATGAGACAGTGATGATCGTAGTCCGAGTTATAATTGCTTGAAAACTCCAGCTCTAGTAATAGTATTGGGTCATGACATGTGAGATTCGCCATTATAGGGTTCGTTAGGGTCGGTTTAGATCTTGCCCATATCTTCCGTTTCCCTGAATATATCAACCAAACACTCACCTTGCCGGCAGAGTAGTCATTCATGCAGCTTGTCATCCCCTCAAAATGAGAATATGCTCAAGTTAAACCCGAAAAAAGTGAATTTTCCGTGCAACTCGGTGCATGCACAAAACCAGCTGTGTACAAACATGGAGGAAGTTCCTTCCTCCATGGTACAAAGCAATGGCGCAGTGATTCTTGGTGCCCGACCAAAACACGAAGGGCCAGACCACAACAATTTACCATTTGAAGCTTACGGTAGTTTCCGATTACCATGCGGCCGGTGCGGTATGCACTGCGCGCGCACCTCCTCGGGGATCGCTATATGACGGCTGTTTGCTGATGCAATGACAGCTATAAGAATATGGACAAGAACGCATGCAATACACAATGACAGGCTGTTTTTATTTCCTCGTTGCCTTTTCCGAATCCACAGAGGCAGTATTCCATGATAATAAATCTTAAGAAATATACAATTTCTGCTCAATTAAATTTGCGGGTAAACACTGACCAAATTGTAACATAAGAGCAAGATGAAAATATAGAGGCTAATGGCAGTTATCTTTTGGTCCCTGAAATGTGTACGTTTAATGCAGAGTAAAGTGTGATTATTTTGTACACAAATTGGCGTGCAGATTATGACAGAAATGCTTAAAACTCAAATTTTCTCAACATTTTTGTCTTTATTCATGCCTTATTTCAATAAATAAAAGGCAGATGGCAATCATGATTTCAAAAATTCTGATGTTTGAATTAAAATAAAGCTGTAAGAATGTGCAAAAAACCCAAATTTTTTATCACAATTTCCTATTCAGAACATAAGTCACCAAATGAACAGCGCCCTCAAACATTTATTAATGTCCCTTACTATGATGATCGATGAAAATGATAATTGTGATGTATTTGTCGAGCGCAATCTGGAGTTTTGCGCAAGTTTATTGTACTCCCTCCTGAGCTAATTTCCCTTTGAATTAAATCCATTCATAGGGATATGAACTCGGGAGGGAGTACAATAAACTTGTGCAAAACTCCAGATTGCGCTTGACATATTCAATATCGATGAACAAGTTCGGGTGCATGCTGACTAGTCTCTTTTTTTGTCAATTTGCGATTAAATCATGCATGCGTGGTCTGTTTTTCACTCGAACGTGTCTAGTCGATCGACTACGTCAAATCTAGTTAGTATGTAGCAACAACGAACTGCAAAAAAATGTCTAAAGCATAAGTAAATTAATGCATAATTGAAAAGTAATTTTATATTTTGTTTTGCATTTTTGTCCTACCTGAAAGTTTGTAAACCACGTATCAGGAAGTTTACATCAAGGGTTACTGCACAGTCTTCAACTGTACATCGAGATGGCATCACAAGTAAACAAAAAAAACTGTCAACAACAGAAGAAACAACAACAACAGCAGCAACAGAAAAAGTACAAACACCTACACCTCAGTGGATAGCCAGGGGTGTTCCAATCAGTCCGGAGAGAGGTAAATTGGAATCGAACCATGATCACAGAACTGATTTAGTACACCTTTTGGAAATCCTTCCTCCATGGTTAGAGCCAACACACTGGTCATTTTCCTCAATTGTTTCCCTACCCCTCCCTTTCCGGGGCCTGCATGAAGGTATGGAGCCAAGTTTTTTTTCTATTCAAAGATGGACTAATTAGTCCCCAACCTTGGACACACACACATACAAGTGTGTAAACAGGACCTCCATTGGTTTTGTACACGGTTTTCAAACAGGGGACCTTTCTCATTCGGGGACCCTATTGTCCTCTATTGTTAAAGGTCCCCTGTTGAATGCAAACACAAACCCATACACACACACACACACACAGTCATGTAAACGGGTGCAATCGTGGACCTCCCATTGTTCCTCTTTTGTTTATACTCTAACTTTTTCGGAAGGCCTCCCATTGGTTTTGTACACGATTTTCAATCGTGGACGTTAGGTCAAACGTGGACCCCTTTGTCTACGCTCGAAATCTTTTGTCCTAGGTCCACGATTGCCGGCATATACAAACTCACACATTTGTAGGGATTTGGGGTGGGGGACAAGTACTCAGACAAATGGGGGCATCATGGTACCAAGGCTCTGCAGTCCTGAACCCATCAAAATTCAACACAACATGGTGTTAGATTTTGGCAGATTTGGGATGAATAGGGTTAAGGCTAAGTGAAAATATTAAGATGATTTGTTGGCTTTCATATCCACACCACGGCTGGTTTACTGTCACTAATTAACAAAATATCTCCAAAGTTCTTTATTAACTCTAGCCCCTTAGGGTGCATGCAAAAATCATATTAAAATTGGAAGATTTGGCACAGTTGGAGTTAAGGCTATGTATGTTGTATTAACATGTTACTTGTATTAACATGTTACTTGTATTAACATGTTACATTAACATGTTACATTAACATGTTACTTGTATTAACATCTTACATTAACATGTTACATTAACATGTTACATTAACATGTTACATTAACATGTTACTTGTCCTGCTTTGAAAAAGGTGCAGACGTTGATGATACCCATTTGACTTGATACAAAAAAACCTGTTCATTTTCATATATAACCTGTTCAATAACCTCTGGATATTTTCTTTGTTTTCTGTGTTACTGTTTTTATGTGCAGCACACCAAGAAATGCTGCTACTTCAGAAGCCTGACCAGCCGGCCAATGCAAGACTCCTCAAGGTGGCCATCGTAGGGTCACCCAATGCAGGCAAATCCACACTCATCAATGGACTTATGGGTCAAAGGGTAAGGGTCAGGGTGCATTACAGGCTTTTAGTAGATTTCAACCCAAACCCCCTTCAGGTTTTTCTCTAAAGCACGCTGCCGAATCCATCAGAATCCATCAACAGAATAGTGTTAAGCCTGCTGTATCCGACAGAAGCCAAAAGATCTTTGGTTTACTGCCCACATCAACAAAATTTCACAGAAATTTTTAGCATGGTTAGGGTCAATCATTTTTTATGAAAGTCACCCAATACAAGGCTAAAAGCCACTCTATGTAAAGGGCTACAACAGAGGTGGTGGGGTTGGCCACATTTTAGGTTGCCAGCCCTACCAACCTGACGGTTTTCCTGGGTCCAGATCTAAATAGAGGATAAATCTTCAATAGATACCAAAGAAATGATCCCAATTTTCAGACTAATAGACCCAGGTGGAGTAACTTCCAGCGTCGGTGAGACCAACTCAACTCCCCTTGTAGCAAGAAAATGCTACTCAAGCTTGTTTTGATGCCTCTGAAATGTCAATCTCGAGAAATACTATGTTGTCACATACAGTACTTTTTGGTGTATGTGCTATCGTATCCTATTTTCACAATGCCTAGTCAATGGAATTATCAGGCTGGACGTGCCAGTTTTGACATACGGCCATCCCGCCAAGCAAAAGTTTAAACTTGTTAAGGGTTCCCACCTGCATCCGTTTTGAAAATTGCCTGCATTTTTTCCCAAATGTTTTCACAAAAGTAAAAATAGAAATGTGTAAGAAAAAAATAAAGTTTGTCTTATTGCAGTATGTTGTATCCTTTAGCTATTTGGATAGGAAAAGGTAGCCATTGTAAAGAGGGCAGAGGTCATCTTAAAAAGAAATAAAAATGGCTTTCTTATTCATCATTAGACTTGGTACATAGTACAGCTAAAAAACACAAAAGCATTGTCAATCACATCTATTGAATTTCCCCCCCACTTTCCTGCACTGGAATTTGCCCTTTTTTTGCGCTTTCTCGACGTAGTATATAAAGTACTGTATACTCAGTGCTTTCCGAGAGCCTGTGGGAAAAACTTCACAGGCTTACTCGGTTGGGACTCGAACCCACAACCTCCTTCATACTATTGCAAATGTCTTAACCCCTTGCCACCGGTTGACACATGTGGATTAAAAATTGCCACCTGGCTGGTTGACGTCTATTTGTGCCAATCTCTGCATTTTCAAATCCATTATTGGGGTATTGTGTACTTTATGCTTGGCTGCACAAGCCTCTTGTTTCCGTTTCGGTTGGCTGCACAAGCTGACATGGCGCCCCGGCACCCCATATTACACCCGGGTTCAAGGGGTTAACCACTCAATCACCGAGTTTGCCGGTGTTAATAAGAAGTGAAAATAACCTTAGAAGATTCAAGGTTGCAGACTAAGATCCAAGCCTAACAAGTTTTTTTTATTGTGGCATCCAAAATTCAAGTGTTGCATTGGTGCAGATATCAAATTGTCCCTTCAGTATCACATAATCTATTGTGAGATCTTCAAAGACTGAATGTTGGCTAAATGCATATCTTATTTTCATAATCTCCTATTTGTTCCATTAGATCTGTTCTGTGTCGAGCAAGGTCCACACCACGAGGTCCAATGCTCTGGCAGTTTTCACCAGGGATAACACACAGATTGTAAGTGGATATTTTCAGTTCCTTAGAAACTTGTTTCTACTCTGTTTTGGTAGACACCAACATCGATTGTCCGTAAAGGAAAGGCTAGTTAGCATGTTTTATTGAAGCATCAGAGCTCCGTTAATCCAGCTTTTTGTGTCTCTCTGTTTTAACGTGCAGGTTTTGTTGGATACACCAGGTATGGTCAACCACAAGCAGGGAAGAAAGTAAGTTGGGTAAAAACTTGGCTTTGTTGGAGGGTCGGGGCGGGCGGGCGGGTAGGCGGGTGGGTTGCCAAGGGGGACGGGGAGAGGTGCAGAGCATTTTAGTCACCCTATAGTCCACCCACCATCCAAACCTACCCAAACCCTACCCAAACCCCACCCACCCCACACCCCCAACTCCACCCACCATCCAATTCTACCCAAACCCAAAAATACCAAAGCCTAAAGCCTAAAGCCCAAAACCCAAAACCCAAAAACAACCCCCCCCCAAAAAAAAAAAGAAAGAAAACCCAACAAAAACAAACAAGTGTCATAAGTATCACATGAAGTCAAAATAACAAGAAAACGTAAACAAAGTGAAAAACAAACAAGAACTAAACAAAAATAAATCAGTATGAACCAATTCGGTCGATTCACAACTCAGTGTGCCGCCAGCGGCAAGCTGGGAAAGGCCAATTTCCCACTTTAGGGGTCGACATCGCGCCTATCGCGTTGTATTAGATGGTGGACTGTACATCAGTATGGATTTCGCACGAATGTGAGTGGATGAGTTAAAGCAATTTTTGACTAATCGGGGAATACCTTGTGCGAGAAAGAAGAGAGAGGAGTTGATTGAATTAGCGGAGAAGGGGTGTAAGAAGTACGGTCGATGCATTGGCGATACCCACTTCCGGTTTTGCGATGTTGACTTTTTCCCACGATGCACTGCGTAATTTGGCCCCTCCCCGGTTGCCGCTGGCGGCGCACCGAGTTGTGAATCGACCGAATTTTCAGGGTGTACAAAGAAAACTGGTACGAGCAGGATTTGAACCTGCTACCTCTGGATTACCACAACAACATTCTACTAACTGAGCTGTCTTGCTCTGTGTGTTTGCCATCTTATAATAAATGAACCACACGCATGCAAAACACCAACAGTAACAAAACCCTAAAAATTGTTGAAAATGAGATCCTCTAAAATTGGTTTTCCTGAAATTGCAAGGACTAATTTTACCACCAACATATTTGGCCGTGGACCGCCCTTAATTTGTGCATACAGTAGCTCAGTTTATTTGACATTTTTACCTGTGACATTGCCGATGTTCTTTTTTCACAGGCATCATTTAGCACGGTCCTTGCTGATCGATCCGAAGAACAGTCTCGAAGATGCAGACCTAGGTGAGATGATGGATTGGTTGTAAAAAAACTGTGCTTTTTTTTTCTTGGAAAAATGAAGGAACAGTCGGACTAGAAAATTTGTTCTTAATGGGACCTTGTTGTTTTTTTCTTAATAAAGGCCAGTTGTATTGGAAAATTTATTTGCCTATGAGAACATTTCAAGGGAGACGAGGCAAAGACCTTTGGTTGATCAAAACTTTTCCTGCCATTTTCTCTTGCTGTTATACAAATAATGAATGTTTGAGAGTGCGATGGTAAGAATAATTTCATGAGGTGACAGATTGAATGTTCCATTCCACAAGGCGAAGCCGAGTGGAATGGGACATTCCATCTGTCACCGAATTATATTATTCTTACCATTGCACGAATGGGAAACATTCATTGTTTGTTTTATACAACGCCTGAATAAATCCGACAGATTGCATGCATGGATTTCTTGGTGTAACGTTACAACGTGCCGTTTACCTTCTCAGTCCCGCATAAAACCGCGACAAAAAATTGTCGAGTTCCGAATCAGTTAAACCTTCAATTGTTGTTTCTGCGTGTCTTGCAAATTCATCTAATCGTTTCACTGCATATTTGATTTGTCTCTTTGTATTTGGAGGTCAGCATCGCCTACGAGCTCCAATATTTCGTCGTCTGTTAGGAGAACAAACCGCGGCAGTTCGGGAAACTCGGCCCCAATGTTGTGTGAATGACAGCCCTGTTGTAGCGCCACCATAGTGACTGTGAAATTAGGGAAGTTCTTTTGGTTCTATCAATGCGCGCGCACCGTTTGATAGAACCATGTGATAGAACGTTTTGGGCGGTGCGGGTTCGCGTCGTGTGATGGGTTGAATAATTCAATGCACGTGATCGACGATCCACCAATCGGATGGCTGGGATTTATTCAGGTGTTGTATAATATGCCTTAGCATATTTGTTCACTCCTTTTGGTTTTTTTTTCACAGTCCAGTGGAACGTGGATATTGGATCCATTCAAGATTGTTCGGTGTAGCAGTTGTTTGTTGCTATGATTTTTGGCTGCTGATGCTTAGATTCCAAGATGGCATCTGAATGGATGTAGCCATATTTGATTAAGATTATCAAAACCTCTACCAACAAAATGGTTGGCTTTCTCGTCTATTCATTGGGGAAAAATAGATCGTTCCGAAGATGTGTGTGTGGTGAGGTTGACAATAAGGGAGAGGGTTGCAGTCACACCATGTGACAGTTTGATCTCTGTTTGGTGTATTTGTTAGTTCTGAGAATCAGTTGACTCTCAACCGGTCCCTCTCAGAACGAGGACGGTGTTTTTATGGAAGTTGCCCAACACAAGGCTGAAAGCCACTCTAGGTAAAGGGCTACAACAGAGGTGGTGGGGTTGGCCACATTTTAGGTTGCCAGCCCTACCACCCTTACGGTTTTCCTGTGTCCAGATCTAAATCGAGGATAAATCTTCAATAGATCCCCAAGAAATTATCCCAATTTTTTTATCTCCAAATGGAGATAAAATTGTTATATGGTGTTACACTGCGTACCTTTAAAGCCAGTCACTCATCAAAGTGTATTGTAAGTTTAAAAGTTTGGGATTAAATAATCGTAAAAGTTCCATTTCATTCCAATAAGCAATGTTAAGGGACATATTGTCTCGGACGCACCCATTTGGGCTACAGAATTTGTCCCAAAATTGCTGTGGTCGGAAAGATCATTCCAAAGTAGAATAAAATAATATACACGACCATCCCTTTAAAATGTGCTGTTTGTCAGAAATAATTCACGAAAATAATTTCAGTGATGCTAGTTTGGTTCGGAAAAGTTGGACCGTTATAATCCAGACTGGTGCCCTTGGTCTATATGCTTTGGTTGCGTATACAGGCTGCACTATGGGCGGCACCAGTCTGAATGTCCGGATTACAATGCTTCAATTTCTCCATAGATATTACACATTATGGTTGATTTTGGAAATAGGTTAGAAAACTAACCAAAGAGATTAAACCTTGCGATTTGGGATTAGTTGTCAGAATCCACAATGCTCGACATAATTGTACACAAAACTCAAGAGCCAAGGTCAAAGTTCATTATAGACAAATATTCATTGCTTCAGTGGTTTGTTAAAGTGGCGTTCTATCTATCATCTGAATGAAGCATTTTTTTTTGCCAGCAATTTAAAATAAGACGAAAAGCTATTTGTGAAATAGGGCAATTATGTTGCAAAATTTGAAAATAGTGTTTTATATGTAGCTGGTAAGGCCATTTTATAATCTTTCATATGGTATAATATGTCTGAGGCCTGTAGCATTTTGCATTCGCGAGATATTTGGAAATTTGCATGTTTGTTTTCAGGAATTTCTTGCAATGACTTAAGGAGAAACAAGCCATTTAACAAAACAAAAAGCAAAGCAATAGATGGAAGCACTCGACACAAACACATTCTTTTTCCAACTTTATTCACTGAAATCAAAGATTTTGATTATGAACTAGAATAATATAGGTGTCAAAGATGCAAAAAATACCCTCCCTTTAAAATCACTTGTTTGACGAATTTTTCACTCTCTTCACGGCCATTACGCATAAAAGCATACAGCGACTTATGTGCCCTATTTGCAGAGCGGGTCACAATTATACACTGACTTGGTTCAAACTCTATACATAATGAAATCGCATAGGGCCATGTTACACAAAGCAATTCACAGACAATCAGTACCAGGCAATCTCCAAGAAAATTTGATCTTTCAAATTTCATGTACTCTTCCTGGGAGTGTCAATACACTGTCAAAAAAGAAATGATTTTGTGCTACCCAAGTACTCTTTTAGCGTACTTTCCTACAATTACAATGAAAAAATCATATTTTTCCACAGTTGTTCTGCTTTCTATTCTAAACGCATATTTGGAACTTGTATTTTCACTATATCAACTCCATTTATTTTAGGCTGATATTTGTAAGAAATAGGGAATAAGGACAATAAAAATTACCATCGAAAAATGCCATTGGCAAATACCTTTTTCTCGCATCGTAATTTTGAATAAACATGGAATTTTTGGAAATGTTTTATTTTTCACAATTTTCCAATGGATTTACCTTATTGTTGTGTTCATGTAAATGTAAACATTGTTGTAATCCAGTGAAATTCCCCGAAAATCTCATTTTTAAAAGCAATACCCTTAATATCCACTTAAATAGTCAAATGTCAAAAGCCAGATACACAAGTTTTTTTGAAAACAACTTTTGAACAGTTGGTAATATTTGACAATCACAGAACGTCTTCGGATTGCAGCTTTGATGAGCTTTAATTTGGTATATCATTGGACATGGTAGGTGCTATGGTTGCCGAGCTACAATTTAAAAACAATATATTTCGTTACGAGCTTGTTAATTAATTTTTCTATATACCCAAATAAGGTTAAAGTTGTAAAAAAGTGTTTCGCAAGTGATAAACAGTAAAAAATATTAAAAAAAATAAAAAATTACCCTTATTGTAGGAAAGTATTAACCTGCAGTACTGTTGCGTGCAAGTTGCTCGTAAAAGTTACCTCATGTGACAAGGCCCATAGGAAGCCTTATCTTCATGTACGTTATGCATTTCACAGAAAGCACAAACATGTCTTCTGATGGATGGTGCTTCTTTTTGGCTCGTGGACAGCGTGTTAATCAAAATGGTCGAGATGGATTAAGTGTTTAAATGCCCACAGCATTTGCAGATTAGTGGGGAGGGAGGCCATTAATCCCTGGAGATCCGAGGAAGATTAATGGTCCCATCACCAGGCTTACAGTGTATGTTGGGCTGTGGTGTCTGCGCTTGGGTATTTGCATTTCACAATGTGACATAGGAAAAGTTATTAATTTTGGGGGTCTGTGAGTCTCGTAAATGTTTCTTTTTGGGGGAAGGAAGGGGCAGATTCATGATTTTTTTTCAGGGGAAGGGGGTCAGGCCCTTAATATTTTGACCCAATGAAAGCAAAAAAAATGCAGGATAGATTTTGTATTAAAACAAAAAATAATGTCAGTTGTCAGATTTCTAAATTTTAGTAGAGGTTTGTTTTTTGGGGGGTTTCTTTTTTTTGGGGGGGGGAGGTGTAGAGGGGGAGAGGGGGTGAAGAGGGGGAGAGGGGGTGAAGAGGGGGGCGGGGGGTTCTCCAACCCCACTGTGGACCCAACCATGGGAGCGCTGGTTATTTCCGGTTGTTTTCACCAGGAGAAAAAAATGTTTTGGAAGTTGGAAGGATTTTTGATAATTTCTGTTTTTCTGATAATGTCAGATTTTTGTCCTTTTTGTTTTTGGAGGGCTAAACTAGTTTTGTGAAAGATAACAAATTCCCAAGGATATTCACTACATGTAATTTCGAAAAACATTTTCAAAAAATTGATTTATATATAAAAGAATGTTCCCCTTGTTTTGGGTCTAATCTTAATTTTTAAGTTCTCAACTAAATAAATTGAGATTTGGGGGAATTTTGTCAAGATGTTTTGAAAAAAAAATATATTTAAAAACAAATTCCTATACAGATGTATCGGCTGATTTTAATGTAATGATTGTGACATTGCAATTTGAAGAGGACTTTTTTTCTATACAGCATTGGTGTTAGTGGATGCATCCAATAAGTGGACCCGCGAGAAGCTATCCAACGAGATTCTGATGGGTCTGCATCTGTATCCAAAAGTCTCCTCCATTCTTGTGCTGAACAAGGTATGACAGACTCTCGGAAAAGTTTTGTTCTTCGTTCTTGAGTTCATATCCAATTCCCAAGATATCGTTGAAGTTCCAAGTCTCAATTGTCTCAAGTTCTTGTTTCTACGTAGGATGAGGTTTCATAGGTTTTTTTTTATGTCTGTTCACTCTTTCTGTGTCTGATTGTCTGTCTGTACTTAAAAAAAATTTCACAAATGAGTTTATGTCACCTGCCGCCACAAAACTACTGATTCGAGTATTATTGGTTTGACGGAGTGGTTGTGCTCCAATGTGAATCTCTGATATATGCTTGCATGCCAATTTTGTACCACTTAGCACACCGGTCAATCACAGCCACTGAATAGTCGGACGTGAATGAAACATGCAACCTCCTGTTTTCTAGTGCGTCTGCACTACCGAGCTTGCCGGCGTCTGCTCTGGGTAAATCCACTGTACCAGCGGGTACTGCGCAATCAGTGTGAGGATGGAATTTGTATCAGGGATGATGTAAATCAGAAGAGAGTTTTTACCCTTTTCCCGACATAGTGTATGAAGCAATATATGCTGACTGCTTTTGTCCGAATTGTACTCTCCGTGCTAAACTAAAATCACCCCAAAACAATATTTCGAGATTGAATTCAGTTGTAGCACTTTGGGATATACAGCAGGATTTTAAATTTTTTTTTGGAAAATTGTAAAAATCCCAAAATTGACTTCCCCGTGAAAACGTTTCTGCTTGTAACTCAAAATGGCAAATTGCGACTTAAGGCCCATGTCACCTCGAAGCAGTTCACAGGCAATCAGTTCCAGGCAATCTCCAAAAAGAAAAACATTCGCATTTCCATTTTCACATAATTTGTTTTACGAATGTCAATACAATGCCAGAAAAATTTCTTCTGTACTACCCAAACATTCCAGCACTGCGGCGCTGTTAGTTGCCCCCGAGTTGCTTGTAAAAATTGCCTCATGTGACAAGGCCTTTACACTTATTTTGTTGAGCTGCATCACACCACGTGGTCTCACATATGTTACCGGCTCTGCAAAAAGGGCTATTATGTTGCCAAATTTGAAAAATGAGTTATATACATGGTTGAATTTGTCACCTAACCTTTAATTTTGTGTAGGTTTGACCCATGTGGCATTTTGTGTTCTTGAGATATCTTGACAATTGTATACTGCTATTTTCCCAATTTAACGGAAATGCGTTTAGAGATACAGGCCTTTAAAGGAACTATGCTTCTCAAATTGACCGGATCACATTTTATTTCATAGATATATTCATTTATATGTATTAAATGTGAATTAAAAGCCAAACTGGTTCAAGCAAAATTTTAGTGTGATTATTTGCCGCTCAAAAATTGACCCCCCTTTTTGAAATTTGTTGAGACTCAAATTGAGGGCGCTGTTCGTGATGTAGACCGAGGCACCGAAATTCATGGATCGACTCTGTCTACACGTGCAATTTCGTAAGTTGCAACAACAACTTACATCAAACTTACCCTGATTTTCTCCCTTTTAGCGAAGGCTCCTCGGGGAATGGGCCGTTTAACTGCTTTCGCCTTTATCTTACTCACATCTGGGAACTTTGTTGGGATGGCAGTGGACTTGAGCATATTTTTAATGGTCATCCCAAAGGATTTGAAAATACCAGTATCGAAACACGACGGCTCAAAGTGGTCGCTACATAACGCTGAAAAGCTGCTGGGGCCGGACCTCTTTGCTCTTGTCACCTTCACTTTCGCCGTCCAAATTCTCCGATAATTAGCTTCAGTTGGAAATAAATGAAGGCTTACTCCACCCGTCGTTGTTTTGCTGCACCCAGCAGCCACCGCACACCTTGTCGGCATGGCCGAAAAACACTATATTTTGCTTAGATTTTGCACGAAGAATTTTCGCCGTACAATGTACACACAATGCATACCCGTGATGAATGGGTAATGTGCCTCGATCTACGTCACACACTTATGTTAATGAGGGTCCCACTCAGGGGGCGGAGTAGCTTGGACAAACATTTTCAAAAATTGTTTTCTCATATTTAATCTGGGAAATAATTGTCTCTGGACACAAAATATCATTGTCAAGATAATACTTTATTGTTTTAAGCAGGAATAATGCAATATAAATCCTAAATCATGTTTCCTTTAAACACAAAAAGTGCAAAGAAATAACATAGAAGTAATTTTTATCAACATTATTTTTTCATCTTAATTCACCAATATTTATGTTTCTTAAAATAAATTCTGAAAATATAGATATAACAGAAGCCAACAAACCAAAAAAAAAGAAAAAATCACTTACGTGAAGATTTTTTCGCCCACTTCAAATAGAACTGCCCTGTGTGTGTTTTCACATAGTGCGACATAATACCCCTTTTTGCAGAGCTGGTCACATATTCACTGCAAACGCTTGCATGGTTGAATGTCTACAGGTGGATCTGGTCAGTAACAAGCAGGAGCTGTTTGCGCTGACGGCCCAGCTGACAGAGGGCGCCATCGGAGATCACCAGTTCATCCTGGACGACAGAACGGCCCGGCACCTTGGCAAGGTGGAAACCCGTCCCATGCTGTCCCACAAATACAAGCCCAGCTTACCAAAGGATGGAGGGAGCAGCGCTTCGTCGGAGAAAGCAGCGAGTACGCAGCCAGTGGATAGAGTTACGGTTGACTCTATCGAGAAATCTGACATCACTACCACTACTAGCCAGAATATAAGAAACGGAGATAGCGATGGAAGTGCTTTGTTAGAGGAAACAGAGAAAAACCAGCCAGCGGAAAGAGTCAACTCTACTGAGAAATTTGACATCATTGCCACGACTAGCCAGAATGTAACACACAGTCCATCTGACCAAGATGTCTCTAATACTGCATCCGACAATATTTGTGTTGACAACAACTCAAACCTCACTCCAACATTGATGGAATACGTCAGCACCTTGGAACGCTTCTCATTGGAAAACAATTTTGACGAAGGGGTACGTCCTCAGAGTGATCCCACAGAGGTTGCCGATATCAAGAGGACAGAGAGAGAGCAGCTAAGGAAACTCTTGCAGGAAGTTGACAAGAGGAGAGGCTGGGACGGGTTTGGGGCGGTGTTTATGGTCTCCGCCCTGGATGGGGAAGGACTTGAAGATTTGAAGGTGAGACGATTCTTGAAAGAACCTTCAGGGTGATCAGCTTGGTGTATTTGTACCACAGAGCTGTATTAGATGAGATTTGAAGGTTTGCATGGTGAAAGCATAGGCGTAGCAAGGTCATTTTTATTGGGGGTTAAACGTAAAAAAGGGCACTTGATATATCCATGCTGAGAGGTAGACAGGGATTTTTTACAGATCAAAAAGGGAGCTGGGACATAATTTAATACACATTGTGCTACTGCAAACTAGTTACCTTAGAGCTGTATTAACTTACTAGAGGGCTAACTCCTCATTCTATTACGCAGATGCTTTGAAGCCACCCGGGACGCAGCCATGATTGTAGGGTCTGTGTGTCATGTGCAATACTTGCGTCATTGCGTGGCCATTTTGCATTCGTCCTTCATGCACGTCTGTAAACATCCAAAACTTTTATTTGGAAAAGCATTGCTTTGTTTGCGTAGTTAGGTTATGAAATTGCACATTAAATTGGTGCATTTATCTCGCTCAGCCTAGCCCATTGTTGAGAGCAATAATGTGTTGTTTATTGCGTGAAAATCAAAATAATCATACTTATGCAAATACCCGTACAAAATGTTGAGTTTTCCGTAGGTCTGTGCACAAATATGGATGCCCCAAGCAGGCTTTACTACCAATGAAGAGTTAGCGCTCTTGTAATTGAATATACCTCTGTGATCATGTACCTCTGTATTAAAGCCTGGTTCAAATTCCACCAGGTAACTGTGGTTTTGGGTTGTTGGTGACTACTTGATCCTGTGGATTTTTACTCAGATTTTACTTTTTCTCCCACACCTGAAGCCAAAATGTCTTGATCATTTCTTCTCCTTCAAATCTGGGTCCGGAAGGAGGATTGGGCATAAGCACTGATCAGGCTACCCAGGACAAATAGACCGCGAAGTGCTGTCGGAGGATCTGAAATGACTTTCCAGTTGACACGTGCACCTGAGAAAGATAGAGGAGGGTGAATTAAGACGGTTGTCAAGCAGGCCTGTTCCCTGACCTGAAACTTGGTCGGGGAGGGGGAGGGAGAGGGGGGAGGGGGGTTGTCCAAACCCAATATGAAACTTCTTGCATGTGTGCAACATTGTGAACACATAATTTACGTATCATGAAGTATCATGAAGTATTAACTTTAGCAGTATGCGTACGCATTATGAATTTGCCTTGCACAAAGCAAAATGCATACATTTTTACAAAGTTTGGCACGCGCGTGCATGAAAGAGGTTTTATTTTTACCCTCGGTCGATTATAAATGAGAACCCCTTACCAGAAATATAATCATTGCATCACACTTTATTTTCTGTATCTTGCAGGAGCACTTGGTGAACGAGGCTGTGCCGGGAGGCTGGGAGTACCACAGGAACGTCGTCACAAACCTTTCTCCTGAAGAGATTATGAGAGAAGCTATCCGAGAGAAACTCCTGGAGTATCTACCGCAAGAAGTGCCGTACAGTATCACCCAGGTGAGAAATGTATTCTGGATTTTGAATTGGTTTAGGTAATGAGATGAATCTCAGATTAAAACTTTTGTAGAAGGTAGTATTCCTGAGCAGGAGTGAGATTTCTACAGATTTTTTGTGATTTCAGGAATTTTTGTGAGACTTCTTCCAGAATTCCGGAAGATTTTCTGGTCCTTAAATTGTTTTTTATCATTCCAAAATGACCTCTGCAACCTGAAACGTCTTCTCTTAATTCTATTGACCCTAGTTTTTGTAATTTTGATTTGTATCTGTTGGTAAATAAATGCAGTTTTCTTATGCATTTTTCAGCAATGCCATACAGATCAAATGCCTCGGAATGTTTCGTGCATGATTCGAAAGTCATTATAAAGGAGTACCATATAGAATCCAGTCAAACTTTTGCTGTAAAACATTTAATTGTTGACTGCTGTGATGTGGGATATGACGTTTTTAACACCCGAGGGACACATATCTCCTGAGGTGAAGCCGAGGGTGCTATGCGTCCCCTCGGGTGTTAAAAACGTCATATCCCACATCACAGCAGTCAACAATTGTTTTGTTATATCACCAAACCAATTTTTTTTCAGTTCAACTTGCCTTGCTTGGTGGAAATTAACTCAAACAAATCGCGCGATCATACCAGCTGCTCGTCTGCTAGTTCGCTGCTCCCACTATAGTTTACTATCGTAAACAGTGCAGCATGGGTACCAATGATACAGCTGAATAGCTAGCTGGCTGATGTGTGATATCATGCTTGGAGTGTGCCATGCATTTTTATAGACCGGGCACGTGATCGTTCTAGGCCAATCAAAATACAGTATCCAAGATGGGGATATAACAATTGCATTTGAATAACCTATCCAGTAGTGCAGAAGTTACTTTTATCTATTATAACTTCATTTTTGGTTCTTTTCCTGTTGGAAACACCATGCCACTGGCTTCAAGGATTCATAAATTCATCCAACACTTCAACAAGAAACACGTAGTTACACAGTACCTGGGCGCCGCCATGTTGGAAATTGCAACTCAGTAATTACTTGGATGGATATATATCGCGCTTTGTCAGTAAAGCTCAATGGCCTATATAACAAACAGCCATTGAAAAAAAAAGAATTCTTTCACCACATTTTATTGTTTTAAAAATAAATAAATAACAGAACAGCCTTTAGAACTGACTTTGAGAAACCAAAAGATGGCAGTATTAAAACAAAATTAGAAAATGGCATTTATCGCATTTTGGAAACAAACTTTTCATGTATTACACATACGTGCATGATTTGCTTGTTCTATGTGGAACAATTTTTTTCCCCACCCACCCATAAATATCTTTTCCTTCCCATCCTTTTTGTCACAATAGACAAATGATTTGTGGGCAACAGAGGAGAGTGGGAGGTTGAGAATTGTACAGAAGATTGTCTGCCACAAGAAGTCACACATGGTGAGTATGGATACAGTGCATAGATCATTTACGGACCTTTGTAGGAGGTGTTTTGGAGTTGATCACTTGAAGCACTTTCAGTCTCTGGAAAAAGTGCCATGTCTGTTTTTTCTGAAGAAAGTGGCAGGCTTGTGTGACTGTGACTCAGCCAGAGTCAGTTTGAATCAAAGTTTTGGTGACTGTGTCTCAGAAAATGATGAACATTGACTTGGACTCAGACTTGTACTCGACCTGTCTGACTCAGACTTAGACTGAAACTCACTTGCCACTCGGACACGACAGAGAAATATATTTATTAAATGTAAAAGTTTTCAGACCCAAATATCTGGCATTCCAGCCTGTCAGTTATTTGGTCAGAATTTCATGCAGAGCCGCCAATGGTAATAAAAGCCCCAAATGCATCTTCTAGAAAATTCAAAGAATTGTTGGTTTTTAGTAAATGACTTGTGACTCCGACTTGACCTCTGTGACTTGTAACTTTGGCTCAGACTCGACATACATGTATGTGACTCGGGACTGTGAAATGGGACTCGAGGTTTGAGGGTTCAAAGCAAGTTTGATAAGTGCACTGTTGCAGTGAAAAAGATCATCATTTTATATCAAAGTGAAATTTATTCTTACAGTACTGTCACCACGTTTCATTTTTTTGGGCAGAAACTTTTGAAGAGGAATATTGCCAAGATTGCTCAGGAGGCAGAGAGGAACTTGATGAGTGCCTTCCATCGTGATGTCTACCTGTCCTTGCGTATTAAGCTCAGATAGTCCCAGATTGCTCAAGAGGCAGAGAGGAACTTGATGAGTGCCTTCCATCGCGATGTCTATCTGCAGAGTTGTTAATCAAGTCATCACAAGTCATCAGTCATCACAATTCACTTCACAATTCTGGTCTCAAGCCATGTAACAAGCTATTCAAACACACTATTTAACAAAAGCATTCCTTTGTCATTGTTCATACCATGTAGCTTGTGAGCTGACTTGTGATCCGCCTTGTGATTGACTTGTGACTGACTCGATTACAACTCTGTCTATCTGTCCTTGCGAATTAAGCTCAGATAGTCACAGATAATCCCAGATGCTGTGTCAGGCATTGCCAAACTTGTTACGACTAGGGTTGCAAAGGTGTGGAAACATTAGGTTGATGGGGAATTTCCAGAATTTGAAAGTGGCTGGAATTTGGGACATTTTCAGATTGTTTTTTTCATTGTCTGAGTTAAAGTTAGGTTGTTATACAGAGAATTAAGATAATTTGTGTGTTTGAGAAATAACTGGTATTGGAGTCAGTGTCATTATTTCTTGCCAACTGATTGTTAACCCTGCGCTGAGCCACGGCACACTTTGTCACAGAGTTGGCTTTTTTTTTTTTAATGACTCCGTCATTTATCCTAGTTAAACCCTTGCCAAATAATATAATTGAGCCCCTTTAAAACTAGCTGAACTCTTGAACTAGAAAAAAAAAACCAATGCAGCCTACCATAGGATTTGTACAGCATACCAGGCCTTTGAAGATCAGTGGCCCATCAATCATCCTGTCATTTCTCCATTCATGACGACTTGGAACAGGTGGTCCCTGCTGCGTTTGTTTTTTTTTTTTTTTTGGGGGGGGGGGGCGTGGAAAGTTGGTTGGGGGGGGGGGAGGTTGTCAGTGGCCAGACACTGCAATGTATTTGCTTCACTGGTTTTGAAGAGTGCAAACATAAGAGTTCAAGTAACTTATTTGTATTCAATCCAAGGGGGTGGTGGGGGGTGGGGCTGGGAGGTTGATTGGGGGGGGGGGGGGGGGGGGGGGGGGGGTTGCACCAGACGTCTGCAATCTATCAGCTTTTCAAGGGCTTCGAGCAGTGCCAAAAGTAAACATCAATGTCGGCATGTATAAACATTTTGGGGCTTGAAATCTATTGAGACAGTGAGTGAGAGTATTGTGCTCGCCAACAGTGCAGCTATTACACGCTATTGACCTATCGCGGTCGAATCGCGTCAACGCGGCCAGTGAATTATTGTCCAATCACATCAATTATAATTCCACGTGAAATGCGCAAAATCTGAAACAAACAAAAATTACCACACAAAATTCCCATAGGGTTGTCTAAGGGGTGTGGTTAACTCGTAAACGGCGGTAGGTCAATTACAAGAACTGTCGTTTACAGCGCCGTGCCGCGTTGCTGTTCACAGAACGAATTCGCACATGGCAGGGTTAAAAATTTAATTTGAGGTTCAGTGGCACACCCAAGATTTATTGGGGATTCCACCCAAATGTTGACAATTTTCCACAGTGATTTCTGTACATACTTGACCAAGATTCGAAAAAATTGATGGAAATTTACTATTTCGTGAAGTACCATTTCTGTGGAGGTAGGAGCTGTGATGTATGAGGGGCAAACAAAAAATCTCTCAACAAATCATTGAGTCAGAAAATCCTCCAGACCCTGAAGTTAGTACAAGTGTCTTTGTGGGATGACAAATCTTATTGTGATGGGCTTATCCAATCCAGGTGGTTCAAAAATATATATACAGGGTGTCCCAAAAAAAAATGTCCAGGCCAAACCAGGCAACCTCAGAATCTAGATTTTGACAGATCCTGATGCGGGAACTTCTTACATGAAAAATAGTCTATATTTCATCAAAATCTGTCAAGCCAATCTGAAGTTATGTCATTTTTTGTGCAGCAAGGTCAGCCCCCAACTAGGAGTGACTGACTGATTTTTTTACATGTTTCATTCCAAGAAGCTGTCCGTCTGTGGTTATAGCAGCCCAGTCATAAAGGGAGATCGTTTCTTGAGTCTGAAGTAAACTCCCTGGGTGGATGGTCTTTTGCTGCATAGGCTCTTGTGTTCTGTTTGTTGATGCACCCGTTTATCCAGGTGATCCAGAGCGGAGGATGCGGTATTCGAGATGGTGTGCGACGACGATTTATCTGTGGTGATGAGGCAAAGTTTCCTCTGAACGGGTGCATCAACAAACGGAACACTACAGCCTATGCAGCAAAAGACCATCCACCCAGGGAGTTTACTTCAGACTAAAGAAACGATCAGAGAGATTCCCTTCATGACTGGGCTGCTATAACCACAGACGGACAGCTTCTTGGAATGAAAAATGTAAAAAAGTCAGTCAGTCACTCCTAGTTGGAGGCTGATGACATTGCTGCACAAAAAATGACATAACCTCTGATTGGCTTGACTGATTTTGATGAAATAAAGACTATTTTTCATGTAAGCAGTTCCCGCATCAGGATCTGTCGAAATCTAGATTCCGAGGTTGCCTAATTTGGCCTTTAAATTGTTTGGGGACACCCTGTATATCAGGTTGAATCTACAACGTGTATTGTGCAAAATGTCCACGCTAGTCCTTGGTCAGACACAAAGTTCGGAAAGTACAAACGTTCCTTGCCAATTCACAAGAGTAATCACAAAGCCGCCGTCCTCTGGGAAGCGTCAATTTCTGCAGATCCATGAAATCGATTTTCATCTGTGGCTCAGCAAGTGTCGGATGTTGTCAGCAGGCAGCAACGGAGATCACACACAGAAAAAAATCGCTGCCAAAACTTGGAGACAAACACATTAGTCTTTTTTGCTCCCTTCCAACCTGTATTTTGCACCCCAAATCTGCCCCAAGCTATGGCTGATATTTACAGCACAGTGTACATGTACAGTGCAAGGTGTACAAACCATTTTATTTTGTAATACAGTAGAACACCGCTATAGTGAACATCAACTTTGGCTCCCAAATCTATGTACAGTCGAACACCTTTATAACAAGGTCCTTGGGACTTTACAATTTACCTTGTTATAACAGGTACCTTGTATTATCAGTAATGGAAAACAAAGAAAAACAAAGACTTGGTACTTATTTGTTTCCTTGTTATAAGCAGTATGTTGTATTAATAGTGCTCATTATCAGGGTTCGACTGTATTCAATACAAACTACTATCCACTACATGTATTAACGAATGACCACTAGTCGGAGTGTGTCCCACAAACAAGGAAACTCATCTTATCAGGTAAATTACTTATTGATCAAAAATTATTTCTTCAAAAGTGTATACCTTATTAAAAAGTTCATTCTATCCTCTTTTATGCGACGCCAAAAGTACGATGGGATGGTCATGGATGACCGAGCAGAGGCAATCCAAATTCAGTGTCAAAGTTGTTTGCTCAGAACGGGTGGTTGGTAGTTACAATGGGAGGGAATCTGTTTATGTAACGAGCAGACCGCCTTATTCCCGAGTCATGATGTGTACATAAATGCCCCACTTATCCCGAACAAAACCAATTCTGAAATGGCAACTTCAAATTTTCTCTGATCAGTCATGCATGATGCTACCATCATAATTTTATATATGAAAGAAGACAAGATGATCTTTCACCTGAACATACCATTATTATGGGGAATACAATATTTAGTTGGGTAATTTACTTGAAAAGATGGGTTTCCTTTTTTGTGGGACACTAATCTTTGAAATAATGGTGTTCTACCGTACTGTACACTGGTATACAATGTAGTAGATTTTGCCCATGGATTTATTTTTTCCTTAAATGTAACTGATGGAGCAAGTAAAGTTTTATACTTTGCATTTACATGTATCAATTAGGCCCCACCCCTCCCAAAAAAAAATTGTGTTGCCCTTAAATGGGGGAACAATCGGGAGGGAGGGTCAGTAAGCAACAACAATTTTTTTTTTGGCCTTATAAACAAAAGCTTTAGTCAGTGTCTGCCAAAAGCCATTTCTTGGTTGAAGTTTGTAATAAAATTTATTTAAAATGTCAAGGTAAATTGGGTCGCCAGTTTTTCCACGAGTGTAAAATATCACAAGGTTTCAAATAACCACCATTATTAATCCCAAACTGCCAACAACTCAATCAATGAAAATCACTCGAGAAAGAGCTATGAATTCTCTACACGCACAAGACGATTTTTATTCAACTCAATGGGACCATACATCTAAAACCTTTAAAAAACAATTTCATGTTCATCTGAATCCTCGGTGAGAAATGCAACTTTTTATTCTCACATTCAAGCCAAGATGACAACTTTTCACACGGTTGAAAGCCATTTTACAAAACTGAATTTGTTGCTTTTTAAAAATAAAATTGATGTAATATGCTTGGGCCAAAGAGTTGCATTTCTCACAAAATTTGACTAAAAAGTTGACCAGTATCTGGGTTAAGTGTTTTGCGTTCCTAATTTAATGCATGTACACAAGTAACCGCCATTGAAACCCCCCATATTTTTTAATCAGACTTGTAGTGGATAAAATGTAAAAACAAAAATACTTCAAGAAGGCAATGATCACATCAAAATAAAATGTATCTTGAAAGTCAAGTTCTTGATTTCTCTACGTTCGGGAAAAAATATTACATAAGCACAAAAAGGACGAATACATGCTGCACATGACAAAAAATTAATCTACAAAAATTTAAACTCCTGACCCGACCCGATTTTAAAGAGTTAATAATTTTCTTTTGCAGAATTGTGTTCAAGTTCTGTATGTGTTTCATCTTGACTATCTGATCTTGAAGAGCCCAAGAGCATGCCAGAAAGTACAAACAATCCTTAACAGCTGTGTTTAACCACACAAGTAAACCCCTCACCCTCCCCTCCGACAAAGTTAAAATATACTACACAGTAGCCAGTACAAACTCCAGTCACAAGGGCGAAATGCACACCTAAAGAGGGGTTTACTCCAAGTGCAATCCTGCAAGTACTGCAGGATTTTTAAGGAACTTCCCCCCCCCACGAGTTACCCCCTTCCTTTTTCCCCCCCTAAGTCACAATACAGATTAGCAAAAGGACAAAGACCCTGGCAAGACAAACCTACAAGGTCGAACTACTGATGCACGTAGAAGTTTCGTATTCAACTCAAACTCGCATTGAAATGCCATTACAAACATTTTCGTAGGAATAGTCTTTCCACAGATATTAATACTAAAGAATATGAATGCCCACCTCAGATGAAGCGCAACAAGGGGCTACAACTGTCCAGCACGTTTAAACAAACCAAGTTCAGTATGTACAAATCTTTACTTTCACAATGGCATCTCTCTCAACACAAAACTGTCCACTGCCCGTCTTTAAATGCTTAAATTACAACCTAACAGAAACGGGACTGGTGCTCGTTAAAAATCAAATGAAGTGAACAGGTTGTCCTCAATGTCCAAAGCTCCGCTGGTCACTAATATGGACGGAATCTGTCCCCTCTGCGGCTGTCGGGGGGCCCACCCCGACCGCGGGGAGAGAAACCACCCCCCCGCCCTCCTCTGTCTCCACCACGTCCCCTAGGAACGAAGCCGCCTCTACCACCACGATCACCAAACCCACCACCACGACCACGGTCCATACCACCACGACCCCGGAAGCCACCACCCCCGCCACCTCGACCACCGCGGTCACCAAAACCAGGGCCGCCACTCGGTGCTGGCATACCACCTGTTTGGGGGGGAAAACAGAAGGTTGACTGAGAAAGTGGCCTTCGAATGAATTCATCTTGTGGAGAAAAAAAGGCACATTATATCATGCACAACATACAGGCCTTTCAAGCAGACCCAGGTGAAAAAGTAGAACAGTAGAATTTTGGAGGACAAATCAGGATAAAGGTAGGGCTTTTGCGGGCTTGCAGTAGTCGTTTTCGTTGATACTCACCCATGCCAACAGCATCAACACTTCACAAGCTTCATTTGGCATGTTCTGTATTCACACTTGTGCTCCATCCTCGACTAAGCTCTTGGAAGTCAAGTTGCAGTACCCCTGCACCCAAGCCCTTTGTGTGATTTTCATGTGACAGTGTAAGACTTTCTAAAATGAGATTTCATTTTCCGGAGTTGTGGGACAAAAAAGTACGAAAAAATGGGAAAAAGTAGGACAAGCATTAATACTTGAAAGCCTGAAAGCCTTTAAAGACCAACTCCAACGATTTCCAAGTTTTATGTTTCAATTTTATTATGACCTATGTCTTATAAAACATACTTGTCAATATCACTATCTTTGACGCCAGTTTTTCTGTAAAATCTGGTCAATTTTATTGGTTGAACACTCAAGCGACCAGTCACTCTCCTAATAACGCAAGCGCAATACTACCGATGCGTCCGTATTGAGAGTCCATAATTTTACACTACACCGGCACTGCTGCGTTCTGCACCACCTGGCGAGCGCGTATCAATTGCCATATAAGGACATTTATAGCACTACTCGCGCATGGCAAGAACCATTAAATAGCTAAAGGGGTGTTTTACAAACCGAGGTTTTTTTACAAAATCATTGGAAATTGAAATTTTTTGGAGGTTTTTGCTGAATTATACAAAAAGGTATTTTATGAATGGGAATAAATATGTGCTGGGCCGGTTTTAAACGGACATGTCTATTTAAAACCGCTTTGGGGCGTGGACGCTGGTAATGGCTCGGGACATTATCAAGCGCCCAGGCCCCAAGGCGGTTTTAAACATGTTTAAAACCGGCCCAGCACATATTTATTCCCTTATTTTTAATTCCCAATGTTTAATTCCACCACTTTTCAAAACCGTTGGGGTTGATCTTTGAAGACTTTTGAGACCTGCTGGAGACTTGACAGAAAGGACTTGATCAAAACTATATTAGTAGGATGTGTGCGTTATAAATTTAGATGTGCCTTTAATACGACTACTGGGTTAAGACTTACCATCAGCTGGCCTGGGTGCTCCACACATGTTGCACTTGTCACGACGAGCAAAATTGTGATTGCTGCAACCCCTGTGAAATGACAATAAGTGTTTTATGAATAAAACGTCACGTCAGTGCAACACTTTATAGGATCGGAAATTAAATCAAAACAGAAACAAGAGGCTTGTGCAGCCAAGCATAACGTACACAATACCCCAATAATGGATTGAAAATGCAGAGATTGGCACAAATAGACGTCAACCGGTGGCAAGGGGTTAAGTTCAGAGATGAGATGCCCCTACAAAAATATATAAAACTGTATGAATACAATTTCAACTCCACACTTCACCTCTTGGCAATTATTGCAAAATACAACAATTTGGCTTTCAAAAGACAAACGGGCTTGGGTATGCTTGAAAGAATGCATAGGACAAGTGGCAAAGCTAATGTGACTTGATTGGTTATAGAATGCCCACAGTGCCGTTTGAAACCGGTACCCTGAAAATGCACCCTTGTTCAGAAACCAAGGGATTTGCAAGCGAAATATGGTCGATGTCACAGAATGCCCGGGCACACAAATATGCTGCGCACAGCAAAATTTTGCTTCACCAAAACAGCTTCGAGGCTTGAATTGAACATCATGTAAGGTTCTGTAGTTTGCGTAGTTCATCAATATAAAAAAAATATGAAATAAAAATCGACTGCAAACTCTTGCCAACTAGGGTGGCTTGAAATATATCGATCCAAGCAGTAACTTTCATTCAAGCCATTTCTTCTGTTAAAATCACTCCATGGAATTTGGCCTCGACACTGGCCTCTTTTCCTTGTTCATCCAACAAAAAAGATCTCATAGCTAACAGTCCCTATGACCAGTTGTACTCGGGGTAAAGAATTATGAGAACTTGAATACAGAGGAACTACTTACCCCTCGGTACAAATCCAATCGCCCTGCCTAGCACCGCCTCCCATGCCGCCGCCACCACCGCCACCCCTGTCCCCACCTCGACTTCCACGGAAGCCACCTCCGCTGTCACCATCACGACCACGGCCACGGAAACCACCACCACCACCACCACCTCCACCTCCGCCACTAGCACCTTGAAGAAAAAACAAAAACAGTATATTACTGTGACTGTACGTAATGTTTCATGTGGCACTGCTTTGTTCAATTACGAGTGCCAACTCAATATATTAGTCGAAACCCGACAGGGCAAACCCATGATTGTGTAAAAACCTTAAAAACTCAATCTAGTACGGCTTCAGTAGGGTATTTACATATCTACATCTGTATGGATTTTCATACGTTAACCTTAACAGTTCACACCACCTATATCATTTAGACCATCAAGCTAGTAGTACAAGTGATCCACTAGCAGTGTTGTAGGTCTCGAGACATGGTCTCGAGACATGGTCTCGGTCTCGAGACATGGTCTCGGTCTCGAGACATGGTCGCGGTCTCGAGACATGGTCTCGGTCTCGAGACATGGTCTCGGTCTCGAGACATGGTCTCGGTCTCGAGACATGGTCTCGGTCTCGAGACATGGTCTCGGTCTCGAGACATGGTCTCGAGACATGGTCTCGGTCTCGAGACATGGTCTCGGTCTCGAGACCTTTTTGAGGTCTCGGTCTTGTCCTATCAAAGTCTCGGTCTCGGGAGGGCTGGTCTCGGTCTCGAAAGTGCAGGTCTCGGATGCCAAGGTCTCGAGTTTTACCCCCGAGACCAGTCGAGACCACAGCAAAATACAATGCGCCACATAATCCAGTCTTCATCCATACATAAACATTGTACTAAGTACAAGTTTCATGCTGGAGAATTAGGTTAAAGCTGGAATGGCGACCAGTCAATGCAGCTTGTTTATTCTGAGTTCTGGTACCCGCAGATGTGCGAAGCCAGGGTATTTGATTGGTGCACATGGTATGGGATTCCGATGACAAGTGCGCTTAATTTCTATGTGTGCAAATAGGTAGACACGTTCAAAGTTATTGCTCATAATGCTTACACAATGCATGCTTTTAGTGTTGGCCTACTAGGTAGTTTTATATAATTACATAAAAGGATATCTAGGGAAGTACAAGGCTAAGTGTGTTTGAAACTTTGTACGTACATAGTCTGGTATGTGTTGTAGATGAAAATGTAGGTGAAGCCATCAAATTATTTTTATATGAATTTTTAATTAATGTTCGATTTTACTTTTTTCTTTATGGCGTTTTGAATAATTTAGAAATAAAATTAATTGATAGGCCTTCCTTAAAAAAAAAAAAAAAAAAATTTCAATAAACAACTTCGCAGAAAATCCAGTTGCATTGTCCATTCTGGATAATCAACAATTCTAGTCGGTTAATTTTTTTATTTAAATAATATTAGGAGAAATTACAATCTGCCTGTCAGTGCCATAATATGCATGTCGAAAGTCTGAAAGCACAACTATTTACCAGTGGTGAAATAATAACTAAAGTGGAATTATTTAATTGATGATTGCGTGCTGTGTGAGACTTTATAATTGAGCACTTAATTTTATACATGTATATCTTGCATAATTTAAGATGTCCTTGTTAAAGCCGAAAAACTAGATTTTAATTTTTTTTGGATAAGATGATCCCCATATGAGTCATTAGCACAAATTATCATCCTTGGGAAGTTATCTTTTTGAGCATTTTAATCTAAAGCAGGGCACAACACTCCATGAGGGAAATCAGCTTCAAAACCATACATTTTGATTTATGTTTGGTCTCGGTCTCCATAAGTCTCGAAAGAGCTGGTCTCGGTCTCGAAAGCCTCGGTCTCGAAAGCCTTGGTCTCGAACATGAAGGTCTCGACTACAACACTGTCCTTTAGACAGAATATTTTACAATTGGGGTGCCAATTTGTCAAGTGAATGACAATAAATAAGGCAGACTTTATTCATTCAAATTGCAAAATCAGAGATTAACGTAAAATCAGTTTTGAAGGAACAAAAAGTATCATTGACTTAATACTGCAGTTTGTGAATTTTGGTGCATTCAAGATGGTTCCTACAACAAATAGCAAGGGTTTTAAGGTTTACACGGTTTATCTTAAACAAGATAATGGATGCCTCCTTACCGAATCCTCCACCGCCCCGCCCTCTGAAGTTACCCCCGAAGTTGGCACGGGACGTGGCAAACTCCACCTTGATCGTGTTTCCATAGAAATCCTTGCCTGAGGAAAGAAGAGAATTATTTAGCAACAAGACAAAACTTTTCATTGCAATCTATTCATTTTATTCCCTCAATTTTATTTCTTCTGGCTGACCAGAGCATGTGTAATGGATTTTAAGTCATTTCATCTACAGGCATAAAATGTCAGCCTGAATTACACATAGCTTAAGTTCGGACTCTCCTCCCCACCCCAAAATTCAGTATCGCTCAAGACTACTTCTGGTGGACGGCCGATGATATTCCAGAGTGTACTGAAATTTTTTTTTTTTCAAAAATGAATTTTGTTTGGACAATTTATCAACATGAAAGACAACCACTTTTCTAGCGAGCAGGGAAAACCCAGCTTTATGTAGTGTTACAGTGAAATCTCGATAAGTAAAAACTGGTTAATTTAAAAACCTGTTTAACTCTAAGTAAACATTTATTCCACTCAAAAGAATAGCAAATCATGTATAAACATGCCCACTAACTCAAAATTTCGGACTGATAACTCCGGTTAAGTCGAACTCAAAATCCTCGGGTGCAGAAATAAACTTGCGTAATTATGCCACGGAAGAAACAAATCCTTTTGTCAAGTTGAGAAATCTCCCACGATCACATTCAATAAACCCAAACTCAGCGATAGAAAAGCAACAATGGGGCAATTAGCACCCGTAGTATCGTTGGAGCAGCCTATTCATTGCAGTGCAACTTACAATGATCAAGGCATATGCTACCGCCGGTGACCCGCGCAGGAAGGCCGAAGATGCAAAGCGGCCGCAACGGTTGCCTCAATCCTTTGAAGAAATGCGCCCAGTACTGCACGCAACCACAATAAAGTTGGAAATGATTTAAGTGAACTGCATGCTGACCAATCACACAGTTGCACATGCTTGCTGCAGTGACGTATTGCGGGTGGCTGGATCGTTTCAAGGCACGCCGCCCCGCTGTACGGGATCGTTTTCTCGATCGAGAGAGGGCGCATGCCGTCTCGAGAGAGGGCGCATTCCATCTCGAGAGATGACAGACGAATGGACTGCGCAATGTTTTGGCGGAAGAAACATCTTTAACGCCGATGAACAGGCCTGTTTTATTGTCTCTTGTAGGACCATTCCCTCACACTAAAGGGGGAGACCAGCAATGGCTGAAAGCGAAGCAAAGATAACCTAAAAATGTGATGATTTCGTGCTCTATTGCACGGCCGTTACATTGGAGATTCGCTTGGTATTCACGTACGTAATCTTTGGGGGAAAAGGGGCACCTTTGGTAACTCGAAGCTCCGCTTAACTCGAAATTGGAGTCCATTCCCCCGAGGTTCGACTTATCGAGATTTCACTATGTTATCTGCTCTGTGCACAACCATAGAGGGCACTGTCTGCTCAACCAATGAAGGTAAAGCGTGGACACCTGCATTGAGCACAAACCGATCCTGGCATACCAACAGCTCAGTGTATAGGGCCAATTTCCAACTGAATGCAGACAAAAATCACAGCATGCACTGTGTACGTCCTCTAGTGTTGGGGCATGGACAAAAGGCACCAATCACCCACAGTACATAAAACAGTCATTTTCAGATTTTCACTGCAAGAGGGCCATAGACTATGTGCAATGGCCATCTTCGAGGCTAATGCCCGTGGTAAGCATGGGTAAACCCTTTGTGCTTACATTGTTAAAGAAATTAAATAACAAATATACCTCAAAGATGGCCGATACGCAAAAGGTCTATTCTGTGCAAAGCGCTGTTAAAATCTGTACCACTAACTTTAACAGCTAAAAGAAATGACAATATGATGAACTTTAGAAGAAATTCTAACTGAAATAACTCTGCGACTTTCTGTTTGTTACTGACCATTAAACCATTCAATGGCGGCATTGGCTGAGGGAGGGTCGTCATAGGTCACTGTGGCCTCCCCGATCTGTTGGTTGGTCTGTTTGTTCTTGTAGATCCACACCTTGGGCTTAGCCAGCTTCTTATCAATCTAGTCCACACAAAGTATAAAATGACCTTGTCAATTTCAACGGCCCTTTGCCAGCTTTTTTAGTGCATGATCGGTTTCTACAACGAAGTTTAACAGGTCTTTTTTTTTCTCTTCCTGTTTTTCCCTGTATTGAGACCAATAGACGAATCCCCAATTGACGAAAACAACGATCTGCGCTCTTCCGGGGTTGAAAGCGAGGCGCTCCGTACAAAGCAAACAACTTACTATGCTGATCATGCGCTGCCATTTATGGCGCGATTTATTCATGCACGAATGAATTTCTTGAATGGCATTGTGTTTGTTTAACACTGCGATCCTCACTTTGATCCCGGAAGTGCACAAAGGAGGCTAATGTGAAATTCGTCTATTGGACGTTTAAAAAAAAGCTAATACTCGGTGGTCGAGTGGTAAGACTTCTGTACTAGAAAGCAGGAGGTCGTGGGTTTGAGTCCCACCAGAGTGATTTTTTTCAGATAATCTCTTGGGACAACATCAAGTATACAGTGTTTATAAAATATGTCGGTGAAGGGCAAAACCCTATATATTGAATCTATTTCATTGTGTAAGACAATTTCAATTAATTTCAACTCTGATGAAGACTTGAATTGCAAGTCACCTTCATTTTAATGTAGCAAGAAAATAGTGAAAGGGTTTTTTAAGAACAATTTCAGATATTTTTTGTAAATTTTATTTTTGTATTGATCCTCTTTGGGCAATTACCTTGATGATACCGATCTTGCCAAAGTAGTCCACAAGCTGATCCTCGCTGGTCTCGCCAAGTCCACTTATGAAAACCGTATCGTTGGACAGATCCTTCCTCGGTTCAGCTGTGCAGTCATTGACAAGGTTTCAAGAAACTTTGATTTACCGTTATTACCCATGATCAACGAGAATCCGATTATTCCTGGAATACCTCACTCCCCCACTGTTCACACCGAGGCCCATTAGCAGTGGAAATCTGAGAATGACTTTCATGAGAGTACCATTTTCCCATCTTCGCCCCACCTATGCTAAACTTGGAAACTGTACATCGAGCTATATGCCTTTAACTTTGCACACGCTTTGCACAAGTTGGACATTGGTTGCGTACACTCTCTGCTGTTTAAAATTGGTTGCGCACACTCCGCCGTTTGTCCACAAGGGCGGACTGGCAAATCAGCTAAATGACAGGTCCATGCATGGTCATTGTTAGGCTCAAAGCACCCACGCTGAGCTCAGTGTTGGAAGGTGCTAGTGGCAAACCTACATGTATACGTGCACGAGATGTTGGCTTCTTACAGCATCAAGGGCAGTGGATTGCATAATTGAATACAACGCCACTACATGTACATGTATATCAAACACAGGATAATGTTCAGTACAGAGCTTGTTTGATATATGTTCCTACTAAATACAACAATTTGGGAGCAAAAGAGGATGTTCACTATAGTAAAAAAAAAATTCTACTTCACTCAGTGAATTCAACAGTTCGACATTAAACCTTACCACCTTGGGTGCATGCAAAATCATTGATGGATTTGGCAAGGTTAGGGTTAATTAAAACGGGTCATTCCTTGAACAACCCGATTTAGTGTTTGTCCAATTTGGAATTTGTTACTTTTTCTTTTGACTGCCAACATTTATAGGTCAATGGATTAAGTTTATCTGCATAAATCTTACCGTTTCCCATACCGTTGCAGGAACATTTAATAAAATTGACTATGGGGCACTCCGGGATGGGCCAAAATTCTTTATCACTCAAATGAGTCCAATGTAAGTACAAATCCATTTTTTTTTATTATACTAAATTACAAAATCTGTGCAAAGGTTGCAAGCAAAAAACAAGTACTTACCTGCATCATAAGAACTGCCCCCACCCATGCTTCCAGCTCCACTGCCGCCGCCACCACTGCCGCCGCCACCACTGCCGCCTCCAGCACCGCCGCTGCCACCGCGGCCAGAATCTATCGGAAGAAGAGAACAGGTGATCGTGTTAATACACGTCCACTAGTACTGAACATGAAGACATTGGCAAAGACAATGACATGAAGAGAAATGTGGTTATTCTTCACTATAAATACGAACACACCTAGATATTTTGTGGGTTTCAAATCTTGCTTCCTGAGCTAATAAAAAAAACTCTATTGTATATGACAATTTGCAGAGTAGAACACGATCCTAAAGTTTACGTAAAGACAAAAGCCCAAATCCTGTTGATATACTTGTACGGCGTGACAGTAAATTCTGTCTGCCATTCCAAGCATTGAACTCTTAACTGGGATATGAAACAATATAAGGTCCAACAATTTGAAGGCAACAAGAGATACGCTGAACTGCCATTTTGTGCCAACTACAGACATAATGTGACCTCTTAAGGGAAACATTTTCGAAGCTCTTTTTGTAAACATGGCCATTTTTCACTAACTTAATATTCACAAAAGTCTGTTCTTCCAAAATAAGTACTGGAATCGGAACATCCAAACTCAACAGTAATACCAACACATTACGGTATCAAAATCGATCAAGTCAATAAATAAAAAAATATTTCATGAAGCACTACAAAAAAAAAACCTCTTCTGTTTGGAATACATAGCCATGAAAAACACCTGAAAATTCCATTTCAACCGAAGATATGAAAGTAGAGTTGAAGCCGACACTTCAACTATTACCACAAAATACAGAAAGCTTAAATCTGTTCTGATGCAATGTACATTTGTTCCGTGAAGTAAAGTGTGTAACCCACTCCCAAACCAGTAACATGTTGCCACAAAATGTTTACTCTACAAAGCAGCGACACATTTCTATGCAACAGACCAATCCCAGTGTAGTTTTCTACCATCCTGGTATTTTTGTTGTGGGGATACATGCGTCTCTTGATACTTGAAATGCAGTCTCAAATGTTTTAAAATGAGAAACCGAGGCAAACTGTCTAATTTGAGAAGCTCACATCACATTCTGTGAAACACATTGGAATTAAAGCATAACAAAAAGTGTACACCCAATTTGCAGTTGTACAGCGAAGCAAAAACAAACATGTTCAAACACTGTACAATATTTCTGAAATTTTCTTTTAGCCCTGATGTGTTTTACAACCCAGGACACATTTTGGACATAATTGTACTTCAACTTGAAGAGGAACCGAGGAAAAAAAGAAAGAAGTAAAACCAATTCTTTCACACTTGTTCCATCTGTATTCTTGACCTCTTAACAGCAACGTTACAACGTTTAAGCCTTTGTGGTTAGTTCTATCTCGCTAAACTATAACCAAAGCAAAAGAAAAACCCAAGTGAAGAACCTAGAAGATGAAATCATTTCATTTTATTTTTACCCATTCTTTTTTGCAACCGCACTATCTGCGAACTACGTGCTACCGTTATTTCCTAACCCCATGCTTGTCTGCACTTGCATCCTCTTCTGAACTACTCAGATACCAGTTAAAGATTACCAAAATCACCATGAGCACAAAGTAGCAAATTTTCTGTACATTTGAAGTAAATGTACAGAGCAGATTGAACAATCCACCAAAGTGTACATTACACAAGATAAGGCCGTGTCCGAAATGGGCATCTAGAGCTACAGCTACGTCACGCGTAGTTGTAATGGACGAACACCTAGACAATAGCCTTAGACAATAGATTCGGATGCAGCCTAAATGTATAACAATCTTCGACCAGCATGAGTGTTAATGTGTGTGGGATGTTAGCTTCAGGGGTTATTTAGAACATGTGTACATACATGTACTCTAAATTAAGACTTGCATGTTCGCCCAGGATACATCCCAGGAAACTTTCATAATGTACACGCACAGGACATTTTTTGTGTACATACATGTACAGCATTGTCCCTTTAAAAATAAGCTAAAAAAATTATCTTAGGAATACATTTATTTGTATGACAAGAACTTAAGTGTAACATGCATTGCTTGATTTATCTGTCTTTCAAAGTTGTCCAATGAAACTACTTCTATAAACATTAACCCTAACACCCTAGGGTGTGTAGAAAATAATATTAAAATTGGAGGATTCAGGACTGTTAGAGTTGACCATCTTTATATGGCTCAGTTAAATATTATCAAACTAAAAAAACAAAAAACAATTCATACCAACAAATCTCTAGTCTGAGACACCCCTTCAGATTCTACACCCAGAATACCCAGGTTTGGACACCCCTTCATATTATGCACCCGGGATATCCCGGTTTTCACACACCCCTTCAGATTATGCACCTTGGATATCCTGAGTTTCACGCACCCATTCAGATTATGCACCTGGGATACTCTGGGTTTCACGCACCCCTTCAGATTCTGCATCTTGGGATATCACAGCGGGCACAACTGTGTAAATTACTGAATGGGGCACCAGAGCAATGCACGTTAGGCAGTGCAGGAGACATGTGTCCAGTCTGTGCTTGACCATACAGTGCTACTACAATACCCCTGAATAAAAAAACCTGGTTCAAGAATACATGTATTTCTAGCGAATAGCGTATTCACAACATGATTCCTTAGTAAACAACATTGGACATTTTAACTCTTCGTTGGACCGATTCTTGGAAGTGTCTCATCTTAGAAACAAAGGGGAATCTGCCGATTTGAACCTGTGTGGAATCAAACACTGAGCGATGCAGATAGCCACTGACAAAGCAATGCTAAACACCCAATGCCATTCATCTTACCATAATTCCAGGAATCGCTGTGTGCGTGTATGTGTGTCCGTAATTCGATTATCTCTAGAACCGGGCAATGTTTGAAGTTTAATATCGGCAGGTGTATTGCTCAGGACCCAAGAATGTGCAATGTCAAGTTTGAAGTTGTTTGGATGAGCGGTTCTCAAAAAGCAGCAATACTGGAGACCTAGACCCGCAAACAAAACAGTATAGACCACCACGCACTGCTGCACATTTTGAAAGGGGCAGTGCACTGTACTGCCACGGGTATAGACCGACACTCCTGCAATGGGGCGTGATCTAATATGCAAATTAGACGCATGAGCATCAGTATTACAAAACCAGCTCTTCCCAAGAAACTCCCTTCCAAAGCTGTGATACACATGTGGCATGCAAACACCCGTGGCATTTTTTAAACGAAAGCCAAGCAATTTGTCCTTTTCCAACATGGAAATTTTGAACAGGCACTGCACTAGTGTAGTACACATTGCGTACACTATTGACATACAAAAAGCTCCCACAAGTATACCCCCCCCCCCCCCAAAAAAAAATCACCGAATGTATCAAATAGTGAATATGGCATAAAATTTTTTTACAAGTACACATTTACCCCATGGTGTTAAAAAAAAAATTATATACGCTCCTTGAGCCATGAATAAAAGAAAAACTTTAACAAATTGTGTGTGGTTGTGTAAGTCGTCGCATTCAAGACCCATATTCATTGTCCTGAACTTAAAGTCCGAAGTCCTCCGTGATACAGAAAACGGACGGAATTTCACGGAAAATGAGGACAACACGGAATTCTATATAAACTGCCAAAAAATGCATGAAAACTTAAAAAGGAACCTAATAAACCGTTATCGTGATTTTTCGTAGTGTTGTATTCATTCCTTTCTTACCAAATATGCACATCGTACCGGTACTGAAGCAATTGCTGGCCAAACGCACGCACGTACGTACGTGCTGCGACATCACTGGTAACACGGCAGTACTGCAGAGATTCGTATGTCATTGGGAACCAGCTGAGTTCGTGTCAAATGCAAATTGAAGTCTTGGTTCCAAGATGCCTTTTGCAGTGCGATTCAACATGCGACAAGCACGCTGCATGCAGCGCGTGGTATAAAGAAGGTAAATACGCCGCGCTAGGAATGACCGCAAAGAACGTCTTGAAACCTAGACTACCACATCGCCAGCATTCACAACTGTTACACGACGACCTGCTGGGCTCTCACCGCGCGCGCGCGCAGTGGTACCGGATTGGTGCACAGACAAGATGTCCGTCATGAATTATGCATCACAGAACAACATCGCATCCATTGTATGCATGTACATTGTATGCACGATATTCTGTATGCCCCGCGGCCAGCATGCAGGCTACCACGTGCGTGCGTTGACAGAGCGAAACTTCAACTTGTGTGTGATCGCGGTGTCAGTATTTTTCGGATTTAATGGCGATATTGAAGGGCGCTTTAACTAAGTTGCAGTGCACATCAACATGCAACCGAAAGCCTGAAGTGAAAGGTATGTTAAAAGAAACCCGAAGAAAACGGAATTTTAAATTTTAAGAAAACGGAACTTTGATTTTAGAAAACGGGAAACTTGGGACTTTACCTGAACTCAATATGCCAAAGGAGAACCATGCTAGACAGCTTTGAGACACTTGAAGGATGTCCTACATGTACACTGTATAGATTGCAGACTGTAGTTGTCATTATAATTATAATTAGGGAGGCTAATCATCCTTACTCGCAGCTGGGGTGCTGAATTGCGAAGGACGCGGCTACAACGTGGTCGAGTCAAAAGGCACATAAAGATGCCTCTGGCAGCCGGCCATACCACCCATATCTAACCACGGAGCACAGCCAATTTATAAACAAATGCAAATGGAAAGTCCTTCCCCTAAAAACAAATATTAAAAATCTACTGAAAAACTTGTCATAAAAATGCTCAAATTCTAAACCTATCTACGTACCACAAAAGTTAATGTAATCTGGCAACCAAGCCAGTTCATACGTAGCAAATATGAAATACTTTTTTCAGACATTCTTTTCCCAAAACTTAGGGAAAAGGCAAAAAAAAATGTTCCATGCAGTATTTACTATCAACTTTTACAAGCATGAACATACCCGTTAGCCAAACATCAGCAATTTTTTTTTAATACATTGTACATACGCAGTTCGCGCACATGTACACATTGTTAAACTCTGCTTATCACCTTATAACAGACATTTAGAATTTGAAATACTACATTACACAATCCATGTTTCCTTAAATTTATGATAGCGATTAAAAAAAAAAAAGGCCGTGTTCTGGTTAGCCAGCCATTCGGCCTTGTGTTTTATGACCCATGAAACAAATTCTACAAACTGCACGACTGCTTTCACATCACACAAAGGGGCTGCCCAAACCCAAATAAGGCTGTGCTAGATCTTTGTACTCCATCCAAATCTACATGTATAGATCTCTAGATTTTTGAGACACTTAAAATTCCCGAAGATCTGACTTGAACGTATCACTCACGTTCTTAACTGCACAGCAACAAATGCAAAAATTACATGTAACTACAAAGATGTTTCCAATAATCAGGTTTTTTTTTGCTTCACAGCTATCACATATGGATGGCTCAACGCATTTCAATGACTGACCAGCAGAAAGATACAATTCCTAGCTAAAGTTTCGGCAACCTCCACACCAACAAGGTAAACTATATTAAAATTTCAGTCCATAAAATAATTAAAAGGTGGAAGAGTCTAAGCTATCTGCTATGCAATATTCCCAAACCCAACCGTACGCCGATGTTTAACTGCAGTACCTTGTACGTGAAAGTTACATTATGTGCACCACCATCAACCCCCAACTCACAGCACCCCCAATTTAATTATTTTTTAATATTAAATTAAATAAAATAAAATTCCTAAAAAGTGCAATGTTTCATTAACTTTTAAACAACTTCGGTTTCAAGACCACTTACTATTTTATGTGTTGCTGTTTATCAGGTTCAACTTACACATGCTTTATAGTTGAGGTGTTAATTTTCAAAGTGAATAAAGAAAACTGGCATGAACGGGATTCGAACCTGCGACCTCCTGAATACCGTACCGGCGCTCTACCAACTGAGCTATCCTGCCCTATGTTGACGGTCTCCCAAATTGTCAGTATCTTTGTTCGGGTGGGTGCTAGTCAGAAGCCATAAACCCATAATGCCATATAGCCAGGGATCACACCCAATTTTACGATACAACCTGGGAAGCAACATGTTTACCATTAATTACAAATGCATGGATTCGTATCGGAATGAATTGTTCCGATACGATATTTCCTTCAAAATGATATTCTAGATGAGGTGACTGCAGAACATTGTACACCAACACTATGCAGATATATGTACCACCAGGCTACATTTTTCAGAACTTTCCAGATGCTCCTATGCAAGACACCCGACATTTGACTGTCAATTTCTTGCCTACATGTAGCTACAGGCAAAATGAAATTAAGGTACAAAAGGGTTGATCCACGGATAACCTTGAACCCGATCTTCCATTTGCCATTCTTGAGAAGTCTCTCCCGAAATAAAAAATTACACGTACAGTTAACTAACCCAGGGACAGGAAAAAACACACGACAAATGCCTTCCCAACTGTCAACGAGTTTAAGGGTTTGGAATATCCACTAGAACCCCAGAAGCCGGTTAGTTAATTAAGCATCAGTCTAGTGGACTGTGACCCAACCCGTACATTTATCTGGAGGTAAAGTAACTTAACCTAGCATTTATATTTTATTAATCTCATGCTGAACACTCGGAGCATTATAAAACCAATAGCAAAATGCTTTTTTTGCCTTTCTCCAACTTCCATCATTCATTATGCTGTACGGTAAAAAAAATGTTTGAAGGCCAGTAAAGTCTTGGACGAGATTAGAAAACCATCACTCCATAATAGTACACCTTAGAATAAGTTAGTCGGGCAAATTTCTTGAGTAAATTGTCTTGTGATCAGACATGCAGGTACTGAAAACTACAAAAAATCCTTCATCAATAGATTCAAATATAGCCAGATTCTAATGCAGGCCAGCCTCAATCTGTTATAAAACGTTGCATGCTAACAAAACAACACTGTACATGTGCTTTTTGATGGAGTGGAGCAATGTCTCGCGCACAAAAAGTATGACTTCTTAAAAAACAAAAACCTAAAATTTCAACTTTTTCATCTCATTCTTATGAATTGCTCTCACCAACAATTACAAAGCTCCCCTTCCCAACAAACCAATTTATCATTTTACTTTGGTTGTTTCTTACCAGTCAATTCTCTGATCTAAAAAAAAAGGGGATACAAAATTGCCACCATTCAATATTGTGAGTGCCTCATTTCTTATGCTAGCATTGATCATACACAAAAAACAAAAATGGACATAGGAGGCAAAGCAACACCTAACTTACCACCAAACTTATTGAATCCCCCTCTGTCGTTTCCACTGCTGCCTCGGTCACCACTAGAAGGAATTAGCAGGAGATACAATGTAGGTTTGTTAAGCTTAGGAGGCTGGGGACTAGACAGTCGCTACTGAGCATGCCCAGTCTTTACATGTACGTCCCCTGGATCACAGTAAGCTCTGGTAGACGATCGTGTTCACTTTAAAGAAGATTTGCATTTCCACAACAAAAATTGCACTCACCATTTACAAACAGTTTAAAATTACTGTACTTGTACTGCATACATTTCTACAAGTTAATATTACCTAAAATAAACTGTTAACTCCTATTGCTAACCAATTACGCAAGCCCTCGGAGTAAACTGGCTATAAACTGCCATTCGGTCAGGTATTACTTAAGAATTTACATGCTAAAAACAAATCGAACCCCAACGCAGATAACTGACCAATCACGTGATTTCTTCCAAGTCACATGACTTACGTGGTCAAAGGCTACTCAGTTACCCATCAATTCAAATAAACGCGTACTTCAATAGACTGATCCCAACTCAGTCCACTGACCAATTAGACAAGCTTTGGGACAATGTACACCTTAACACACTTGAATAGCTCAATCGTAGAGTCACGACAGTAAAATGCCATACACTCACATAACCTATGTGTGAATAAGATTACAGCCGGTAATTAGAAACCTCACGCTTAATATCGAAAGGCGCGCCCTTGCCAGTTCGTTTAAAAATGCTGGAGCATGAGATCAGTCTATTTGTACTCCAAAACTTAATTCTTTAGATATATTGAAAACAACAAAATCAAGTAAAAGATGATAATGCCGTTAGCTCCACACATATATGTTATAGACAACGAAGACTAGATTTACCAACAAAATGATGAATTAACTTAGTTTGATACAAACAAACAAACAAACAAACAAACAAACAAATCCAACACTAGACATTCAAGCAGATTCAACCCAAAAAAAGCCTCATAAAGATGTCGATCTGAAAACCCAAAACAGGAAATACAATCTGAACACAGAAAGGACTCCCTTGGGATGCAACTTTGAACAAATTCTGTTTACTAACAAACCATTAATGGAACAATGCAGAAAACCATTTGCACATACATTTCCAGAAAAATGTCAATACTTACCAATTCCCTCATAATTTTGACAGGGTTCCCAGCACTTTATAAAAACCAATTGCAGTGCCAATTGTCATCTGGAGAAGTGGTTAATATTCACTGCACAAACACTTAAAATCCACCAGAGCCAATCAATGGACAAACTTGGAGACAAGATGACTGGTGAAAAACTTGCCCTTCGGAGTCACTGTCAATACCCCCGTTTTTCCAGATTTTGGGTATTTTTAAAGGTTCTCATTTTCAAGGTTTTCCCGATTTCCAGAGTGACTGGGAACCCTGGTTGATAGCAGTACTTAAAATACAATAAATGCACATGAATCACAACTCTCAGTATTTAACATTTTGTCCATTTGTCTGTTCCATGTATGCACTGCTGAAAGTAGTAAATTTTGGAGTCGGCCAACTTCTGTAAAACTTTGCTGCACTGTTCAGCGGTTTGTACAGGTAAGCAGGAGACTATGGGTTCGAATCCTGCCTAGGCAGCTGCTGAGTTTTCATAGAGAAACTGTCGGAGAGGTATTCCTTCAACAACATGCTACTGGTTGTTTCGCCACATCCTCTATGATGTAAAATCATACATGTAAAGCTCAGCTCATCTTAGTTCGGGTGACACTGCCGGAGATACAGAAGTAGACCGTGTGTGCGTTTACAGCTCCGTATGTACTTGAGACTCAGACTGATGGCAGTCACAGCACAAGTCAAAGACACATTTTGGTAACATCTAAATTCAGCAACTGGGATTTTCTGCTTTTTTTCACACCTGAATGTTGATGTCCACCAACATTTGGTTCTCAAACTGCAAAGCACACTTTGTAACTTGGAGAAAGAAAGGGAACAACTGCTGCTGAACACTCCAGAAAGCTCACATGTAGTTTGGGTTCAGTCACTGAACCACACTTGTACACATGTACATTGGCAAGGCAAAATCTAACTTTCCCCAAACCAATGTGCGTCTCATCTTAGCCGCCATGATCACTTGCAGGACTTTTTTGCCAATGGCTTTTTTCCAAGGTTGAACTCATAAACAAACTGCTGTTTTTCCCCCGTCTTGCTGATTTCACAAATGAATGAAGAAAAATGGGGCGACACAAAAACTACTGGCTTCAGCTTCATTCAAAGATGCCATTCAGACATACTGGGTCCATCATGGATGCAATATTTGGCAGTCGTTCTAATCTAGGCAATGTAGGTCTTGTTGCTGCTGTAACTTGTTTCCTGATCATCCAATATACAGACACCCACAGACACTTTCTTCCAAGGCCTTACGAAGCCGACGTACCATCTGGTATTTTTTTTAAAGACGGAGACCAGCTGAGCAACTTATTTTTTCACAGCTCAATTTTTAACTTTCATTTGAGAGAGAAGCTGGATTTGCTAAACACCGTATCCCGTATCCCTTCAAAGATGATGAATATGCATCAGTGATGAAAGATGATGCACCCCTCCTTGCAGTTCTAACAGCAGAAGCATGCTTAGTTACATCTAGCAATTTCTCCAGAGCACTTGAAGTTCTGTTGGCTTTCAACTGGAAACTATCCAAATACATAGGTAATTTGCATGCAATATCAGAAAAGGTCACTAAAAATATACACATATGCATACATACAGCATATTCAAGTACAATGTTACTAATTTAATGCACACCATATCCACTCTGTACTCAAAAGCTATTTTCACTAGCAGAATGTAAGTCAACACTTACGTTGCTATCAACCCCGCCGATTCACAGTACCAAACTAACACAAATCCCAAGTGCGTTACTTATACCTATAACCAGGGATGCCAGTAGGTCTTGGCTGCAGGGCCGGAAAAAAATTGCGTGTCCGGAATCTGGGCCACGTTACAATTACATACATGTATTGTACAATAAACTTTGCCCAATTTTTCGGACGCCGCCTTCTGCTTTATTTTTACGAAGTGCTCGATTTATTTTTCCAACGAGAATGTTTCCAAAGCGAACGTAGATCTATCGTACAACAATGAACAGTACTAGTATACGCAATCACATCGTAGATGTTCAATGCGCTATGCATAACCATTTCAACTTCCATTTTGTCAAACGATCCCCGCTGTTGTTATTCCGCCATGTTGTATATACGCTGCACATGCGGTACGCACGCTCGCGAAACATTTTGAGGCACGAACATAACTGGTTCCTACTTTGACTGCGTAAAGTGAATACAAGTTGCATGGAAATCAAAATCAGCAATCTCTGTGGAACTAAACTTGACGAAGTCGTCGCTTGATTGCATTTTGTTCTGCACGCGCATTGTGTGTACGCACCAGTGGTACGCAACGTACACAAATTGTGACCGTTCCTCACCGACTGAAATTTACCAGTTGTGTGTACATAGTATGTAAGTCTAGTGTCCGCTGCATAGTGCCGGCCCCGCGCAATGTGTAAATTGAATCGTTGTACACGTGTATTGCGGCATGAAGGTAGGAAAGCACTGCATGCATGGTCTTACGGTAATTTGTATTAATATTGTCGTTCCGGCCCACAAATGCCTTAGGCCGGAGGTCTTTCCCAAAAATATGAAAAAGCCGGAATTCCGGCAATTGCCAGAAGTCTGGTATCCCCGACATAACAAGTGGAGGAAGGACAGGGAAAGCTGAAGGCAAAGAGTGCATGTGAACAAATAATTTTGAAATGATTGTTTACACAAGACTTTGGCACTTAAAAAAATATAGTACATACTAACCCTTTACATGAGGGGAAATGAAAAAAATATGTTTTTTTTTCCAATAGTTCTCTAAATACCAAATGATAATTACTACACACTATCTTCATGTACATGTAAAGTTTGAATAAGGAAAACTTAATAGAAAAAGAATGAAGATGTTAACTATTTTATCTGATACCACATGTTAACATTTATATTGGATTTTGTAACAAACTGTACAAAATCCACAAATTACATGTACCAGAAAAAATTCCCACCGTTACCAATAATGGCCAATATGACTTGTTAACCAGCAAAAAAATCATTTCAAAATGTTAGTTTAAATGTTAGATGCATTTAAATACACCAATATTTCAATTTGTAATACCTGCAAATGTTACATAAATCACAGTATATTCAGAAAATGACAACTCATTCGGGTAAAATCCTGATCTTAACTTATGAAAAACAGTCAGTTAACCATTAAACAAAACAAATTACTTTGAATGAGACCAGTAAAAAAAAGTTTAAGACTAACAGCTGTTGCAGTGTAAAATCTGTGAAGAAAGTAAGTAAAGTTGTCAGTTGAGCACAACATATGAACAGCATTTTTGTCAACACTTTTCTTAAACGCCGCTTTCTTTATTGGGTTAAAAAGACCCACAACCTACAACCATATCTAAAAACCCAAAACCGATACCCAGGACTTCTGTCCAAAATCGGTACTCAAAATTAAATTTTTTGAGATGGGAAAAGTGAATATATCCCAGCAAGACTTGTCTACACATTGAACAAATACCCATATATTGACCAGGTGCATACGAGGTCGGGACAGATTTGTGTTCTGTTTACTGTAAAAACAACTTGGCTGAATCTAGAAAAAACATCAGTTAAGTCCAGTGGATTCCAAAACAATATTTGTCATTCTACATTTTCTGTTCCTGTGATACTGTATTCCGACTCACTTTTAAATGATTTTTCCCTTTTAACCCAGAATACACTACTGAAAAACTTCAGACCACTTCCAAGACAAGAATTACTTTACAATACATATGTAATCTGCATGTAACTTACCCATATCCACCACCACTGCCGCCACGGCTACCACGATATCCACCTCCGGAGTCCCCACTGTAGCCCCCACCTCCTCCACCACTTGGCGGTCCTCCTGTGAAGAAAGCATTAAAAATGATGACGAGCTGAATATCTCACCGCCAACACCAAGGCAAATTTTAATGAACTTTGGTTAATCCTATCAGCCCCGCATTGTTTATTGGCATGCAGCCTGTGGTGACCACATTGTTCATGCACAAAGCACTTCACGGTCGATTTTAATCGCCATTGGGGCTGAAGCAGGGTTAACGCCTTGTAGCCGAACGACGGCCATAGCCATAGCCACAGTGTGAGGCAATTCACCTAGGCTGGTTGACGTGAATAACCTGCTCATATATCATTCCATAAATTTGGGGTCCAATTTTGGTGTCCCCGTTACACAGTGACATGTATAAGATATTGCAATTCATGACATTCTTTAATGCATTCTATCTCCAAGAGTGATTATGTAAAGCAGAGTATCTGCCAAACAAGTAAAAAATAGTGTGAAGTCAATTTTAATGATACTTGATAGGAAATTACATAGGTCAGGTCATCAGGGACATCAAAAATTTCACTTTTGGATCCCAAATTTATAGAATGACACGTTACATTCCTACTCATACACAATCCATTCATTATTCAACTATATTGTTCTTGAATGGGAGTGTAATGAATAGGTGGGTCTTTTTTAAACAAAGAAGCTCTCATTCACACGAAAGGGGGGCCGAGTGCTAACAATAGGACCACAATTCAGGGTGGCACTTATCCTTAGTCTTTACACTCTGCTGCACAGCCCTTTCAGTGAGAGCCAGCCAGCCAACGGTTAGGGGTTAAGAACATTCCCGACAGAATCCTCTATATTGACCCTCAACCATGTGACCAAATAGCATGAAATGTAAACAAACACACCACTGTATGGACCGCCTTGTATGATCATACATGTTACGCCATGTGCGTGCAAGTGTCACACTTGAATGGTTTACTTGAATAAGCACCTCATTAGCATCGCTACGCTGTGCGGTCCATAACAACACATGAAAAAGGTGTTTAGATCTGGGGCTAATTTCTTAGAGCTGCTTAATTTAGGCACAAAAATTGCTTAAGCACATAAAACATTGCATAGTAAAATCACGTAAGGGCGAAAAAAAAAAATAGTTCTGCTTCCGATTACATGCCTTTCAAAATAGGGTAGGTAGGTTGTGTTTTTGTCAAACAATCCACAAGGAAAACTGAGTAGGTAAATTTGAATACATTTTCAAAGTGAACAAAGAAACTGGCAGGAGCGGGATTCGAACCTGCGACCTCCAGGTCACCACACCGGCGCCCCACCAACTGAGCAATCCTGCCTCACGTTGGCGGTCTCCCAAACTGTCAGCATCCCTGCTCGGGTGGGCGCTAGTCAGAAGTCATAAACACAGAATGCCGAAAAGAAAAAAAAATTGCCATTTTTTTTGTGCTAATTGAATGGGATATTCAATTATATGCGAATTTCAGCCTAAACTATTACTATTTACGCTACGAAAAAAAAAAAAAAAAAGGCCACAAAATGATAAAAACTTGCCTTAATGTCAAAAATATTTAGTCGATTATTCTTAAAAATATTGGAGAATTTAGGTCGTGCACACCACTATGCACAACGCTAGCCACGACGGGAAACTGGCCAACATGTCCGTTCATCGTGCGGTAAGCATGCGTGATGCACCGACAGTGTGGCGGGCGATAAACCTTGTGTTGCGGCAGGAAATGTCGGGGAAACACGCTGCGGTATACGAGCGGTAGAACCTCGAAATAAATTCATGAACATGGAAAATACATTCACAGACAAGAGAGATCAAGTTTTGTGAATAAACTTGCAGAAATCTTCTTTCTCTATCGATGTTTACTTGCTATTTTTACGATGTCAGATCCCTTTACTTGGCATTTTTACGATGTCAGATCCGACTTGAAACTGCATGCATTGCACTATGTTGGTCGGCCATAGTGCATAGACTGGTTGCCATATTTCCATCATGCCTTCTTTGGCACTTTTGGTGGGTGGCGCGGCAGGAATCAGTACAGCATTGCTGGGCGTGCACCGGAAAACAAGTACAGCATTGCTGGGCGTTGCGGCGGGAACCAGTACAGCATTGCTGCATTATGCACATGTTTTCATCACCGCGATAGGGAATCAACACGTACCGAAGGGAACTTGTTGCGAAGGGAATTTTGATTAAAACAACTGAGGTTTCTTCTCAAAAATACTGAATGATTGTAAGTAGGCAAACAAATTACAAGCATTTTTTTCTTTTTTTTTACTTGCCGATAAAATTTGTAGGGTCGGGGCCGTAAAATTAGGTCGGGTAACCGGAAGCAGAGCTATTTTTTGTTGCCTAACCAGCCCAAACTCCATGTGAGTCACTCTAAGCAAACATCTAAACACCAGTCACAAGCAATATACATCACATGGAGTTTTGGCTGGTAACCTGCTTTTATTAACCCTCCTGTTCTCAGGGCCCAAATTGACCCAGGTTGACAGGTTGAAACACACACAAACTGTCAGAGTTGGTGTTTAGAGGTTTTTGATAGGCTATGATAGTTGTAAGTATAGGAGGATTAAGCAAGGTTTTTGTGCTTAAGCAGCTGTGTAAAAATGGCCCCTGGGCACATAACTGTTCTGGTGGTAGGGTTAGCAACCCTACCAAGCCTGTGTGTTTACGGGTATTTTGGGAACGGGTACCCAGCTATCCGTAAAAATTAAATAAAAATAAAAACGCATCGCGCGCAATCACGGCACCGCACACGTACACGATGCCTTTTTTGTACACAGGAAGCGGCATCTCTTTCCAAGGCTAATGAAATTCCCATCACAATATATTTCAATAGGAATTTTAGCTTTAATTTGCAAAGTTTTGTAATATTATATCAAACACGACTGACCGAGCAAAAAGTGTAGTGGCCTTGAAAGAGAGAATAGGCTGGGATGCCGAACAGGTTTTCGTTTAATTCTGGACTTGAGGATTGACTGGTACAAATAATATCCATGCAGACAAACAAAATCCGACTGTGGCAACTTTCAATTTACTCGGTTGGTACTTTGGATTGACTTGAACCCCAAGGCATACTGCCAGCTCCTTACCTTGAGATCCACCCCCATAGCCTCCTGATGATCCACCAGACTGTTGGCCATATCCACCACCTGCAGCAAGAAAACATCACGGTTACAATTGGTGGAAATAGTGGCAGTTTGGTTATACAGTCGAACACCTTTATAACAAGGTCCTTGGGACTTTACAATTTACCTTGTTATAACAGGTACTTTGTATTATCAGTAATACAAAACAAAGAAAAACAGACTCGGGACCTATTTTTTTCCTTGTTATAAGCAGGATGTTGTATTAACAGTGCTCTTATTATCTTGGTTTGAGTATTCTTACACTTATTGGCTTGGTGAACATTACCACAGATATCCCTCCCACTCCAGAATTCTGTAAGAAATGCTTCCCCTCGACTATGCTTGCTCAAAAAATAAATTAAAAATACAGCGCCACACCATTAACAAAGTGAATGTTGCAAACAACTACGTACGTACACTGTTCCACTACCAACGTACATAGACTTTACACAACATCTCCAATTTAGTGCTTTTTTGGAGCTGGAGAATGAGTGACGATAGAGAAAAAAATCAAGAGACAAAAACTATGGATGAGTTGTTGTGACGGATGAGTTGTTTAGCCATATCTTACTTTGCTTAGGAGGTTCTGGGGTGCTGTATGACGCCTGGCCCCCTGGGTGGCTGTACCCGCTGGACTGCGTCGGGGGGGTGCTCTGCTGGAAGGACTGACTGGCACCGCTGGAGCTACTGGAGTAGGATCCCGTGGTGGGCTGCTGGCTGTACCCCTGAGGGGTAGACTGGGTGTAACCACCCTGGGCCGTGGTCTGGCTGTAACCCGTCACAGGGGGTGTGGCGCCCGATGTGCTCTGGCTGGGGTAGCCTGTCTGGCCTGTTCATAACCAAAGCACAAACTGGATGATGAAGTCACATTTGGTGTTAACCCTCCAAGCCTGTGGTCCCCAAAACATGTTTTGCTCAATGATAATTATGCCAAGAATTTTGCATGCAAACTCCAAAATCCTCTTTTGTAATCTATAGTAAGCAAAATTATCTTCCAAACCATTCACAGCCTTTTGTAGTAAGCAATTTGCAAGTACTGGTGCCTTACATTATACATAATGCTCCACTGCACTCCACACAACTACTCGTCAGTAACTGGGACCTTGCCCACACTTGCACCTAAACGAAACCAAGGAAAGACTGAACCTACCGGACTGACCATAGCTCGGCTGCGCCTGTCCGTACGTCGATACAGGCGCGGTGTAGGATCCAGCAGTCTGCTGGTAGCCACTCGCTGCAGTGCCTGCTGCGGGCTGAGCATATCCAGCCTGCTGCGGCTGCTGGCTATAGTCATAGCCTGTGGCTGCCGGCTGCGCACCGTAGGCCGTTTGTGCCTGCTGTGGTTCGGGGAAAAAAAAAAAGCCCTTCATTTTGAAAACTGAAAGATGTATCTTCTTTATACAACGTATGCTTAGTATCACAATGTCAGATTGTTTACTTAACACCCAATTCCCTTCTACATCATGTTTAAGGACAAAATTCACAAAGGAATAAATGTGATAAGACACTTGCATGGCGTTTACACTGAATCCAACAAAGGACGATCAGATCCTTCAAAAGGTAACAAAACAACGAGGGGATTATCGCTGTTACATTCACTGGATCCTGATCTAGCATTGATCCTCATTCACAATGCAAGTGTATGAAAGGCCATGGTGATTGGTCATTATCTGGGATCTCATCCGAGCTAATTTTAGAAACATTCTAAATCTTACTAAAATCGGCCATGAAAATGGCTTAGCCAGCAGAGGCAATGTTGGGAAAATGGCAAAGTGAAACGTACATCCGTTGCAAAGTACTAGATTTTGTGTGTCTGTAGTGATAAATGTTTTTAAAATGTTACCCAACATTGCTAGAATATACAAAAACGTACCAAAACGAACACATTCACTGAGCTATTAATTATTAATCAGTCTGCAGGCAAGTAGAAACTTCAACAAAATGAACAATGGAAACGAATCCGGACAAAGTACCAGCGATCCAATGCTACGCACGCATTTATGTGCAGGGACCAGCACAGCAACTTTGTGTCACTAGTCAGCTAGTACCGTTATGTAATGTATCTACCATGTACATGTGTACGTTCAGAATGCCGGATCAGCCCCAAATCAAATCCGGATCGCGCTTGCATTTACAGTCGCTGTTGATCACAATGCAATCCCCTTGCCGGATTTAGTGTGAACGTGGTATTGTTGGCTATTCAAAAGTGTTTTGTGCTTCGGAAAATCTGCAAACAAATTTTGTTATTTGTCCCATACCTGGCTGTAGGCACTCTGCTGTGCTTGTCCATAGGTAGCTGTAGACTGTTGGGCAGGCGGGGCTGCACCAGCCGCTGGCTGTTGGTAGCCCTGCGCGGCACCATAGCCATACCCCTGGGCCTGCTGAGTCCCGTAAGCACTGTACTCTGTGAATTGTAATAATAATTATAAAAAATCAAACACTAAGTGAAGAAAAGTTCAGAAAGGCAAAGCAGTCACTGTAATATTTCTGCTTCCTTTATACTGTCCCGACTACACTCAGTGTAGAGGACTTGAATGTCAGTGACTTGAGCACTTGGACAACTCGACACTTGAACGGGAGGGTTTAAGCTGAAGTTGGAACTGCCAATGTGATTTTCTCTATTTGAGAGTTGTGCACTGGATAAGTTTGTGATGAATTGTAATGACTGCGGTAGAGTTGCTTCGGTCAATTGAAAGACTCAAAGAGGGTCTGAGCGGTATTTCCTTGGTCCTTGAACCTGCTTGCAAGTTGCTCTTCAGCCGATTTTCAGGCGGTGGTCAGGAGGGCCTCAGTGCTGTGACTTTGGTAGTTGTATTCGTCAAGTACTGTTCTTGTAAATAGCGAACTCTGTGGTTGGTGGAGTCCCAACTCTTTGAAAGAGGATCGGGAACTTGAGTCCATGGTGGGGATGAGGGGGTCTTGCTGTATTTTTATGTATGTTGTAGAGAGCTCGGCTGGATGGCTTTCAAAAGATTGTATTTGTTCAGTGATGTGAACTTTGGCTTCAGTCAAATTTCTGACATTCTCGGACAAAGCTTTCACCAATTTGAAATCTTCTGTGGATAGGAGGGGCACTCCGGTAGTGAGGTTAATGCCCCCCTCTCAGTCCTAGAGACATCAGGAAAGAGTCTACTAGAAGATTGGGGGACGTAAATTGACCACTCACTGAAGGAGATGCAGGTTTGGGGGTCCTTGGTGATCTGCTTAGTGCCTTGGTGCCGAGTTGGTCAGAGGGCGAGTTGGTCAGAGGGCGAGTTGGTCAGAGGGCGAGTTGGTCAGAGGGCGAGTTGGTCAGAGGGCGAGTTGGTCAGGTGCCAAAGTGACTAGGGGTGTGCATCAGAACCGGGTACCCGATACCCGACTGTTCATGTCTGAAATCAGACTTTTCAATTTTAGAGAAAGACATTATTACAACTTCCAGGATTGGAAGTTTTGGATTGGGTTTCTTTAACGGGTACCCGTATTTTTTTCAATCGGGTACCCGGTTCTTTTACTACCCGTAAATGCACACCCCTAAAAGTGACCATACACTAAAAAAGCATCTTGATTTTTTTTCAAAACGTGAAGAGGCCCCCCACCCCCTTTTTTTTCTGTCTTTTTTTTTAAACGGACCTGTCAACACCTCCAAAACATTCTATATTCACAAAAGAGGCATGCATAGGTTAAATTAGAATTTCGGTCGTTTAAGTCACATTTCATTCATGATAATTGAAAAATGATCACTGAGCAGCACGGCCGTATGCCGGCGACCGTTTTACGTCCACTGTACTATTCATAAAACAGTTGTCGTCATACGGCTTGTCGCGCATGCGTGCGCCTGCACAGGGGTGATGTAATAAGGTCGAGGGGTCACGATTTGAACTCCATGACAGCGAAAAGACATGTCTTACTGGTGTCTCTGAATTGAACGGTAAATTTGACTTTTTATCCGGATGGTAAGTGAACCTTAGTACCTCCACTTAATCATGAAACTCTACTTGTTCCGCAGGTGGCGTATCTAGTATTTTGGTGGTCGCTTTATACTCCTAGAACTATGGGGTTCCCGACAGGAACCCCATAGAAAGACGCAAATTTTTCCCATAGGCTAGTACAGCAAGAATAAGAAAGTCATTCCCATGCACTCACGTTTTTTGTGCGCACGAAAGCCGCTGAACGGTTTTCCCCCAAAATCCCACTCAGCCTCATTTACATCCTCACCTTGTGTGCGCCAAGCAAAAAATCGCCTAAAGCGGTTCCAATTTTCGAAAAAAGGTGAAAAAAAAATCTCCGATCCGTACTGACAGCGAATGACACGACGCGACTGTTGCCGGCCGGCCGGGTCATGTGCGTGGGTCAGACCAGACAAGTCCTGATTATTCATGTCAAAAATCTGAAGTACGGCGCGCACAGCATGCACTGCCAACCGCGTCCGTTACCGTCCGCATCGATCACTACGTACACATACACGAACATGTACATGTTTCCAGTACATGCACTAGTGATCGATGCGCGCAATGCGGACGGTAACGGACACGACGGCAGTGTATGCCGTGCGCGCCGTACTTCAGATTTTTGACATGAATAATCATGACTTGTCTGGTCCGACCCGCGCACATGACCCGGCCGGCCGGCAACAGTCGCATCGTGCCATTCGCTGTCAGTACGGATCGGAGATTTTTTTCACCTTTTTTCGAAAATTGGAACCGCTTCAAGGCGATCTTTTGCTTGGCGCACACAAGGTGAGGATGTAAATGAGGCTGAGTGGGATTTTGGGGGGAACCGTTTTCGTGCGCACATGTCAAACTTGAGTGCATGGGAATGACTTTCTTATTCTTGCAGGGCTTGAAATGAACGACGGCCACGACGGCCAGTGCCGTCGTTGCCTTCTTACTGGCCGAGGTGCCCCACACAAAATCTCCGTCTTCACGGCCAGTTTTGCCTTGCCCCAAATTTACCTTGGCCGTCGTGCCCTTTTTGCAAAAACACAGCCACTACAATCCTTCATATCATTTGTTTTTTCGATGTCATGCCAGCTAGCCCTTCATAAAATCTCGCTGCACAACACGTTGGCGATCGCGCGTACAGAATCACAGTACATGCACACAAACTATTAATCTGGTCCAGTTTCGGAGTATGCCGATACTTCAAGCATCAACACCCCCACCGCAAGAATAAATGTGTGTATTCGTACGTACACACAAAGCAGCAGGAGGATGTACATGTACGGCAACGTTTACGTGCAGTCAACTGACTTTCTTTTTCTCAGTACTTGCACGTGTGCGCCTCACAATACGCATCGATGTTCGTGTACGAGGAAACGCGCCCTGTAGGCGGCGCTATGAAGCACGCCTTCGGCGCGCTACATACGTACAGTAACTTCATGAACTTTGGTCACAACACGCGGTGTTCCGATTGTCAAAAGTTTCGATGAATAATTAGGCCCAAAAAATCGATAGAGAAAGAAGATTTCTGCACGTTAATTCACAGAACTTGATCTATTTTGTCTGTGTATGCATTTTCCGTGTTCATGAATATATTTCGAGGTTGTACCGCTCGTACACCGCAGCGTGTTTCCCCGACATTTCCTGCCGCAACACGAGGTTTATCGCCCGCCACACAAAGTGCATCACGCACGCTTACCACCGTACGACAAACCATGGAGAAATTTATTTCTCCATGGATAAACGGACAGTGTTGGCCAGTTTCCCATCGTGGTTAGCGTTATGGTTAGCGTTGTGCATAGTGATGTGTACGACCTAAATTCTCCATGATTTTTAAGAATTATCGACATTAATCAAGGCAAGTTTTGAAAAAATTTTTGGGCAATTTTTTGTTATAGCTTTCATAGCGTAAACGGAAATAGTTTAGGCTGAAATTCACATATAATTGAATACCCATGTGATCGGAAGCAGTATGTTTTTGGCCTCATAGTCTTACTCTTACTTAAATACGTTTTGAACGGAAAAAAATCAACAGTGCCGCGCCCTCCGTGCCCTTTCTGCAGATATAATTTGGCCTTGGTGCCCTACTTACTGGCCTTGGTGCCCTCCATAATTTTGCTTTATTCAAGGCCAAAGTGGCCTTGCCCTAAAAATTACCAAATTCAAGGCCTGTTCTTGCTGTACTACTAGCCTATGGGAAAAATCGGCGTCTTTCTATGGGGTTCCTGTCGGGAACCACATAGTTCTAGGGGTAGTCGCTTTAAAGGTGAAATCTGATGTTTTTGTTTGGTCTTCGGACGTATTTAATTAATGAATAGGAAAACGCCGCACACGTACTTGGACCCTACTAGTACTATCGCCAGATCATGCCCAAATGTTTAAAAAGGCGATAAAGGGTCCAAGTTACTCGGACTATCCACCTCCTGGGACATCCTTTGGACTTGAGACTTTTTCCTAAGCTTCCCATTCGAATTACACACGTAAGTCCGATTCCAGCCCCTTGGAGGATATCTATTAAAGGGAAAAATGGCACCCTCTATCGCCCCTCCCACCCCGTATCGATTATCGGCCAGCGGCACTGCGCGCGCCTCGGGGCTCGATACACAACGGCTGTTTGCTGATCGATGTCAGTATTTCAGCAAACGAGCCCCGAGGCGCGCGCAGTGCCGCTGGCTGATAATCGATCGGAAAACATTGTTCATGTTCAAAAATCCGCTCCATTACTTTGTACACAGCTGGTTTGTGCTAGCTTGAAAATTCCAGCTCTAGGCTCAAGATTCACCATTAGAGCTGGAAGGAATCCTATAGGGTAGGTCAGGGTCGTTTAAGATCTTGCCGATATCTTCCGTTTCCCTAAATATATCAACTAAACACTCACCTTGAACTGTGTAGAGCAGTCATTCATGCAGCTTTTGATCTCCTCAAAATGAGAATATGATCAAGTTAAACCCGAAAAAAAAATGAATTTTTCGTGCAAATCGGTGCATGCACAAACCAGTTGTGTACAAAGTAATGGAGCGGATTTTTGAACATGAACGATGTTTTCCGATCGATTATCGGCCAGCGGCACTACGCGCGCCTCGGGGCTCGATATCCAACGGCTGTTTGCTGAAATACTGACAGCGATCAGCAAACAGCCGTTGGATATCGAGCCCCGAGGCGCACGTAATGCCGCTGGCCGATAATCGATCGGAAAACATCGTTCATGTTCAAAAATCCGCTCCATTACTTTGTACACAGCTGGTTTGTGCATGCACCGATTTGCACGAAAAATTCATTTTTTTTTCGGGTTTAACTTGATCATATTCTCATTTTGAGGGGATCAAAAGCTGCATGAATGACTGCTCTACAGTTCGAGGTGAGTGTTTAGTTGATATATTCAGGGAAACGGAAGATATCGGCAAGATCTAAACCGACCAGGGGTCGATTTAGAAGAAAAAAAAGCTGGAATTTTTTAGCTAGGCGCGAGTGCATTTTGGAATGAGCACATTTTGGAGTGAACGCATGATGTCTTGACACAGTTTTCGATATTGATAAATATTGCCATTGCGTAGGCCTTGGTTATTGAACTTATTCTGAATGAAAATGGAAGGTTCTTTTGTAATATTTCAGGTGGGGTATCAAAGTAAAATCTATCCGAAAATGAGACGCGTTCACGCACAAAAAATTACGAGAACAAGAAGCACGCGCTAGCCGTCGCTGGTATCTGTCCGCTTCCATTGCACGTTGTAACGTTAACAGGATACCAGCTATCCAAACTCAAATTTGTGCTCGGCAACGAGTGCCGTTAGCTTTATCATTTTTAAACTAAATAAAAAATAAGTACATATCACTAGTTTCCGTAAATACTGCCTACTACTTGTGGTACAGATATTAAGGATTCCATAATTTAACATTTGAAGCCCTAAAAAGTAATGCATTTGGATTTTTTTTAGCAGTTACTCTCTACTTACGTGAGTCAACGTTGGACGACATTTTGCACAATGAAGAAAAAGCCAAGCGCACGCGTAGACTGGTTTCGGTAGGATTAGACCGTACAACAGTTTTAGTGCGTTGCATTTGCAATTATCTCAAGGAGGCTGATATCAGACCACTTAGTACCTGATGCGCAGACGCGAGGCGGGTTTCCCAAACTCTGATGAGTGGTTTGCGGGCCGCGGGGAGTGGCCTGGTGGTGGCGGGGCCGGCCGGGGAGAGGGCGGGGGGGGGGGGGGGGGGGGAGGGGGTGTTTACAAGTTTTTTGAAGTTGATTTGGAAGTAAAGCTTTTTTCTGTTGACAGTTAAGTTTACGGAAAGCACTAAGGACAACAGTTACATGTAACTATCAGGGATTGGGGTGGGGAGTGTTACAAGATGGGTTGTCATTATCACTTGGCCGGTAATTGGGAGGGGGAGGGGTCTAGTCGTCCTCTATTTCTAGTTTAATTCACGGGAGTATATAACCTAGACCCAAAATGCGTCTATATTAGGGGTGTGCATTCCCCGATTGAAAAAAAAAACGGGTATACCCAGGTACATGTTGAAGAAAGCCAATCCCAAAAATTAAATCTTCGAAATTGCTTTTCATATTGTTCGTACGTTAATACAGTAGTACTTTTCCCATTAACCTGGTCAGGACTTTCTATTGTTCCTACAAACTAACCCATCCTCATAGACACACGTTTACTCGTGAGGACACCTTCCAGACAAAAGAAAATTCGTGAGGACAGTATTGTTCCCTTTGTTATACCCTCTTTTTTCTTTTCTCACCAGTACGTCAATAATTTGGAGAGGTTGAGATTTTACAATGTGTGTGTGTGTGTGAGTTTGTATATGCCGGCAATCGTGGACCTAGGACAAAAGAATTCGAGCGTAGACAAAGGGGTCCACGTTTGACCTAACGTCCACGATTGAAAATCGTGTACAAAACCAATGGGAGGCCTTCCGAAAAAGTTAGAGTATAAACAAAAGAGGAACAATGGGAGGTCCACGATTGCACCCGTGTGCGTGTACGTGTGGAAGTGAAGTCATGCATGATGCGGCCAAATTCTGTACAGAAACAGTGGCTAACTATTGGAAGCGGACAGCTAATTTGTTACGGGGAAAAGTGATTGAAATAACCGCTGTTTTGTATAATCATATTTATTTTGTGTCTAATTTATCGATGTCCTCATCACAAAATACGATTTAATTAATAAATTAATTACGGCTTCGAAAGTTTGCTTCAACTGTGTCAATATCACAATTGCATGCCAAATTTTAAATGTGTATTTTACGGGCTATTAGTTCTCACAGGGTCGGATATGCAAAATCACCAATGTTTGAAATATGTATGCATGCCCTAAAAGTAATATATATGCATGCCTGTCCCTTCCCATTAATAACAAATATCAGTAGACCTTATGCGTTAAGGCGGCGTTAGAGGGCACTGGTTTTGTATCACTAGGATATGGGTAACCTTTTGAACAATCACTGTTAATAAATTAAAATAGCCTCTGAGACAAAACATAACCTTTGAGACATCCATATAGTGATCATAAGCATGTCACTTGCAACAGCGACTTGCAAAAGTGCAATATGGCTGCGGAGATGCGGTTATTGAGTGCTATTGACAACGATGATGAATTAATTCTTCTATCCGAGTTACTGAAACCAGCAATTCCTAAAAAGAACCTTCGATCTCTCGTCATTTTCGGAGCACGAATGCCAACAACTTTTCCGATTTGATAAGCCCGATCTTCTTCGACTGTTCTCATCATAATTACGTGCCCAAACCGTACAGTGGTAAGAGGGGTTGAGGGGCTTTGCACAGCACTGAGACGTCTTGTATACCCTAAAAGCTGCTAAAAGACTCCTTTTTATAACAAATCCGACTGAGATTAATGAACTATACGTCGGTCTGTATGCAGCAAAATGGAAAGCGATCGATACTGATGAACAATAGCAATAACGATTGTGACCGCAAGCTAAGGTATCCTAAATCTACACGTGTGTACTTATAAAATCGCTTTATAAAATCGGCTTAAAAGAAGGACTGCGCCGGGGGAAAACTGATGATGTCATACTACTGTTGGTATTTCAAGACAATCGTCTTGAACTTTTGTCAACATTTAAAACAAACTTAGTTTTAAACACATGAAATCAACCGTATGCGCTAAAACTGAAAACTGAAAATTTGTCTCTTCTGTTGGTAAGCTGATAGTATGCGTACACGTAAACGTACAATTACAAGTTGGAAATCTCAACCTCTCTAATAATACCACAATATCGGTGCATCGGTGCAGCAAGATGCCGGTGAGTACAGTGAGTTCTATAGCTGCAGCTTTACGGTGTAAAATTGCATTTTCGCAAGCGTTATAAACGTTAATCTGTTTTGTTTTTCTATGTATCCCGTTTTCATTTTGAAAATTCCGCACAAATGACATTCAAAAACTGTCTTTTCCATTGTCTGAGAAATTACTAAGTAGGCCTAATATATTAATTTGGTTACGGTACTCGATTCCATAATTTGGAACCGGTTCCTGACGTTAGCGGTTGGGTACTCGGTCAACCGGTTCGGATGCACATCCCTCGTCTGTATGCAGCTGTGTGACTACTGCCAGTTGAAGCCATTATTACCGTGACTATGGTGGAACACTTTTTAAAGTGGCGGGGGGGGGGGGGGGGGGGGAGTGGGGGGGGGGGGGGGGGGGCAAAGCAGGGGCGGATCTAGGTTTTAACTAAGGGGGGGCGGTTTACCTGAGGTGATTGGCCTACACACCCCAGCGTGCCGAATTTTCGACACCCGACACTGGTTATTTTTTATTTTTTTCTCAGCCCAAGGGGGGGGGGTTTAAACCCCCAAACCCCCCCCCCCCACCCCCCCCCCCCCCCCCCCCCCCCCCCGTAGATCCGCCACTGCAAAGCAGCGCCGGTGTCTGCCATGTTTTTCTTATGAGCAACTGTTCCGCCCTGTTCCGCCGCCTATGGACAGGGTTGTCAAACGTATTGTTGTTGGTACAGTAAGATGGCGTTAATTACTGTCTTCACATTGTGGGTCCAGGTTAGTTTGGGTGGTCCAACACAGGCGGCCAGCGGCGGCAATTTCTCGTCAAGGTTGGGGGACGGAGGAAAAGGCACAGAACTGACAATATTATTGTTAAATGTAGTATACGACATTTGCACACATCAAAAAACCAAATAACCGAATTATTATGAAATAACTGCCTTATGACTGTAAGTAAGTAAGTAAGTCTCATGTGAAAATAAATCACGGCACCATGGTGTGCTGTAAATTTCAAAAAATGTTGAATGTTTGTATCAATTTCTAGCGCTTGTGCGGTCGACAAGTTATCCATACGACCTCGTTGATCCACAACTGTTGGGAAATTTCGTGAAAAGTTACATTGCTGACTATTGTTCCAGAAATGTTGGGCAATTTTTGCCCAATGTTCTAACACCGTTACCACCATCACCACCATCTATACACCATGATAAAATCATCGATATCATCACATTATCATCAACAACCTCATCATTATCATCATAATCTTAACCATCGGCATCATTCTTATTATCAACCTCATCAACAACATTGTCTTAATCCAATTATCATCAACCAATAATTATCATTATCATTAATTTGTGAAGTCTCCTTCTCTACTCTAATGAGTCATAGCGTGTTCCAGTCCGGCTAGGATCCCCGCGTAGGATTCTTCGGCCGTCGGCAGGATCTGATCTGCCGGCAACACGAAGCCGTGGACCCCGGTGTCTCTAAGCTCTACCACGAAAGAATATTTGGCCCCCAGCGTGCCGTAGGCCCAGTCACAACTCGCTCCGGCCGCTTCATCTGAAAAATGGGCAAGTTTCTTTGAATAAGGAAATGGCGTAACTATAGGGGCGGGGTGGCATGGGGACACGTGACCCCCAGTGACCTCAACTGGAGATTAGGGAGAATTTCATTTAGGCTTAAAGGGGTATATCAATAACGGCTACCCTGTTTTTGAGGTACTAGTGTTAGTCCCAGCTGGCTGACACCGCAATTTGGGATTATGAAATGCTCCCTTATTGTGCCCCCAAACAAATTATTGTATTTTTCCCCTGAAGTACACCCTTACAAAAATTAGTAAACCCACGGTTGCTTTCACTATTTTTTCGGCACTGGAATTAGCCTAATTGGACGCACTGACTCGGCAGGAGAGCGCTATTTTAGTTGTGCAAATGAGAACTTATGGTTTAGAAAAAAGCGTCTTTGTTTCCACCGTATCTCAAGCTGGCTGGTGCACCAAATGAATTAAAGATGATGTGTCAATTTTCAAATTGAATTGCTTATTGTTAGCATTGGATAAGTTAGGAGCTTTCCAATAAGATATTCCACAGATGATAAGTATAGGGGATTCAATTCTGAATTATGAGCGGAGCACTCAAAACTCTCAAAGTGTTAAATACGATACCGGTAATCTTTGCACGTCGCACACAATAAAACAATCATTGTAAAAAGACCAGACTTGCAGAGTGAAGTAGGTGCTTCTCTTCGTTCAAAAATAAACTTTTCTTCCATATATATTTTCTTTGTAGGGGAAAATCAACTGAATTGAAATTTTCGGTCAGAGCCTTTCCACATACAGCTTTAAAGCTCCTCCACCACCCCAAAACTCTTAATATTCCAAACAATAAACTTGGCGGGTTAGGGGCGTGGATGTGACAAATCTGCGGCTGGGGCGTGCCTCCAATTTCCCCATCCCAATTGCCTGTATTTTGCGGAGGCGGGCCCATCCATATTAACACCCCCTTTTAATACGATATAGGCAGGGATGTAGTCGAGTCCATCACAAGTCCCTGCAACTCCTGCAAGTCCCTGCAAGTCCATCACAAGCCTTCCAGTCCTAATTCCAATCACAGGCTATTCAAAATAATGAGCTATGACAAAGGCATTCCTTTGTCATTGTTCATCGAGTTACTTGTGACCGGCTTTATAAAAGGAAAGGACTTGTGAAAGGACTTGCAGTGATTTTACTACAACTCTCCATGTATGGCCTACTTACAAAGGATGCGCCCCGATGCTCCTTTCTGATATTTCGTTCCATATTTTTTCTCCAGAGCCGTAATGGCCTTAAGAGCAAGGTTGTCCTGCGGATCAGAAACGAAAATGTCATTTTCATGGATATTAAGGATAATTATGTTGTAACTTTCACAGAGCTATCTACATGCAGGCGTGGATCTGATTCTTTGTCATTTCGTTTGTTTGTTTGTTTGTTTGTTTGTTTGTTGGGGTGTTTGTTTGTTTGTTTGTTTGTTTGTTTGTTTGTTTCGGTTCATACCCACCTCCCAAACAGGGCGTTGGGAACGTCTGATGCGCTTTAAACTGTGATTGGATAGATTTTGTGTGACCTTTGACCTGCTGGAGGTCACCAGTTCCGCAGTTCATGCAGTTTACGCATAGACAAATTCCAAATTGACGAAAATGCCACTGATCTGCGCACTTCCGGGTTTGTAAAAGAGGCTCTCAGTGTTAATTAAACAGCTAATTATGCTAAACGCGGGCTGCGCTGCGCTGCCATTTATAGCATGAATGAATTTGTTGAATAGAACTGTTTTTGTTAAGCATTGACATCCTGGCTTTCAACCCGGAAGTGCGCAGACGGGGCTAATGTGAAATTCCATGTTTCACCGCTGTCTCCATTTTCACAGCGCTCCAAAGGTCATGGTACGCTATACCCATAATGCCGTGCGTTTCCTTTACAAAAATCTGTAAAGCGCATCAGAGGTTCTCAGCTCCCTGTTTGGGCGGTGGGTACGAGTGAAGTCTGTTTGTCAGCATCAATGTAGACAATACTCAGTCCACTTACACAAACTAAGCCTAAATGGGCACCACTCCAAAGTGCAGGGCAGCAATTTCACAGCAAAATGTCTTGCTCATGTCTTGCTCATCAGCGACCAGATCTTAGAAAAAATCTTTAGAAAAACATGGTACCTGGTCGATCCAGTCCTTGGGAAGGGGGGCAGTTGAAGAATAGGACCAGGGTGCCAACCAGAGCTGCGAGTAGCTGTGCCAGTCGATGAACATTTTGATTTCACGCCCCGAATTTTTCAGGTTGGTGAGGAAGTCGACCACGCCCTTGATTTCAACTTCGGAAAGAGGGTTGGCACCCCGGAAAATATTGGTGCACGGCCACGGACTTGAACCACTGCCTATACAGATAAGACGATTTCTCGTTAAGCCCCGATCCTACTTACGCGAATTTGACGACGAATTAACGTGAAGTCGATTCGTGTCATTTCGTAATGAATCGCAAACGTGTCGTAAGTACTTCGTAATTGAATTCGTTGAGTGTCTTTATTATTCGCAAGACTTCGTAAACACCTCGTATTGTCGCGTAAGTCGTAGTGCCAATTTTGAAATTTTCAAAACTTTTACGAAGCGTTACGATTTAGTAAGCCTTCGCAATATGTCGCAACGGTGTCGTAACTTGTCGTAATTGCTTTGCGAATGCATCGTAATATCTCGTAACCATATCGGGCTGGTTCGGCATTCTTTTCCCTCAACGAAGTGTCACGACAGTTCACGAAGTAGTTGCGAAGCAGTTACGACACGTTACGAAGTAATTGGCAACGAAGTAATTACGCATGGCAACGAAGTAATTACGAAATGGTTACAAACCAAGCCGAAAAAGTAGCGTCAACACGAAACACCTGTGTTTTAGAGCGAACCGTTTACGAATTTGGTTATTGATGAGAATGACGACGAATTCATTCACGAAACCATTACGAAATTGCGACTCAGTTATGAAGCGTTTGCGACTTTGACGAAGCACTTACGACGCGGTTACGAACTTGCCGACGTAGTTCGAAACACGTTACGACGCCAACAAGAACACGTGGAAAACACGTGATGAATCAGCGGGTCGCGGCGTTTTGTCTTCACTTTCGTATTGTCGTTGCCGGATTCCTTGAAGAACGAGAACCGCAGCCGCCAGGAGGAGGTTTTCCTCTTCAACAGCAGCCGCTTTTAGTACATCAGAGTTGGTGAACATGATGCAAAATGAGAAAATACAAGTACAGGTTCTCAACGCGCGTCAATACGTGACGATAAGTTCGCAACAAGTTCGTATATATATCGCAAAATGTTGTAATGCGTCGTATACGCGTCGTGAAGTCGTTAATACCTTGTAACATGTCATGTTAATTCGTAACACTTTCGGTCTGTTTCGTAAACAATTCGTCACATTTCGTATTTGTATTGTAACCGTTTCGTATTGGTTCGCAATCAAATCGTGAGAGTTGTAACCGTTTCGTATCCGTTTCGTATCCGTTTCGTATAAAATACGCTCTGGAGGCCACCCCGCAACGAATCACAACGAATTTCATGTCGCGCTGATTCGTCGTCAAATTCGCGAAATGGGATCGGGGCTTTATATTCGAGAGAAAAAAATGTCAAACGTTTCCCCTTCTTATAGATTAGAATTGGATAATGGCTCAAGGTTTAAAAATGCTGGGGGGGGGGGGGGGGGCATGGTACCCCAGAAATATCTGTAAACATGGACTATGCTGTGTAGGCAGAGATGATGCCAAGAATATTTATGGAGGTCAAGTGTGATTTTTGTAATTTGGATTTCTAACATACAGCTCCCGTGCAGTTCCCTGCACTATGACGCCATATCATAGCGTCCTTCTAGGGCCACATCAGTTAAAAAGGGCAAAAGTATTTGCTAAGCGGACAACAGGAACCAGAGTCAACGAGAGAGATCATTTGGATGTTAACATGTTTTTGTTATAGGCCTAAGCAAACTTACGTGCTTTGCATTAAAGAAATTGGGCCCGAACGGGTACACTGAAAATGAAAATTTTCTGTCCTCATAATATGATAAATTTTACCTTAGAGCAAGTACGATTCTCCATGGAAGGCAATGGAGATTCTATTGGATTTTCGCAAGGACAGTCATTAGACAACTCGCATCAAAACACAGGAGACTTAAGATTAGCTTCTAGACTATTTGATAGTGACTACAAAAATACGCGTCCATTGTAGCGTGAATTTCAGTTACGATGAAATACGGGATCATTTTGTAGTATTGCACTTGCCTAAGTGAAGATAAACAGGAGAGTGACCGGTCACGTAATAGAGTTTAACCAACAATACGGAAAAGTCCGGTTTCCACAGGAGTCTGATTTTCATGACACCGGTACATCATGACGAAGCCAACAACAATAATAGACACGGGCGTGCTCATAGAGTATCGAAGTCTGACGTCAGTTGCCGCGGCAATGGTTCCAAACACATGCAGTTTAGAATGTATTCTGGTTCCAAACATTGCATTGATTGACGTCATCACTTCGGTACTCTACATGAGACTGGATGGCATTACAAGAATGTATACAAGAGCGCCACACCTGGTATTACATAAGAGCGCCACAACAAACGACGTGACTGTTGTACAAGTCCAATGGGAATTCCAGGGTCAATGGCACTAGCCCTCGGTGCAAAATGACGTCACACTGTGTTAACCACGTTTACCAAGTGGGGACACACGGACAGCTTACTACGTCATAGTATGCTCTTTCTGTGACGAAATGTACAACAATATGTACGAATAGAATACAATTTTTTTAGGATGGTTTTATTTCGTATTAGGGGATAAAGAAAAATATTGGGAAAGAGTTCTATATCCGGACATCTCTTATACCTCGTGCACAAAGTCTATGGGCCATGACAGAAAAAGTCAAAGTATTTTCAAAGAATAAGTTGAAATTTCTTCCCTCCTAAATTCGTGTTTCTTCATCAGATTTACACTTTTTGGTAGTTTTTAAGTCATATTAAGGGAAAATAAGTGATGTCCGGATATGGAACTCTTTCCAAATATTGTTGGTTCCTTATGAGTTTGAAAAACTAGTGGTGTTCGACGCAAAAACAGGCAGAAATTGGCTTGATCCCAACTTGTATGCAGTGAAATGCTTGCCGTGATACCATCGCGTGCTGTGTTCACATCTGATCGCTGTACCATGTGGTTAATACGGTGTGTGGACGTAATGACATCTCAGGTCTGTTACATACAACATTGAAGCTAACGAAGATCGGAATAAGGACGGCGAAGGGGCGGGGAGAGCTTGAAGAAAGAAGGGGAGGGAAAGATGATCTTCGCAACGGAACAACTTACTTACCTCCCCATTCGTACGGCCAGTTCCTGTTAGGGTCTGCACCTATGCATCCAAAGCTAGGCATATGATCACTGCGAGTCTTTCTCCAAAGTCGATCCTATAGAAAAATATATCAACAAAGTTAGCTGACCTATATAACATTCCGAACTTAAGCAAGTTCTTTCTCAAAGGCAAATGTTCTAGAGATGGTATATAAAAAAGAACAGAATCGTATGAAAATAATGCACTTCGTGTAGGCCAAATATAGGTAACCGGTATCCATTTTGCCTCGAACCATTTTGCCTCGTCCATTTTTAACTGTCAATGTTCACTGTTGAATTTTTAGGATATAAACGCACAATGTGGCTAGTCTTCAATAAAAATGTAGAAGCTTGGAACGAAATCGATGACCTGCAAATAACCACCCTACCCAACTCTGGCCTCAAAGAAGACATGCATATGGTGTTCTAAAGACGACAGATCGCCCTCGCCCTCGCCCTGTCGTCTTTAGAACACCATAGTGAGTAATCGTAACACTGCACTGCCTGTTATATTTCACGGGGGAAACCCGTAAAAGGCCGCCCATTTAATACGTAGCAATTGCACGACCAATCTGAAATGAGGAAATTTGTATTCACAAAAGCCAGGTTAAATTGCAGTATTTAGTCCCAAAATACACTTTCTTGACCATAATATGTATTATTCAAACAATTCCGCAATATAATTTTGATTTTTACAAACATAGGTGAAGATTCTCATTACATCTCCTTTCGTATTCAAATTGTGGGATAAGCTTAATATAAAGCTAAAGCATGACACCATTCAGTTTGTAGTGTTCAGTAGGTTATCGTATAGAATTTGTACATTGTATACTAATTACTTCCGTTTAGTCTGGTTCCCACTTCATTCATTTCTGTTATTTTGCAGTTAATTAATGGCAACCTAGCTTACACTAAATTTCTTTTAAAAAACGGTGCCCGTAAAAATGGCAGTATTTACAGACTTTTCACCGTAAAAAGTACGGTTTATCAGTAAATTCAAATATGGTTCGACCGTAAAAAATACGGTAGACGTATTCATCACATGAACATTTGGTTGGTAATCCTGTTTTTACCAAGGAAGACTTTTCATAATAAGCATATTTTTGCTTATATAGCCTATAGCATCAGCTCCGTGAATTTGGCCATAGCTGATCCTGCCGGTTCCTACATTGTCGATTGTCCTGTATACATTTTGTCTGCCGATTACCTGCCTCATATGACAAGTGTATTTTCAAGCTGAGAATTAATGTCGACAGTTATACTTACATGTTCATGGGTGTAGACAAATCCATCGACGTTAAGCGAGGGTACGATGTAAAAATCGAAGGTGTTGAGAATACTGACTGCCGGCTCTTTACCAGCCGTGTAATCCTCCAAGAGCTATATGCAGGGAAAAGTGGTGTATAAGTACAGGGGCGGATCCAGAGGGGGGTTTTTGGGGTCGACCCCCCCCCCCCCCCCCCCGATCGTTGCCAATGTTGTTTGTTTGTTTGCTTGTAAGGGCCTACGCCTAAACTACCGCAGCAAACCAGAAAGAAAAGCAAAACACTATAGGTAAAGGGTACATAGGGATGTCGACACATTTGAATTTCCGTATAATAAGCCTACGTTTTTTTTCTGGGCCCAGATCTAAATAGAGGATAATCCCACTTTTCAAACCTATATAGACACAGGCGGAGTTACTTCAACCGTCGGTGAGACTTAACAATCATATACAGTGGAACGCCGCTATAACGAACATCGCGGGATCCACAGATTTTGTTCGGTATAACGATCGTTCGTTATAGCGATTTCCAGCCGCCGGTTAGGCTACTTAATTAAGGATGACCTTAAACATGTGCCGGCCATTGAATTACATGTTCATACTTTCTAAGTTTACCAAATTCTAAAGCAACAGTTGGCTTTTCCCTTCTATTCCTTGGGGAAATAATAACCACCTGTCACTCTTCAACATAAAGCTGGGCCGTTTTGGGAATTACAAACAGCCCAAATACCCACTACATTTTTTAATCCGTTGCCTTTTTTTTCAACAACAATGTTCGGTAAGTTTTGTACACAAAATTTGGGAGCCAAGGATTGTTCGGTATAGCCGAATGTTCGGTATAGCGGTGTTCGGTATAGCGGCGTTCCACTGTTACAGTAGTCATTCTTCAATCAGTTGACCAAGTTGCACGCATGAGTAAAAGCCTATTATAATGTCAGATCTAAAAAACAATGATACGTAAATGATGTATTTCCTTTGACTGTGCCACAGTATGTTTTTTGACATTGGTATGTAAGTGATAATTTTCATTTAGGCTTAATGGCAGTATATTTTTTTCGAATTTTGCAATTACCCAGTAGTACAAAGGCGGATCTGGTTCAAATTTCGAGTCCAGGTTTTCCAACCTGCATTCTATATGGAAAGATTTGGCTTTGATAACCCTCCCCTCCCAAAATGTGCCAGAAAAATCTGACAAAATAACCACCCATTCGTGTTTAAAATTGTATAAACAGATGACACAACTATATCCAGCAAGATATGGGACCAAGGGGTGCCCCCTCTTGTCCCTATACCATATACACACTCCAGACTATTGTTACCTAACACACACATCCTGGTTATCCGAGAAGAATTCCCTGAGATTCCGGGAACACAATGACCAACACAAAAGAGGGGGTTCCCTCGGTCCCATATCTTGCTTCAAATGGGCACAATCTTTTTGAGACCTTTGCAATATACGGGAAGAAAGTTTGTGTTCACTGTATACATTATTGTATACCGTCACTCAAAATGTTCACATTTACGTAAATTTAGGCTGCCTCATTTTTTACGGAGTCTGCTGACATAAATGTACAATGTGTTTAGGCAGTTGTTATCAAGGAGGGTTGGTTATTGTCCAGGATGTTGCTGTTCCTGACCCATGTTGGTTGGGGCATTGAGTCTTACTTGTGCAACTCAACTTTTACCGGTACGCAGCTCAAAGTTTAAACTCTGATCGTATGATCAGACTTTGGCAACTAGCCATGCACTCCCTTACCGCCATAATGTGAAGTGCTGTGGCCTCGTGGCTTAGTGTATTGAACTCAAGATCACGGTGATACTGCAGATTGTGGGTTCGAGACCCGCTGGGGGGTCATAGTGCTTGTGTCCTTGAGCAAGGCACTTTGTCACAAGTTGCTTCTCTCCACCCAGGAGTAAATGGGTACCTGTGAGGGCAGTAATGGTTATGTGTTTGATTAGCCCGTGTGCGCTTAAAATAGCAGCCGGGGCTGCCCAGGGAGCTGAGAAGGTTTCAGGAATGATTAATGTGCCCGATGACCAGGGGTAATAATATTTGTAAAGCGCTTTGATCTTGCTAAAAGCGCTATATAAGAACCTGTATTATTATTATTATTATTATTATTATTATTTTTATTTTCCTCAATTGCCGGATAGGGCGACACATAATCCTGGAAAAGAGTGGGTTAGGGTGACCTGGTCGAATAGGGTGACAATTTGGTGTCGCCCTATTGTGAAAGTCGCCCCTTTGGAGTGTTTTTTAGTAAGGCGCGTTGGGAAAGTGCTCTAAAAGGGCGACACTCGTGTCGCCCCAATAAGGTTATTTTGGGAAGAGTCGCCCATTTGCCGCATCCAGGAGATTTATTATTATTATTATTATTATTCTAATTATTATTATCATTATTATTATTATTATTATTAGTCTGGTTCCCTGATCTGAAGATTCCCTGACGTCTAAATCTTAGGTAAGGTAGCAACCGCGGTTTAAAATAGATCATGACGTGTGTGTTAGTCCGAATGACGTCAGTGGCATCATTCAAATGTAATATTCTTGCAAAATCCAGTCGGAAAAATACTGCAAGAGTGTGGCATTGATTTTTCATTTTTTATATATAATTGAGAATTCAAATTCCAGGATCTGTAACGGGCCTGACAGACATTTTGTTGTTGCGAACGTCAACGTTAACAGCCGAATGCTACCGAAAACAAGTTCAAAAACTTCGGACATTTTCGGACCTAATAATTCATCAGAAATAGTCAGAATATTTTGGTCTGGGAACCAGACTACCTTACCGATTTGGTGATGAACATGACTGTTGCTGGTGAGATCCACTCCCTTGCGTGTATACCGCCCTCAAACCACACGATGGGTTTAATTGAGTCCGCTGTTATCTGAATCTGGGAGGAGAATGTTCAACTTTAGAAGGGTATTGAGGAGTCTGGGCGCACAGGTGGTGAAAAGCACAGCGGGATAATCTCAACCCAGCACCCGTTGCAGTTTTAATCAAGTGGTTCTTGGAGAGTCTTCCCACAGACGTGACGTGCATTTTGTTTTAATTTAAATTGTTCGTAAGCGTGCTTTTACCTTAATGGTGGTTGGTTGATTTGTCGGAGAGGTGTGCATTGGCGTAACTACCGGGGGGGGGGGGGGGAGTGGCACGTCACCCAGCTGACGTCCGTGCTCCCGGGTGCCCCCATTTGAAATCTTGAAATGAACAAAACATTATGCAAGCCGCATTGAAAAAATGTGTGCATCCCAGGTGTCCCCCCCCCCCGAAGTTCTACCCTAGTTACCGTATCCCATGCGCCACTGGAGGGGTGTCGACAATTTTGTTCAGACTATGGCCGCGTCCGAATTACTTGGCTGCGGCTTGAAATTACACACATGTCTATGGTAGTGGCTGCAGCCACATCACATAAACTTGTGTGTAATTTCAAGCCGTAGCCAAGTAATTCGGACACGGCCTAATATCAAAAAGGAGAAGTGCTGGGATTCTTTCGGACGTTGGTGGCGCCATTTCATTTCGCATATTTCCCATGCATCTTACCATTAAGTTAAGGGTTCATATACTGATGAAATGTATTCTGATATACTTTACCCCAAAGCCCTTTGGGGGAGGGGCTTCCCCGCCCCCGCCCACAGTGCTCCACTAAAAATGCACATGTTATATTGCACAGGGGAGCAGGCGTTCGTTATGGTGCTCTAACCTTGCATACTCTTTGTGGACGTGTTAGCTAAAGATGTCCACATGATGCAGGAATAGCCTAGTGAACGGTTGTTGGACTTTCCCACGTCCACACAACGTCCCACCTCTAAAAACAGTTTTAGAGGCATTTTGGGGTCAGTTTTTTTTGTCGCACAATGAAGGGGAACACTTAAGTGGATCACTATCAAAAATTCGGGTTAAAAGAGCCTTCACAGTGCGAGTAAAATTGCAAGTAAAATTTTTCTCCGTCTTTCTTAACTTCATTAAAACAAAGGAATGTCCACAGTATGTATGCAGGCCTAAGGTAGCATTTCAAGTTTTACATTTTACACAGCAAAATGTAGATGAAGCATGGCTGTACTTATGCAATTGATAAATGGAAATTCAAAAAGAAATTCGTCTTAAATTATCTTGCCAAAGGTCTTATTTCATACCCGAGAAAGTAGGAAAAACATCAGGAGACGCACGATGCATACGTACCTTGACACCTCTGATGGCACGATTTTCGTATGACTTAGGGAGGATAAACTGTTCAGCAATTGTTTCCGCCGTAATATCTGCAACCCACTGTTGTATCTAAAAAACAAAATGAGAAAAATGCATCAGTCCTGAAAAAAAATTCGCTTTCTAAACTCGGCTATGTCTTCACTCAGAAACTTGTGTTAGCATGTTACCGATGAGTTTCTCTTTCCAACCGTATATAAGGTTTTCTTGGGTTCCTTTTCATAATCTATCGGACAAAATGCGTCCATTTGGAGCCGGAGGGGAGGTGAGGGAGACTTAAATTTGTGTCTGCTTACACCCCGCCGACAATTCATGTGATGATATTTTCCCTCCCCCATTCATAATATTATAGATACGCCCCTGGGAAGGCTAAATACACGTTTATTGTTAACTGTCAATTTTCAAGTTTGGCTTTTTAAAGATATAATAGCTCTTTTAGGTTAAGAAAGGTCTGATGAAAAAGGTGAATGTTTTTACGGAAAAAAAGGAGAAAGAAATGAACGAAGAATATTCAAGGATACCTCATCGTAAGTATGGTACACGTCGTACTTGAAGTCCGCGAGTGCAGCAACGTTACCGTGTGACGGTCGATCATGAGCCAGCGTCTGAGCGTCAAGCTTGGCCTGGATATCGGCGATCATGACGGTATAGTCCAGGCCTCGTGCCGCCAGCAGATAAGTGACTTTATCCTCGTCTGCAGGTGCCACCATGATGTCTACGGGGTGGTTGGATTTGCGCAGGGTGTTCCAGATCTCGACCTGATGATATAAGAAACGGAAGACACAAGGAAGAGCGTAATTTTGGGGATGTCGGAGGTGCCACACCCCAACATTCTTCCCACCCAGTACTTCCGTAATCTCCCTGCATGCCGCAGCCAAGGAAGTTTGCAAATGTTGTGTATTACCTTTTATGGCAAACTTAAAAATTCAAGCTAACCAAACTGAAAATATCCAGTGGTCGGTATATGTGGCGCTCTCAATAGAGAACAGTTTCTCATCGCCAGTTCATTTCTAGATTTATATATCATTGGAAATACCACATCATAAGCTTTAAAATGATGAAATGATTAAAATCGGAGCAGTATTATTAAAAAAGTTATGATAATTTTAGTTGGATTCTGCACTATTGTAGAAATCAAGCGGTAAAGTTTGTCTTAATTTCCGCACCGCTGAACGGCTCACGATTTGGGTAGCCTTGGTTTCTTCTAAAAGTGTCTCTCATTGGTGTATTTTCAGAAATATCGGTCAGATCGGCCAATCAATGAAGGGTTTGGATCACAAGCTTTAAATTGATACCAAGTTTGTTATGATTGGAATTAAAAATGGCGACGTACACGAATCGAAAAAATCAGAAAACTCAGTGAGTTAATACTAAAATCTCTTTTTAAAACATTTTATTGTACCGAAAACACAGTATGACTTTATTTTACATAAACTAGCATTTTAAGCAATAAAACGAAAATCGAAAATGTCGACCATCAGTGCATGGATTTTTGCCTGTAGCTCAAAACGGAGGAATGCGACTTCCGACTGGTCACTTGAATGGCACATATTAGGCGCGGATCCAGTTTTTTAGTTTTTTGTTCTTGCTTGTAGAGGCCTACGCCTAAAGTTGCAAACCAGAAAAGCAGAAACCCTACAGGTTTCTGTGGTTTTTACATTATTATTTTTCTTTTACGTTTGTTTGTTGGGGCGTTGGTTTTTTTTTTTTTTTGGGGGGGGGGAGTGGGTCTGGTGAAATTCGTAATCCCCCGTTCCGTGTTATGCCTCTTGATGTTTACCATACCCAAGACTGAAGTTCAAGATCTCTCAGCCACGCCACATCAGAATCGTCCTTTGGTGTGACCCTCAGGACCTTGTACCTAGGACGAGAGAGGGATGGGTGGTCAGCTAAATTCCTTGACACTTTGTTTTGTAAAAAGGTCCATGAATTTGAAGATGAAATCCCTTGGCGATTAGCCAGGTTCTGTTCAGAGAGGGGGCATGGGGGTATGGACATTTTCAAGGGGGAAAGTTATTTATTCAGATATTTAGGACTAAATAAAAAAAAAATCGCCAAAAGTGTCCGAATTTTTGGGCGCAAAATAATTTGAAAAACTGGGGTGGGGGTGGGGGGGGGGTGACACTTTTTATTGAGCGGTGCTTTCCAGACCCTTTACATAATACGTCCAAACTAAACACACATCAACACACACAGTCATGTAAACGGGTGCAATCGTGGACCTCCCATTGTTCCTCTTTTGTCTATACTCTAACTTTTTCGAAAGACCTCCCATTGGTTTTGTACACGATTTTCAATCGTGGACGTTCGGTCAAACTTGGACCCCTTTGTCTACGCCCGAATTCTTTTGTCCTAGGTCCACGATTGCCGGCATATACAAACTCACACAGATGGGTGGCGTTATACGGTGGAAGTTACCCCACCTGGGTTTATAGGTCTGAAAATTGGGATAATTTCTTTGGTATCTATTGATTTAACATCTATTTAGATCTGGACCCAGGAAAACTGTAAGGGTGCCTATATTAGGGCTGGCAAGTGTGGCCGAACCCTCCCACCTCTGTTGTAGCCCTTTACATAAGAGTGGCTTTTAGACTTGTATTGGGTGACTTCCACAAACAAAATCTAAGTTTAGAATACAGTCTCACACACTGTAACAATTTCCTTAAAATAACGGGTTTTTCCCCCTGTAAAAAAACAGACCATCATCGTATTTTCGTTTTAACGGGGTTTGGACGTAAAATCTGATGTTCTCCTACACGAATCTCATTACGCAGCAACTGACCAATCACAACAAATCAGAGAATTAATGTTTGTGTTCACACAAGTCATGTTAATTAAATTGTAGTGTTTCCTCCCAAAACACGGTTTCTTGACCAAAATATTTATTAAACAATTCCACAATAGAATTTAGATTTTCCGTAAACAGAGGTGAAGAATCGCCTTACATCTCCTTTCCTATTCAATTAAAATATGGAAATTGTTCATGGGAAACCGTGACTTCATCATGGCGCGCGGGATAAGGCTGAATGTAAAGCTAAAGCACGACATGATTCAGTTTGTAGTGTTTTGTAGGTTATCGTATAGTATTTGTATACTTTATATCTATAGTAATGTATAATAAATTACATCTATTCAGTCTGGTTCCCGGCCATTTCTGTAAATATATAATTACTTACACCAAGCTTCCAGTAACTTAGTGAATTGTTTTCATAACCCGTGTTTTTACGGCAACAGCAGGGTTATTTTAAGGCCAGTAACTTAAAATAACAGTGTTCACGAGTCGTTCAGCTTGCACCGTTTTTACGGGATAGTATACTCGTGTCCAAACTGCCAGGAAATTCCCGTAAAAAACGGTGTTTTGTTTACAGTGCACAGGTTGCCAAATTAATTGAATTATCCAGTAATTCTTTATCATTATAGCGCTCTGCGGTACACAAGTATCAGTGTAGATAACTTCGATATTATGGCAAGGTTTGTTTCTTGATAACAAACATGATACTGCGCAAAATTCGCTGAATCAGAATCTCAGAATAATTAATCGGAAATAATGCGGTGTGGACACAAGCACTGACGACATGATGCAAAGGTTTAAACGTAGTATACAACATTTGCAAACATAACAAACAAAACGACTGAACTATTACGAAATACCGTATACTATAGACTGTAAGTAAATAGCAGTCTCAAGCTATGTGTGCTGTCGTTTTCAAGAAAAGTGGATATTTACATCGTTTTCCAACAATTGTCGGCCAACAATCATTGGAAATAGTCTAGTTCCCCGACCTGATAAGTCCCTGACTCTACAAATTGGTCCGTTTTGTCTAAAGTAGGGTCAGGGAACCAGACTACTAGAACATATTTCTTTTCTCTTTGTTTTTCCAGCATCTATGCACGCTATATAGAAATACTAACCCCCAAATCCATTTATTTCTGAAAATTACAGCAAAAGCAAATGTTGTACATTTAAGTTTGACTTTCAGGAATCAAATTTAGCGCTCCCGTGTATATGCAGACCCAAACCACGTTTTGCTCTGATGTCGCCGTTCCTAAAATTAATAGACATCATTTGCAAGCATGAAATTTATTTTTTATTGAACTATTATGAAATACCCTACTTGACTGTCAGTAAATAATAGTCTCAAGCATCCTGTGCATTCATGGCACTTGGTGTGCTGTCATTTTCAAGAAAAGTGGAATTTTTGTGTCAATTTCCAGCGATAGTCGACCGACCACCGTTGGAAATATTCTAGTTCCCCGATCTGATAATTCCCTGAGGTCTAGAAATATATTGCTCCGTTTTTGTCTGAAGAACAGCATTTTTTTCTCTTTGTTTTCCCAGCATCTATGCACACAAAACTTTAAACAGGTCAGTGTTACAGTATTTGCTAAAAAAATACTAACCTCCAAATTCATTCATTTCTGAAAATTACAGCAAAAGCAAATGTTGTATACTGCCTTTAAGCCAAATATAATAATACGACTTTACAGTGCAGTATACCATATTCGGGATATAAATACTGTGGACAGGGTAATGGAAACTGGTAAACCAAACTAGAACTTTCCACTTTTCCACACAGATTTCCCCAAAATATAGGCAAAAAACCCTTCACGGTCACTGAGCTGTGACTCGGTGTCATATTAATATCCGAATCCCATGAAAATCGGACTCCCTTTATCTATATATATTGGTTAAAACCTCTCACGTGACTGGCCACTCTCCTAATTATCTTCACTTAGGCATGCGCAATACAACCAATGAGCCTGTATTCCATTGTGACTGAAATTCACGCTACACCTGTACAAAAAATAAAAATTTTCTCCCCCCTTTTTAAGAGTAAATTTCACCGGTACCCTCATCATCAAGGGTACCAGTAAAATTTACTGGAAAAAACAGCCATCTCAAACTGTTACCGGATTATAGCTCTGTCTCTACGTTTACTGATCAGTAAAGTTTTGGCTTTAGTAATTTGTGTGAAAAGTCAAAAGTTCCAATTTGGTTAGTGCAGTTTCCCTATTGACTTCCACAAAATCGAGCCGTGTTTATCCAAAAGTGGTCTACTGCAAATGCCATATTTTGTTAATTATAGTAACTCTTTTAAGTGCAACCATCAATAGCTATATGTGTATTATAAACATTAAGACTTGTTGATCTTTTTGGTTTATTGTTGATTTTCTTGTTCTATTTAGCAAGCAATCATTTGAGGAAAATGCACAGTGCGGGACATTTTTATGACAATTACCGAACTGCAGAATGACAATTCGAAATTACTGCCCGCGACTGTCTAAAAGTTGCATTGTCAATATCTGAAAAGAAATAGCCTTCACACTTCAGGGCATTCAATTATTTCCAGCGATATTTCAAATATTTTGAATCATTATCGTAAAAAAAGACCCTACCCGTCGTATCGCTTCATCGCGGCCGCAAGAGCTACGGTCGCCAATAAAAGAATTGCCCTCATCTTGGCGGATCGTAGAAATCCAAAATAAACTCCTGGTTAAAAGTGGCAGGATCGGAGCGTATAATTCGGGAGTACTTGGTGTAGTCGACGCGTACTTGGAAAGTGTGCGTGGGTGTTGCGGTAATCGTCAGCTGTTGCATGAACCATTGGCCGTCGTGTTGGTAGCCATTGACCAATCATAACCGAGTTGGAAAAATAACTGCCGCTGCCGGCAACCTCGTTCCCAGGGTCTACTTTCAGCCTTGTTTCCAATAGTAGACCCTGGTTAGGAAAATACCTCGCCTTTTTCTGATTGGTTACTGCATGGCTGATAATTCGTAATAATTACCCGTAACGATTCCATGACGACACTAAATAATGAATAACTTAAAAAAATAAAGGTCCAAACATAACCTGTTACATAAACCTGAGTCACAAAAATGTATAATAACCGTAACAAATTTTACACATGCGGGTTCTCGTGGGTGCTTTCACCGGGAGTTCTTTGTGTTATCTTGACCGATACGATTAGAAGGAATACGTGGGAACCTGTCAGATGGTTCACGGTTATCATCAAATAAATTTAACTTGTTATGTCTGTCAGAGAGAAACATTTTTTCCAGCCTAACCAAGGATTTTCAATTGGGCCAAACAAAATATATGGTGTGTTTACGGCCTGGAAACAATCTAGGTAGATAGGTATGAAAATAATTTTATTTTGTCCTATTTTTTCATTTCAGTTCATGCATGGAGGAATGTTTTCCTTCCTCCATGGTTCATGTATTTGCGTGTTTTTGCAATGTTTGAAACTCACTATACAAAGAAGGTATCTTTTGTTCACCTTTCCTTCCATACACTTTACTCAGACTGATGAACCTCCGGTAGCTGGGTGAATGTTTTTCACTAGGTCCAGTGGTGCAAAGTGTACTATAACATTAACAACAGAGCCAGACTCACAGTTCATGTTTAAAAACAAAACAAAACGAAAACTAGAAGATCAATAAAACCGTTTGCGCAAGGTTGTTCTGTTTTGAATAATGTCAGCCTGTCAGAGTCTGAAGTAAACGTGTATTGTGATTCTATGGGTATTTGAAATAATACCTTCTCAAATTGAAAGTTGCTCAAATACATGTTCACATTTAAAACATAGCAATGATCTATAGAGGTCAAAACTTTTTTTGGGGGGGGGGGGCTGATGTCATCTCTGAAAAATGAAGTGAGGGCGATTTGACCCCCTTCTGTATTCAGGGGCGGATCTAGATGGGGGGGGAGGGGGGTTGTAATGCTAAACCACATCCTCGTTACTAGTGGGTATACCGCTGGTCCATGTACTGTACACTGTACCGATACAGGCGGGTACAACCCCTCCCTAAATGAAATGCTAGATCCGCCCCTGGGAAACACAAATCGACCTGTGGCGTTTGAGATGAAAAATATACATAGATGCGCTTGACCGTTGTGGGCGCTGTATTATAAGCAACGGATGGATCGCGCCGGTTTCTCAGTGCATGCAGCGGTTTTGGATAAATTGAAATATCCACTAAATCTGCAAATTACTTCAAGATTTCCTGTCCGAATGACCAACGTGCATACCACTTGATGAAAGCAACCTTTTTTCATGTTTTTTTCTTCATATAAACATGCTCGCAATTGTGCGAATCGACCTGTGGCGTTTGAGATGATTTCTTTACAGGATGCATAATGCAGGGAGTCTGATTTTTCACCGGAAAAACGGCAAGAAATAATTTCTGCCTTCTGATGGACAAACCTCAGTATGAATCAATGACTGTTGCAGTGAGTGCGGTTTGAAATTGCCGAAATTTACAACGATATCGTGTGTAGGGCTTTGGAAAACAACTTCGACCTGTGGCGTTTGAGATAGAAAATATACATAGATGCGCTTGACCGTAGAGGGCGCTGTGTAATTAAATAACAGATGGATAGCGCCGGTTTGTCAGTGCATGTAGTGGTGTTGGATAAATTGAAATAGCCACTAAATCTGCAAATTATTTCAAGATTTCCTGTCCGAATGATCAACGTGCATATACCACTTGATGAAAGCAACTTTTGTTTATGTTTCCTATTTTTATTTAAACATGCTGGCAACCTTTAGGCCCTAAATTGTGCGAATCGACCTGTGGCGTTTGAGATGATTTCTGTACAGGATGCATAATGCAGGGAGTCTGGTTTTTCACCGGAAAAACGGCAAGAATCAATTTCTGCCTTCTGATGGACAAACCTCAGTATGAATCAATGATTGTTGCAGTGAGTGCGGTTTGAAATTGCCGACATTTACAACGATATCATATGCGGGGCGGTAGAAAACACAAATCGACCTGTGGCGTTTGAGATGGTTTGTGTACACTAGATACATGGCGCAACGAGTCCCGTGTTTTTGACGGAAAAACAGCAGAATATAACTTTCTGCCGTGTGATTGACAACCCTCAGCACTAAACAATGATTGTTGCAGTGACCAGAGTTTTTAATTTTCAAAATTACTACGATATAATAGGTGTGACGGTCGAAAACACACATCGACCTCTGGCGTTTGAGATGGACATTATACATGCGCTTGTCGTTGAGGGCGCTGTGTAATATATGGCACAGATTGGAAAGCGCACTGCAGCGGGTTTGGATACATTGAAATAGCTACTAAATTTGCAACTTATTTCAACATTTCCTGTCGGGGTGATTAACGTGCAGCTATTTTATGGTTTTATTTTTCATTTAAACATGGTGGCAAACTTCGAATTTTGCGAATCGACCTGTACCGTTTGAGATGGTACTTTTAATCTCGTCGCATTTCGGAAAAACTATCTAAACTGACCAAAAATACATAATAATAGAGCACAAAGTTCCCAGACTGTCATGGCTTTATTGACAAAAATATCAACGACGAGGTCTCGATTAGTGCCCATTATAAATCGACCTGTGGCGTTTAAGATGATTTCTGTACTGGGGCACAGAGCGCAGTGACTCTTGTTTTCGTTCGAAAACAAAAAAAGCAGGTTAATTTCTGCCTTCTGATGGACGAATTTTAGTATGAAACAATGACTGCTGCAATGTCTGCGGTTTGAAATTGCCCAAATTTACAACGATATCGTATGTGGGGCGGTGGAAAACAGGGGCGGGTCATGGGGGCTCGATCACCTCAATTATTTGTTGTTAGTTGTAATACTTGAAAACGCCAAAAAATGTTGCGTGCACTGCTAGAAAGCAGTCCCACCCAACACTCCCCGCTTATTCAATCATTTTCAGGACCAAATATTGAACATTTTAATTGTTCCAGTCGCGTGCCACCGTGATGAGTGTGCCACATGCGGGACTCACAGCGTAGTTTCATCACCCGGCCAGAGAGCTCGTGGTTTTATCTCGGCCGATAGCGCATTGCAGGTCAACGGGAACACGTGAGAATCTCGCAGATGCTTACTAGTTGCCATCAAAATACGACTTGTTATCTTTGTTAGATGGATAATTCTGTCAGACTCGAAAAAGTAAACACGTCCAGCATGGCTTTTTGCAAAGAAGACTTGCTATTACTGTGCAAAGAAGAGAAATAAAAAAAAACTTGACTATTTTTCCTTTTGAAGTCAGTTTAGAAGAATAAAGGAACATTTTGTTTCTACTTTGCAGGGCAGGGATGTAATGCAGATTTATGGGGAGGGGCTGTACTTAATTCATGTTTCCTCAAACTTGGGGGTTAAAAATAAGCGTTGCAAACGTCTGCTTCATTGTCATTGTTTGTCGGTATGATTTTCGTGGGCCTATGAGCCGAAGAAATAACTCTAAATAAAAATAATAAATCGAAGTATCGAAGAGTTATGCTTGCTTGAACTTTATTTTTGGTATATAAAGCTAGTATATAAGAAAAACAGGGAAAATAGGTAACATTTATTGGAGTAATAAACACACACACACACGCACGCACGCACAGGCGTAGAAAATGGTTTGTTTATTTCACAAGAGGGCTCACTAAAGCGCTCAGTTGATTTGGGCGCCCTGAGGGCGCACTTCATAAAAACAGCTCTGGGGGTTGTTTTTTTTATATCGCACTGTTCATGTTATTCGCACGTGTGTTTCGCCTACAAAATGTAAGTAAATTTGTTGTGAGAAATTGTTTTTCATATTAACTGTAGAATATCAGAGGTTATTTTAGGAGATTTTGTGATAGAAATATTGGCGATTGTGTAGTTACGGGACCCGTTCTAGTATAACTTATAGCTCCATGGTTTTAGATAGTCCATGGAGCTAGGAAGGACTACCTCCAATCCCCCATGGATAGTCCGAGTGCGGAACGTAACCGAGGCATCTATCGCATTTTTTAAACATTTGGACATGATCTGGCATGGCGATGAGTCGCGTCCAAGGCAAGTCCCTGCATTTACGGCGATTGGGTAGTGTAGGGCCCTGTTCCATATAAGGGAACGGATTATTGAAACTGCCAAACTAGTTAGGCCTAGTGACATTACAAACCAACAGGTATGCCGTAGATAAAAAGGGCAGGGTTTTACTTTTACATTTTGAGGGAAATTTTGGGGTAAAGCGACAATGAAGACGACAAAACGCAATGCGAAAATAAACATGGCGATCACCGCGACGCACAGTAAACACGCAAAACCGCGTTGATTCGCTTATCAACTGCTATAAAGCGCTTAAGAAAATTGCATTTTCTACCACAATAAACAAGACAAACTGTTCAAAATTACAAAAAAAGGATGTCAGTAGAATTGAAGTTTGCTTTATTAGATTGAAAAAGTCATTTTGGAATGAGAAAAAAATACCCTTGACTCTAATTTGATCAAAACTAAAGTGGGGCCCTACACTACACAATCGCCACATTGGTCTTCACAAACCTTAAAGTTACACTTTACAGAGAGAGACGCATATAAACTGCTGTGGACGAAATTTTCTGCCCCGACATTTCATATGCATTATCTTGACATGGCCATGTACCCAATTTCTTGAAATGTTACTTGAATTGTGAGATTTTATGTTAATATCGCTTACCAAGACCACAGGTTTTACCACTCCAGAGTTTGACATCGTTTGTTGTGAACTGAGACTGAGAGTGCCTTTATCTCCACTTATCAAATTTGAAATGCCCAAGATTATTCCAGTAAAATTCCCAAGAATTCCCAAGGCAATGGAAAACACTGTACAAATGCATTTAACAGAGCGCTGGAATAAGCAGTTTGCACAAGTGTAATCCAATGTCAAACTCTGGAGTGGTGAAACCTGTGGTCTTGATAAGCGATATTTTCGTGAAATTTCACCATGTTGAGTGACATTTCAAGAAATTGAACCTAGCCTACGGGTACATGGCCATGTCAAGATAATGCATATGAAATGTTGGGGCAGAAAATTTCGTGACAAGAGAGTTACGGCTCCTGCAAAAAATTGAAAAATTTCTCCCACAGCTGTTCCTTACTTACAGTTCTGGAAGTACCTGCATTGAACTGGTTATTTCATAAAAGTGTCCGAAGAGCGAAGACCTATCAAAAACATCAGATTTCACCCTTAAAATGGCCACCAAAATACTAGATACACCACCTGAGGTACAAGTGGAGTTCCAGGATTAAGATGGACAAATTGCGATCCAGACAAAAAGTCAAATTTCACGTTAAATTCCGAGAGGCACCCGCAGCGATATATCGTCTTGTTTGACATACATTCTCAAATGGGACGTGACTACCCGACTTTGTATTAATACATCACGGCATAAACGTTGGACTCCAGATCCTGCGCATGCATAATGCACTGCACGGCTTCCCGGCGACTGTTTCCTGAAGGGTACAACAGAGGTTCGGAGTACGGGTCGGTCGGTACGAGGTACAAAAAGTGACGAGTGAGGCGCTGCGTGAAAAGCCCCCGAATAGTTTGCAGGATTCAGTGACCACTGGGCCTTTACAAAAACACTCCAAAGCTGTAATGTTGAAAAATGGGCAGGCTATTCAGGAAGACCACTAACAAGTGAATTCAGTTACAATCAGAGACCATGGAGCAAATTGGAGGATGTTCCAGTTGTTTTCTTTAGACTGTGTCACAAAAAATGGAAGGCTTAATTGTTTTAACCCTCCTACTATTATAACTATCACAACCTATCGAAAAACCAAATCCTCTCCTCTCCCACAGCTTGTGTGTCTCAACCTGTCCCTCGATAGTTTTGATAGATGGTGTAGTTGGCTCCAATTTGGCACTGAGAGAGGGAGAGTTAAGGTTGATTTTAATTATCCGGTTTTCAAAATCGAAACCGAACAGTGGAATTCAAACCGAATGTTCAAAAATCCGGGTTTATATCCCACCACTGGTATTTACTGTGTTAAATGTTCTGGGATGTAGCGTACTAGCGTTTAACGATCACATTTTGTTGAACAGATACAACCGGATGGCTGCACATCACACCGAGGGGCCAAACAGCAGATCGAATGCATCACAGGCAATGGAAGACACGGACGACCACAAAGACATAATCCCACAAGATATTTTGGAAAAACTTGGTAAGCGCGCATTACTTTGTTAGGAAAGGAAGCGCAAACGAGAATTTGCCAGTCATTAGTCAGTAATGAAGAATCATGAAAAACACCATAAAAGCAATAACAAGTACATGTATGTAGTTGTAGTCTATGTGGAAAACCTGGATTTTCAATTGACTCCCCCATACATGCACATGGGGTCCTTATTTAGCCACTGGTAGACGGTACAATCTATAAGATCTACTCATGCGAGTCACCAACATCTTAGGAACTTTGGCACTTCACCCGGAAAATCCATGTACTCTGAAGGCTGTGGCTTTTAACAGTCTTCAGTGTATGTACGCGTGAGGCAGTGTTGTAGTCGAGACCTTCATGTCTGAGACCGGGACCAAGACCAAGGCTTTCGAGACCAAGACCAAGACTTCCAAGACCAAGATTTTTGCAGGCCAAGACCGAGACCACAACTTCCAAGACCGAGACATGCATGGTGTTGAAGCTGATTTCCCTTGAGTGTTGTGCCCTGCTTTAGATCAGAAAGATAATTTGTGCTAATTTGATAAGTTCGTTTTTTTTAAAGTAACTACCTGAAGTCGTTCTCAATCTAGGTCAATACTAAAACTAATTCAGTCCATGTAAGTTGCCTTTTGGGCTATCCTAGATGAAATAAACTGTTCAATTTCTTCTTTTGTTTGATTACTGACGTACCCCTTTCAGCCGATTCAAATGGACTGAAAGCCCTGCTCCATAACAAACATCTTCAGCAGTTGCTCTTGGAAGTAGATGGGGCACCTGACAAGGCTGCCATTGTGGAGAGGTTTATGCAAGAGCCACTGTTTGTTGAGTTTGTTGATGAGTGCCTTGCCGTTGTGGCTCCAGCAGAGAAGGAAAACGCTTAAGACACTTGTAACGTGATGTCCGTGGTCAAAAGGTAAATTTGAAACCATTGTACAATATATTTAAAGGGGGAGGTGAGTTGGTCTCACCGCTCGTGGAAGTTACCCCGCCGAGGTCTTTAGTACCCCTAGAACTATGGGCTCCTACCGGAGCCCCATAGAAAGAAGCCCAATTTTCCCATAGACTACTACAGCAAGAATAGGAATGTAATTGTCATGCACCGTGCGCACAAAAACCGCTGCAAAGTTTTCCCTAAAAATCTGTGTCTTACTTATTTACATCCTGACCTTGCTTGCACTAAGTGAAAGATCGCTAGAATCGGTTCAAATTTTCGGAAAAAGGTGAGAAAAAAAATCTCTGTTCCATACTGAAGCGATTTGACACACACGAAGGCTTAGCGGCTGTTTGCTATCCCAGCATGCATGGGGCCGGGTCAGGTGCAGGTCAGACAAGCTCATGATTATTTATGTTAAAAATCTGAAGTGTACTGTAGTGGTCACTGCAAGCTAGCCAGTCTAGAAAAATGGGCTTCTCCTTCAGTCAGAATTTCGTTAATTGACTGTGTGTGATTCACATCAAATACAATTCTGCATTTCTCTTATTTCTCCATTTCTCCAGTACCAGCCACTAGAGAGCTGGTTATGTCATCACCGTTTCCTGAGATTGACGCAGTGCTTGTGCTCGGTTTCTGCCTCGGGCACACAACCTGGGATGTGCATGTCATCTCCGTCACCTCTAACAGCAGCAACCTCAAGGAGAAGAAGAAAAAACAGACCTATGATTGGTGCACAGTTTACATGGCTTAGAGGTACGCTTGTCTGAATTCCAACATCCAGGCTTTTGTGCAGAACCACACAGTGATTCATGGTCCCCCGGCTGCTTACTTTCCGAGGCTGCATGTTTCTTTTTATTTTTGTCTTTTCTATGTATATGCTGATTTTCAGTAAATCCATATCCTGATTTGATGGACTCTTGACGGCTGAAGCTAGCAGTATGAGAAATCAGAGATTTCAAAATCCAGTTATCGTAATTTTATTCAAACCGAATAGTCTGATTTCACCGGAAGTTCCCATCTAGCTTATAGTCATGCCAACAAAAAGTGACGAGTGAGGTGCCGCATGAAAAGCCCTCCCAATGACTGGATATAGTTTGCAGGCTTCAGTGACCACTGGGACCTCTGTCTGAAGTGCCATCATCCTAAACAAAATTGTATCTGAAGTCCTCCGAAAATGCAGTGGTTTATTTTGTTTTCAGCAATTGAAATACATTTAAGTACACTATATGAACGTGCAAAAAAAGGGGGGGAAAAACACAAACGGAATGGTTTTTCACTATTTTCTGGTGACTTAGATGATGGATTGAGATAAAACTGTCAGTTTTTTGTGTATGTTGAATCACACAAAGTGTGAACACATGCAAATGTGTTGTCAGCCCTGCTAATGCTCGATCAACTCGCAATGCTTCTATATACAGCTGCGTAACTATAGAGTACCGAAGTCTGATGTCTGTTGATACGACAACTGGCTCCAAACAAATGGAGATTTCCACTGTTCCTTTGTTAACAGCCAGTCATGCAAACACATTGACACAAAATGTTTTTGTTTTTTTGTTTTTTTTGTATGTGTAATATATTGTGTATAATGACCCTTTCAGCTTTTGCTGCTGGTCATTTTGTTTATGCCAATAAATTAAAAAAAAAAAAAATTAAAAAAAAAAAAGTATTCTGGTTCCAAACATTGCAATGGCGTCATCACTTCGGTACTCTCTTGAAGTCGGCAGTTGTCATTTGACCATGCCTGTGAATACAATACCCTAACAATCCCCATCCAGCCAAACTCCAACACCAGGTTTCGTTGGAATTTGACGGGTTAGGTTCTGTGTACTTTTGATGTGGTGTTGGATTTTGACGGGATGGGTACTGTAACTGCACAGTAGCAGTGTTGGGTTTTGACTGATTGGGGAAGGTTGGTTCGAGCAATGGCTACATAGAGCTCTGGTGTTGGAATGTGTGTGTGGCTGTATGTTTTGTTTGACATGCACTGAACAATGGGGTAGAACAAACAATGGAATCAACAGCTTTTATGGTGTCTTACATAATACTTCTAAGGAACACATACATTGAATAATGTATGTTGCATAATTAGGGCTTGAATATTTTGCACATGAATATAGTTGTTGGATTTTGACGGGATGGGTACTGTATGTCCTCATTGTTCATGCTGTGCATTTGGCCAAGTGTACCCACTCAATCAAAACCCAACAGCTAAGAGGGTGTTGGAGTTTGACAGGTTGTGTACTGTCATGGAAAATGGGCTGTTGGGGTTTGTTGGGTTGGTATTGTTAACCAGCAACAGTCAAACATGGTGTTGGAATTTGACGGGTTCGGGAAGGTTTCTAGTTAAAATGCTCAGGGAGTTAGGGTTAACGTGTACTATTGAAAACAAGGATGCAAGTAAACTCTTGGGACAAGGCATTCAGATGCATTTTTTTCGGCACGATAAGATAGCAGATGGTGGCTTTAACTTCACAGACATATTTTAAGTCCGGGTTACTTAATATACATCCATGTATATCATGCTCAAAATAGTGTCTGGTATCCTGAGTTGTCTTATAACACTTAATGCATTCAAATTTGAACTCCACTGACTAAACACCCTGTTCACATAATTCAGCCCTGGGACGCCTATGCACGCCAATCTCTAGCTCTGGAATAGTGCCTTTGTGCCATTCTGACCCATTGTATAGATTGTATATCCTGAACTTAATTAAAAGTTTAGTATGTAATTTCTGCGCTACCCCCGTTAATCCTAGTCCTGCTAAATCCAACAAAATCCAACAATGGTAAACAGCTGTTGTAATTTTTTGTTTTTGTTTTTTTGTTTTGTTTTAATCCCAGGGATTCTTATTTATTGTTCACTGTCTCTTTCTTGATAGCCGTACAAACATACAAATACAGGTTATAGTTCCATTAATATTGAAAACAAGTTAACCTTGGCCTAACGTCAAAAATAAGTCCCATTTCTGGTAAAATTTGAAGCTGATTCCGTTAGTATAGAACATAAGTTTTTCCATGGAATAATAATTCTTCACATCTTTTTTTAACACTAAAAGTGATGGGCGTTTCCCATTCATTTTGCATTTTATACACATGAAATCTACAAATCAACAAGATCAAATGAATCACTTTGCTATTGATGTTAGTATTACCAAATAAAGATACTTCATTATCCATTGCAATAGAAAGATTGGTCTTCTCCTTAATCCATCAAAATACCGAGGACCAAAAAGAAATTGTATGGGTACAGGAGCAGAAGAGATGGTGTAATGTCTCCTCTTCATTATTACAAAATGTACACAGATTAGTGTCTGTTTTATTGATTTTAAACAAAAATGAATTAGTGCCCAAGATCCGGTGAATTAATCTAAACTGAAACCATCTTAATTTAGTGTCAACAGTACAGGAATATGGAATGTCGAAAATTAAAGACCATTTCGAAAAATCGTAAGAAATGTTCAATTTGGCATTCCATTTGTCAATAAATTTCCTATTTACATGCTTAGATGAAACTAAAACATGATATATTCTTTGCGACCCTTTGTGGTCCTTTAAAAGGACTTCGAGGTTAAACGGTCTGAAAGGGAAATTAATACATGTATGTTCCGACATAACATCCTGAAAGGACGACTTAATAGCTCTCAATACCCCGCCATACTCTAAAAAGTTGGTATGGACATTGAATGTATTCTTAAAATCCTCAAGAGAAATAAAGTAACCATTCTCATCTATAAGATCACATACAAATTGCACTCCAGCACTGTCCCAATGTTTATAGTATATACACTTCCCACCAACCTTAATTTTATCGTTAAACCAAAGAGAACTCTTTGGTACCTCCATCTTGGTTGTGGGCGTGTGGACCCGAGTAAAATTGGACCACGAGGTAAACACATCTAGCCAAAAACACATTATAATTTCTCTGTATACCCACAAATTTGGCGGAGCCACCTTCCAATAAAGACAAACGGGTATTATTAAAAATGTAATTACTCAAAGTGAACCAACCTGGGGACTGTGCCTTGAAAAGTCCACGTAACCAGGTAATTTTTAAAGCATCTATATAGGCCCGAACATCGACCATTCGCAAACCCACCCTAACCCTAATCTTGGAGCATTTGATTTCTGCAACTGTTGTAATTTGTTGGATTTAGCAGCCAACAAAAACTACATGGTGTTCTGGATATTGTTGTATTTAGCAGGGTGGAAGCTAAATATACCTGTTGGATTTTGTCGTATTTGGGAGTGTGGAAGCAGATTTCTAGTACAATTTTAGTACAATTTTAGTTAGAATTTGTTGGATTCAGCAGGGTAGCTGCAAAATGCCAATACTGGTGTGTAGGTGATACACTGCAGAATCCAACAAAATTTGCTGTTGGATTTTGTTGTATTTAGCAGGCTTCTCATTTCAGTTTTGTTGAAAATTGATGGATTTAGTAGGGCGATGTGAAAGACACTGCAGAGGCTGCTTAGGATTAACACATAATAATACTTCTACAGTGCAGTACCCCCAAACACTGAACATGAACATGTACATTGTATGCACTGAACTTGTATGCAATTACGTATTAAAAAAACGGTATTGAGTATTAAAATTAAGTATGAAAAGTAGTTACTCGAAACAAAGAAAAGAATAGAAAAGAATAGAACAAAATAGTGCTGCAGCCGAACCACCAAACCGAACTAAAAATGGCCGAATATGGCCTTCCGAACCGAACCGAACCGAACCGAACCGAACCGAACCGAACCGAACCGAACCGAACCGAACCGAAACAAAATTGTTGGTTCGGAAGTTTGGCAAACTTTACGCACACATATTGATAGCGCTAGGAATGCATGTGATGATAGGACAAAATTAGCGCACATGGGCGGCACGGATATGATTGAATTTACCTGTTGATAGGCTTTTCGGCCTTACATTGTAGCAGACCTGTTTGGACTCGAGAACATGTACATGTACTGTGTAAACGGTTACATTAGCCCAGGTACTGCATGCAATGTAGACAGTCGATAGAATTAACAAAAAAGATAAAGCCTTTTCCATTCTAGGAAGGTAAAAATATAATCATAAACGACCAAGTCGCGACCGCTTGCATCCGGCCGGCCATGCAAGTTTCCATCCCTCCACCCCCGCCTAAAAAATGTAGTGTGCTCGAAATTCGAAAGCGAGCCCCGCCCAGTATGCAATGATTGGTTGTTCACACGGCGACACACATGAATATACATGTCAACGTTTTGTGGGGATGCAAAGGCCAGGGATGAGATTCTAAGAAAATAAAGTTTGAAGTTTGTGAGCGCGTACGGCGTGATGAAGCCTTTTGGGGCCAGTGCCCCATCAGATTCCAGGTACTTTCTCATGGACACCTTTTAGTTTAGAACAAAAATACTTGCAAAATTGTACCCCCGAAAATGGTGGTAGGATTCTACATGTACATGTACATTCCTTCCTAAGCTGCAAAAACTCCTGCCTTGCGAATTATATGTTGCAGCACTTTATCCGCCACGCGCCAGTCCTTCTCTGCTCGCAAAAAGAATGTTGACAAACAAAAACGTTCCAGAATAGAATTACGTTTTGTCAAAGGGTTTGACTTAATTAAATTTGTATTTTTTACCATAATTTAAAAAAATGGCTGTCAATTTTGCTTATCACGCACACATGCGCTAACGATCATGTTCATGTACTCACGATCAACATGCCTGTCGACTCGGCGCGCAGTGGCCACATCGCCCCCGTGCATTGACCCACGAACCTCTCGCACCGAGCTGGTCAATTTACACGATTTGTGTACCTTTACACCATGCATGCTTGGTACATCCGCATTTCGTCGTATATAGTGATTTTGTCAGAAGTCTTTATAATAATGTGACATTTTTATTGTGACTGCAAGCTTGAATTGTCATCATCCATTGGGTAGATTAATTTTAGCGTTCAGAATTTGGCATCGTTTTCGTCCGAGGCGATATATTGCTTTGGTACGGTACGGAATGCTTGCACAATGCATAATTTAAGAAAAATGTATCGCGTGTGCGTTGTGCGACGGACACGTTGGATTCAGCTCATGGGGTGATGCGATGTTTTCATTTCGTGGTCGATTGACATGTGCGTGGCATCATCATGCACGGCATATTACTGCATGTGATTTTTGGTTAAATAGAAAGAAAGACATAGACAGGAACAAATATTAGGAACAAATGCGTTTTTTATTTTATTTCAGAACACATTCAACTGATACCTGATACCATAATCAAGCCAGCTTTCTAAAAATATGTCGGAAAGTCTGAAATGTCGGAACTTAATTTGAAAGTCGGAAGAATCTCATCCCTGTGAGAGTTGTGGATGTGGGGGAAAAGAGTTACATATTTACTCAAGGAGTCTGAGTAAAATGTATCACTGGGATGTTTTTTTCTGGAGCATTGGGCAGTCTTTCCCCTTGACAGCAAGAAATGATGAAGTTTATTTTTTCAGACAAGATTAAATAAAATGTACATTCACATGTACATGCGTTTTCTAAATGAAAACCTGAACATGTCTTTCTGTTTGTTTCCCCGCCATTTAATCTTCCCTCGCTATAGTCCATTTTCCCAAGCAGATTTAACTTCGGAAAATGAAACTCCAAGCCTAGCTCGCTATGCCTTCCCGGATCTCTTAATCACTCGATGAAATCGTGACCAAACACAGAATATGCATTTATGAAAATCAGATACAGTCAAGCATTGGCGCGGCGGTGGCCTGCGGGGTGTGAACATTGTTCCATTTTATTATCTATCTTGCGCCCTGCAGGTTTGGCAACGTGCCAATCAACTTGTTACGGCAGCAGTGGGGAGGGCCGGGGAATTCCCGGAAGGACATTGTATGCGTATGTACTATCGATCGGCGCGATCGCGATTTGAGAGATTTCTTTTTTGCCTTTTTAAAGATATAAGATCAAAATGTGGCTACTTTTCCGTAAAAATGAAAAGTCTTGGCTAAAAATCGACATCAGGCAATGTAGCCTCAAATTTGGCCCCAAATAAGACATGCATGCAAAACCACGAGTAACCTAACAATAGAAAAGTATTTATGAAAAATGACAGTTAAATGTAAACGTGTTATATGAACCGAACCGAACCGAACCGAACCGAACCGAACCGAACCGAACCGAACCGAACCGAACCGAACCGAACCGAACCGAACCGAACCGAACCGAACCGAACCGAACCGAACCGAACCGAACCGAACCGAACCGAACCGAACCGAACCGAACCGTTGCAGCACTAGAACAAAACAAACACACAAAACTCATAATTCGGAATATATACATTTGTTGGTATTGTTTTTATTAAAGAACACATAAAACATTTTCACAAATTTGTTTTGGACTGAGATTTCTTTTTTAATGACCGTGAATGTCTTTTCCCCTACTTAAATATTTGTAAGACATTTGATATTCTCCTGAAATCAGGTATTGCCCATTTTTATGCAGCTCATTGTTTTAAAGCACGATCAAGTTTTGCTAACTAGTCAGGCTGTGTAAAGTTTGGGATAAAGGAGAGTGTACATTTGTAAACATATGGAATATTAAAGAAATACCGGATTGTTTATTTTACCATTGGACATTCAATTTTGAGGCACTAGTATTTCCATTGTACCAGCACTATTTTTGTAACAAAACTTTAAACCCCGGCTGGATTCAAGACAGCTTGACATCCATTGACTGTGGTGTTACTGTGGGGAAGGAGGTGGGAATGAGGGGGGTGGGGACGGACGTGCCCTCCCCCCCATTTTAGACTGGTTGTGCAATATAAGTTTAAACCAATTACACTTACTCTCTAAAAGTGCCCCACTCCTACGAATCTCCTACGAATCCTGTACCAAATAATCTAAAATCAGCGGTGAGATTTGTCATGATTTGTCCTGATTTGTTTTCAGGATTTTTCCTGATTTTTTTTTCAGGATTTGTACTGCTTCAGAATAAAAAAAAAAATCTCTTTTGAAATCTGGAATTTCTGAGGTGTTACCCTAAAGGTGTTTTTACCTGTAGAGGTGGATATAGACCAATAGAAACGGGTATTTGAAGGGGTGCCTTTAGGCAAATAAAAACCATAGACCTTACGTTGCTCTGGGGTCCTCGGCGACCCCAAACACTTGCAGATTTTGTGGATTTTTCATATTCGGTCAATCTCACCCCTGTAAAATAAATGTAGTGGATTAACAAAGTATGAGCTGTAAGAACTAAAATGGCTGCCCAATGTTTGAAATTGCTCGAGAAAAACACTAACAAGCAAAGCCTATGTAATAAGCTAGCTTTTTTTTTCAATGAAGAAATAAGTTCGATCTTTCCATCCTGAATAAAAACATAACGAATACAAATACATCTAATCAGTATACAGTCTGAAACTAACTGGTGCTCTAAGATTATAAGGGTCATCTAGCAGACATTTCTAATTTCCTTCAAAGCCCGTGGCCTGGCAGCTGACCTCCCACAGCCGACTGGCCAGGTCATCGTCCCGGGCCATCGCAGATGGCTGGGTGACCACGCAGTTGGTGAAGTACTGGCCGGAGAGATGACCAACCGACTCTTCCAGGGCACAGTGCAGCGTGGTCTGGGCTCCAGCCTCCTCGTCTATCATGAGCAACCTGTGACACGTAGACATTTTATTTGTTGACGTGAAAGGTGTTCACTGAGTTGTGGAGAGCTTAAAATAACGAATTTTCGGTTACCTCTTCAACAACTAGCCACAGACAAACTAATTTGCTCATTTTTAGTGAACATTTTTTTAGAATATCTGAAATATTTCCCAAAAGTTAAAAGATAATTAAATGTGAAATTATTTGCGGCCCGACAATAATTCAGTTCCCACACGGCGTGTCTTTTTTTGTGCGTTAGAGGTGCGAAAGCAACCAAGAATAAAAGCAATTTTTCGAATGGTTGCAGAAGCCCAAACTTGCAAATTTTTTGTTTTAAATTCTATTTAAAAATTGTTCGAAGAAGAAAAAAATCAAATTTGTTGGGTACGGACAGTATATTTTTAAGTGAAGTTAAAAGCTAAGTTGGTGAATGTGCCGGTTATTTTGTTGAGTGCAGGAAACTAAACAATTTCCGAAAAAAGCGCCCTTCCTTTAAAATTTGTTTTATCACATCCCCACATCTGTTTCGCCATTAAAGGAAGTGGTACACAAGCTTTCAACATTCCCAGGTCAAAAAGTAGGAGAATAGTAGAATAAAAAAAGAGGACTTTTGCGGACTTTCAGAATACCCATGTCCACAGCACCACAAGCCTCATTTGGCATGTTCTGTACTCACAACACTTGTGCTCCATCCTCAACTAAGCTCTTGGAAGTCAAGTTGCAGTACTCCTGCACCCAAACCCTTCATGGTGTGATTTTCATATGACAGTGTGTAGCACTGTTATGAAAAATATTTAATGAGATTTCATTTTTTTTTTTAGTTGTAGGCAAAAAGTAAGAAAAAGTGGGAATTTCAAGAAAATAAGTAGGAAAAGTAGGAGCATGGTAAACAAAATAGGAAAAAGTAGGAAAAGTAATACTTCAAAGCCTGGGTACATGAAGTTAACACCAAGCTATACAATGCATAGGCAAAGGTTATAATTATGCCAACTTGTCATGTAGGCCTATAGAACTTCGATCGCAAGCTATACAGAGATACCTCTCATCATAGTAAGCGCTAAACTTCAGGTAAACAGGTCTGCACTAAGGATACACATGGATTCTTAGGACCTACCTCATCATTGGCTTCAAGATGTAGTACAGAGGTGCGAGGATCCAGATGGTCCCCCAGACATTCTTAAAGATGGGGGTGTAAATAACTCCGGGATGCAAGGAGACCGACGTCACGCCGTCGGACACCAGACGCCTGGCCAGCTCCCGGCCGAAGAGAATGTTGGCCAGCTTGCTGTGATGATAGCCGTTCAGACGGGGGTAGAAAACTCGGCTTTTCCCGTCCGTGGAATCCCCGGTGTCGCGAGTCATGTCCAGCGGCCGACGCGCTCGCCTGTGGTCCATGGACGAGACGGTGACCACCCTGCTGGGAGCGCTCTTCTTCAGCAGGTCCAAAAGGAGGTTGGTCAGCAGGAAGTGGCCGAAGTGGTTGATGCCGAACAAGATGGGGAAGTTGTCTTTGGTCGTGGCTCTCCCCGGAGAAGCGGCAATGCCTACAAATCAACGGCAAGGCAAGTGAATTTCTTCTGGTTCACACCACTCAATTTTGGCAACAATATCTGAAGGATCGGTCTGTTTTATAGATCAAAGCAAATGATATTTTGTACATGTGCGAGTTCAAAGTTTCACCACGAATACATTTTTTAATTTATATTTTTCTTGCAAAAGTTATTCTCGAAAGAAAATTACTCAAGTAGGCCTATGTAGGCCTAGACGTAATTTATATTGAATTATTTACAGTCCGACAATAAGTCATTTCCAGCAGGGAAGATCTTTTTGTGCTTTAAAAAGGGGCGAAAACAACCAAGAATAAAAACAAAGTAAAGAGGGTTTGCGGTATGACCGTGTGAAATTGATCTCTTTTGAGTTGTGTGGTTCTGAGAAGAACCGGTTTGTTTTAACTCGACGTTTCTAACAGTATGCTCTGTTCGTCATCAGACTGCTGAAGAATAAAAACATTTCTAATTTTCGGATGGTTGCAGTTTGCAGACGCCCCAAATAGAAAAAAAAGGTATTTCTTTGTCGAAATATAGAATACAATTTAACAATTTGACACAACCAAAATAAAATCCAATACGGAGAGTAAACCTTTAAACTGAGTCAACTTTTGTATTACAATTCCGTTTGATTATGGATGATAGTAGATGGCGCCATTTAACCTCTTTGGTTTGTTCTTACCCGCACACGCAAAATGTACTGGGTTTTGCTTTTATTTTCTGGTTTGCTATTAGGCGTAGGCCCCCACAAGCAAAACAAAAATGGCAACGAGCGGGGGAGGGGGGTGGAGGTTTCGACCCCCAACCGCCCCCCCCTCTGGATCCGCCCCTGCCCTATGTTAGCGGTCTCCCAAATGTCTGTATCTTTGTTGGGGGAGTGGGGGGGGGGGGGGGGGGGGGCGCTAGTTAGAAGTCATAAACCCATATACCATATAGCCTAAGATCACGCCTAGCCCGTGGGACGCGACATATATTGTTGAGATCACAACAGTTCATGCAAACATACATTCTGAGCCATGTTGTTGTATGCGTAAAAATCAGTCAAGGTGATTGCTTTTTACCCCCCTGCCATAGTACAAAACCACATGTAATCTGATCATGTCTGTGTAAAAGTATAGCAGGGAAGGTGGAAGGAAATTTTGACTGATTTTGACGTTTTAAATAGTAGGAGGGTTAAAAAACCTATAAATCAGTTTCCCTTGTGGTTTGTTTGACGGTATTAAAATAATTTTGATATAGAACTTTAGCGGCCAGTGCACCTTCAAGGTATGTGTTTGTCATTCAAATTATGTAACAATGATTAAAGCACAGACGGTTTACCCATGCCTATCTAAGATCATTATGTAACAGTGTAAGCGCAAACGGTTTACATGCATAGGTAGAAAGACATTGGCCGTTAATACGCATATCTATATAGGCCTACATGTATATACTTTGTACAGGTGTACATGCTCGAACACTACATACAGTTTAATCAATTTTATCGTATAATTCGTGACAGCTGTGTGGTTTTCGGCTCAGTACCCTTAGAACTATTCGACCCGAAGGCTTAAGAAAATGTCATGGTCCACTTCATGCCCACATGACATTCAGCAGTTTATGCTTCAATACAACACAAGAACAAAAACGGCAGATAAATCGTCCGTATAGCCTTTATTTATGTCGAGAAAATTACAAGACAAACACCCACCTGCATTGTTGATCAGAATATCCAGCCTCTTCTCTTCCTGGTTTATCTTCTGAGTGAACTCCCTGACCGACTGGAGGCTAGCTAGATTGAGGAGGCGCACCACAACCTCCGAGTTGCCCGTGTGAGTCCTGATCTCCTCGGCAGCGTCTTCGGATTTCTTGAGGTTACTGGACGCGATGATGACACGGGCACCGCGTCGGGCCAAATTAAGAGCTACCACCTTTCCGATGCCAGAGCTTCCTCCTGAAGGAGAAATAACATTTGAACCAAAATAAGGGTTTCTTTGAGGGTTGAGGGATTAGAGAAATTGAAATGGATAGTCTCTTGAGATAACAAAGACTGTCAGACTAATCGACAGGAAAACAACGAACAAATTTAATTAAGAAAAAAAATAAGCAAGCAAATAAAACATTAAACCGGCAAAAGAGTGTCTCAACAGAAATTTCCTCTTGGAAAATGTTTACAAAGGGGGAGAGGGATGGGGTAGATTATCAGTAACTTCAGGCATAAATGTTTAACCCAGATAGGTATTTTATTTTGTTTGTTTGATTTTTTTTGGTGGGAGGTCGAAATCGCTGGCCCCCTTTAATATTTTTTCTTTATTAACGTCAAACAAACCACAAGGGAAACTGACTAGATAAGTTTGAATGCATTTTCAAAGTGAACAAAGAAAACTGGCAGGAGCGGGATTTGAGCCTGCGACCTCGGGAATACCGTGCCGGCGCTCTACCAACTGATGATCTTGCCCTATGTTGGGGGTCTCTCAAATTGTCAGTGTCTTTGTTCGGGAGAGCAGGTCGGAAGTCATAAACCCATAATGCTGTATAGGCCTACAGCTCCAGGGATCACGCCCCAACTTTATGATACAGCCTGTATGGGAAGCGACATTGCGGGGATCACTTTATGAGGATATAACTTTTTAACTTTGCATTCCGGAGGTCGCAGGTTCAAATCCAGCTCCTGCCAGTTTTCTTTGGTCACTTTTTTTTTCTTACACCAGGCCCATTTTTCTCTTTAATGCTGACAGTAGGCCTATATAACCAGGCCCATTCGTGGATTTGTTTTTTTACGGGTAAAAATCTGTCGGGCCTGACTCCCCTTTAAAGATTCCTGGTAAAAATCAGCTTCCGTTGTTGAAGACTTTAGTGTTAAACCATATGACGCCACGAACACTGAGAAGTTCACCGAAGACTATGCATACTTTTCGTAAATATAGGCCTAATTGGCTCTTTATTTTGGAAATGCGCTTACATTTTTTGCACGGTATTGATAATTCATGTGATACTATGGACCACTGCTCTAACCAAAATGTGTGTAACGGGTAAGGGGCAGACCTATATTCACCCCACCCCTTGGGTTTATGACCACGGAGGAGAAGTTTGGCAAGGAAGCAACTTAGGAAACCCTCACGGACATTTCCCACGGGTTTGCCATGGGATACCATGGAATTTTGTATGAGACATTTCCGTAAGCATTAAGAAATCAATTAAACAGTTTACCTGTAACAATCGCCGTTTTTCCTGTCAGATTGGCGTTACTCTTACAATATCTTCGGCAGGCGATATGCTTCCAGTAGTAAAGCGCGTACAGCAGTATTATCACACACACACTAATCCCAGCCGAGTAAAGCGATTCCATATTGAACTTCGTTCAGAGAGAAAGCCTGGGTCAGCCTGTTTGCCCCTCGAGTACAAAAAAAGTCTGTTACAACAAAACTAAAAACTTAAAATCACCAAATACCAGTTCGAAAATCTTTGCCATGTGCCGTACTGAATAACATGGATAGGTTTGACGGCAGCAAACATCACATAAATTCATGCAATTGTAACCGTTTCGAGAAGTGGTTTTACATATCCGTGTGTCTGCCGTGTAGTGTTGTCTAGACTTCACTTGGTCATTCCATGTCTGTGCACGATGTATTTCTTTTGACCTGGCGGCGTCACTTCACCAGATGCAGGAGTTTAATCCCGGGGGACTGACACAAATCGCTTTGGCAGCGAACCGCCTTTACTAAGGACCCCTCGCCTCATATGAGGCGAGGGGTGGATCGAACATTTCCGGAAAAAGAGTGCATATTTCCCCCCCCCCCCCGATGGCTTCTCGCAATGACTATATTCTTTTCGGGGAGCTCGAGTTCGTGTTACATAAACACACCGTTATCGGTCATATAGTGCGTTGTCATACAAGTTCCCTGAAGGATAGTGAAACATGTGCCGGAGATTATTTGGATGTAATTGAAGTAATTTGTTGTCAGCTGTCAGCTGAAATTCAGAGATTTCGAGGAAGAGGCCCATATTTATGAAGGACATTATACCGGCGTTAAAATAGGAAATTGCTGTTCGTTGGTCATAAACTGAACATTTCCCCCGACCATGGCTAGTTTGCACGACGGATGACTTAAAGACTTTTCACGTGTTGTCATGGACAGATGTGCGAAATACAAAGAATAGGGGTCAGAGGTCAGTCAGCGGAGTCTTACATTTAACCACAGCCCCATTACCCAGCCCCACATACTCCTCAAAAAGAAAGAAAGAAAGAAAGACAAACTCACTAGTATTTTACCCGGAATTTTGCTCGAAATGTCTCTAATTTTCCGCAAATTTCATAACTTGAACACACAAAATCTCTCAAAAAATTTGTAAAAAAGATGTTAGAAACATTGAAATCACTTTAAAAGGCAAGGTTCCACCATGGCCAAATGGCGGGGTATAATCATATTGCTTATGGATATCCAAACTTTAACTTTTGTCTAGTTAAGATATCCCCTCCCCCCCCTCCCGCAGAGCGGGTATTTTAATATTTGTATATCTTGTCAAACAATCTACAAGGGAAACTGACTAGGTCAATTTGAATACATTTTCAAAGTGAACAAAAAAACTGGCAGGAGCAGGATTCAAACCTGCGACCTCCGGGTTACCGTACCGGCGCCGGTACGGTAACCCGGAGGTCGCAGGTTCGAATCCCGCTCCTGCATTGTAAGGTTCATTTAGATAAAGGCCCATTTTTGGGGGTTAAATTCAACAATCTGCACAATTTAATACAAATTATGCAATAATACTTCTGTACAAATTCGTACTTTATGTGTCAAGAAATCAAGATGTTAAAATCAATAATCTTAAAATTCAAATTCACCGAACCTGTTGCGTCGTTAACAGTGAACATCGATAAACTGAGCTCTGCTGGTAGTTTAACTCCAAGGGCAAAGGGGGGATGGGTTGGGGGTGGGGCAACGGAGGCCATGTAGACAGACAGCCCGACTGACAGACAGACAGAACATCAGTGACAGACATCAGATTATAGTGTCCTACACAGATAATTACAGTAGGCGTCCTCATGTCTATATTTAATTTCATTAAACTCCGTCACAAACAAATCATGTTTGACCGAGATCTGAGGGAGCGGAATCGGACCCCCGGCTGCGAGTGGCCGAAAAACCTGGTTTTAATAAGGCTAATGATACCCGACAGTAAATTCCAACTTTCCAGTCCTGCAAAATGTCGTAAATTTGTCAAGCGATGTTTCTGCTATTTTAATACATGTTAAGCCAAACGTTTATTGGCCTACGTAAAAGTTGTTCTCATACATTGTTCTTTTGCCTGAATTACCACCATCTGTTAACATTGTCTTGGTGCGCTTTCATGCCGAAAATTAACAGTTTACCAATTATCCGGTAATTTGATTTGATTATTGGCTCGCCAAGACCTAAAGCTGGCCTGAATGTGGCAGCTGACCTCTCACAACCGTCTGCCAGTGGCCAGGTCATCGTCCCGGGCCATCACAGATGGCTGGGGGACCATGCAGTTGGTGAAGCAGTGGCCGGAGAGATGACCAACCGACTGGTCCAGGGACATTGAAGAGTAGACTGAAACAGATCCGGACGAAGATTTACATACACCACAGTCCTGCAAACAAATCCCCCCATTCATCCCAAAGCTGTGAATCATATCCAAATGATTATACATGCATGAGGAAGGTTTTTTTGAAACAGATTTTAATTGATATACTGAGAATTTACAATAGAAAAATGAAAAAAAGTGAAAAACAAAAGAGGAAGACCTTTTTCAATGTTTAGATCATGCCGGGAAATGATTTCCAAGATGGCCGCCCTATATATTTTTATTTTAAAATGGTTTTCGTTGAACAACATTAATTTATTATATGGAGAGTATAGGCCTTTATCACACGCAGTAATGGTTTATTACAAAATCGAACGCCTTAAAAAATCATCATTTGTATAAAATGCATTTACAATTCTTTTGACGTTTATAAGTTTTGGATTTAAAGCTGCGTCTCAAACAGTGTAGGTTGCCTGGTCAGACTTGAGCTAGTACGGGCATTAGACAACGCTTTCAGGAAATATACTATTTATTTATTACATTTCTTTACCCAGGGTGTGCCCAAACAGTTTAAAACTGGTTTCCATTGGGGCCCTGCATATTATTTGTTAAAATATTTACACATTCATACAAAATATTTAAAGAGGAACTAAAACGCCAAATTTTTTTTTGACATTTTTGACTTATCTGATAGTTTATGCCACCCCAAAACTAATGTAACAAGTTTCATGATTCTGAAAAATCAAAAAAAATGTTTTTGAGCCTTTTCTTTCTGAGCCACTTTGACTCGATTCAGAAAAGGCCGAGGTCAACTGCGTGCCGTATCGCGCGAGTATTGACGTACACGTGTAGAAACATATGACGTCACTGTATTATACGACAATGTTTTACGTATAGTCTGTACGTATTTTTTTGTCTAAGGCTAGTATTACTTGCTGTGCTTTTTGCTCATGATTCAGGAGTAACACTACGATAAACATATTTTAAAGTGTTGACATCTTTGTGAGACACATTAAGAATTGGGGTTGTAGGCTTGTTCTTGCTGAAAAGCTAGTTATGAGTCATACTTTCCTTTGTTTGCAGTCGGCTTTTATTGGGACCTGCGCGGTGAGTTGTGTGTGAGCTGATGCTGTACTCTAGTCTGGCGACTTTGATTATGTAGCCCTCATAAGGACCCGCACCTTCTCAGAACTATACACACAATTTCTGTTATAAGGTACCAGACTCAATCGCATGCAGCGCATGCGGTCATATGCAGCACGATATGGGGAAGCTTTTTTCACCATGCATCATCTGCAGGACCTACAACTTCCTAAGTCCTACACAAAACTGGTTCACTGTATCCGTCTTTGCTTTTTACTTTGTGCACATTTCAATGGTGTAGGACTGTAGGAAGTATAGGATCCTACAAAATATACGGAGTGAAAAAAGCTGCCCCATATCCGGCAGGGTATACATGCGGTACCGTGCGTGTACAATGCATGTTGAGTCAAGCGAGCGTGGACAGAGGGGGGAGACGACCGGGGCTCTCTGGCTGCTCGAGACGGCAACCGCAGTTAACGTCGTCGCGCTGGTGCGCGTCAGTCCGGGACACGATTGGAATGCTCGGTGCTTTTAGAGTTGGAATGGCTCCATCCTTCAAACGGAATTGTGCCTTCAAACCCAGCTGAGTTTTCATACTAACACTATCATCTATACAGTCTTTGGCGAAATGTTCTGCACATATTTTCGACCATTTCGACAGCCCAAAATCAGATATTGTATTGTCTACAAAGCGGACCCACTGTCGCCTTTGAGCTCCATTCAGCACTGGGAATCGCAGTAAGGTTGGGTCAGGGTTTTTGTCGCTGTTCCTCGTGCAACCCCCAACTACACACGATCGAGGCATAATGATTATCTCAGATCCATGCTCATACTGAAATAATATCAAAATTAGACAAAATAGACGGGAAAACGGAGGAGTTAGGTCGACAAAAACTCTTCAGCAGCATCAACTCCACGTACGTACATGCATAGTGTTTGGCTGTAGCATCAACCGACTCTACACGTGTACGTCACGGGGTCACGTACATACATTTAACATACATAATGAGCTTTCGCGAAACAGGATAAATGGTTCAGAATAACAACCCTTTTTTTTTAAATAAAAACAATTCTCTCGTCTGCAAACTAATCTCCATCAGTTAAAAGAGTATTTAAACTGTCGGAAAAGTCCAAAAAGTCAAAAGAAAATTTGCCGTTTTAGTTCCTCTTTAAACAAATACAATAATGTTTACACAAATAGATCTATTTTCGGTTAACTTTTCAACTCTATTAAACGTTTCCAGCTCCGCTTGTTTTCACACATACATAATAATGTCCTACATTTAAAACATGATCTAGGCCTAAATGCTTGGTTTCATCAGAAAAAGGTGGTATTCTTTTACACTCTTTGTAAAAGGCTGCTTTGACTGAAAATTTCAATTCAATAGATTTTCCCCACGAACGAATTATGGAACAAAACTTTTGAAGGGAAAAAAATCACTTACTACACCCTGCACTATATTTCTGTTCTTCAGTTTTATTATGTGCTACGCGCACAGACTGCCCAATACAGATTCAATCATTTTGGTAAAATTTCTAATTTCTTCTCAGTAACGTTTTTGTGAAACACCCTGTACAATTAACACTTACAAATATAGGAGGGAGCACTTTAAAAACTAACAAACGTTAACATTATGGCATAAGCTTTCGTAGGTACAGCGTATGCATAAATTTGATTTTAGTTACCGGTAGTCTTTAAAGTGCCACATTCTATATTTATCTGTATCTAGCTGACTAACACGGCTGTCAACAACTTTGTACACTGTAAGAATTATAGGAGCGTCCCGCTCCAAATTATAACATATGTTACTTATCACAGGCCAGTTTTTTGATGGAATGTTTCTTTGGAAAGCTCATAACAAATCAGCAATTCAATTTCAAAATGTATTTTTCGGGGGGGGGGGGGGGGTGCACGGTAAAACGGCACGCACACGGCAGCTCATGGAAGAGAAGAAACTCCGTGTGACAAGAGCATAATATTATTAACAGTACTAAAATAGTCTGTCCGAAATAAAGTTTAAAAAAGGTTCGTCACAAATGGATTTCAAGCAAGATACTCCATGTGGAAATTCACTAGAACATGGAATTGTCTTTTTAAATTCGCACCCTGATAATGATTATGTTATTTTTTTTACAGCGACTACTGAAACTATATACACAATGAAGACCTTTTTAAATATAATCTTATTCTATGGGCAGCAGAGTCGTACATTTAACCCTCAGCCCCCACCACCTAGCCACCCAGCCCGCCCCCCCCCCGGCCCCCCAAATACAAAAAAGACAAAAAGAAATAGAGACCAACACGTGACTACATCGCCATCACTTGATAAAAGGTAATGTTCAACTATGCATGGCTCCATGTCGTGTAAGTGCGCATTGGTATATCGAGCCATGGGCGGATTGGGGGGGGGGGGGGGGGAGGGGGGGGGGGGGAGGGGGGGGGGGGGTCCACCTCTTACCACTACAAACGCTGCTTTCAGCAAACCGCGATTGAACCGACCTTGCTAACATTTTGCGAACACTTTAAAGCTTTTCACCAATCTACTAATCAACCAACCTTGCTTACCAATAGCAAACGCTGCTCTGAAGTTTTCATAGAAACTACTATCTAACTAACCTTGGTAATCGACTGCAAACACTGATACAACGTTGTTTCTGCATTCAAACGCAAACAAGCAGAATAAAACAAAAAGTCAAAGTGAACAAAGAAAACTGGCAGGAGCGCGACTCGACCTGCGACCTCCGGAATACCGCACTGGTGCTCTACCAACTGAGTTTATATTGTCATCCCAAATTGTCAGTGTTTTTGTTGGGTGGGGTGGGGGGGGGGGGTGTCAAAAATCACAAACCCATAATGCCGTTGGCATATGTGACCCGCTCTGCAAAAAGGGCACATAAGTCGCTGTATGCTTTTACGAGTTATGGGCCGTTCAATGTGAAGAGGGTGACAAATTCTTCAAACAAGTGATTTTGAAGGGAGGGAATTTTTTGCATCTTGGATACCTATATTATTCTATTTCATAACCAAAATCTTTGATTTCAGTGAATAAAGTTTGAAAAAGAATGTGTTTTTGTCGAGTGCTTTCATCTATTTCTTTGCTTTTTGTTTTTTTAAATGGCTTGTTTCTCCTTAAGTCATTTCAAGAAATTCCTGAAAACAAACATGCAGATTTCCAAATATCTCGTGATTGCAAAATGCTACAGACCTCAGACATATACCATATGAAAGCTTATAAAATGGCCTTTCCAGCTATATATAAAACACTATTTTCAAATTTTGCAACATATGTGCCCTTTTTGCAGAGCGGGTCACATATAGTCATGTATAGAGCATTGAAGTGATGACGTCAATGCAATGTTTGGAACCAGAATACTTTTGTTATGTGTTTGCATGACTTGCTGTTAACAAAAGAACAGTCGAAATTTACATTTGTTTGGAACCAGTTGTCATGCCAACTGACGCCAGACTTCGGTACTCTAACGCCCCAATTTTATGATACAACCTGGGCAGCGACATTGTGGGGGATCACTCAATGAGGATACGACTTTTTAACTTATAATTCATCAAACAATCCAAAAGGGAAACTGACTAGGTAAATTTGAATACATTTTCAAAGTGAACAAAGAAAACCGGCAGGAGCGGGATTCGAACCTGCGACCTATACCGAAGTGATGACGTCAATCAATGCAATGTTTGGAACCAGAATACATTCTAAACTGCATGTGTTTGGTACCATTGCCGTGGCAACTGACGTCAGACTTCGGTACTCTATACCGTACCGGCACTCTACCAACTGAGCCCTATGTTGGCGGTCTCCTAAATTGTCAGTATATTTTGCTCGGGTGGGCGCTAGTCAGAAGTCATAAACCCATACTGCTGTATAGCCAGGGATCACTCCCCAACTTTGAAATTTCATTCAAATTTCCTAGCCAGTTTCCCTCGTTGTTTCTTTGACGATAAAAATATAAACAAAATTGCAGGTGGGCATGTATGTATTTTACCAATTTGTATCCTCTGCCCATCTAAAATGGCTTTGCCAATCACTTTTAGTGTGACGACCGCCAACGCAATGAGTCGGCTGTAAAATTCACAACTATCTGTATTATAACGTTAGATAAATGCCTTTAGTGTTACAAGAAAACATTGTTCCAAATGGGTTTTGAATCTGTATTGTGCTATGAATTAGGGCGAATCCGGGGAAGGGGAAACAACGGCCACGCCCCCGACAAAACCTTTTTTAATTAAGTAGTAATAATCGAGAAGCCAGAACCACTCGCGTAAACCGCCATTTAGCCTATCGGTTAATCCGAGCACTCAAAATGCAGTATTAAAATTGTGCCACCAACGTCATACAGTCCTTATAATGTTATTTTGCAGATGGAAAATGTTTCGGGGAGCTTCCCCCTTTTTAAACAAAACAAACGCCCGCCAAAAGCACGGACACAGCATCTTCTTCAAGTCATGCAAGAGGGCGCCATTTTGGTAAGACAATGAACTCCGCGTGGAAAGAGCATGATATTCCGGTACAAAAATCGTCCGTCTAAAATAACCTATCAACAAAGTTTATAAAAAAAGTTGTTTACAATTTCAAACGAGATATATACTCAATATGGAAATGAACTAAAACATGGAATCGTCTAAATTTCGTATCCTGATTGTAAAATATATACTACTGAAACTATATACACAATGAATACCTTTTTGAACAGTTATCTTATCCATCCATATGGGCACGTTTACGTGAGGGAATTAAATAAAAAATAGAACCGCTACTACATTTCGTATGAACTCTTATTAGGGTTGCAAAATTCGCGGGAAATTTCAACGTGGTAAATTTCCACTGGGAATTTCGGGATCCCCTACACTTTAATTAGAAGATTTCAGGAATTAGACTGGCCATCTCGAATCTCGTTTGAGATCAGTGTTCCTCCTGTAAGCCCGTGGCTTGACAGCTAACTTCCCAGAGTCTTCGCGCCAGATCGTCATCCCTGGCCGCCTCTGTGGGTTGGAAGACCGCGCAGTTGGCGAAGTACAGGCCTGGTAGCTTGGGTATCGACTCGTCCAGGGCACAGTGGAGTGTGGTCTGGGCACCCGCTATCTCGTCTATGAACAACAACCTGTCAAAAACCAAGGGAGAATGTTTGTGAGCTCCAGTTAATAGGATGTTTGAGCGTGAAACTCATCTTTCCACCTGTTCCCACCAATAATACTCTAGCTGTAGTACCTACAGAACAAAAAGCTATGCCAACAGCTTTTTCCTTCGTTCTGTATCTCTATGGAATTCTTTGCCTGGTGCATGTTTCCCTTCATCTTACAATCTTTCCTGCTTCAAGAGGAACATTAATTCCTACTTCTTGTATCTATGACTCTTTTTCTTTTTGTAGCTCCGTACCTCGAGTGGCTTTTAGCCTTGTTTGGTGCGAACTTGCATTTAAAAAAAATAGAAGATATATCTAATGAAAAGGTTCCCCAAAGGTATTTTTGGCACCAATCCAATCTGAAAAATAATATGAATAATTTGGACATGATGTAACACTTTTTAAAGATATAAGAGCAGCAAAAAAATATCTAAATCTTGGGAGAAAAACCATTACCTTCAATGTAGCTCACAATTATTTAGCCCTAAATACGACGTCATGCAAAACGCCATGTAACTTAAAATAGCTTCAAATCTAAGTTCAAATAAAAAGCAATTCTGGGTGTAACGTAATAGGGGTGTATTATCATTTCGTTTTAGGGTTAACTGAATTTAATTAGTTGAGTTTTAATAAGACGATATGGGACAGCGAGCTACAACAAGATATTAGGTAGCAGATTTAAGAGAATTGAATTTTTTGAATTTACAAAATTCGAATAAACTTACACGTACATGTACGTGTTCTCCAAAAACTTTAATTGTTTCACAGACAGACAGGGCCGCCTATCTAAATTTCTTGGGCCGAAGCCCAGATCCCAGTCCCTTCCCCTCTTTAAACGTAGTGTACACGATTGGTAATCCTCCCATTTTTTTTACCTGAATTATTACGAAATACCGGTACCTTACTTGACTGTAAGTTAATAGTAGTCTTAATCATCCTGTGAAATGATGGCACCAGGTGTGCTGTCGTTGTCAAGAAAAGTTGAAATTTATATCGTTTTCGGAAAACTGCCCTGTAGCCTTTAGTCAAGGCGCGCGTAGCTACCCTGACGTGTGGCGCGCCCCGACATGCTGGCATTCGGGTAGTCTTGGTTCCAAGACCTTCGAGGGCGCTGTTTCTCAGTAAATCGACTCGGCAATGTATTCGATCCTAAAATGTTCTATATTACGCGCTCTGATAAGAATCGATTCTACCGTTCTTTGCTCGGTTCTTCACTTCCACAAAACGAAGCGATTGATCGCGAGCACGACCGCCGGTGACAGCCTGTAAATTGCGCCCTCTGTGGATGACAAGTATCAGACAGTAACGTGTTGAACCAAGACTAGCATTCGGGGCGCGCCACGCGCCCAGATAGCTATGCGCGCCTTGACTAAAGGCTATCTTTCGCGCCCGCCGACGGTTGGAAACGAGCGCCGTTTTTTTCTCGTTTTTTCGTCATCCAACAACGCAAAACTTTGAACAGGTCAGTGGAACGATATTTTCTATAAAATACTAACCCTAAATCCGCCCATTTCTGAAAATTGCAACAATGACCAATCATGTACACTTGCCTTTAAAAGCCATGCCTGGATTGGTAGATGGCAGTGGGGTAACAGCGATTTTTGTTTCTTGTCTTGTCTTGTCTTGTCTCCTCTGGTCTGGTCTCGTCCTGTCCCCTCTGGTCTGGTCTCGTCTTGTCTCAAAGTACCGAAGTTTTCATACGTACCGAATAAATGGCAGGGAAACATAATACAACAGAGTCAAGGCCCAGTTAACCCTGAGGTTACTCCAGATCGGAGTGTAAATAACTCCGGGATGCAACGAGACGGAGGTCACTCCTGTGGACTCCAGACGCCCGGCCAGCTCCCGGCCGAAGAGAATGTTGGCCAGTTTGCTCTGATGGTAGTTCCTTAGGTACGGGTAGAGGACTCCATTCGCCCTACCGTCCCCGGAGCTAACTTGACGGGTGAGGTCGAGGGAGGACTCGTGCAAGTGACCGTTTGAGGAAACGGTGATGATCCGGCTTGGGGCGCTCTTCTTCAGCAGATCCAGAAGGAGGTTGGTCAGCAGGAAGTGGCCGAAGTGGTTGGTGCCGAAGACCAGGTGGAAGTTCTCTGGCGTGGTAGCGCCCTCTTTGGCCATAGGAACACCTAGGATACAAAACAATTTTGAAGAATAATACTGACAAGATAGAAGGGGGAAGGTTTCATGGAACGCAAAATGTGCTAAGCACGTACAGAAAAGTTTTGTTTAGGAAAACAGGTTACCAGCCAAAACTGCATTTTAAAAATAATGTTTACTGCTTGTGACTGGTACTTTGCGGATTTCTGCTCAGCAGGAATATTTGCTAAGTAATATTTTGTGCTAAGCACTTCCATGAACTTGGCCTCTGCCTTGGGGCGGGCAAGCAGACATTATTTGATGCAAGGGCGGGATATGGACGCCTGATGAGTTTATCTACCCACTGTCTGTTAATAACACTCGTGCGGCTCATGTTACGAAACTGGACATCAGCATCACACCGAATCATTAACAACTTGTGTGACGTCATGAAGTCAGGCTGGTGATCAACAAGGAACAGGTTGGGCTAAAACTTTAAGTTATTGGACTTAACCCTGCCTAGTCAACCACAACCGTATCTGTTGTTGATCATGAACCAGTCATGGCATCTGAAGCAAGATATGGGACAGAGGATTCGAACCCCCACCCCCCCCCCCCCCCCACACTTTGTGTTGGTCATTGTGTTACCGGAATATCAGGAAATCCTTTCAGATATCCGGGGGGGGGGGGGGGGGTGTGTGTTAGGTAACAATAGTCTGGAGTGTGTATGGTATAGGTACAAGGGGATACCCCATATCATGCTGGGTATAGAGGGCATGGTTGCGCTGGTTATAGCATCGACCTTTTCATGCTTAACAAGTGACGAGGGGACCAGTGACACAACAGATCCACCGAAGTCGTTCGCAAGAGCCATATTTATATAGCTTATTAGTCGACCAATATTGACTGGTCCTTTTCACACTTGCGCATAGAGCTGTTAGTATTTCAAAGTTTACCAACCTGCATTGTTGATCAGAATGTCCAGCCTCTTCTCTTCCTGGTTTATCTTATGAGCGAACTCCCTGACCGACTGTAGGCTGGCTAGATCTAGGAGACGAACCACAACCTCCGAATTGCCCGTGCGAGTCCTGATGTCCTTGGCGGCGTCTTCGGCCTTCTTGGGACTGCGACAGGCGAGGATGACTCGGGCGCCTCGCTGGGCCAAGTCCAGGGCCGTCTCCTTCCCGATGCCGGAGTTGGCTCCTGGAGAAAAATAAGATTCATGAAATATTGTTTTAGAAATATTGTTATTGTGAGAAATTTGCGAGGTACCGATACCTCAATTTACAGTTGTAAAAAAATTAAAGAAACCTACGAAATACAGAAGGGAAATGAGAGAGACTGGTATTGCAGGTAACACCATGTGAAATAAATCTCTTCTTTGAAGAAGTGTGGTTCTTAAAAGAACCGGGATGAGTGTGTAACTCGACGTTTCGGACAGTGTGCTCTGTCCGTCCTCAGGAGTGTGAGTGATGTGATGCGGAGTTGCTGCGGCGTTGCTGGTGCCTTCTGGGTGCCTAGTCGGGTGTGACGACTGGATGCTGTTGTGTGCGCTAGGGTGTGGCAGTAGCTTGTTGGGTGGCGTGGGTGTAGGATGTGTGGTGCTTGAAGAGTTGGGACCAAATGTCGTTGATGTGGAATCAGATGTCTTGAGAAACTGTGTTATGTTTGCGGATTTCTATGGCCTCTCTGATGCGTCTTGGGTTCCAGAATGTGACTGGGGCGATGATCTTGGCTTGGTTCCAGTTGATGCGGTGGTCGTGTTCGTGTGAGTGTTTGATGATTGCTGACTTGTCTATAGTTCTCCTTTTCTGCCGTGTGCTTGGTGTTCCTTGAGTCTTGTGTTGAGGTCTCTGCCGGTTTCTCCGATGTATACCTTACCGCATTCACAGGGAATGCGGTAGACGCCTGCCTTGGTGTTTGGGTCTTGTTTGTCCTTGTGTGTCTGTAGTTGAGCTTGGACCTTGTCTGGTGCTGTGTGGAAGACCTTGATTTGAGCTTGGCTGAAGATGCGTTGTATAGCTTGTGGGAGAGGTGACCGATGTACGGGAGTGTGACTGTAGACTTGAATTGAGGGCGCTGTTCAGGTGGGGTGGGGGGCTTGGGCTTGTTGGTGTTGACGCTGTTGTATCCGTTGAGCTTGAGTGATGTCTTGATGTGGTGGAGTTCTTGATCAAGGCTGGGCTGGTCGCAGGTATTGTAGGCTCGGCGTACCAGGGTGTTGCATACTGATGACTTGAAGCGTGGATGGTGGAACGAAGAGCTGTGGTCTGTGTTTGTGGACTTGCGGTAGACTGTGTGGGATATGGTGCCATCTGGTCTGCAGGTGAGCTTGACGTCAAGGAAAGCAATGGAGTTGTTCTGTTCTTGTTCCATGGTGAGCTTGATGAGTGGGTGTTGGCTGTTGATGTGCTGTAGGAAAATATGCAGTTGTTCTGTGCCGTGTGGCCATACTAGGGAGGTGTCATCAACATAGCGTAGCCACAGGTCAGGACGTAGATCAGCTGACTCGATGGTGATGAGTTCGAATTCCTCCATGAACAAATCCGCCAGGACCGGGGATAGAGGAGATCCCATGGCGGCCCCAGTGGATTGTTAATAGTACTGCAGGTCTCTCCATTTGAAGCAAGTGGAGGAGACGCAGGTACGGAGGAGGTCTTGAATTTGGTCTGGGGATAGGTCGGTTCTGTCCTGGAGCTCGGGGTCGTGTTGGAGGCGTTCCTTGGCTATCTACAAAAGGGAACTTTTCTAAAATTAATTACTGGTACTCACAAGAAAATAAATCCATGTACTCGTAGGACTCGTAAAGTACGGTACTCCATGGAGGCAGCCACGGGTACTCGAACTCGTCGTAAAGTACCGTACTCGTACTCATGAACCTTGCCAATGATCAAATCCTATCTGCCCTGTGGTTGGACCTGTCCAATTACATACGTAAATACAAGTACGTAGGCCCTATGTTAAGCAGACAACTCGACCGATTGCCAACTAGACGGGGGACAATTAACTTGAACGGTGCGACAACTCGGAGACAAGTCGACTTTGACATGGAGACAACTCGACCGTGCGAGGCGTTGCATCTATATGTAGCTAGCCGAAGCATGGTACATGTATTTTCCACCCAGATTGCCAGTCGATTGTTTAGGCATTTATGTGTGTTTCGTTTGACATGACCGTGTGCGAGGACCAGGCCAGGTGTACCGTGTGGCACGGTATGCACAATTGACAGCGCAGTGGTCGCTGTGCCGGGACCCAGCATCATGGTGCATGGAATGACAGAGACGTTGGCGCGGCACACCATGCGGTACATGCGCACAGGCCAGGCAGCCCAATGATCAAACTTGGACACAGGAAAAAAATCTCCAGTCTGGTTCCAAAATAAAACTTCGACTGAGCCCCAAAACCCATATCACACCCGCAGAATTTACATGTGTAAACGCCTGCAATTGGGGACCTCCTATTGTTCTCCTATTGTTCATACTTTAACTTTTTGGCAAGGGCCCTCATTGGTTTTGTACACGATTCTCAATCGGGGACCCTATTGTCCTCTATTGTTAAAGGTCCCCTTTTGAATGCAAAATCAAACTCCCACACACACACACACACACACAAGTGTGTAAACGGGTGCAATCGGGGACCTCCTATTGTCCCTCTTTTGTTTGTACCTTAACTTTTTCGGAAGGCTTCCCATTGGTTTTGTACACGATTTTCAAACGGGGACCTTTCTCAATCGGGGACCCTATTGTCCTCTTTTGTTAAAGGTCCCCTATTGAATGCAAAAACAAACTCACACACACAAGTGTGTATATACCTGCAATCGTGAGTGGGTTAGGCTATACGAGAGAGGACTTGTGACAATGGGGGATTAGGGATAACAATGACACCGAGGACTTGGGCCGAGTCCTCGGGAGAATTTCGTGTACAAACCTAAATGAGCTGTTCGGAAAAAGTTTGAGTACAAACAAAGGGAACAAAAGAAGGGTTCCATTCATGGTCCTCATAAGTATAGGAAAACGCACATGTGTGGACGTCCCATTGTTCCTCTTTTGTTTATACTTTAACTTTTTCGGAAGACCTAACATAGGTTTTGTACACGATTTTCAATCGTGTACGTTCGGTCAAACGTGGATCCTTTGTCTATGACCTAACCCTGTTGTCCCTAATCCACGATTGCCGGTATATACATACTCACACACACAGTCGTACTTCCCTATACTCGCGAGGACAATGCTCTGTGTTTCCTATTCTTCCTTTAATATAACCCAACCCCATAGACTAAGCACGTACCCTTACGTTCGAGGACCGATTTTAACAAAAGACCGTCTCTCGAGGACAAGAAAGATTCTTTTGTATTTCCTTTCTCCCCTTGTCCTCGAACGTAGTACAGTACAAGAACACACACACACACACACACACAGTCATGTAAACGGGTGCAATCGTGGACCTCCCATTGTTCCTCTTTTGTTTATACTCTAACTTTTTCGGAAGGCCTCCCATTGGTTTTGTACACGATTTTCAATCGTGGACGTTAGGTCAAACGTGGACCCCTTTGTCTACGCCCGAATTCTTTTGTTCTAGGTCCACGGTTGCCGGCATATACAAACTCACACACACACACAAGTGTGTAATACCGGCAATCGCGGACTCCCTATTGTCCCTCTTTTGTTTGTACTGTAACTTTTTCGGAAGGCCTTCCATATGTTTTGTACACGAATTTTAATCGTGGACGTTCAGTCAATCGTGGACCCTTTGTCTATGCCATAACCCTTTTGTCCCTAGTCCACGATTGCCGGTATATACATACTCATACATGTTCACGTACTGTGAACGCTCTTTTACCCCGAAATTTGGATAGTGATCCCCTAAATTTTGCGAAAGACAACCCTAACCCTAAAATGCCTCTGAACCTGTTTTTCAGAGGGGGAGGGGGGGGGGGGGGGGGTGGGGGGGGGGGGGTGGGGAGGGGGAACCTCGTGTGGACAGTAGCAAGTCCACATAGGGTTTAATCTCCTGCTTCGTGTGGACCTCGATCTGAGCAAGTTGACTTGTTCCACCGGTCGATTTGTCCCACCGGTCGACTTGTCCCACCGGTCGACTTGTCCCACCGGTCGACTTGTCCCACCGGTCGACTTGTCCGAACCCGGCCCTCTGTATGGCTCAGTGTAACTGGTATGGGGCCGTCCATAAAGTACGTACGCACGAAGGGGGGAGGGGGGTTGTTGACATTGCGTACACCATGCGTACGCGGAGGAGAGGGGGGGGGGCGGTCCAAGCCAATGCGTACCGTACGCAACCGACAATTGTCATGAAATCAATGTACTATCTCATATAAATAACTACCAGGACCAGCTTTTTTGCATCAAAAAAAACAGTTATAACACAGTACCCTTCACCCCAACCAAAAGTAAATTAGTCTTCCCAGCGCCACCGCCAGCCAACTCCGGCCTATTTTTACACCGCAACAAAAAGACTGCTTTATAAACCGGCAGTGTAGGCCCTACACCGGAAACGTACAAGTGTACTTGAATAAATTTCACCCGCGTGCTGTCCAAAATCGCTCTTGTACTGGAGGTAAAAAAGAAGGAAAAAAAAGAAGATATACGTCTTGTATATCAACTGCCTCTTGTTCAAACACATATTTTTGTGAAAAGCGTTATTTACTATCTCAATAAACCACTCATGAAACGTCAAGAGCAAACTATGCAAAAAATAGTGTATCAGGATATTTTGTTTCCTTTTTTGGTTCATGTCATCATTGACTGCTGTTTTGGTTCAAAATATATCACTGTTCAATCATTTCCAGGTCCGTTAATAAAAACAATTTTTTTTTCTTTTTCTGTCAAAATTGTGTGATTTATTTCAGACTTTGGATGCGACATGCGAATCATACTACTACAGCAGGTGTACTGCGTACAGGGGGGAGGGGGGGGGGGGGGGGGGGTTGGAGCCACTGCGTATGCCATGCGTACAGGGGTGGAGGGGGGTCAACAAAGTCGGCATTTCGTGCGTACGTACTTTATGGACGGCCCCAATAGTGAAAATGTACATACCTGTAATAATGACCGTTTTCCCATCCAAGTTGGCCTTACTCCTGCAGTACTGCCGACAAGCGATGTGCTTCTTGTAGTACAAGGAGTAGAGCAGAGCCAATGCGCCAACAATGATGGCAACACTGCTAGTCATTGCAGATGCTATAAATTCAATCATGTTTGGACTCTGTCAATGCGTGACTGTACTGGTTGCAAAGACAATCGTTTCGTTTCTGCCAATTTTGTTCAGATAAATGTTGCAAATTTCAAAAAAAAATGCAGCTAGTGCCTGTAGCCTGTATAGTTTGTGACAAACAAAATGACAGCGCGTATTTGACACACCGCCCTGTTCTTGAGTTTCAGCGTTTCTGACGGGTTTTCAAGGCTTTAGTTTATTGGTGGTCAAACCCGGATGCTGATCGTGCGCTACCGGCGAGACCGGATTCCAAATATCCAGGATCATTGTGCAAACTGACCCGGTATTGGCATTGCAAGTGTTCTTTGTCTCGGTATTGTTTACCTAAGATCAAGATAATAGGGAATAACGGGGGCATAAATCCAGTATCGTAGCTGCCTCAGCAGTGACCAGACACCAACCACTGAATAATGTATGTGATTTCATCGCAGGCTTTCTTCTCACGATACAACACACAGCGATCAACGTCCCTCGTTTCAGTGTTCGCATGGGAAGGCACTGTTCCAGAACAACCAAAACGACTCGGACATCGTCATGTATTACTGAAAGTGCACTAGGCCTTATTGAAGGCGCGACGATGTCATTTTGGTGGTTTTGAATAAGTGCTTACCGTTTGCACGAGTATGATGCGTGGGTCAAAGGCTGCATGTGTAATCGCTGGTACTGCGATATTCTTTGAATGATGAAACTTATAGGGTGCCAGTGATTTTCCCGCACTGTAAACAAAATCAGTAAAATAACGGGGTTGTTCCTTCAGTTAAAAACACTAACTTGAAACAATCACCGTATTTGAGTTTTAACGGATTTTGGACGTAAAATTACGGTACTGTGACCTAGAAAATATCACGCTTAAACGTCAATTTATACACGAAGCGGATGTGAATTGCACTTTTTCTAAATAATAACATATTTGCTGTAAATATACAGCAACACCAATGAAGTGTTGTTAATTTACAGAGAATCTACTGTTCTCAAACACAAATCTCATTACGCAGCAACTGACCAATCAGAACTGAAGACATTTGTGTTTACAAAAGCCATGTCGAGCAACAGCAAACTGCGCATGCGACTTTAATGCACAGTATCCTCGTGAAAATCGCATCGATACATTCACACGACCAATCTCGGTGATAGACGCACGGATGTCGCATCGATGCGAAATTTTTGTTGGAGAAGGTCCCAGTTAAAATAGAAAAAAAGAGGGGCTCCATCCGCCCTGGTCATGGGCAACCGAACCTCCATCTTGTGAATACTGACAATAAATTGTCTTAATTCCTATAGCAAGATTTTCTAAATATTCATCGACGATGAAGATATGTTCTTATTTCTTATAATACAGTGTTTAGTTTTCTGTCTCACGGTCCGTTCGGTTGTTGGTCAATATTTGTCTGCTGTCTATTTTTTGGTCTGGTTGTCCGACCTGTCACTTGTTTGTGTTATTTGCTTTTTTTTCTCACTTTTTATCTCTTGTATTAAGCGCTTTACCTCTTATGATTCTTAAATACTGTAATGTTATTGCAGGAAATTAATAATGGACTTAAGATTCATTTTAATTTAATGTAAAATCCTTTTTAATGATAATTGTAAAGCGTCATTTTGACGGATTTTGGCTCTATAAAAATGTGACCCGCTCTGGAAAAAGGTATATTATGTCGCAAAATATGAAAAATGAGTTTTATGTATGTTTGGAAAGCCCAGAATGTAAACTTTCATTTAGTACATGATAGAGCTCTCAAAGCCCTTTCCATTCTGGAGATATCGCGTTTTTGCATATTAATTAGCTCTATGGAGTTCAAATTGCACAACAGAGAAAACAGGCTTTGAAAAAGCTAATTCTAATACAATGCAATGGAACAATGCACTCTAAAAAGGTTATTTTTTCACTTCATTCACTGAAATCAACATTGCTGTGCACCAAACCTGAAACTTTAGATATTTAAGATGTCATTAAAGACAAAAACAAAAAATAAATTTTGACGAAATTTTTTACCCTCTCAACGTTAAAAGTGCCATTACACGTAAATGCATAGCGCGACTTATATCACCTTTTTCTGGAGCAGGTCACAAATTGTTAATTATTATTATTATTTTATGTAATTGTGCCTTGATTAGTTAAGTTATGTTGCTACATTTGGAGCGTAAACACTGAAGTAACAGTTTCACAAAAACTTTGCCCACATCCGGTATCTCGTTTGTTGGCAAACAGAAGGGTAAAATCCCCAAATGAAACTCAACACGGGGGGTGGGGGTGTCTGCACAGCGGGGTGGCCCAAAGGCAGGGCATGGAGGAAGGATTTCCTATTCTCAGAAAATAAGGTCATAACGAGTCATGCCACCGCGGAGTTCCCAGCGCTCGCTTCACTGACGACCTTTGGAACCGGATTATACTTTAGTGCACGTGTATTGTCGAGTCCATTATTATGGGCCTTGGGGTACGGGTACCACGGCTCAGTTGCAGTCAAAAGTTTACGCACACAGCAGTCTTGGAAACCGTCAAATATCCGGTTCATCCCAGAACCTGTGAACCAAATCCAAATGATTATAAATGCACGAGGAAGGTTTTTAAACATGATTTTGTTATCATACTAAGAATTTACAATAGGAAAAAAAACAAAAGAAAACAAAACTTCAGGAACAATGTAGGCCTAGGCAAGGACAATTTACTGTTCAAAAATATGATTTTCTGTCCGAGTGTGTGGAAACTTCTGATCTGACCGCCACTGTGTATGTACTTGACACGTGGGTCGCTTCCATAAATTTGGGATCCAAAAGTGTGACATTTTTGGTGTCCCCGTTACATATAGTGACATGTATAACATTTTGCAATTCAGGACACATTCTATCTCCAAGAGTGATTGTGTAAAGCAAAGTACCTGCCAAAACAAGTAAAAATATAGTGTGAATTAAGTCAATTTTAATGATACTTGATGGGAAATTACACAGGTCAGGTGTAACAGGGACACCAACAAAAATATTTCTGTACCCCAAATTTCTGGAATGACCCATATACACCCAGTCGTACTTTCCCAATACGTGCGAGGACAATGCTTTGTGTTTCCTATTGTTCCTTTAATATAACCCAACCTCATAAACTAAGCACGTACTTCTACGTGCAAGGACCAATTTCAACAAAAGACGTGCGAGGACTGAAAGGTTTCTTTGTATTTCCTTTCTCCTCTTGTCCTCGGAGATATATATATAGAACCTGTACACATGTGCATTGACCACGCAACACACTTGTGCGTGAAGGTTATGGTGGTTGAATACAACGCAGTTCAAGGACTGTATAAAACACCGTACACCGCGATGTGACTTGAAATCTCATTATGGTGCGTATTTGACATAAATTAAATACAAAAGTAGCATTAAAAAAAAGAAATTCGGGAAATGGTAAAGCAAACAACTTGAATTTACACATTTGTATGCTGGGACCAAGTTAGACCCCCCCCCCCCCGAGGGGGAGGGATCGTTGCACACCCAATTTGTAAATGTTTACTTGTACGGGTGCAAAACAATCTTTTTTAAATCTGCGGGCCCGACTCTCTCCTGGACATCTGATTTTGCTTTCACTGATACAAAATATGGGGAAAGTATACTTTTATGGGGAAAATGTACTTTTATACCACTAATGACTCAAATAAAAACAACAAATTATTATTATTGTTCATGCGTTATGTAGTAAAATAAGTACACTGCGGATTACCTTATAAAATCATATACGCTGTAAATACACTTAAGGATACAGTTCACTGACTATGGTCTGGGAAAAATGAACACACAGCGCCTGGCTCTTATGGCTTATCAGCTGACATTCAATTTACAGCACATGTACAAGCATCTGCAAAGTAGCACCTGTTCTCATTTTGTATAAACCTGGACCCACTGATGGTATAAATCGTGACATGGTCACGGTAGCTACCCACAAAGCGTTGCGTTTCCTGCACAATATTTGGAGAAAGAAGATACTTCGACCTGAGCTATAAATGTAATATGTCAAGTAATTTTATAATTCTTAAAGTTGGCAATACGGCGCACTGACACGATAAATACACCGTTTGATCTCTATCCCCTCCATCTAAGTACATGTACCGTGACCTCTGGATGTGCACGTATGTTCACGTATTGCGGGTGTATCAGTTTAGTTTATTCACAGGCTTGCATGCTGCACTCGCACAGTGTACTGTAAGCCGTAGCCCGATGCGATTTCTTTTCGTAGACCAGAATTGTCAGTGTTTCTGTGTACAGATGTACTTGGCTATATGTGACCTGCAAGACAGGTCCTCAGACTTGTTTTCCCTTAAAATAAAATCCTCCACACCACAATTAGTACAAGAAAAAGAAATATAAACAGGACAGAGAATTCGAACGCAGATCCCCGTGCTCCAAAGCCTTATTCTTTACCAACAGCAGCTCCACCAAACCGGTTTACTGCAACCTTATGTAGTAGTCTGAATGACGTCACTATTTCTAGCACCATCATGCGATGCTTATTATATCTGAATCATGAATATGCATGATGGCAATTCTGCTCTAAAAAAAAAAATGGCGCGCCGACCATCGTTGGGGGAAAACCTGACCCTTTTCAGATTCTGGACCCCATTTTACAAAATTTAGTTGGTTCACATTTTGTCTGTATTTGAGTATACATCCATGAACTGGTTCAAGTCAGCTAGTCTAGTCTTCTGAGCTGACAATCCTTGATGTCTATAAATTGCTCCGTTTCGTTTGAAGCAGGCTCAGGGAAGTAGGGTCAGGGAACCAGTCTACAAGAACAGCATTTTGTTCTTGGTTTCTCCAGCATCTATAAACAGACAACTTTAAACAGGTCATTGCTATGAAATACTAACCCCCAGGCCCATCCATCCATTTCTGAAAATTACAGCGAAAGCAAATGTTGTGTTACCTTTAACATGCATTATGGGATAAACAAACGAACAGCTGGTATACCTTGATGTTTAAATGAGTTGGAGCGCCACATGAATGTTTGATTATGCGTACTGGAGTATTGAGTCAACTCGAGCATGGGTTAAGGCCGGTTCAAACTTCACGCTTAATGCGAAAGTGAAGCGATTTTTTTGACGTCAACAATACACATGCAGTTGCTTCATAGCATGATTGTGATTTTCGCTGTTAACCTAGACGAACCGATTCGCCCTTAAATTCGCGTCAGCCGGTGATTGTAGCTCATTATTGTATTGTCGCACATTTTATCGCACATTTCTTTGCAGATTCCGTCAGCTACAGATTCAGCCGCAAATTCAAAATCTCAAACGCATCAAGTAAAAGGTGGTAAGATAGAATCTGCAATAAAAATGCACTTTGTGTAAAGTATGCGAGGTACATTTACTTTTAAATCGACAGTGTTGTCAACAAAATGTAGTTTTCCGCACTTTTGAAGGAAAATTCTTATTAGCCCTTTACCGAGAAGATAATTAGTGAACGTAATCGGTCTTCTCTAAATTTTAAGCATGTAGAGCATTATTCGATATTTAGCCTATGCTTAAAAAACGTGTTATTTTGCTAAAACCTTTAAAAAAATATTGATCCCCCCCCCACCAACAAAATTTAGAAAAACACCCCAATTTTTTAACCACCTTTTACTTGATACGTTTGAGATTTTGAATCTGCGGCCAAATCCGCGGCCGTATCCGCGGCCAAAATCTGCAAAGAAATTTGCGATAAAATGTGCGACATCGCAAATATCTGCAAAGCCTCTGCGATGTGTGATGTCCCTTCAGGGCCACGATACTATCGGCCTTCACTGTCGTTCTATAACTCTGCCAGTGCTGGTGAATGGGGTTAAGGCCAACAACATTGTTTGGTTGTCCTCCACACCCCTTTGCCAGTGGCGAAGTTGTTAAGGCGATAAACAGTTTAATATACGTAATATGGCTGCCTCTTCAGCGATGGCCGCCGGGTCCTTCAATCCATCCGAACAACACATACTAAGGCTGCCAGTGCTGACGCTGTCTCCTAAGGCTCCATGTCACTCTATAGACCACTTTTTGGTGGACGCGGCCTTTGTGCGTTTCAGCTGTATTTGAGCTGGCTCAACACTAAATTCGAACAAAAAACCTCACGAAGTTTCGATGTAGCAGCCACACTGCACATACAATCAAACAAGACGTTTTAATACACCCAGTTTGCAATTAGCCCTTTAGAGGTATGGCGGACACAATAGGAGGGCGCTATTTTATTTGGGTATAAATACCACAGACATAAATAACCCATAGACGGACAACTGGGGGCGCAATACTGTAATTTCAGGAAAGCCGCCATTTTTGAAAACTATGGGCAAAATCGGTCCACATCCATATTCACGTACACATTTTCGCACAGTACGCGGCGGTCTGTTTGTGAAGTCCTCAAAGCAACGGCACAGAAAAGGGTAATTTGGAGCATTTTTATGTCTTTTATGAGAGAAAAATAAACATGATCAGGGTTAGACGTGAAGTTTACGGGAATTTCATTCAATATTTAACAGGGGAAAAATACTAATTTAGGACTGACAAGTATCACGCCAGTTTATCATTTTTGTATGCACTCATTATTCTGTTTTTTCCTTCCTCCATGGTTGAGGCTTAGGCCTAATTGTGTAATTCATGATAAGCACCATGTCACCTTGAGTGCTGAAAAACATGCAAACAAAATGGTGGCAACTTCATTCACACTTTACTTTTTAGCCAACAAATTCTCCAATTTCTTTTACGTGGAAAAGATAAGGTCCCCAGTATTTCAACAGCCAAGTTTGAAGGCTCAATTAAAAATTTAACTGAGACGTTTTATAAACTATTTTGCACCTATTGTGAAGAGGCACATGATTTTAGTTCGAAGCCAAAGACTAGACTGGTGCACGTGCATGTCCAACTGTTTAAAAAGATTGATTGTTTGCAGGGGGAGGGGGGTGTTTCTGATTTTGTTAAATGTAAATTTGCCCAAGTTGACTTCCAAAATGTTTCGCCTTCCAACAAAATTGTACGAGTTCGGAGTGGGGGGGGGGGGGGGGGGTGGGGTGTCGATGGACACTTTCTCAACGTTGGTAGCGCCATTTTTAACCTTTTTGTTTGTTCTTACCCATAGCAAAAATAAACTAGACCAATTGCAGGGTTTTCCTTTTCTGGTTTGCAACTTTAGGCATAGGCCTATGACCCAACTTGATAACAAATTTGCTTATGAATACATTTTAATAAACACTTGTTTTTTTCTGGTACATGTTTTGCAGAGATGAAGGTGATGTGCAATGCCTCGAACCTGTAGCGTGGGAGTGCAAACGGCAGTATTCAGAGGAAGCAAGATTCTACTACGTGTACATGTGTTAGACCTCACCAGACAGTGGATGTATGTTATGCATTGGGATGAATCCTTCTCTTCCAGATAGCCTCTGCTCAAAGCATTTTGACCCCGAGTGTTTTAAAATGGGTGGTAAAACCATAATCCTCAAGTGAAATGCTGTGCCTACACTGTTTGACTTTCAAACTTGCAAGAGAGCCAGTTCCCTTCATAAACCTGCAGAAGACCAGGATATATGCAGAGCAAAATAGTGACTTTCCAGAATAATCATGGCTTCTACACATTGCCATCATAACTCCATCAAATGAAGAAGTACGTGAACAATTGGAGAGATAAGTGTGAGCCCCTACAAGCTAAGATTAAAAAACTCAGAGTGAAAGTTTGTAGAAAATCCCCATAAAACTCAAAACTTCAAGGGCTTTCGACACTTTTGTGGCACTCGTGTTTATTTGTGTTAAGCTTTTTCTTTCACAAAAGACCAGGCTTGAGCCATCTTACTCTTCTGAATGTTGTATCTTTATTTTAGATTTACACATAAAAGACAAGTACCAGAATACTTTCATTTTGTTTTCAGCTTTATGGGTGGTTTGAATTTTTTCAGTTTTTGAGCGACATGACTATAAGACTCATTCTTGTCGAAGGTTTTAAGGAGAATTCTTTTACAAGAATTGAAACTGTAAAAACTTTCCTACATGTAGTTACACACGTTATATTACATGCTCTTATAATTACCTTGCATACTCTGTGTGGACCTGTGAACAAAAGATGTCCACACGAAGCAGGAAGGAAAAGAAAACGTAATGTAGACTTGCCCACGTCCACATAACGTTTCCCCTCATTTTGGGGTTAGGGTTATCTGTCGCAAAATGAAGGGGAACATTTAAGGGAATCACAATAAAAAATTTGGGTTAAAAGAACATTCACAGTGCGAGTGAAATTGGCTTTTTTCTCTTTCTTAACTACATGAAAACAAAGGAATGTCCACACAAGGTATGGAAGGTAAATGTACATGTACATGCGTGTGAGGGTTACAGAATTTATTATTCATGCACCAGTAGGGAGTAAGAGGTGTTTCAGATTGTTGGCCTATGTGCATGAATAACACATTTATGTATGGTTACTTTACTGCAATTCTAAGTAGTCAACAGACCTAGATCAAATTTTTTTTAAATAGTTTTTATAGACACCAATCTCTATTTTGAATCCTATTTTCTTTTACTATATCCCTCATGACCGGCTATTAATTGTACAGAAAAGTTCTACACTGTTTTATATTTTAAAAAGAAATATAACAAAAATTATCCAATGAAATTGAATGTAGCTTTGTTTTTATTTCAGTTGTTACAAATAAATTTAAATTCAGTTTGAAAGCGAAACATTTGTGTATGCATGTAAATACATTATATCGGTTTACAACAAGTAGCAAACTTGGTAGTCAACTTTAGTGGTCTTGGGGCCTACGGGGCTTGGACAACTCGACCGCCTGCGTCAAATGGGAAGACAGTCATCCATTGCTGGGGTTTCTCGGTGGGGGGGTCCTTGGTTGTGGAAGGGTTGGGCGTCGGTCTATGTTTTGTGGCGCAGGGCTGGGATATGCGGGGAAGGGGTACTTGGCAGGGTGATTGGGTTGATGTGGGCCGGACAGCGCTGTCGTTTTGAATGGGGCTTGGATACACAGGGGGCCGGGTAATGTAAATTGTGGTTAAGCCTTGAATGAATCAATAAGCCTACCGATTGTGTTGGAATCCGAATTTACAATATTTGGGACCAAGGAACCTTGTTTATATTACGTTAATTGGGGGAATAAATTTGAAACCCGTTAATTATTTACGAATTTTCAGAATCATGAGTTTTTCGAGTAACTAGACACGGTCGACCTGTCCCAGCGGTCGACCTGTCCCAGCGGTCGACCTGTCCCAGCGGTCGACCTGTCCCAGCGGTCGACCTGTCCCAGCGGTCGACCTGTCCCAGCGGTCGACCTGTCCCAGCGGTCGACCTGTCCCAGCGGTCGACCTGTCCCAGCGGTCGACCTGTCCCAGCGGTCGACCTGTCCCAGCGGTCGACCTGTCCCAGCGGTCGACCTGTCCCAGCGGTCGACCTGTCCCAGCGGTCGACCTGTCCCAGCGGTCGACCTGTCCCAGCGGTCGACCTGTCCCAGCGGTCGACCTGTCCCAGCGGTCGACCTGTCCCAGCGGTCGACCTGTCCCAGCGGTCGACCTGTCCCAGCGGTCGACCTGTCCCAGCGGTCGACCTGTCCCAGCGGTCGACCTGTCCCAGCGGTCGACCTGTCCCAGCGGTCGACCTGTCCCAGCGGTCGACCTGTCCCAGCGGTCGACCTGTCCCAGCGGTCGACCTGTCCCAGCGGTCGACCTGTCCCAGCGGTCGACCTGTCCCAGCGGTCGACCTGTCCCAGCGGTCGACCTGTCCCAGCGGTCGACCTGTCCCAGCGGTCGACCTGTCCCAGCGGTCGACCTGTCCCATGTTCGTTGTTATACTTGCAAAAATGCTCTTCTGATTGGCTAATAATGTGACAACATTTAGCTGTTATAATATCAGAAATTTTCATTCATCAGTAACAGGTACCGTGAGAGGGATTCCCCAATTATTTCCTTTATTTTTATTGCCATTTAAAATTTATTTTTCTGGTTATTATTTTCCTGATGTTCGATGCAAAGATATGTGAAACGGGTATCGCTCAACTCGTGACAGATATTTAGCATAAAATCAATTAATATTTGGACGGGTTCACAGTGCCATATGTGTATAAATTACATGGTTTGTTTGGCCTCCAAACCGACAATCACAATGCATGAGAATGTCGAAAAGGTTTATTTCAATAGGCCTAATGGTGGACAGAAAACACTAATACCCCGAGACCCCTACTTTAAAAAAAAAAGTAGCTCCTATTTATTGTGAAATAGGCCTAGCCTTGTCGAGTGCAATTTGAGTCCTGCGCGAGGGACTCAAATTGCGCTCGAATTAGGCCTCTATCATGTGTGCACGTCGGCATAGTCGAAAATGGAAGTGTGCTTATATTTTTAGGCCTTACGTTAGTTCCATTTTTTGTAAGAAAAACATTATTTTCGAAAAAAATAATCAAAAACATAACTGTGCAGCAGTATATAGTGAACGCTTCGATGGGTTTTCAGTCAACATCAATGCGTTTTCAACCGAAATTACCGATTTGAATCAGTCCTCCCGATATTTCTCCATAGAGTCGTGTATAATTTTCAGCAACTTCCGCCCATAGTTTCATACTTAGTCGGGCGCCGTCAAAATTACGGTATCCCGACGTTGATTTCAATAGGCGCTGTCCGTCTATGGGTTATTTATGTCTGTGATAAATACACAGGTTTCACCCAAATCAAATAGCGCCCTCCTATTGTGTCCGCCATACCTCTAAATGGCTAATGAATGCTGAGCGTGTATTAAAGACGCCATCTTGGCTTCCCCTGTGCATACACACGTTCAGTTGATGCATTTTTTTGTTTGAATATTTATTACTTAATCGTTTGTGTAAATATACAAAAAAAATCCAAACTAAATATTAAAATATATAGTGATTAAAGAATATAATTAGAAACATTTCTCAAAAAACGATTTTCATAATATTTTTGCCTCGTGCGTTATACATGTGTGCACTGTGGCCACTCCTTGGGATTTTTCCCAAGATCTTGGGAATTTTGGTGGGGAAAATATGGATTGCACATGCGCAAAGTGCTTATTCCGATGCTCTTTGCAGTGTTTTCCCTTCGCCTTGGGAATTCTTAGTAATTGTACAAGATGAATCTTGGGAATTTGAAATTTGATGAGTGGCCACGCTGCATTTGTGTATTTCTGTACCGGGTGCATTTCCATCGAGATATTATTGTGCGAAGTCACACACTGATACTAGAATATGAACTTTCAAACTCTGGAGTAAAATGTAGGGTCGTGTTTGTGCATTACATATAACAAAATAAAGATGGAAACGAATCAACCAGCGAAATCAATTCGAGTTGGGACATAAAATAACAAACAAATTAAAAAAAACCTTTTTTGGCGCGGGCCGAAAAATAGGGGCGGGCGGTCGAGGACAACCAAACAATTTTTTTTTTTGGCCTAACCTTTCATCTGGTTCGTTGTCAGAAGTGCAAAATAACGTATTGTTCAACCGGAGTTGTGTTCCACTCACACAAGCAACGCAAACGTTCGTCGCCAGTTTCACTTTTCGCTTCTCATTGGCTGTTTCGGAAGTTTTCCGAAACAGCCTTTGTTTTCGTTAAGATTTTTTTTTTTGGCTGTTTCGGAAGTTTTCCGAAACAGCCTTTGTTTTCGTTAAGATTTTTTTTTTTGGCTGTTTCGGAAGTTTTCCGAAACAGCCTTTGTTTTCGTTAAGATTTTTTTTTTTTCTTTTTTTTTTCTTTTTCTCTTTCAGACTATTGCCCATAGCATTTGTACACGTTTTCCTTTTTACCGGCACTTTGGCTACTTGTATGCAGCCGATTGTCTTTAAACTTAGCAAACACTTAAAGCAACTGCTCAGAATGTGTGCCGAACTTTTACGTCATGATGACGTCATCACGTGATTTTTTATGAATTTTTGAATTTTGAAAATCGTAACATTTGTTTCAATATATCTAGCGAACAAAACAAGATATTTTCAAAATTCTTTTTGTTATAGCTTTGGTATGTCTCAAAGATATGCCCTAAAAGGCGAAAATTGTGTGACGTCATGATGACGTCATCAAAAATGTTTTTTTTTTAACGCATGTAAGGGTCAATCCGATTACAAAAATATATATATTGAATTTTCCTCTCCCTAATTCCAAAATGTCATGATCGTGGCTCACTCAAGTAAGAAATAACAGCCATTTCAAAATTTAGACCAAATTAAATATAACACAAAGGAATTCTGGGAAGGGCAGATAACCATGGCTCAAATGTGCATGCTGTTTATAAAAAGGGTTGATTTGTAGTCTTTTTTCAAGTCGCTAGACTATTGCCCATAGCATTTGTAAACGTTTCCTTTCTTACCGGCCACTTTGGCTACTTTTAAACTTGACAGACACTTACCCCAACTGCTCACAATGTGTGCCGAATTTTACGTCATGATGACGTCATCACATGTCACGTGACGTCATCTTAAAGGGGCATTTTTTGAAGCCATATATCTACAAAAGTACAAGTCCGATTAAGTTGGAACGTGATATCTAGGTATGCCACCGGGTGTTATAGATGAAAATTGACATGCCGTTATGATTAAGTCAAAACATGTCACGTGACGTCATCTTAAAGGGGCAGTTTTTGAAGCCATTTATCTGCAAAAGTACAAATTCGATTAAGTTGAAAACAAATATCCAGGTAGCCCAGTAGGTTTATAAATAAAAATTGACATGACGTTATGATGACGTCATCACATGTTACGTGACGTCATCTTAAAGGGGCAGTTTTTGAAGCCACATATAAACAAAAGTACAAGTTCGATTAAGTTGAAATGTAATATCCAGGCAGGTCTGCAGGTTCATAGATGAAAATTGACATGACATTATGACTTCATCACATGTCACGTGACGTCATCTTAAAGGGGCAGTTTTTGAAGCCATATATATACAAAAGTACAAGTCCGATTAAGTTGAAAAGGTAGGTCAGCAAGTTTATAGATGAAAATTTATGTGACTTTATGATGACGTCATCACATGTCACTATTACAAACAACTTTAATTAATTTCAAAATTAACAAAGAAAATTGGCAGTAGTGCGATTGTTTGACAAACTTTAATTGTTGTATTCACATTTCACATCCAAACTAAAAAAAAAAAACGAAACAGCCCTGTGTTTGTCCACAAACACCAACCTCATGCCTCTAGTTCTTCTCGCTTCTCACTTTTGGTGCTTGTGGTCAGGTTATAGTTTATGGTTTGGATTGGTGGTGTGTGCACAATGACAGACGGTTCGCAGAGCTGACTTCGTTCGCATTGTTCGCTTGATATAATTGAGTGGAACGCACACCGTCTTTAGTATGGGGTGATAATCGGGATGAAAACCAACATTTTTGAATATGATTACGTCCACTTCAGGGGTGATGCATTGGGTCATTTGGGAGATATTTTGCACAGGAAGTGGGTATCTAGCATGAAAATAACCCCCCACCCCGGCCAAAAAACGAATCTGTATTATACGCACTGGATTATACGAAATCCGTATTACACGCTCAGTCGTATTAAAGTGCTAAATATGAATGACTTGTTTAGCCCCTTGACCGAACATTACTGGAATATGAGAAATTCCAGCAAAGCCTCGACAAGCTGGCGTCTCCCCAAGTTTTTTACATGCCACTGTGACTCAAATGTTTCCATTTGTAGCAGTTTTGGGTGTTTTTGGCGTTAATTTTGAATTTCAAGGGTGGGGGGTTATTTAAGAGATACAGCATTACTTTTGATGTCAAAATGCTTGTATTGATAGTGTTAATCATTTCCCAAATGGACGTCTTCAAATTTTGACCTTGGAGTTTACCACCTCCTACTACTGTCTTGGTCCGCGGTGAAATTATATTGGATGAGGCAGAGAATGACTGAAATGCTTTCAAATGGAAGCAGCGGCAGCAATGATGAGGATGGACCCATCCGTCTCACTCAGGACCGATTAATAGTGCTAATAATGACCCTTACAAGTGGGTAGTAGGCCTACAGTATATTCAACCTGATATGCCCGTCCCTCTATATTTTTGGACTACCTGGATTGTAATAAAATAGGTCGCATCACTCAGTATTAAATACTTAACAGTATTGGATAAACCCATCAAAATAGGATTTGTCTGCACTTGTTTTATCCCACACAAGCCATTGTCTTCAGTAAAAGGATTTTCAAACCCAATGATTTAAGAGACTCTTTTTTTTGCCCTTCCTTACATCGAGGATATATTGTGCTAAAAAAGTTCACATAAAAAGGATGTCAAGATAAGTAATGTTTAAAATGTCTTAAGCAGTTACAACCCGACAATCCCAGACTTAAATAAATGTTGAAAACCAAAATGAACGAAAAAAGCAATCAAACAAGTTGACAAGGAGGAGGATCGAGCGAGCAAGCAAGCATGCAAACTAAAGAAAACAAGCAGGCGTGAACAATATTTGTTAAAATTCAACCCGCGTTCTAAACATGCCTGAGCCACATTTTAATAATGAGCACCGCCAGTGCAAAACAGATTACAAAAACACTACTTATTTATTCAACGATCACGAAGAATAATGTACATGTATGGGCACAATGATAAAAGATATACAAAAAAACCCTAATACATTATGTTTAAACGAAAGCTTTGAACAGTTTAAACAAGCACGTAATCCACTCTGGGTTTTACCATGCATGGAATTACACAATACAGTCAAACCTCATTAATACGAGCTCGGTTAAGACGAGCACCCGGGTACAACGAGCACTTTCTTTCGGTCTCGACCGAATTGTGAACATTTCTATGGGAGAAAACATTCCTATACTTAATACGAGCTCAGGTAACACGAGATATTGGTTGCTATGTATCATGCAGAGTTGTAGTCGAGTCCCTGCAAGTCCTTTCGCGAGTCCTTTCGCGAGTCCTTTCGCGAGTCCTTTCGCGAGTCCTTTCGCGAGTCCTTTCGCAGAGTCCAGTCAGAAGTCCTTTCATAAAGCAGGTCACAAGTAACTGGGTGAACAATGACAAAGGAATGCCTTTGTCAAAAGCTCATTTGAATAGCTTGTGTTTGGAATGAGGACTCGAGGGTTTGTGATGGACTTGCAGGGACTGGTGATGGACTTGTGATGGACTCGACTACATCCCTGGTATCATGTAACCTCTTTCGGAATGAATATTGGGTTATGATGGCTCTGATGTGCGGGGTCCATGTTCATGTATTGAAACAGCGTTTTTTCCGAACGTCAGCTCACCCAGTGGTATACCTGCAAACAAAACCTCTACCAGGTGCTGTCTTCTTCAAATATACCAGCACTGATAGTTTGTCTCGTTGGCACAGCAAAATGCGTTTGATAACTTCAGCATAGCATTTTGTAGTTCTTGTATTACACTACAGAGAATCCAGTGTTGATTTCAACCCGGCCATACCCAAGGTCCCCCTTTGCTTGTTTCAACACTGGTCAGATTCAGCGAATGCTCTATTCACACCTGGAGCAGTCTAACACGGAGAGACATAATTTGTTAAGATTTTTGACCAGGGTTGAGAATCTAACCCCTGCCCTTCTGATCTAGATGGAGGGCAAATGCTGCGAGTGTGAGGATTGGTTTCAACACATCTCAGGGCTCGACACGGACCCGATTCTACCATAAGGGATGGTAGGATCCGAGATCAGGGCGGCAGTGTCTCGAACAGGTGCACATGCTGTCAAAGTCTGAAGACAAACAGACCAATTATTGCAACTACATGTACATGGTTGAATGAGAAAAAAGAGAAGACACGCACCCTCTTTGAAATACCTGCAGCCTCTGAGACGCTGAACATATTTTTATACCTGGGCCCACTGAGATGGCTGATTGGGGCAGGTGTATCAGTTTTGAGTACTAGCACTGTCTTTACTAGTCCCGGCTGCTCCATTTCCCAGGACGACTGCCATCTGCAACATGAACTCCCTGTTGTCCGAGACGCGCTTGGCCTGCAGCTCCTCCTGCCGCTGTCTCCGCTCCTCCTCCCGCATCTCGCGCTCCTCCTCCCACTTCATCCTGCGCGTCTCCATGTCCATCTCCCAGCGCATCCTCGCCCGCTCAAACTTAAGGTATCTCTGCAAGAGTTTAGTCTGCTCTGTCAGATGGAAGGACTGGTGGTCGATGAAGCGCATCACAGCGTCCGTGATGGCCTGGGCGACGGTCAAGTCGTCCCGGGGCGGCGCGTTGGCCTTGGGCCGGCCACGGGGTTTCTTGGGGTTCTGCTGCGGGAAGGAAGAGGGCCGCTTGGGCAGCTTGGATGATGAGTTGGTGGCAGCAGTGGGATTGAAGGAAGTGTAGACGGGCTCTGTGGTTTTGTTGCTATTGTTTTCTGACATCTCGGCTACAATTGATACACAAAACAACAAATATCGTCTGGTTTGATTTTGAATGTTCGGTATTTTAATGTTTTGTAATTAAATAAAATGGGAAAAGACGACGTTACAAAGTTTTGCATTAAAATATTCACCTCCAGATGACATGATATAGCGTCAACTTTTACAAAACCAATCATAGAAAAATATACTTAAGTGATGATTTTCTTTATGAAACTTTATAATGTTGCTGCAAAATGTGGTTCAGAACTGTTAAAAATGTTTTTTTTCAACAAGCCATCACATTTCCAATGTCATATTCCCATGAATGAAATGTTGAAATGCCTGAACCCCTGGAGTCCTGCACTGTACCTTGAGAAGAGAAACGATTAATTTCTTGCTGCATTCTTTTTTTCCCGGGGAGGCAGATTTTGTTGGGTTCAAACTAAGCCTGCAATATACAATTACTGATCACAATACTCCACCTGAGAAGTCAATCTCCACGTCTTGGGCATGGCTCTGACCGAACAGGTCCTGAATCTCGTCTCCTCCCCTCTCCTCCAGGTCCCCCTCCTCCTCCTCCTCATCATCATCATCGTCCTCTTCGTAATCACTCTCAGGGACCTCCGGGAGGGAGGGTACGGCCGGGCCAGCCTGTTGGGAAGCCGCCGTGGTCTGGGCAGTGGAGGACGGCGGTAGCTGGTCGGACGAGGTAGCCGTGGCTGAGATCGAGGTTGACGGGGTCGAGGTTGACGAGGTCGAGGCTACCGTGGGCTTCACGTCCCCCGAAGACCTCTTGCCTGTAAGTATTAAACAATTTAACACGTTGGTATCATTACATTCATTTCAGTGGCACTCCCAGGATTTGACTTGGGTGGGTGCACTAATTTGTTTTTTTTAAATCCCTTCGGGGGGGGGGGGGGGGGGGCTGCTGGAAGGGGGGCCTAGCGCTTTTTACGTTGATGGTGCAATTTACACCCGCAGCAAACGACATGGAAATATGTCGTATACACATCTCCGCCGCAAATTTCTGTGGGGGGAAAAAACAACAACCCGAACCGAACCCAACCCAACCCAACCCCTCCCTCCCTCCCTCCCTCCCTCGAGTGTGCCACTGATTCACTTGTGATTGGAGGCTTTCCTTACACCATAAATAGAGTGCGCACCTAGTACCTCCTGCACAATATGAGCCGTATGCATGATGTGCTTCGGGCCAGTTAGCTGTGGCGATGCATTCCCCCCAGGGGCCAATTTCAGGGAGCTGCTCAGCACAATAATCTTTCTTAGTAAAAACAGGTTACCACCCAAAAGCTCCATGTGATTTTCATGCTAAGCAAAACAAAAGCTTAACCCTACCGCCCTAGGCATTTTTACTAGGAAGTGTCCTTAACCTGTACAAATCCAACACTGTGCAGTAAACCTATAGCACATTCTTTGGCATGGTGCCGTGGCACTACTGAACCCATCAAAATTAGACAAAAACCTACTGTTAGGCTTGGGATAGTTGGGGATTTTAATACCAGTCACAAACAATGTACATCACATGACACTTTGGTTGGTAATCCTGTTTGTAGCCAGGAAGAATTTTCGTGCTCCATGAAATTGTCCCTAGGGGTGTGCATCAGAACCGGGTACCCGGTACCCGACCGTTCATGTCAGGAACCGGTTCCAGATAATGGAATCGAGTACCCGTACAACTTTACATTATAGCATAGTAACTTCCCAGAAAATGAAAAAGGAAAGGTTTCGAATGTTATTTGGCCCGGGAATTTTCAAAATTGAAACACGACTAGGCCTACATGGGAAACCAGCACAGATTTCATGTTTATGATGCTCACGAATATTGACAATAAAGGGAATTTACCGGTTGTGGTTTTTGTAGTCTGTGTATGGATAAAGAGCCTTGACGAGACATACATGTGTAATAGCATGCCTCATGCCACTATAAATACAACTGTATAAAGCTTCTGTCTTTTGTGATATGCCGGCACATGCACGTGCCGGAACATGTACATGTAATGGCAGAGTAGTGATCAGGTTTACTATAGACAGGCATGAGATTTTTCAGACTTTTGTCTGAAATCAGACTTTTCGATCTCAGAGAAAGACATTATTACAACTTCCAGGATTGGAAGTTTTGGATTGGGTTTCTTTAACGGGTACCCGGGTACCCGTATTTTTTTCAATCGGGTACCCGGTTCTTTTACTACCCGTAAATGCACACCCCTAATTGTCCCCAGGTGATGAGTCATACACTCAGACACTGGAATATGGTCAGCCGACTCTCTCTGGTGCATCCACTGATCTCTATAAAACTGGATAGCTCATTGGCCATTGCGCGCTGTACAAGCAACTGAAGCCAGCACCCGCCATATTACCACTCCCAATTTACCGTTGATCGCTATGTAAGGAGAACGAGGATGAAAGGAGAATGTGGGGACAAGGTTGGAAAACCTGTTGTATTGGGAGTGATAACATGGCGGACGGTGACCTCAACTCGAACAGCCGAGGCCTACTTGAGGTAATTCAAATCACTAGGCACAAATTACTACCTGAAGTACTCGACGTGCCTTAAGCTAGTGTTCATGAGTCTAGAATGTACAGTACATGTATGTACTACCGTAGTTCAGTTATTAAGCTAGTTATTAAGTTTCAATGTTTGTACCAGGAGTGGGACGCTCCTATTCATACAGCGTTAATGTATAATGCAATCTTTTCGAATTCGCTCAAAAATAGTTTTCCTCCATAAGTCGTTATTGGGGGAAATCAATTCAATTAAAATGTCCATAAAGCACAGACATAAGCAGAATATGTAACATCAGAAAATATTCATTCAAAACTTTTTCTTCTTCCTCTTTTTTTGTCTTTACAACAAATGAAACGGCAGGCCAAAAGAACAAAAATGGCTTCATGGAGCTTTCATGACAAAACCGTGTGCAATATTTTGGAGAAGTGAGGAGCGAATTATTAACAATCAACAAATGAACAAAATAACACACAAGTTCTGGGCATTTGCAAGCTACGGTACTTTTCAACATGTACAATGTACTTTTAGACGAATTATATTACACCCCCCCCCCAAAAAAAACCAACCTGTTATTAATCCCGCTCCTGCCAGTTTCTTTGTTCACTTTGAAAATGTTATTAATAACAATAGAACCAGCAAATAATGACAGGTCTATATATAACCATGGAGGAAGGAACACTTCGTTTTGTTGGTGAAGTGAAGCAAGTTCATTGTCGAAGAACAGTTTTTTTCTTTTTCAGATAGAGTCAGACCCAGGGTACATTTCATTCAAATGGCATAATGGGGTAACAAAGAATCAAGCAAATGTGAACAGACAGAATAATAACAAAACAGCAAAAGCGGGCAAACGATCAAGCAATTTTTTTTAAAACAAGCACTACAAAGCAGGAAGTTAACGCACTTGTACGCCAGTCTAATGAGTCTCACCTAGAACAGAATGTAAGACGTCAAGAAAAACTTGTATGTTCCCCACGTTGGGCCATTTCCCGCGCGCCCGCAACCTTGCCGCCTTTCGGTATTGCTTCCGGAGATATGTCAGCCTCTCCTTGCACTGCGCTGCCGTGCGGGACGGCTGGAACTCCGGGTGCCTCCGCCCGATCAACACGCTGATCCGCTCCCAGATCCAGTTGTTGTGGACCGAGTTCTTCAACTGGGTCTGTACCTCCGGGTCGCCCCAGATGGCCAGCAGAGACTTGGTCTCCGGGTGGGTCCAGTTACGGACGCGAACCCGGGACGGCCGACCGTCGGCCAGGACCGAGAAATCAAGCAGAGGGTGTACGGGGCCGGAGCGGGGCCGACGAGGAGCCGGGGCCGCGCTGTCTTCCTCCGAGTACGGGTACTGGTCTGAGTCATCGAACTCCGTGAAAGATCGCTTACGGAATCGACGTAAACTGTACCCCGCCCCGCGCCCTAGTAAACCATCCCTATCTTCAGGAGTGGTTGGTACGTCATCCCCTCCCTTGTTGGCGTGCACGCTGACGGGGAAAACGTGCTGAACATCACCACGGTTGTCGGACAAAAGAGAGTCGTTTGGATCGGACGCCATTTTGACCGCGGTTAAAATAACCTAGGGTTGCCCTCTCAACCTCGCACGACAAAGCATTATGTGTATGAAACCCCCACACAGTCGTATATTACTGCATGCACGTACGTACGTCTGCACTGAATCATATCGCAGAGCATGCATAAGTAATGCACAAAGGTGCTAGTTTGACCTCGTCTGGTCTGCATGCCTAGGGATAACACGATGTATGCGTGTGAATCGAATACACAAAGCACTCGGCTTTATCAGGTCAACGTGCACAAAACGTACACAGTCTGCAGCGTTGATGTTTTCACGCGGGGATTCATGGGAACACGGATCGGAAAATTCCACTCGGGTGTGAAAAGCATGGGAATTACATTACTTAGGACAGAGACTCGCGCTTGGGAGAATATAACATGCATTAAAAACAATATAAATTTCAGATAAACATAAATACAGCCTTGATTTCCATATCAATAAAATAAAGTACACCATGTTATAATTGCAGATATACACAAGATACGTACAAGAAAATTATCCATGTTATGAAAACTTCAATCACGGACCAAGGATTGAATCAATGTGGCGGAACTTGAATTTATTTTGTCCACAAAATAATCCACGGTGCCTTTGTTGTAAAATTTGCAGCCTCTGTTGACTGATTACTTCCTCAAAAACGGCCGGTGAAAAACTAAGAAGTCATGCTTACACACCCGTACGGAGTATACCATGGAGGAATAAAACCCCCATGGGAGTATACCCAGCACGATATGGGGTAATGGGATAGAGGGGTACCCCCCCCCCCCCCCCATCCCTGTACCCTCTCCAGACTATTGTTACCTAACACATGCCCCCTAGACATCTGAAAAGAATTCATGAGATTCCGGGAACACAATGACTAACACGCAAAAAAAAGGGGGGGGGGGGGGTTCCTCTGCCCCATATCGTGCATCATATGTATGGGAGTCGAGTACGGACTATCCATATTTTCTTTTTTAAACCATTAGATAAGAAACGACCGGGACACATGGAGAAGAAAAAAGAAGAGAAATCCAAGTCATTATACTTCAGTATAAAAATAACCCTAGTCCCGAATCCTCCAATTTTAATATAATTTTCCACACCGCCTAGGGAGTTAAGGGGTTTTAAGATGTGATTAAAACCCTGAGTACGGTATTTTACGGGAGACGTCGGGGTGTCGCGGCGGCTCTGGCAGCCAAGCGAACCGCTGTGTTTGTGCAGTCAAGCGTAACCTATACACAATAATCCAACAATGGATTGAAACTGCACAGACAGCGGCCAATTGCGTCATCCGGCCTGGTGGTACTGTGTTTTTTTGCGCCAAATTCCGTCATCCGTACGCAAGGGGTTAAAAGAATAGCAACAGGCGCGGTGCCAAGTTAACGTCATCATTAACGCTAAGATAACATTGGTAGAGCTGACAGCAGTTACAGACAGAGATCATACTTGATGTGCCTTTTCCTAAAATTCTTGACGAAAAGACTTTATACAAGTGTCGACATTTTGACCCTCGTGGTTAGAGGTAATTCAACCCACCGACGTTTAACGTGTATGTTTCCCATACCTACATGGTTCGACTAAAAGTATGACTTTGTCCGCACATAATCAGTCTTTTCAAGAAATAAAAAAAATATTAGGCGTAAAGTTTGTCTTTCCAAGCATGGTCTGCTGATACGTGGGGTGGTGAGCGATATAATTTACAGCGGGAATGCGTCCAGGGGCGAAAAGCCAATTATCTTCTTCGTAACTTGCTTCATTTGCCCGAAAGCTTTCTAACAAATAATTTTAAAATATAATGGGGGAATACCAATAATAATTCACTGTACTACTGCCTGTGCCTGGCACAATATCACGACAGAAAAAAAGCAACACTTCAGATAGACGGGAAAACAATTTTCATTCTTGGGTTACCCAAGTTATTAGACGCAGCACATAACATGGGCGCGATAAAACGATGACTGTTGTTTCTCAAGGGCGCCCTCGCACAAGATCGTTGTCTAAAACATGACTCGTCAAGAGAAAAAAGAAAAATCGCCAGGCGCATTGATCACAAAAACCTGTCGTTTCTCAAACAGGACTGGAGTACGGCATCAAGCAAGTTATCTGACTAACTATGCATTATTCAAGGCTATCTTTATGATTGCCAATATGTACCGTTGCCATTTAGTTTCTTCGATCTATAGAGGAATCCCACAACGACGAGTTTAGCGCCGATCTGCACACTTCCGCGTTTGAAAACGAGGATCTCAATGTCAGAGTAAACAACTTTATGCTGATCGTGCGCCTGCGCTGCCCTTTATGGCCTGATTAATTCATGCATGAATGAATGTGCTGAAAAGCGTTGTTTTGTTTGCCACTGCCATTCTCGCCTTCAACCCGGAAGTGCGCAGAAGGGCTAATGTGAAATTCCTCTATTAAGAAGCCGTTCTTTCTCTTGTTACAAATCGTATTTAAAAACCAATTCAAGCTTACGAAGACAATTTAAGGTGCTGGCTGGTATTTACAATATCACGAGCTCCTACAGAAGACCATTTGCCAAATTTCGTCGCAAATTTCTACGCATGGGTCATTCTATAAATTTGGGGTCAAAAAGTGTAACTTGTTTTGTGACCCTGTTACACCTGACCTGTGCAATTTCACTTCACACTATTTTTTACTTGTACAGGTACTTTGCTTTACATAAGCACTCTTGGAGATAGAAGGCATTAAAAATGTGTTCCGAATTGCAATATCGTATACATGTCAAATGTAACAGGGGCACCAAAATTGGACCCCGAATTTATAGAATTACCCGCATCTACAAAATGTAACATACAAATCACAACTCTTATTGGGTTGGATGGGGCCATACGGTTTATTACTTACAAAATAATTATCTTATGTCTTTCCTTGTACAGGGATGTCAGTGATGTTTTTGTAGAGCCTGAAGAGACGGCAAGGGAAGCCTGATGTGCATCCGAAGGTCTGAAATAAGGCTAACTTTTACATGACAAATTCTGGTTAGGTTTTTGTATGAAATTTGGCATCCCTGGCAAGTATATAATAGCATTACTGTACAAAGCTAGATTGTGCAGACCATTAACCTTCAAAGAGCTGTTTTTTCGGGCCACTCACAGCCGGGCATGGGGGGGGGGGGACCTTAGACCCCGGCAAAAGTCACGGAGTTTTTATGAAATTAAGTATGGAAACGAGGATGTCAATAATTACCGGTGCACAATTTCATTCCAATTAATCAAAGGGTTCTGTAGTTATGATACATTATACACGTAGCACCGTGTTGTGGTGATGCATGTTTTCTTTGTACAAGGTCATTGAAGCAATCACGGCAGTTTTCACCCACCGTCGGAAAAAATGCACTGCACGAGAAGGGTACCCCATTTATATAAATTTAGTGTCAAAATGTGCCTAAGACGATAGCCGAAAAGTCAAAAAGGCTAGGCGAAAAAAATCACTGGGACACTATCGTGAAAAAAAAAAAAATTAGAGGGGGCCTGATTCCGACCCGCTCTTTGAAGGTTAAACCTCTATTGATCAAGCTACACCATTCGTAGATAGAGCAAGTTGCAATATTTTGAAAATAAAATGCAAGTCGTCCCGAACAAGGCTAAAAGCCACTTAATTAAGGTGCAGAGCTACAAAATGAAAATGAAGCAAAGATACAAGAGGTAGGAATTAATATATTCCTCTTGAAGCAGGAAAGATCGTAAGATGAAGGAAAACATGCAGCAGGCAAAGAATTCCATAGAGAAACAGAACAAGGAAAAAAAACTACATATTGGCATAAGTTGTCGTTGTACATCTAGGTACGGCTGGAGTATACTGGTGGAAACAGGCGGAAAGTCGAGTTTCACGCTCAAACACCCTAACTCGAGGAACCAAGCTGGGCAACCCGGTAGAACATTTATTATGAAAACATCTGCAGAACAGACTAAGAGTAGCAACAGATCTCCGGTGAGAGAGTGATTGCAAGGTATGAGCCCAACTCTTCTCCAACCAAATTAACGATGCCTTCTGTACACTATCTAATAAAGAACAGTTACAAGCAGAAGCACCTGCCCAGATGTGGGAACACCCGGAACAGTACTCCATGCATCTCTTTCCTTTTTAAGACCACACATTTGTAATATCCCAGCTCAGCCGAGTTAGGGAAAAACATAATTTCATAAAACAGGACTCCGTGTGCCCGGAAGCATCGTCTTCTCGCCAAATCTCCATGTAAGCCGAGGTCAACTTGAAAGCTCTTTCGCCAGATTTAATTTACCGAGACTGGCATCACCTCACGACACAAAGGCCAGTCAACCTCAGGCGCTTGGACATATCCTGGATCGGACTTGACCTGGCCATTTTGTGTGATGCATTTTTCTCGACGAATCCGGCGGATGCGGTCACTTTGATCGCAATCCGGTTATAAAACCCGGACTGGAACGCTGACGGGACCTGCAGCACGCGGGAATCTAAACTTAAATTCACTTCCACAAACGTCGAAAAAAAGTAGTGTTACCCTGAACATTTCCCCGGGTGCAATAATTATGAGGAAAAAGACCCCGGATAAAAAAAAGGGAAATTTTGTTAGTTAATGAAGCAAAACATTTCAGGATGAAAGTACAATTAGCTAATGAAACTAATGGAATATCTTGGATGACAGACGGACCGTTGGAATACATGTATTTTTTTCCTGCGTCTAGCCCACAGCGCGCTAACGCCGGTGTAGTATGAATATCCGTCGCCTAAGTGGAGATAAATGGGGCAGTGACCGGTCACGTGAGAGGGTTTAACCAATAATAGGGAAGAGAAGCCCAAATTTCATGGGAGTCGGATATTCATACGACACCGGGTTCACCTGGAAAAAAAAAATGCTATCGGGTCTTATCTGACTACGGACCTTTTACACCATAAAAAGGCATCTGACTGCACTAGAAAAAAATCTCCAACTCTTTCATACCACTGAGATAATCAGATTTATCCGATTTAATTTGTTGAGCCTAACTTTTCAGTGACGCATTCGATTTTTGTAATATCGAAATACAGTAGCATAAAACACATAATGAATACATGCACGGGCTTCTCTTCAAATATACACGAATCAGAGTACACGGTTGAAATTCTTGGATTTGTATGGATGTTTAATCAAGGTCGGCATGTTTTACCTAAACGCACGTGTTGACGTAATCTCCTCTACAGGAAATGGCACATGCTCAATTAATAGACGAATGAGATGGCTTAACAGTTTGGAATTAAGAAAGATGACAAATAACAAGCTCTATTTTTGAGCGAGTGAGGGCACTGTAACGACGCAATTTTGGAGGTGTCCCATGACATTATATTATAAAAACTAGAGGGCGCAAGTATGACCTCACGCGGCTCGACGAGAGCCATTTTGAAAGTGGGAAAACAACGTGTTATTGAATGGGTACATCGGGGTATTTTGCATTCTACTTGCCTACTTTGAACCTTATCTTTGAACGCTGTGATTGGGTCTGCGTGTGAAGCCGGCCGCTCAGGGCGCTTGCCTATAGCGTGTGCGAGCTTTACATTTTTATAATTATGATTTATAGGCCTTTATTTGACCCTTGTATGACTATGTGTGTCAAAAAATAAGTAATTTACATAGTTACATTTTGATATTTAGGGCCTAGTAGTAAACTTGCTGCAGAAAGTAAAATTGAAATTAAGGTAGGGTAACTAAAATATGCAAGCCGATTTCAATAACCGTGAATTTACTTCTGATGCTCCCCCGCCCCCTTCCCCAAAAATATAACAAAATACTATGGCGTACATGTAGCAACGGTGCCCTCATTCGCTCAAAAATGGTATATTTGTCGAGGTCAAAAAGTCATCCAAGATTTTGAAAAAATAGAAACTACATTTTCGGAACCAAAAGCTTCATATTCAATTTCATGACAAAAATCCACACTACAAATTAGACTATCTATTCATTTTCACGGTAATCCCGTCGTGGAACCATCGAGCGCAACAATGGCCATCATAATCGACTTCAATTGATGATAATGACGTTCCCCGATGACTTTAATAAGCGTCTTTTTGCTTTTCTCTGAATTTGCAGGCTGATTTCAATTACTAAAGTCCACATCTGGAGACACTGGCAGTCCAATAACGACCAAAGAGCATTTTCCCCATACTGATAATGAATCACATTTGCAACCTCATACATTCCCGGTGAAGTATTGCATATAGATTTAACGGCACGGCAATCCCGAGACGGTCTGTCAAAGTCAGAACTCATCCCTGTGCAAATTCGCTTTTTATTAAAAGGCACCGGTGAATGATCAAACAGCCCAACAAACAAACGTGTTCTCTTGCCTCGACTCAATAATGGAGTACGGAAACGAAAGCAGCGTGTACAAAGCGGTGGAGGACACGCACATGTATCGTCAAGATGTGCCTGCATACATGCAGCTATCGTAAGGACATTAAATGTACTTACGATAGCTGCAGCGATAGGTATGCGGGCACAATAGTTACAGAGATACTCATGGGAGAAATACACAGACACAACTTTAAAAGTATAAGTTTATCAAGCTTTCTCGAAAATCCTCTTACGAAATAAGTTTGTTTCCTTGCAATATCAGGCATTCTGTTCCTGCCGTTTATTCCATTTCCCCCCAAAAAACAACACTTCTTTCATGGCACATCAACTAAGAAAATGTCAGGTCGCAGATAATTCACCACACCCATGGAAGAAACTTCCTGTGCAGCATGTACCTTTTGAAAGTTCTTATAATCAAACAGGTACGCATGCATTTGACAATATCATTACGTAATAAACACCGTTGAAACAGTTAAAAAGCACAATCTACAAACATTCTGAATTGTTTCAGAACACAATTTTTTCGCAAGTAAGGGAGTACAGTGTAGAAATGACTACCTCAATACCTCGTAAGTACGAGTACCTAAGGCGCACCAAGTAGTGTACGAGGTACCTGAAATAAATTTCCAGGTTCTCAAGTGCATTAGGTATTTCTGACCACAATCAGGCCTAAGACGCATAAAGCTCATTCTCTCTACCGTGTCCCACACGTACGCGTGCATTGCGAGCGCACACCTTTAACACAACAAGACATGTAATCAACAATCTGTATACGTCAACGTCAACTTGATCTGTTGTCTGTCACGAACGTGGTGGTGGGCACCACACTTTCCCTCAAAAGATATTCACAACTTCTTTCCTCAATTCGGAAACTATTGCTAGAGGATCTGGCGTCTTTAATTATCACTTATGGCAGGTGCCTCGGTAGTTGATGCATAGGCTACCGACTCAGAAAGTACAGGTTCTCACATTCGACAGCAAAACCAGATCAATCTTCCAAGTTCAGTATACAATTATCCACGAGATGTGCAATCATTAGGTATATGGGAGATGCAGCAACACACGATCCAATCCCGAGATGGCGAGCGGTGACTGTTGCTCCATTCATCCTTATTTAAAGGTGATATCCAACATTTGCAAACATCAAAAAACCTTACTTGACTGTCAGTAAATAATAGTCTCAAGCATCCTGTGAAGTCATGGCAGGTGGTGTGCTGTCATTTTCAAAAAAGTGGATTTTAAAAATCAATTTCCAGCGTTTGTCGGCAGACAATCTAGTTCCGTATGGTCAGGGAACTAGACTACTATAACTTATTTTTTTCTCTCTGTTTTCCAGCTTCAGTGCACACAATAACAGGTCAGAGTTACAGTATTTGCTAGCACGCTATACAATACAAATCCCCAAATCCATTCATTTCTGAAAATTACAACAAATGTTAAGCTAGAACAGAGATGTTTTCTCTTTTGCCCTGTCCCGACGTAATATATGAAGCACTGTATACTCAGTGCTTTCCGAGAGCCTGTGTGAAAAAAAATCACAGGCTTACTCGGGCGGGATTCGAACCCACGACTTCCTGCTTACTAGTGCAGACGTCTTAGAAAGTACAGAAGACGTCTGCACTAGTAAGCAGGAAGTCGTGGGTTCGAATCCCGCCCGAGTAAGCCTGTGAATTTTTTCACACAGGCTCTCGGAAAGCACCGAGTATACAGTGCTTCATACATTACGTCGGGACAGGGCAAGAGAGAAAACATCTTTGTTCTAATTTGCATCATCCCCCGACGCAAACATTCCATCTTCTGACTGAAATGTTAAGCTGACGAAAATGAAACATGCACGTTATCTTATCTGATCCGAGTCTACATGTACACACAGGCTATTGTCAGTCGTTTCGTTTACAGAATGAAGCAACACAATTCACTTATTACTTTTTTGCGATAGTTTTCATTTAGGCTATTTTTGCCTACATTAATTAATGAAGTCAAATGAGAGAAGATTGTTTTCTCTCTAAAAAATATCCCGACATTTCATAGGAGATCATGGGAAAAGCTCTTCAGCCTCAGTGAGGGAAGGGACCCCATTTGTTAGTTGTTTGAATCTAAATAGTTGTACACAAAAACAAAACAAAATACACTGCGAAAACGAAAACCATAAAAATAAAATCTTAAAACAAAAAAGCAAAAAACAAAAACAAACTAAACCAAGTTAACCAACCGACAAAAGGATTGACCGACCAACCAAACCAAATAAAACAGTTACAAATTGATTTTAAAATGGAGCCTACTTCTCTCAATAAATTGTTCCCTTTTGGTTTGAGGGCAACGGCCGCGTGTAAAGTTCACAGCCCCAGATCAAGGCAAGAGGGGTTCCTGTCCTTATTGATATTTCATCAAGACGACAGATCAGGCCTGACGCGAGGAGACGACGGGGTAAACGTTAAACAGCATCCTCGCTGGCCACCAGTTCTGCAGTTTTCCCTGCATGCAGTAAACCCCTCTGGTCATAAAGAATACGAATTATAACACAGTCGCGATAAAAAAAATACACATCATTGTAATTGCTTCCTCCTCCAAGTACTCAAATCTACGTCCATGGCAATGCTGTGTATATGTAAGGTCCCCCTCCCCCCTTTCCAGCTGAAATTTCAGTCAAAACCCAATCAAGAGGTGAACCTATGATTCAACACAAACTTGATGAAATTGCGTCTTTCTATAGGACGTTCCTCTCTGGAGATGAAACAATAACAGGGATTTTCATCTGTTGTGGATAAAACAACTTCGCACTCCTCTAGTAAACACGTCTCGCGTTTAGTACAAAAGACGAACGTATGCAATGACCCCTGGAATACATGAATATCCCTACAAAATAAAAGCCACTGGTACCCACTACCCACGCATATTTAAAACAGAACTACCAAGTCAAAAAATGGCCCCATTACCGACCTCTATGTAAACTCGTTAGCGCATCAGCTTCTCGAGTTGAAGCCGCCGTCAGCCACATTAATACTCCGAACACAATAAGTTTGACAACCTTGTTCCCCGGGATCTACTTTCCCCATCGTTCTAAAAAAATCTCGTTAATCACTACACTGATACGGAAACGATCCCATACGATGGGAGTGTTTATATGGGAGTGTTTATATGGGAGTGTTTATATGGGAGTGTTTATATGGGAGTGTTTATAAGTTTTTCGTACAGCGCGCAATGGCCAATGAGCTGTTCAGTTGATCAATGGCGCCCACACCAAGCTATTTCTATATTAAAGAAATTATGCTGGTATGGGCTCCGTGCACAACTACCTCCTTAGCGGAAAGAAAAGGCGAGCTGGGGGGTACCGTCAATATCGACGCCATCTTACCTGACTTCAATTTAAGTGTCTGGTTCCCGCTATGATATTCTTATTGAAAACCCAATTATCGGCAAACAGACAAAGCAATCCATGGTATACAAGTATCAAATGAACGAGGAGCGCAGTGCGTAATACCAGCGACGTACTCCCCGTGAAAGTGCGGTTGCTATGTGGATAGCGCCCTCTTTTGGTGGCGCACGGAGCCCATAGTCTTGTAAGAATTGACATGAAAAATTACCAACCCTGACATTTTAGTTAACAACCGAATTTCTACTCAGAAAACTTTATATGGTTGCTCCGAACGAACACGAACACGAACACGAACACAAAATTAACAATTTTTTTACTTGTGGAAATGTGATTTTTATGCTCTTAAAAATGCCGATTTCTACATGCGAATGTGCTATTACCCAATTACTGATGCCCAAATTGGAACAATGATTAGCCAATACAGGCTTCATCATAAGTTGGTCAGATTCCAATGTTGGCAATAAAGCATGTCACGTAAAACCGATGTACAGTAGCTAAGTTGTTACTTTCATTTTACTCGATCACAGTCTCACAGACTCAGTTATTGGCATATTTTAACCGAACTGATTTTATTAACCGGATTGATATTAGTTTGCAGCCAGATAAGATAATTTGCCTACAAAATCTGTCCTTAGTTGATGTCTGATTATTGGGTTTTATGCAATTTTCTTGAAAAGTTTAAATTTCTGTAAAAACGTATCATAAACCATAACTGGAAGAGCCTTGAAGATTCAAGACAACCATGATTCGGACATGACACCGAGAAAATTACTACATTCACCTGTCTATCACCTTGACCAAAACAAAATTCCAAATCAGAAAAAAAACCGAAGGCATACAGATTACAGACCACAAAACGCCTGACCTAGAACAAAATCCATTAGGGACTTAAAGGAACCGTAAAATGGGTCTTTTATGATTTTTTTATGAACAAAATATTACTTCCTTTGTAGCACTTCTATGGAGTAATTTCAATAAAATGTAGGTTTTATGCTTATGAAAATTTCATTTCCATGAGCCAATGTATGATGTTTTCAAAGGCACAAGTTCACAACAGCAGTGCCTTCATAAATTGTGTACAGACATCAAACTTTTTTATTTAAAGATTTTTTGGAGAAGGGTCCATGGTCGACTTGATTTTCGTGTTAAACAGCTTGTCTGGACTCAACCAGTAGTCAGTATTTCTCCAAAACATCACACGATTGATAAGTGCTGTTCTAATGTTTTTTTTCACAAAACGTTCCTTGTAGACTGTATTACCAAACAAAAATGTATAGACTGATTAAAGGATTTTCTATATTAGAACTCAAATATCACAACCTTCTTTTCACTTCCAATGAAACCAAACATTTAGGTCATCTTTGTATCTCTGTAACGCATTATAATTCTGCGTGAAAAGCACGCTGGCCTGGATACCATTATACATGTATGTTTCCTTTAACATAGGTCTGTAATCAAGCGGATACCTGCCCAGGTCTTCCCAGATATCTCTCTTTCTTTCTGCCTCGCCCATAATCGGATCTACTCGGTGCAATCATATACGTCAAATTTGGAAGTGAGTTTGGGTAACGCGTGTATGCGATTTCCCCGGGCCTCAATGAGAGACAGTACGGGAAGCAATCCAGCATGATTGATAAACCCACTCAGGCTAATATCAGAACATCAGTCAAGCAAGAACTCATAAGAATAATAAGATGGCAACCCCGTCACTGTCTTGCCTAGCATTTGCTTCCTTGGCAACGGTACAAGGCAGGATTGTGCCCACTGGGTAAAAAGCTTTGAAACTGTGGCCCAGCGATTTCTGTTGCCGTGACAACCACAAATAATGATCGATAGAACCAAAACTTCAAACACATGTAGATTATTTACACGGTGCTCAATTCCCTGTATTACATGGTTCAAACTCTTGCTTCTAATTACTTGAGGATATAATAAACTTTGGCTAAAGGAAATTTTGAATCGAGTGATAAATGTTGGAGAAAGGACAGCCTGACGTTCATGCTCACCCTTTATCTTTACACCTTTCTCCAAGTCCACACATTTTGCCTTTGTGACGCCTGGAATATTCTTAGAACATGTACATTTACTAGGATCAAAATGTCCAACCCTTTTTAGCAGAGAGAACTGAGATACTATTATTAGCATATAAGGTCAAACTGAAAACTAGACATTCTGTGCACATGCTGGATCGGCATGACATGGGTACACAATAGATCTACGAAGAATGGCGTCACATCGCGTTTGCCTCGTCGCATTCGTGCAGCAAGGTATAGGGAGGGACGGAACAACGCGCAGTGGCGCTACGGCATGCATTTTAGTACACACAAGTTGAGATCATGTCAATTTCTGCCTCTTCTGTAGACTACATGTACGTGTACATGTACATACACACGTGCATAAACCACAAGCTGGTTATGACGTTGGCATATTACAAAAACTATAGATGAGTCATGCACATTCCAATCCATCAGGACATGTATTACAGCAAATGTGTAACCATGGAGGAAGACAATTTCTTCCTCCATGGTGTAACGAAGTAGCAGCCCCCAACAGAATTTTCATAGTCGTAATGTAAAGCCGTTTCATGACGTCATGGGACTGCGTGACGTGACAAATCAGTCTGGCAGTACACTCCGGAGTATTAGTGAGGTGGTGACAAGACCACGATTTCCCGAGACAAGTAACTCTGCACGAGGTTTAAATGTATGGCTTCTAGCCGATGCTTTCAGTATTTCCTGTTTAGCATTGAAGCATTACTGAAGTGTCCCATGTGGAAACCGGAAGTTTAACACTATTATCAAGGAGATGGGAATTTACACCAGCATACACCACCCGCGTGTGACATTCCAACCTATCCCTGTAGATCGATCTCCACCTCGAGCATGCAGAAGGAAGTCTACACTACTACAGGCACGAGCGTACAAGTCTGTCAACGCTACAGGTGTTTGTCAACAATAATCAATCTTATCAGTTTTTGTTCTTTTTTAAATCACAAAAACCTAAAATTTACTGAATCTCTATCAAGTCATTTTTTTCTCTACAGTGTCCCGTCTAGCCATCTGCCCAATATGACGAGCCAAAATAATTCTAATTTGGTACGATGTAGCATGGAGGTAGGTGGATGTAGACAGTGATCTTTAACATTGTTCTGTTGTTTTTCTTCCCCTATACTAAAACTGACATTTCATTTCGTCCTCTTCTCTCAATTCCAACTGGGGGTGTGCGGTGTGTGGGGAGGCAAAGAAACATCAAAGGGAAGGATCAAAGGGAAGGTAAACAAGCAGGTGATCAAGCGGGGCAGTAGGTGACTGGGGACAAAGGAGGGGGGACGTGCCATCACTGAAAATGGCAACAAACCACAAATCTAGATGGGTAGGGGAGACAAGGTGTACAGTTAATCATTTCCCAGCTGAATTTCTGGTTCCGGAGGATTTGTTTGAAAGGGGATTTATTTAACTGGTCATGGATATTATTATTAACCAATCAGAGAAGAATGCCGGGAAAAAAACCATCGTTTCAGAACGTTTTGCCGGTACACAATTTCCAATGCCTACACATGCATATATGCATGACATGACATGTATCTTAGATTGCAACTTACCAAGTACTTTATCCATTTCTTCAAAGTAAGGGGAGTTACATGTAGGGTTATTTGTCTTCTTTGCATCTCTATATCTCCTTTTTAAATAGTCTATTCGGTCCTTGAGTGACTCCCACGTGTTGTACGGGGATTCGGGGAATTGGCCAAGGAACTGTGTCAGGATGGCGGCCCACACGCGAGAATTGTACATTCCTTCAAAGGCGGTCTGGTGCTCGGTCGTACCCCATATGTCGATCAGTCCCACCGTCTCCCGGTGTAACCAATTCCTCTTACGCTTCTGGTTTAGTCCTGCTGAATCACCTGCAAGTCTGGGAGCTGAACTTGACATCTTTTGTCACCGTTTATCGAAAACACTGTCGTTCAATTGCTGCTCTATAGTCGCCGACTATACATGTACACTGTACACAGTACGTGTATTGTGTTTCGCGCGAAACAAGCTGAACGTGTACACATCCGATTCGGTCAAAGGTCATATACAGCGCCCGCAATATTTGACGTTTAGCCAGCCACGAACAGTCCAAAATGGGAACAGCTGCGAGATTACACAAAGGAATGTTGACAGCGAGCCGTTGTAACTTCCCGCGGAGTGACGGAAGGAAAAGTCGGAACGTCCTTGGAAGCGGTACAACGCAGGATGTGCCCATGGGTGAGCCCTTTGACACAGCAGGACGATTTCTGTTGCTGTGACAGCAACATAATGATCGTCCATTATAACAACTCATATATTTATCGTGAAAATTGTGAAATTACCGTATTCGCTTTCCTGTCTGATCTTATATCTTATACCTGTCCTGCATATATACCCCAACTTCATCAAAATACCCGTCACGATCGGGTTCTTCAGCTTGTGATCGATAAAATCAACACTTCGAACAGGAATACAGCTTAAAGTCAATACAACATTTGCTTTTGCTGTAGTTAATAAATGGATTTGGGGGTTAGTATTTTATAGCGTGCCAGCATGCAAATACTGTAACACTGACCTGTTTAAAGTTTTGTGTGCATAGATGCTGGGAAAGGAGAGAGAAAAAATTATGTTCTAGTAGTCTGGTTCTCTGACCCGGAGCAATTTATAGAGTCAGGGAATTATCAGGTCAGGGAACTAAATTATTTCCAACGATTGTCGGCCGACAATCGTTGGAAAACGATATCAACTTCCACTTTTCTTGAAAACGACAGCACACCAGGTGGGTGCCATAATTTCACAGGATGCTTGAGACTGATATTTACTTACAGTCTAGAACGGTATTTCGTAATAATAAGGCTGCATCCAAATCTCTTGTCTAAGGCTATTGTCTAGGTGTTCGTCCATTACAACTACGCGTGACGTAGCCGTAGCTGTAGCTCTTGACGCCCATTTCGGACACGGCCTAAGCTAGTATTTCAACTGCGCATGTGCACAATGACATTTTATCCGTGTGATCTAAGGCGCGCGTGTGAACGCAAAGGTGGTCGCACAACGCGGACGTGTTAAAATCAATCAGAATGGGCGTTCGCGTAACATTACGTCAGCAATTTTATCCCGAATAATCTTTGAACTTTGAGATAGCGAAATTACTTATTTAGTAGTTCTGGTTTTTTTATGTTTGCAAATCGTCGGGTGCCCGGCAGAAGGGTATAAGGGGAAAATTCGGTCACTAAGGTCAATTTTTTATTAATATCCCATTGTATAGTGTTTTGTATGCGCTTCAATTCTATCCATATATTGATTTCCCATATTACGTCATTATGACGTAAGAACGAATTGTAAAAGGGCATAACACTGACCAGACGGAAATTGTTCCCAGCAGAAGGACATATAGCGCCTTGCAACCTTTTACTGAAACCAGCTTGGTTGACCGTCTTCCCGGCAGAAGGACATACGCGTATCGGTTTAAACTGGCACACTGTCTTAACCCGCTTTGTGGCAAAGGCGTGCTTCAACTGAAACTTTTACATTTAGGCCTATCTACTGGGTGCGCAATGCACGACGTAATTGTGGCAGGAAACCAGTTTATTGTGACTTTTGCGGTTCGAGACTCGACCTCATCGATCGGTCACGGCGGGAGAGTTGAGTGTCTTCGCTTCGCTAAATTCAGTCTTGTCTCGCATCCAGTAAGTGTTTAAACAAATCATAACTCGATTTTATATTTTAAATACAAAATGTTTCAATTTTTAATTATGCTGATGTTGAATTTGACTAAGCAGTAGGGCTAATTTTTAAAAAAGTTCGTGTCCGGAAACTGGGCAGGAGACACAGCTAACTGAATAATAAGTCTATTTTTACACGTACATTTTGTTTACCATTGTATGTAGTATCATGGAGGAAGTTAACGCGTCTAAGTGCTCAAATTGCTGATCCACACTAACGTTTGTGCTGGCTTGGCTTGGGTACTTAGTTTATGGTTTATCACATTTATCATGATTAGGCTAATATTATTTTGGCAATCGTGTATGTAGTGAAGGGCCCTAGGGCAAGGCCTAGTTAGTAGTTAGTACTGGTTTAACGTTAGGCCTACTTGATCAAATTCCAAAATGACTTTTTTCCACATAAAACAGACTTCTCTCAATAGACGCCGTCATACCATGTAGGCCTATTTGAGTCGTAGGAAAATTACAACTGCATATTTAACGCTTTCAGATACATGTGTGCAAAATAATTTAAATAGGCCTATTCGTGCATGTTGCTCAAAATTTCTTCAAAATACAGCAAAGCCAATGCACCTCATGCAAATTTATGGTGTACTATAAGGGCCACCGCTCCAACGTGGTAAGACACATGGAATGTTGCGGTAAGACACGTTATTGATGTGGTAAGAGTGTTTATTGGCGCAGTAAGAGTGTTGATTGACGCGGCAAGAAATGTTGATTGACGCGGTAAAAGAGACTTAAGTGGCGTAGTAAGAGTGTTGGACTGACGCGGTAAGAGACGTACTTGACGTGGCAAAAAAGTGGGACTGACGAGGTAAGAGAGGCTTCATGTAGCGTGGTAAGAGTCGCGGTAAGGGATTGCCACTACGGTGGCCGATAGACAACGTAATTTCAAAAATATATGTAAATCTTCAAAATCTTCAAAATGGGGTGGGGTGGAGTGATCGTTGATGAGGGGTGGGGTGGGATTATGTGGGGTGGGGTGGGATTATGTGGGGTAGGGATATTGGATGAGGTGTAGTAATGTATGGTGCAAGTTAATTGGGTGACCTATTGGTATTGGCATTTAAAAAGCTGACACACTCCAGCATGATGCCCTTTTACCTTACCCAATCTCACGCCAAATATTTCATTATTAATAATTTGTTATTTTATGCCCCTTTCAGCAGGTTTCGAGTGTTTAAAATATACATTCAATTGAGTACGACATTGACTTAGCACCTCGTTGTCTTTTTTATTTATTTATTTATTCGTTTTTTTTTTATTTCCAGGGGGTAGGGGCCTCCTCCCTTGCCACGTCATTCTTGACACCATTGGCCGAAAGTATGAGTATTTCATCAGTGTGATATTAAAAAAAATACACACCCGATTTTTAAGATTTACAGGTACATTTTTGAAATTACGTTGTCTATCGGCCACCGTAGTGGCAATCCCTTACCGCGACTCTTACCACGCTACATGAAGCCTCTCTTACCTCGTCAGTCCCACTTTGTCGCCACGTCAAGTACGTCTCTTACCGCGTCAGTCCAACACTCTTACTAGTACGCCACTAAAGTCTCTCTTACCGCGTCAATCAACATTTCTTACCGCGTCAATCAACACTCTTACTGCGCCAAAATAACGTGTCTTACCGCGACATTCCATGTGTCTTACCACGTTAATTCCATGTGTCTTACCACGTTGGAGCGGTGGCCCTTATAGTACACCATACAAATTTGACTCCCATAATGGTGATGCACATGACAACATCATTTGATTATAATCTATTCTAAGTACACATTTTAAAATGTAAATTTAGAAGTTTGTTTAAGGTAGACATGGTACAAATTGTGATTTTTGTATGCCGTTTACTGTTGATGTTGATTCAGCATGGCATTGTGTGATTGTGGTGATTGCCATCTTTATTTTCGTGTTTTTTTATTGTTTTCATTTTACCCCAAATTTTTCCTCAAAGATTCAAAACCATGAAAACCCTCTGTATGACGTACTTGTTTGGTCTTTATGTCAGCAGCTAGTAGTAATTTGGTAAGTCAAATAAATTGTACGATTTTGTTCTCTTACATGGAAAGGGGTCATAACAATCAATTTATATATTTTACTTCCAGAATATGGATTCAGACACCGACCTCCTGATCCAGTGGGACCGAGATGGTACAACAAATGTTGTGTCTCTGAAGGACATCAATTGCCCCAGACCAGTCACAGTTGGTTCTGTCATTTCCATGGATTGGAACGGTATAATCTGGACCGGGAGGGTTTTGGACACCACTGACTCGGATGATGAGGATGACATCCCATTAGCCACTTTAAAAAGGGGACTTGATCTTGATGGTACAGTATGATACTTTCAATTAAACTCATTAACCCTCCTGTTCTCAGTGCCAAACTGGACCCAGCTATGCTATAGATCAAAACCTATCAAGTGACAGATTGAAACATACATAAACTGTGAGAGTTGGTGTTTAGACTTGTTGATAGGCTGTGATGATAGTTATAAGTATAGCAGGGTTAAACAGAGTTTTACGGATGTTTACGATACATTTTTAAATCCTTCCTTTCAATGACTTTGGAAAAGTGGGACAGAATGTTGCATCTTGACGCCACTTTTTTCATCATAATCTCAATTAACGTCAGTCATATTGCAAAAAAAATACATGAATGTGGGACTGAGAAACATTTCAAATTTTGTCATAAAAATACCTTGAAAATACACTCGAATGTCATTGACTTTGTACACAGTCAAAGAAGTTACATGCATCGTAAAATTTTGTCTTTTTGTCTAGCTATTGTGCATGAGACGCCAATAGTTGTCAAATCAAATAACATCCTTGAAACAGGTGGGCTTAATGCCAATTGTCAGTCATTTGTACATGCATCTCAGATATAGCAATTGCTGTTGTTTATCACTAAATAATTTTTGTCATGCAGTGCAATGTATTGATGCCGTTAAGACGATGCTGCAAGAAGTTGGGAACAGTGAGCAGTCACAGTTGTGCGAAAACACAGGCTGTTTAGAGGACATTTTTGCAGCCTGCACTAAGTGTGATGTTCTCCTGTGCTTCCAGCATTTTGTACAGGATGACCCGTGCATGCAACACAATAAATATGCAGTGAGTAGTAATATTTAAATTACTATTTTATGCAACATTTGCAATTAACATATTTCAAAATTACAATATTACAACAATACAAACAAGAATAACGATATAACTTATATAAAGATTTCATTCAATATGCTGAGCAACATAATATTGACCTATCGCCGTTTGAGAATTAGCAACGCCCCTTAGACAACCCAAAGTTTGTCTGTCATTTAATTGGAGAATTTTTACAAGCTGCGTTAGATTAATTCTTCACTAAAACCGAGCAAAATTTGAGTCTTAATGGTGAAGCAGTGCCTATATTTATCTGGAGTTTTGGTGATGCATACATTTTGATAATTTTAACGTTTTGTTGTCTTCTGTAGGCATCCCTTGATGGATATCCAGACAAAATTCAACCCCAGGATTCATCTCAGCCGAACACTGACGACTGCTCCGCTTCTGAAGGGGATCGACATAAATCTAACATGGAGGTGAGTTTTTCCTTTTTGCTTTTTGTATTGCTAAAAGCCCGCCGCACACGAGAGCTATCTGCTGAGCAAAAAATCATTCGAGGCCGTTTGCTCAGCACGTAGCTCACCGTGTACGGTGAATCTTTGGTACGTTTTCTGCCTCGCGAGACCGTGAGGCAAATATCTGTCGTGTTTGATTGTTTTCGCCTCGCGAGGCGAAAAACTCACCGTGTGCGGGCAACCTGAGCTACATGCTGAGCGAAAAAAACAAACTAGCCAATGAAAGCGCATACTCTGTCCACGTAAGGCGCTATCATACATGCAGCATTTATGCGACAAGGATGACTCTCTTGAGCCAACCTATCTTGTCATGCAAACAGCATAAAACATAAAAAGATGACCTGGTTCGGTCTGGGATTCAAACATCTCCACAATCCAACCAAGAAAAAAATCTGGATGAGGAGAACGTGCAAATCTGAAATTACTGGAAGAACAAAATAATGATCTGTAAGGAATGGATTTCAAGACCAAAATAAAATAAATAACTCAAAATCCCCTTACTTCAATCATTAAAAGAAGTACCGTACCGGCAATATCTATTTTTCTGCCATCACTAGCAAGTTAACATAATAAAAAAAAACCGGAAAAGATGGTGACTGATGAACTGCGAGAAAAAAGAGCAGAAAATATGCTCTGCTTCCCCTTCCAAAAAAAAGAAAAGCATTGGGGCAGCATATCATCACCGGTTAAAATCAATCATTGAGTACACTTTTTTGTAAATGAAAACAAAGAGCCACTGTTTTTATACCCAAACCAGTCCTTGCGTAGCCAAGACCAGAGACGAATTTTGAAACTCCCGCTCTCTGGGAATGACGTACACAATTGGCCCGCGGACGTGTATTGACGAGGCCACAAACCTAACCCACTGTCATCTTGCAGAAACAGTGGCCAGAACTGATTCCTAGAGGCGTATTTCACTTAAGAAGAAAGAAGAAAGAAATTACGCTCCTGGTGGGTTACTCACCGACACGGCTGGCATACCCACCAGCTTAATTCGTAGATTGCAGACCAGTCACTGACATAAACCTATCATGATACTTCGCTCAACAGAATCCTTCGTCCTCCAACCTTTCCCGCAAATCAAAAAATAATGGAGAGAAAAAGGAATGACTCTGTTGATGCCGTTAACAACTCCCACTTTCCCCTTCCCCTCAAACGAGTTCCGACTCACTGCGGCTATTTCTTGAAATGATAACAACAAATTAAATCAACTGATCATTCCCTGAACTTTGCCTGCACATACCGGTTCTTCCTTGCTATTTTCTCAATTAATTAAAAAGCACTTCATCCTTTTCTTCAGAAAAAGAACACAAAGTTCAACCAAAAAATTAAAAATCCGTTGGCCAAGGCCCTGAACCAAAAGTTCCATCCCATTGACTCAAAACGTAATACATGTACATGTATAAATGCTGCATGTATGATTACGCCCCACCTGAACAGAGTATGCGTTTCATTGGCTAGTTCATTTTTTTTTGGCTCAGCACGTAGCTCAGGTTGCCCGCACACGGTGAGTTTTTCGCCTCGCGAGGCGAAACAAATCAAACATGACAGATATTTGCCTCAGTCTCGCGAGGCAGAAAACGCACCAAAATTTACCGCACAACTAGTGAGCTACGTGCTGAGCAAACGGCCTAGAATGATTTTTGGCTCAGCAGATAGCTCTCGTGTGCGGCGGGCTTAAGTGAGTCTTAATGGTGAAGCAGTGCCTATATTTATCTGGAGTTTTGGTGATGCATACATTTTGATAATTTTAAGGTTTTGTTGTCTTCTGTAGGCATCCCTTGATGGATATCCAGACAAAATTCAACCCCAGGATTCATCTCAGCCGAACACTGACGACTGCTCCGCTTCTGAAGGGGATCGACATAAATCTAACATGGAGGTGAAGAATTTTTCTTTAGATAGATAGAAATTTCAACCTACCTTAAACTCTGCCCCCCCCCCCATTTTCAAAGGGAGGCAAGAGATAAATAAATGCATCCGCAACAATTCAAGATATAACCACTTCTCCTCCAGTATGATTTTTTCTTACGAGTTAATGATTCTTAAATCCAAAGTGACCTATCCCAAGGAAAAAAATGATATTCAGAAAATGTGAAATATTCATTTTTTTTTTCTTTCACCATAGACTTCAAACCATGGAAAACTAGATTCGTACCACACAAGTACAGCCCATGCTGATGCCAGAGAAACTGCTGAATCGTGTGAGGTAAGCCAAATGTTAGTTACGTTTGTGGATAGAAATGAGTGCGTACTTGCTGCATTGATAGTTCCCTGCACAGTGAACCTATGTCCTTGTTGGCTGAATTTCAGTATTTTGAAAGACTTGATTGACATGTTATGAAATTACAAGCATTATGTGGCAGCACAGCAAGTAGTAAGTAAAACACAGATACACAGACATGGGCTGAACACTACTTCAAATGTGATGTCACAAAAATAAAGTGTACGTACGGTATCTTTGAAACCTGTTATAAAAAATTAAGAGCTCAATCTATGTGCATTGTAGAATTATTTCCATAAAAAGTAGTACAGTGGAACGCCGCTATAACAAACATCACAGGATCCACAGATTTTGTTCGTTATAGCGATCGTTCGGTATAGCGATTTTCAGCCGCCAGTGACTTATATAAGGACGACTTTAAACATGTGCCGGCCATTGAATTATGTAATTACATGTTTATCATTCTAAAGCAACAGTTTGCTTTTTCCTTCTATTCCTTGGGGAAATTATAGCCACCTGTCACTCTTCAACATAGGCTAAAGCTGCGGCCGTTTGGTAATTACAAACGGCCCAAATGCCCAGTATTTTTTTTTTATCCGTTGCCTTTTTTCAACAACAATGTTCGGTAAGTTTTGTACACAAAATTTGGGAGCTAAGGAAGGTGTTCGGTATAGCAGAGTTCAGTATAGCAGTGTTCGGTGTAGCGGCGTTCCACTGTATTTGTATCATTCCTGTACTGCTGCTAATTTACGATTATTCTTTCCCATTTTTGCAGAACCGCAAGGCAAGAAAAAGAAAATGTCGTCAAGAAGAATGGCAACAAAACATCCAGAAGCAACAAAGAAATTGTGGCAAGGCTTACATCTCTAGAGGTGGCAAAAATCGACCTGCCAGGGAGATGGGGCCTTCTTGTCCCACAGCATGCAGGCATCAGTGCACTGCACATATATCTTCCACTGAAAGAGAAGCAATCTTTTATCAGTACTGGGCAACAGGCTCATATGAAAGGCAACGAGACTTCATTGTTCAAAACGTGCAGGAAAATCCTTCATGTAGCAAAAAAAAGAAAGGGACACGTCCAAAATGCACGTATGTTTATCACTTGCCATTGAATGAAAGAAAGGTATGTGTGTGTCGGATTTTCTTTCTCAACACTCTTGGAGTTGGATATAAAACAGTTCACTACACCTTGACGAAAAAGGAAGGAATATTTTGCGCCCAAGACAAGAGAGGAAAACACAAGCCAGCAAACAAGACTTCCGATGACAAATTGACAGAAATCCGCAATCACATCAAAAGGTTTCCAGTATTGCCTTCACACTACTGTAGAAGCAGTACAAAAAGGAAATACCTCTCCCCGGATTTGAGTGTTGCAAAAATGTACGATTTGTACTGTGATGAGTCAACACAACCACAGTCACTGAAGGTATACAGGCATATCTTCAATACTGAGTTCAACCTCGGTTTCCACATTCCAAAAAAGGATGAGTGCAAAACTTGCACTTGTTTCTCCAACGCAGCACCCGAGCTTAAGAAGCAACTTGAGACGAGCCAACAACAGCACCTGAAAAACAAAGAAAGGGCAAGAGAGGAGAAGGCTGAAGACAAACAGAGAGCAGTCATTGATCCATCATTTTCATCATTTACAATGGACTTAGAGCAGGTCTTGTCAACGCCTTCAGCCAGCACCTCTGTGCTATTCTACAAACGAAAGTTGTCCTCTTATAACTTTACTGTCTACGACCAGAGCAATGGGGACGGAACATGCTACATGTGGACCGAGGCTATGGGAGCAAGGGGATCGTGTGAGATTGGTACCTGCCTTATCAAGCATCTGTTGACACTGCCTAAATCAGTGAACCATGTCACCTTCTACTCAGATAGCTGTGGTGGCCAAAACAGGAACCAGTTTGTATCAGCTGGATTGATGTATGTAGTCCGAACGTCATCTATCTCAGTAATCGAGCAGAAATTTCTGGAAAGTGGCCATACTCAAATGGAAGCTGATTCGATGCATAGCTCAATTGAACATGCCAAAAAGAAGGTCCCGATTTTTCATCCCGACCAGTGGGCCACCCTCGCTTCAATGGCCAGAAGAAAGAAACCCTACAAAGTGGTTCAGCTGAAGTACACAGAGTTTTATGATCTGAAGAAACTCTCTCGAAACACTCTGCATAATGTCAAGAAGGACACAAATGGCGATGCAGTGCACTGGATGAAGGTCAAGCATTTGATGTATGATAAGAACTCCCCTCATCTCATCAACTTCAGATATGACTATGATGAAGACTTCAGGACTCTCCGTGTGTGCGCCTCGGGGAGGAAGAAAGGGAAAGAAGTTCAGCTGGAAAGCAGATACAGTGCGCCACTAAAGATATCTGCAGCCAAGAGGGCAGATCTGATCAACCTCTGCGATACAAATGTGATTCCAGAGTTGTTTCATTCCTACTATCGTAACCTGCCCTTTGAAGAGAAGTCTTCTAGCAGCTCCGAGTCAGATGAGGAAGAGAATGAAGCAGCAATTACCGAAGAATAGACAGTTCTTTTTGTCATGTCAATTCATATTGCACTCGGCCCCATGCAGGGTAAATGTAATATAAGCATCAACATTTCAAGGGCATTTGTATGCATTCCTACAATGCATGTTCCCAATTGGAACAGACAATGGTCCCCGGTGAAACATAACAAGCATTCCGAATCTTAAGACGTTCCCCTGTACAGATATTTCAGGAATTTTGGAAATTTTTACATCTTTAATTTTCTGTTCTTTGGTGTTTCGATGTTGCATGAGCACATTGCATTTTGGCAGTAAGCCATTGAGCGAACTTTTCTCACAATTTTTATTGTTCTTTCATTAGATCATTTTGGGTTCAGATTCTTAACAGAAAACAGCTTTAACTTTTACAGCTAGATTTCAGCACAAACATTTCTTAAGTTTTGATAATCTTGCTGTAAACTTTATTTCCTTGGTAATTCTTTGTGTATTAATGCATGGCATGAAGTACATGTAAGCTAATGAGCAATGAATAGCCCTCATTGAGATAATAAATGATGGAAAAAGTGGCGTCAGGATGCAACATTACGATAAACATGCTGAAGACAAACGGCAAGAAAATGGGGGGGAAAAATGAACTATAAAATAAAAATTCTGTATGCATTTTTTTTTTTTTATTCAATCAAATTTGAACATGAATTTCAGTAAAATTAATAATAAACCAAATGCACAAAATAGCAATACGGTAAACAGTGCTGGAAATACTTCTTTATCTTAATGGATCTTATTAGTTTTTATCCCCGCCCCTCCCCATTGGATTAAACTCCCCACCCCACATTAGCCTTTTAGAGGTATGGCGGACACAACAGGAGGGCGCTATTTGATTTAGGTATACCTTTTGTATGGCACAAAATGTATACCCAAATCAAATAGCGCCCTCCTATTGTGTCCGCCATACCTCTAAAAGGCTAATTGGTTGAGAGTGCATACAAATTTAGTAGTCATACAAACCAGTCAAAAGATCCGGTGCAAACCAGAAACCTTTTATGCCCTCTAAATTGGCCCGAAACCACACTAATGTCTTTAAGGCGAGGAGAATGCAGGCGCGGATCCGGGGGGGGGGGGGGGGGTAGTATTTTTTTTATTTTTTTATTTATTTTTTTGTATGGGCTTACGCCTAGAGTTGCAAACCAAAAAAAGCAGAAACGCTTTTAACCTCTTATTTTTCGCAGACTGAACACTTTGGGAGTCGCCATTCTGGGCAAATTTCAGAACCCCCCCCCCCCCCCCGCAAAAAATCCTGGATCCCCCTGTAATGTCATGTTTTAGACACGTTTTATGCATTATTGAATACGCTAATGCCCCTACGTGTCAACGTACTGTACAAACATTCTTCCCGGCAAAAGGGCATATGCGCGCATAATATGCCCTTATGCGCGAAAGCCAATGCACCACACTCTTCCCGGCAAAAGGGCATATGCGCCGCATATGCCCTTATGCGCGAAAGCCAATGCACCACAATCTTCCCAGCAGAAGGGCATATGCAGAGAACTGCCTGTATTATAATGAAATTTAAACGTTTTCATCGGATATTGACACAAATTGTTCCCAAAATTATAATCCATACATGTGGCAAATTTGAAATTCGTACGATTTATAATACGCGTGAGAGGACGTCGGTTCCTTCAAATTCAATTTTCTCGAAAAGTGATTTTTCGCGTCGGAACGCTCATATGCCCTTCTGCCGGGCACCCGACGAAATATTGTATCCTATCTTTATTATTTACACCATGCTCGTTCCGAATGGTTCAACCTCTTCTAGTATATATCTAAACATCTTTACTTGGTACCGATAGTATTGCGCTTGTGTAATTGTGAGAGTGACTGGTCGCGCGAGTGTTTAACCATGGAGGAAGGAATATTCCTTCCTCCATGGTTCAACCAATACAAAGGAACCAGATTTCATACAATACGAGTCCAAATGTCGTGTGACACCGGAAAAGGTGTTTAAAACTGGTTGGTGTTTTACCGGCCGTTTAAAACCACCTACGTGACAGGCTCTCAACCAGTAGGAACGGGTAAACTGTCTTAGGTATTTATGAATCCCCAATACATTCTCAGAGGTACGTGATGTCATGTCATGACGTCATGGATTTGCGTGAAGTCATGAATCTAGTTTGGTAGCCTAGTTCAAAGGTTAAACATGCGAGGCGGCGACACGACCACGTTTCCTGCCATAAGACAACACGTAGCTCCGGCTACTTGTATGTACATGCATGGATGGAGGATGGTACAATGTACATGTACCGCAGGTTTATGAATATTTTCATGGAGGTAAGATGCACACCAGCATATACCAATCTATCACTTGGTATTAAAAATAAGCCCTCGTTTTTACACGATTCCTTACCGGCAGATTCTGTGGTGTAGCTGGTTCCCGGCGCCTCGCTGGTGTCCACTCCCTGTCCACGTGGGCTACTTTGCGCCACCGGTGCTTGCAAGGCGACTCCACTGGACCCTCTCCGCACAATCCGGTCGATCTGATGGAAGAATTGCCACTGAGCCCCCTGCCGGCCGCCGATCCTGGTGCTACCAATCACCCCCTTGTACCTGGCCTTCAGTTGTTTCAACTTGAACTGGATCTGGGTGTAGGTCCTCTCGTGGCCATACTCCCTGAGCCGCCTGGCTGCTTTGGTGTAGATCATCTTGTTGCTGACATTGTAGGCGGCCTCCTCCTCTGTCAGCTCTCGTTCCTGCTCCGCCCAGACGTTCAACAAGATCTGCGTCTCGTCGTGACTCCAGTTGGCTCCACGGGAGGATGAGTATGACCTCTCTGTGGGGTACGGTCCGCTGGCGCTCACTCTCGGTACAGACATCTTGCACTCCTACCAAATGCGTGCTCAAGCAGTTCGTGCGTAGGCTTGTAGCGGCGCGCTATTGTGTTCTCATTTGACTTTCGGAACTGAGTGGAGCAACTAATGGCAAACAAATAAACAGTCCAATGACTTTGAAATTCAGACCATAGAGCGTGACCAATGGAGAACGTTTACACATGGCATTAGAACCACCTCCTCAGTTATCGTAACTACTGTTTCAATATGAGAAATTAATTGGATATCCCGTACCGTATCGCAGAATTCATTTTGTCCTACAACCAAGGGCACTATAGCTTTCCGGGCCACAAGAGACATAATTACTTGTTTTACCTCCTCATCTCACAGCAATCCTGAGAATTTGTTAATAAACTCCTCAAAAAACGTTTGGAATTTGTTCCCACTCATTTATATCTCGGTTATTTGGAACCTGTTTGTATGTGTTGCATATCAGTGAAAGGTTCATTCATTCCCTTTCACAACGACACCACGTTTGTAACAATCACTTGCTTCACGGCTGAGTACCTCTCCTGTGAATACAGATGGGTCTCAAACAGAATTTGCCAAATTTGCCATTATCTGTGCTCAACAGAACAACCAACTGTGTCAGTAACCAGGAATAAAGAAGACATATTGGCAATTTGACACTGTATTCATTTACACAAACAACAGTCACTAACATCAATAGCGGCTGGAAGAACCATACGCAGCCACAGAACCATACCCAGACAGTCTACAGTTCCGCAGTGCTGCAAGGGTGATGAACCGGTCTTCTTGGGGTGTTGTCTTCTTGGGACGCCCACTTCTTGGTCTGTCCTTGACATCACCGGTTTCACGGAATTTTGCTTTCAATTTGGAGATGGTACTAGGGCTCACTCAAAAAATTGCTGCAACTTAGTTCTGGGGAACACCAGCTTGAAGATGCCCTATAGCACGAGCCTTCTCCACGTGGGATAATCTTGGCATGATGATGCTTGGATTAGACCAATGACCACTTTGAAAAATGACCAGCACCAAAGACTCACTGTGCATTCATCCATGTTCAACCGCCTGTAAAACTGCTAATCCTGTCCTGGCACTTTCTCATTCAAAACAAATCCAATCCCCCTAAACAACTCAAAACAACAGAATCAATATGCTAAGCACAGATAATGGCAAATTTGGCACATTCTGTTTGAGACCCACCTGTATTCACAGGAGAGGTACTCAGCCGTGAAGCAAGTGATTGTTACAAATGTGGTGTCGTTGTGAAGGGGAATGAATGAACCTTTCACTGATATGCAACACGATACAAACAGGTCTCAAATAACCGAGATATAAATGAGTAGAAACAAGTTTCCGAACTTTTTTGAGGAGTTTATTTTCTGTTGAGGGATTTTTAATCAGTTCTACTTTTAGTTATCATTTAAGCAACATCACTTTACTAGAACTCCGATTTTCAAGTTGTATACTTGGGGTTCAATTCGGCACACTGCATACTAACACACATCATGGAGGAAGTGTGCACACATATATGTACAATGTATACATGTAGTAATAAAGTAGCGCTGTACACCATGGAGGAATAAAACACATGTGAATTAGTATGTTCATTACAACTGAAATAAAGGCTTACGGTTATTTTATACCTTGAACGGATCAACAGCTTCGTACGTGTCAATGAAATTCCTCAACCAGAAACAGTCGCAGAAAACAACAATGGAGCAAAGAGTAGAAAATGACCACTGACAAACGCCAAGCTGACAAGGTGTAAGTATAGAGGTCTAAACACGATGCAGACGGAGTTAACTAGACCGCGCCAGCAAAGTGCACTAAACGTAAGACCGTGTGTGTACACGCTTATGTGTGGAAACCGCATGGTCTATGGTTAAAACCCATTATCAGCTACAGCTGAAGGTAAGCATATATACATGTACAACCAATCAAGTCGGCTTGGAAGTCAAAGGTCAAGGGGGTTCACACGATCAACAACGGAGGTAACATGTTGAGCTAGTCCCCTAAAGGCCCAGGCTGATATGCTGAATTCTTATGACCTCGTTAATCCCCCACACACGGAGTCGTGGTACGCACGTTCAGACGGAAGAGGCAGATGCGGAATTGGCTTAGGGATTTAAGCCTCTTAGAGCGGGTATTAATTTGGGGGTAGTCTGAGAAAAAGAAGACTGCATCAACCACCCATCAACTAATATAATGCTCACTGTTGCTTCTCGGGCCAGCGAGTTACTGCGGGGTTTGTTTCCTTACCCTATGGGTTAACGTACTCGTCGTCGGGCCGCAATTTTTGGGGGAACACCACAAACGCGGTACATAAGTTTGAATTATGCAGAATCGACATTGAACTTGTTCAGACTTTGATTCAGTCAGCGAGGTAGCTGCAACTGCCCTAAATAAGCTATTCTCTGTGTCTGGCCAGAGTATTTATTACGCAACGAACCCATACCTAATTATGCACCATATATGAAGATTAAGCGCAAGTTTAATCGGGTTTATCGACGCGCGGATACGTACATCGAAATTTTTTTTTGAAGATTCATGCTCTGTGTTCCATGGTGCAGTGTCGCTATGCCTTCACAGTAGTTGGCAAGCAGGAATGGCATACCGCTGGTACACGTTAATCTGTTGAGCGCGCGCCTGGTACCCGGTGTTGTTGTTTACTTTTACGTCACACGCTGAACGCGCAAATGACCGCCGTTCATTCGTGGAAAGTTCACATTAACATACAGTGCTTGGCGCGCGTCATCATTCTCGATTCCACCACTGTTAGGAGTAACAGCAACATTTTGCTGAGGAATTTTTACCCCACCAGCCTCCTTTCTCTCTCTCTTTCTCTTGGGTTCAGTAGCTCTGTTTTTCCACTCTAACGGCGTGTTTCCCCACACAAACACTGGCTCTTTTTATCCATCTACGCAATTATCTCAGTTTATTCCCGGAAATGTTCCATGATAATATCAAACAGTTATATATTGTGTTCTGAATTGTTAAGGTTATATTTACAGGTGTAATAGTAAAATTTTGATTGTTCTGGTAATTCAGAGGAAGATTTTGATTGGTCGGATAACGAAAGGCAATTTTTATAACTGTTTTTAGTTAAAGCCCAAATATCTTGACAGTGATTGGGAAGTAGTAAAGTGATGTAAGCTTTTATGTTTACGGTGGGAAAAATGTCATATTGCCATGGAAACAAACTCAATCTTTTAAAAGAACATGTTATGGCAATGTATGTATTAATCTGTTATTTAACTGCAAATATTAAACTAATTTACATATAAATTATAAATAAATTATTTTAAATTGTAAATAAACCAAAAATAAGGACTCCTGAACCCAAAAAAGAGAGATTGGATGTTTTAGTTGTTTGTGTTCGAGTAAAGCGAATCCATAAAGGTAAAAAGGATGGAAAGTATAGGGTGGTGAATAATCATGCAACGGATACAGAAACAATTGAATGATCCGAGTTGCCAATGGGAGAAAAACCTTGGGAACACAGTCAATTGGATTTGTACACATGAACAGATCAAGCAGGTACCTACCACCAAATGGACGATCGGGGACATGAGTTGGGCAAGATACAATCTGAGTGAGATCCTGGGAGGTTACAATGCCAAAGTTTATCAGTGTGGTGAGAATGAATTAGCCAGTCCTTGCGGTGAACACTGAAGTCGAGAAACATATCCATGGGTCATCTGAGCAGCAGAATGGTGTGAAAAAGCACGGTCAATGCTGTCAGATGTAGCATCCAGCCAGTGGCGTATCCAGCGCGCGGAGAGGGGGGGGGGGGGGGACAGGGAGAAACTCCCCCCCCCCCCCGGCGGCATTTGAGGCGTCATAAAAAAAAAATAGTGTTTTTAAGACGATTTTAAGACAAATCAGATGTTGTTTGCCATCCCTGGCACAAAAAGCTGGATACACTACTGCATCCAGCACTGTGCAGGAAAAATTGGATGATGGCCAACGGTATAAAAAGTAGCAGATTGGAGAAGAGTAAGGCGAAAACACATGTACTCACGGCAGCTATACACTCAAGAGAGGATTCACGAGCAACTTGCCAAGTTTGACTGACATACGTGCACCACGACCATGAGAAGGAGGATGGTCAACAAGGCGTTCAATTATACAGTATGTCCCAAAAAAAGGGTCACTCTAACTATTTCTGAAATAACTACAAAACCATGAAGTCAATTTTGAAATGTTTTGAGTGTGCAGATACTCCCTATCCTTGGCCTAAATCCCTAAATGGTCAATTGATCGCAACAGCATTTTTGGACACTGTGACCAAGTTCTTTGTCTTAATCAATTTCAGTGCTGTGTTATGTAAGCTGTATACAATCCTGGATGTTGTGAAAAAAAGGCTGAAATTGTTTGGGATTGGAATCATTTGCCCTTAAGCATTATTAAAAACTGAGGTCTTGCCATGATGACTAATAGCCAGGCAAATGATTCCAATCCCAACCGCTGCCCTTTTCACAACATGCAGGATTTTACACAGCTTACATAACACAGCACTGAAATTCCAGGAGAATTCCAGGCTCTATAATATTTTATCTAGTCTAAAAGAGCATGCACTAACATGCGCCAAGAGTTGGATTTTCTTTGTTATGGAGAACGACACACGCGCCCTCTATATTTACGATTTCTTGCCATTCAGCAGTACAAAGGGCGCGTCCATACTGTTCGAAATTCCCGCGACATCCGGGAGATTATGGCGTAGTGTCCGCACCTCAATGGAAACCCATGGTTGGCTACGTGCTGTATGCACTGGTATCACACCTAGACGCAGCTTACTGCATATAAATACGTATGTTTTATAAGGCGCCCGACTATTGCGTGTGTGCGTAAGGCTGATGTTTACTTCGACTTGACGTGCTGCAATTTATCGTGGTTTTTCGTATTTTTTAGAAGAGCACAAAGTATGTTCTGGTCGGAAAGAAAATATGTTAGGCACTGCATCATCTCAAAGATTCTTAGCCTACCCCAGGAGAACTGCCTGCCGATTTTCCTCAAAGCAATCTGGTTCGAAGTCGTCGCGTTTTTATATTGTTCAGCCATGTCTTACAAATATCCGGTCGTTTGGGGGATTGGGAATTTTGAAGAAACCGAGACCTTTTAGAGAATTCGGTTTATTTGAGCAGCCAAAAGCTTGCCAAATCGTCATGATGTTGCTGCACTACAGCACGACCGAGTATTGCTTTAGCAGTCAGGCAAAAATTAGCCAGGAATATGGAAAACAGGCGTGCGTCAAGGAACAACACTGCCACGTTCTCGTGGTGTTGCATGTATGGACAATGGTTCACTGCACTCGCACAGCTCAGGCCGCGGAGCCGGCCGGGTACCCGGCCGGCCGGCTTGGTAGTGCAGCCATACGTCACAGTATCCCGGATGTACCGATATTCCAGAGCAAAAGGGCGGCTCGCATGACGGCAGGCGCGTTATGAAAAAACCTCCGGTTTATACGATTACCGAAACCAATCAAAATGAAATAAAAAGTAGGTCACAATTGCAATTAACGTTCTTTAACATTATGTTATTATAAACTCAGGGTGGACTTTCCCTTTGATCAATTGACCATTGTACAGTGATGCGCGACTGAAATTAAATGAAACTCATATGGAATTTGGCCCAGGATATGAGTATCTGCACAATCAAACATTTTCAAAATTTACCTTATATAGTTTTGTAGTTATTTTGGAAATAGTTAGAGTGACACTTTTTTGGGGACATACTGTACATCCAGGTAATTTGATGGGGACAGAAGAAATGTCTCTATTTAATAAGCTCCATGACAGAGCCAACAAGTCGGGTGAGTTATTATGAACAAAGGACTGTAAAGACGTAAAGTTGGAACGAAAGCCTCCGATATTAAAAAAAATAATAAAAAATATTAAGAGGTCTGATATAGCTTTCGCAATGATCAAAAACCGAAATAATTCGTTTTAATCTGTAAAGATTGTACCGGTCTTAGAGTACCAATCGCGGCCCTGTACAAAAAAATGTACATTGTATTTGCAAAAGGGTGTATCTCAAAATTGTGAGTTTTTGATATACACCCTTTTGCCAACACAGGGCCGCAATCCTCCCGATTGTAAGATTTCCCTATGCTATATCATACCTTAAAAACACAACCATACCAAACTGCAATTTTCCTTCATATACATTTCTAATTTTAAGTCGTATGAGATGCAATTCCTTGACGTAAACAACAGCGCCTTTAACCACTCAACATTTTGACAGAAAATGTTCCGGATGAACTCATGTTGAGGTTCTGCTCCTGAAAGCATTGTCTGTGCAATAGGCCTTTTCACACTATGTACGTTCGACCGGTGTTGAAATCTGGGTGGTCCGACCCGTGTAGACTTCTTAAAATGTCAACACGAATCAATTACGCGGCCTTTTCACACTACTCAACGCAGCGCCAGCATTTTTGCTACACGTGTAATAATGGAGAGATATACCGTATTCTGTGGATACATGAAAACAATAGAGACAAAGGGACTGAATAGGTCTCCACAGGGAAATTCTATAGGTTAGGTTGTCTCCACGAGGAATTTTGTGTACAAATAAAGTCTATGGGGGTTTGCTTAAGTACAGGGACAAAGGGGAGAACAATGCCATGTCTCCACAGGGATGCAAACAAGCGGATTAGGCCGTGGGCCGAGACGCAAAAAGTGCTTTAGTTTTTAATTTTCGTAACGTACCTCAGCAATATACCTGCAAATCATATTAAAACGAAGCCAAAAATAGACTGAATTGTGTGAACCTTGTACTATTTGTCTTGTTTTGTTTTGTTTGCTTTTATGTAGTAGTATAAAGTTCGGGCTAATAAAATTCCTTCAAAGCTCTATTTTTTGGAGTACGTGGCTGTCAAAATGAGAACCAAAGCAAACATTTAAGTGACACTGAGCTGTTCTAGTAATCCTTATGTTCATCTTAATTGTCTTTACTAGTTAAAGATGCTTTCTGTGTTCTTAGTGTAGTTTAATTTATTTAAAAAGAAAGCAAATATGTATTGAACTTGTGCTTCATATCAGAATATTCCTGAGGTATTTATTGTTTATAGTAGTCTTATCAGTATACAGATGTACACACCTGTTCCCTGTCATTCTACCTCATTTTAGAAAGGCAACTTAAGTTTGAAGTATTCTAATGAAACTCGTCATTTGCTATAGAGCAGCATGCATGATGAACAAGTACGCTAAACCTTTAAAGTAGTTCAAATTGTTCTTAAATTTACTTTTTAAAACCATTGCATCAGCAAAAAACAATTGTTCAGTACCCTGAACAAAAACGTTTGTTGGGGGGGGGGGGGGGGGGGGTGTTTCCAGACAGACTAATCACCCCTTGTAAAATTACACCTGTATTGCAAGAGTGTTAGATTGAGTACAATTTTTCCTTTTTATCATTTTAAGAATATCTACAAAAATATAATCCATCAATTTATTAAAAATAATTTAGAAGTGTAATTTCTCAAATTTCACATGCTGATCATGGAATGGACAAGAATAAATTTGTTAATATATGAACATGTTAACTTTTGTCAGCAATTTTTTTTTTTTCATTTGTTATTAATACATGTACTTACTAAAACAAGAATTGCAAAGTACAACACCTTGGAAAGTGATTTTAGCCATTGAAGTTATTAATTCAGAATTGTTTACTCCTTTCAGTCTTGAATTGAAAATTCACTTCCAACAGTTATTGGAAAAAAATTGGGCACTGACCGTTATCTTGCAACATTAATTAAAAAAAATAGATGGCCACAGTCCAATGTTCTTCTCAGACCTTACAGTTCCAGTTGAAGAATGGCATAATTAAGTTATAAAACAGTCACCGATATTTAAAACTTTGAGTGAATATCACACATTGTATTGTCCATCAAGGAACAAGACTGAAGAATGAGTGGCCTTAAATTACGTAATGGTTGATGGCATATTAAAAAAGAGATCCCTTAGTAGGACTTGCATCTGGTCATGTTAAGTAATGGAAGACACTTTCTCGAAGGAAAATTACTTTAGCTCCAATGTCTGCATAAAATCCAAGTAGCTTCATCAGGGCCGCCTCGTCAGTGAAATTTAACAAGGCATAAGCACAACATGCAACATAGAAAGCCAAAATAATTGCCTGGACTCAAAAAATAAGGTCACGGTAAAATCAGGTTGCCTTTCTTCCTTGATGAATAAATGGAGTGCCCAGTCGATCCAGTCCTTGGTGAAGTCCAACAGGGCATGCACAAAAAGGCGTGCACAAAAGTTTTTTCTGCGTTGATCATGCTGGTGAAATTTCTATGGGCCCTTTTGAAAGATCCTTTGTCCTTCAGTGACTGGTGGTAGACCCCTCGTCCTGAAAAAAAGGAAAACAATTATAAATACATGTACATGTAAAATGAATATTCAAGATGGTTGGATCCTTCTCTCAGATGTTGATATAGTTTGCTAATATCTCCAGGATGTCCTGAAACTCCTGATAAAGGCCAATTAACGAAATTTATTGGAAAATGTTGAACTTGTCAGGCAAATTTATTGGAAACAACTTGCTGGAACATGTTATGTTGTGCAAAATCAACCCAACCAATGTGGTTTTTTTTTAGGGGCGGGGTGGTTAAAGGGCGCAACAGTTTGGCTCATTGTTTTTGGAATTATTTAAAATATTCAACGGAAAGAATGCAACGTCCTGCCGCTACTTTTTGTTCACCATATCTTACTTCAATGATGGTTAGTCATTGCAGATATATGTTGAAAAGGGAAAAAAAACATTAATTTGGGACAGAACATTTCAAAAAATGGTCATGAGTCACCATAGACATTGTACATAACTAACACAATGGCGTCTCAATACTACATTCTTTCCTATTCAACTGGTGTCCCTTGAAAACAAAACATTCATAAAGTGATGACTTTACACAGTGTGTAAGACCTTTTCTCAACAGAACATTCCCCCCCCCCCCCCCCACAAACCCCAAAATAAACTAAATACTAACCTCCCAACATTTCATTTTAAAAAGAACACTGCCATAATGACCACGACAGCAGTCTCGACCAACACTAGACCTGCAGACGAAAATGCAGTTCTGCTAGTAATCATTGTAAGTTGTATAACGTTAGGGCCCTTGCAAAGGCCTACATGTATGATGCACATGAATACATGGGACCGAGTCTTCGTTGTATGTAGTTTGAAAAATCAACCAAAACATGCCTGACCATTGCATCAATCTATCGATAATATACGGGGGGAATAACCTCACCTTAATTACAGCCTTGCTTGAAAGTATTGCGTCAGCGACCTGAAATTGAGGGTGCATACACTGTACGTGCACCCAAGCAGCTGATGTACGAAGTAAACATGACACAAACGGCCTCAAACACTCGTTGTTTTGACGTATTTCTAAAGAAAATATTTTCAAACTCAGGAAACCTGCAAGAGCTACGATACATTCTGTCCCAGATTGTGTGTTTTGAAGTTTTAACTTTCCTCTGTCAGGTCGACAATTCTAAGAAATATCGCTGAAGTCCACGTTAGAACCGCTCTCTTATGCATCGCTCTCTCGTAGTCTCCTGCGGTTGCTGAATTTACGTAAACAATGGCGCGGTACTATGGAGACTATTGTATGGCTCCCAGACGTCACATACACACGGTGAACTGCGCCAGACTAGTCACTGTTCAGCCTCTTTCCGTGAGAAGAAGTCGATTTCTTTAAAAAGTTTGAGAGTGTTGTGCTTATTAACAAACAAGAATCACAACTAAGAACAACCCAAATACTATCTGTGATATTTATTTCTATTGAACAAACCAAAAAGAAATCATCCTCCTTAGGTACGTTACGAAAGAAGCTCTTTTTGGGCCTTGGCCCACGGCCTAGATGGTATGTTTCGACCTGTGTATTGTGCGATCGTTTCACACTACACACACGGCCGGCCGTTCAACACGGGTCGAATCGGAAAGCCCCCATACTGCATTCTGGTCGTTCTGTCGAGCTGGCTTTGGATGGAGCTGTCAGCCCAAATAGCCAACATAGCATTCACCTCCTCCTTAATCCATGTCGGTCTTTTGTCTGATTTGCGGCCCATTTTCTGGGACATATCGGAGTAAAAAGAATCTCGTGAAAGTAGCATGCACAATTAAATTGAACGCGGTTACATGTGTGGTGCGCGCATGCGCAATGCCACAGGTCAGAGGTTATCTGTTTGTTCGTTGCTGAATTAACAACTACAGTGTGTGGTGCTGTGCACGCACGCGCACTCCGATCCGCAGTTACACGGGTCGAACTCAACCCGAAGGCGTTCAACATGGGTCGAACTTCTCTACATGGGTCGAACTTCTCTACATGGGTCGAACTTCTCTACATGGGTCGAACTTCTCTACATGGGTCGAACTTCTCTACATGGGTCGAACTTCTCTACATGGGTCGAACTTCTCTACATGGGTCGAACTTCTCTACATGGGTCGAACTTCTCTACACGGGTCGAGAGCTCTCAACCCACCTCCAGAGCAGGATTGAGTTTCAACCCGGGTTGAGCGCTCTATACGGGTCAGTGCCGTGTTGAAATGTTGCAGTGTGAAAAGGTCAGTCTAGTTAACAGGGGTCGGACCCGGGTCCAACACCGATATTTTTCGTAGTGTGAAAAGGATGGCTTTTGAAATGGCACTAATCGTCCAGGGAATGGCGGCGGTGACATTTCAGAAACCAACTGATTATTTCCTAGACAGATTAATGTTGGGCCGTTATGGGCGGCAGTGCATGGCCCCACATTGCAACTTACAGTTAATGGATAATTTTGAGCACACAATACATCGTGCCATTTTCGCAAATTAACGCGTCGTTTACAAATACATTTCCCTAATCTTAAAAAAAAAATTCCAAGTCATTACTGAACACTAAAACGTACTTTTTACAAAATTAAAAAGACTAATAATTACTAAAGAGCAAGGCCTATCCAAAGTACACCTCTCTTACAAACCGATGAATCTTGATTATTCTGTTGTAGCAACACTAAAATGTTGTATAGGAAGGGTACATAGTGAGCCGAATTCTTACATGCGTACGCGCCTGTGAATATGATTGCGGGACTACGAACAGCTGGGGCAGACTTAAAGTATGCAGTCCACTCACATTTCCTGTAAATAGGATCCTGGATTTGTTTAAATCCTGGACTTTTTAAAATGTTGATCTGAGCTAATTCCTATATTTTTAAACACCGTTTCCATCCAAAACTCAAATCCAAACCCCAAACCCACAACCCCAAAAACCCACAACCCCAAAAACCCACAACCCCAAAAACCCACAACCCCAAAAACCCACAACCCCAAAAACCCACAACCCCAAAAACCCACAACCCCAAAAACCCACAACCCCAAAAACCCACAACCCCAAAAACCCACAACCCCAAAAACCCACAACTTGGGGCCATGCATATTATTAATTTATTAGTTAAAACTGAATATTTACACATTCTTACAAAATATTTACACAAATACAATAATGTTTACACAAATAAATCTATTTTCGGTTAACTTTTCAACTCTCCAGTAGAAGTCTATTGCTGATTTACGGGATGGGCGAAAAACCCGCGAAAAAAAACCTTTTAGGGTGAAAAACAAGGGGAAATTCCCATCCGGCCCCAAAGGTACGACTTAAACCAATTAATTACAGAAGATGACATATTCAGCTTCTTCAATTTGCCTAGTAGGATTACATGATCCACACAATCAAAAGCTTTACTGAGATCTATGAACACGCTAATTGTAACTTCACCTTGCTCCATAGCCTCAAAACACTTGTTTGTTAAATCGTGTAGAGTGCTTTCAGTTGAGTGCAAGGGTCTAAATCCCGATTGGCAACTACATGTAGGTATTAAATTGTTATCATCCAGGTAGCTATATACTGCCGAGTGCACCCATCTTTCTAGAATCTTAGAGATAATTAGCAGTATAGAAATAAGCCAATAATTACCTGTACTACATTTATCTCCTCCCTTGTGAATTGGTGTTACCAATGCGTGTTTCCAATCTTTAGGGTATTGCTCGCATCTTATGAAGAGGTTAACAATATAAGTTAAAGATTTTGTAATGTAAGGGGAAGCAATTTTAATCATTTTAACACTGATGCCAGTTCTTTTTGAAAAAGACATGACGGTGAACTTTTTGTAACATTTTGGCTATTAAAAACACGAATAAAAAAATGGTAATGTGTTTACCAGGAGATATGCGAATGTTTCAACCACTATCAAGACGACTCTTCAGTTTAATATATCTCCTCTTACCGTGTTATCAAAATCACGTGACTATAAAAGCGGTAAGTACTTTTAATTTCAATCTACACAGCGTCCTTAATTAGCCCCCGTTATGGATCCAGAAAGCCGGAAGATGAGGGCGTGCTTCACAGAGGCCACTGATCTCTTTTGTGTCAAATCAACATATTGATTTTTTTCGCGAAGCACGCCCTTATCTTTTGGTTTTCTGGACAAATAAAAAAAGCAAATGGTCAAAGCCACTATTCCCTTCCACACAAACCTCCCTACTCACAAGCAACGCCCCTTTACCTCACTCACCTCAAATGATTTCCTGCCACGACTCCAAATTTAAAAATACACGCAACATGCAGTTTTCATAAGATTAAATATTAAAATCAAGTACCGCCCTCTCATGTATGCCACACCCCCTTGACCATCTGAACTGGGGTTCACACGACGTAGCCCTGTTAACCGCAACCTCTTCCGGCTTTTTGTATATAGGCACCATGCAGAATTCAATGACACCAAAGTGTGTAGCCGATCCAATCAAATAATAATACATGTAGACATTTAAGCGCACATATCCACCAAGACCACGGTGCTCAAGGCGCTGTATATATATTTACCCCTGCTCATCGGGCACATTAATCATTCCTAAAACCTTCTCAGCTCCCTGGAGAGTATACAGCTAAGCTGCAACAGCTACAAAACAAAGTCTTGTTCACTGATCAGATTAAGAAAACCCAACAGAAATGACCCACTGCTGTATTTCGTTGGATGAAGTATGGTCAGGCTTTATAGAATGTAGCATGTAAATCTTCAGTCAGTTACGTCTACGTATTAAAATCAGTGTTAATGTACTTCCTGCAAGCATGCCACGCCCCCAAATGACCTCTCACAACAGGGGCAAATTTCACGGAGCTGATAAGCACAATAATTTGCTTAGCATGAAAATCTTTCTTAAAAACGGGGTAACCAACCGACCATTCATGTGATATAAGTGACTGGTTATCCAGCTTCTTTTTTTTTTTTTTTTCTTTTGCTTAGCAAGAAAATCATACGGAACGTTTTCTGATAAACATGTTTTACTAAGCAAGACGTTTGCTATAGGTCCTTACCCTTGTCTGACCTCATTCCAACTTGATTCGCACACTACGTGCCTCTCCCCGTGTAACCCTACACCGTTCCGCACGTGACACGCGATACATTCGGCAATTTCCCCCCCCCCCCCCCCCCCAACTGTAAGAGCCGGAAAATGAAATCATCAATCGGCACCTCAAGGCGAGAAAAACCTTGGACGGACAGGCCAAAAAACGGAAGCCGGATGGGACCACGTGACCTCCCCAGTCCATTATTGGGCAGAGACTGACGTCACTGAGATGTTCTCCCCATAGCCTGCGCGAACTCCTTGTAGAGAGATTTAACGCCCTCGAGTCAGGCACTAGCAACGCACGATTACCAACTTGGCTTCCGAAATGACTAGACGGGGGATGCGCGCACACGAATAATCAATACGTAGGTTTGAAACACCATGGAAACGCACGGTAATATTTTTAAAGCGAAGTGACACAATTTATTGAGATAAAATAGAACAACCCAGACATTAAAGCCATGCTTTAACCGCATGTTTCCCCTCATAAAAAAGAAACATAATTTGGGGCATCTACCAAGTAACCTCCTCAAGGAAATTCCTAAGAATACGGCAAAAAAGGGATGTCCGATGTGACAAACTTTTCAAATTGTGGCATTTGCACTGTAGTCACACTACGATCATCAGCGTCAATTTGTCGTTGAAATATTTAATATTAAATATGTAGGCCCTATTACATATATATTTCTGCAGTGAAACAAATAATAAAATAGTTTTGACAGCTGTCTTCCACGTCCTGTCTAGGCAAAAATGACTAATGGAAATGGTTGGCGTTTTGCTTGTTTACGGATTGAGTCTCACTCTCAGCGCCGTTATAACTCTGTGACTGCTGAACCGTGGGAAGATGGTTGATAACAGTGAATGTGGCCGATCTATGCGACAGTACCTAACGGAACGCTATCTCTGTCTGTCGCGTTCCTGAACTCGTGAACATGACACAGTTCGGGTACTTTCCTACAGGGGTCATTGTTGGATTAAAAAAAAAGCTGTTTATCATTTCGAAACACTTTTTTACAACTTTTACTATTTGGGCATACGGCTAATAAGACGAATGTATTAACGAGCTCGTAACGAAGTATATTACTTTTAAATTGTAGCTCGGCAACCATAGCACCTACCATGGCCAATGATATATCAAATTGAAGCTCATCAAAGCAGCAATCCAATGACTTTCTGTGATTGTCAATATTATCATTAAAAACTGTTAAAAAGTTGTTAAAAAACATGAAAAAATTAAATTTTACTAATTAAGTGGACAAATAGTGAAAATATTTTTTTTCTTCAAAAATTCCATGTTTATTCCAAATTACGATGCGAGAAAAACGCATTCACAAATGGTATTTTTGGATGGTATTTTTTGTTGTCCTTACTTCCCCATTTCTTACAAATATCAGCCTAAACTTAACGGAATTGATAAATGTATAGTGAATATATAAGGTCAAAATAATGTGTTTATAATAATAAAAAAATGAGACAAATTAAGACGTTTTAAATTGTAATTGTAGGAAAGTACGGTATACCTTAACTATCAAACAGACGAAGCAGCATCGCAAGTATGGTACGTTTGTTCAAAGCGCACTTAACTCCACTCAACCCAAGAACCTCAGCAAAATGGAAAAAAAATGATGGAAACGAATACGGCCCAACTAAAGTAATATGAGTTGGTCTGGATTCCCAAACAGGACAAGGTATCAGAGAATAGCACTAATTTTGGCACTAGACAATTCTGGAGAATTTAAAAGCTTCTATTCAACAATGACATCTAAGTTTACATGAGAAGAGCGTACACTGCCATTCCATCCCATCCTTGGTTCAATCTGTGCCGGGAACGGTGTCCTATTTCTAGAAAGTCTTCAAGTTCTGGTACCGCTTGCGCTTTTATAATAGGCTGAGGAATGGCGATCTAAAAGGTCATTCCCGGTTTTGCCACACGATGATGTATCCTTCATTTAAGCCTGCAGCTGCCTCTGATGTGCTCCCAGGAGAGAGACCACAATTGGAAGACGCGAGAACGTTTGTGTAATTTCGGTTCAAGATGATAGCGCGCGGAAGATAAATCGCATGAGCAGTGGTCTCCAATTGAACAACATTACTCTGGAGAATTGTATTTTTAGACGTACATGTCGTACGTACGTACGTAATATACGTGGCTTTTTCTGCCGTGTGATAAACGTTTCGGCCCAAAAATCGTGGTAGGAAATTCGGTCGTTGTTCCAAAACTGTTAACAGCCCAAATATCTTGAACCATATTACAATGTATCAGTAACCAATTTGTACAGATTATTTGGCATATTTACAAGAACATAAGTTGACATGAATAATAATAAAACAAACAAACAAATAGGAAACAAAAAAAATATTGCATTTGTATCTATCTTTCTCAGAGAATTGTAAAAAACAGCAGTGTACACTCTTATACTCCGTTCGATTCCATAATTATGCGCAAACTAAAATCTGGTATATACTTGAGGCATTTGAGATGATACAAATGAGCAAATCTGTTTCGTATAAATCTGTTGCATAGGCCTACAGGATATAAGCCTTATAAAAAGAAAACTTCGCAAACTGATACTTTTGGATGTTCAGATGTTCTCACTGAGAAAGCGCTAAGGAGTACATTCTGTTCCGTCTCAACTACATTGACTATATATTAAAGCTACATGTATATGATATATCTTTGGTAATGATAAACTAGAACGGCAAAGCCGACATGGCTCGCTGTTAAAGGCGGGAGGGGAGGCCTCACTACAACTAATATTAATCCCATCCCGTCGCCACCCCCACCCCCATCACCCCACCACCAATCACCCCATGCTTTTAATTCGTGTTTCATTGTGCGTAACTGAGGGAGTTGAAAAAATACCCAACAAAACGAATTAAATAAATTATATCACTGTTAATCACGTTTGCTTAAACAATGACCGTGAAAGGCACGAAACAGCAAACATGCAACAGTCGTCACATGAACCAGGCGATTTAATACAATGATTTTTTTGTGTTCGTAAATCGGCCTGCAGAACCACTTAATAAAAACCTGCATAGAGAAAAATCAAGCCCCGACCAGGAAGATGAGGGTCTTTTCTCTTGATGCGCTGGCACTCGATATCCCCTTCTGGGAATTTGTTTATTCCATTTCCCCAGAAAATAAAAAGGTGGAGTGGGGACCTGTTGGGAGGAAATAGGCTAAGATGTCCTTTATGTTTACCGCTGAAGGTGCCTTACTGGATTATATGATTCTAGCGACGAGCGAATCTGCAGCTAAGTCTACAATTCGATATTTGCTGGGGAAGGAGGCATCACGCATGCAGTTTTCGCCCGGTGTGCCTCAGCTCAACGCTTAAATTGTTAATTGAAATACAGGAATCCGATTCAGTGAGAAAAAGAAATACACACATGAACGTTACACGATCCGTATAGCGTTACCTTAGAATTAACGTCACCTCACATTAAGATTCTATTTTTGGCGGGAAATCTAATTTGAAATGCAGTAATCTCTATCTTAGTATTAATATTATACTGCAATGGCCCGAGACAATTTCTACAACACACGTCGTTTGAGCGAAGGCAACGTTGCGACTCGAGAGCTGTGCTCGCGTGGGTCTAAGACTCTAAGTGGCTGGGGCATAGAATGATGTGAGAAACAGACTTTTTGCGTACTGTTGGGTAGAGATCCAACAAGATTATCTATTTACTGTATGTACAATTCCCTTAAATGACGAAAGGCAATGGCAGACATATCCAGGAAGTTCGTACTCGGCAGTTCTATTTTCTTTTAAATTGATAAGACTCAAAGAACACGAGACACTGGGCAGTCCCAGCAATCACAATGCTATGTCACGTGAATTACACACATGTAGGGTACTTATATCGAGCCGGGAGACCAATAAACATAACTAATATTAAACGTAGAAACGAATACACAGGTTAGCTGACAAATTCACGTCAATGGGAGTTTCCATGGTTCCTTCTTATAGAAGTCCTATACAGGTCCATTCTATCGAATTCTATTTACGGACTGACTGGCACAACACTACACACAGTGAAATTAGATAGCTGTCATATATACGCTGCTAAAAAACATACACTATTTTAAAACACAAGTCCGATGACCACCTTTGAGTATTCTGAAATGAACATTTAAGCTGCCACGCGATCAAGTAGGTGTGAAGTAACGACATCAAAGTGTGCACAAGCGATGGCTGCATCATTTCCCTCAGAGGCTCGGACACACTCCATGTCCGCCGACATGCTAGAGGAGGCAACACCCAGACAGCCAATCCATTTTACGACGGAGCTCATTAGAAACCAGTGACTGGTTTAGTGGCCGCACCTGCGAAAACGCAAACATTGCGCAAAGCACTTTCCCGCCAATTTGAAAGGGCTGTCAGCCAAAACGAACGGCGCTGAAACGCTCTGTTAAAGAGGCAATTGGTTTTGCTTACTAATCGGTATAGCCACGGGACTTCATCTAAAAAAATAGCGATAACATCGATATTTATTACAGCACCTTACCTCGCGATAGAAAAGCTTTCAGCGATGTTATTACCCCTTCTCGACTTGTTTATTCATACTTGGATCTACCTCCATGGATCTATCTGAGTACACAGCACCAGTGAGCAGACTTACTTTATACCGGACAGGCTATACCATGCGTACAAAAACTCACAGACTGCTACAGATCGTATTGAATATGATGTCACTCTTCAGGGTATTGCAGCCATATTGTGGGACACACGCATACAAATAAACGTGCCGATGTTATCATATGCCTGTCCCACAATAATGGCGGCCGACACAGAGGTGGGGTTGTTGCTATGGCGACATGGGGTATTCGACACGGTATACAGCAAGGGCGCAAACACTAGTTTGCTCGGCGGGATTCGAACCCGCATTTCTGAAGTGTGGCTTCAGAAATGCGGGTTCGAATCCACAACTTCCAAAAGAATGCGGATCAATCAGACGTTCGGTGAAAGTACACCCCGCCTGTGCCTGCAGTTACCAAACACCATAATCTGCAAACAAAGCACGCGTATCCATTTTTTCCCCCATTTCTACTACTTTCTCCGTCAACAGATACAGCCAAATAAACAATTTGAGTCACATTAAGGAACACTATTCCAGAAAGCTACTAAGCTCACCCTCTCGCTAAGCGCAAACATTGTTTCACTTACTTAGCAAAAACACGTTTTGCCAGCCAAAATGCCGTGCGGTGCGTATTAATTGTGACCGGTTCCCAGTCGAATTTTGCAAAGCACGTAGGCCCTATACTTGCTTAGCTAAATTGGAAGCTATATTGGAAGAGGAAGCGTACGGGAGGTCACGTTCAAAGGAAATTTTGGTGCAATAGTGAGCAGACTCTTTAACGTGGACACGTGCCCCTTGCACTAATGAGCCGGGCCTCTCCGGTGCCACTTGTCCAACGATTTTATAAATGTTCATGACAAGCACTCGGCCACCAACCCCAAGTAAATTGGAAATTATAATCACTGAGGCCTCTCTGGCACTGCCCTTTGGGTTTTTTCTTGTTTTTGGATCAATTGAGGCCTGTCATTCACGATTTCTACTAAAGTAGAGTAAATTGGTAGGCCCTATATGATTTCTCCCTCCTTTCGAGTGTCTACTTCAATGTAGCCATAATTAGGCCTACCGGTATATAAACCCTCTGGTCAAAGACCCATTTACGGATAGCCTGCCTGTAGGATTTAGTGTACAAAATTTAGCGCAAACTGTCCCACAATTCAGTGCAACATACACCTACACTACGTATTTCCGGGTCTCCGTATAAAATAAATTCATGGCTAAGGTATCAAACGCCCGCGGATTTTAAACCCCAAAGCCATACAACGCATGTTTGCAAAAACAGGTGAAATAACACAATGGTTCATTAGAGATATTTGTAATTTACACCATGAAACTGATCAATGGCGGTTCTAAAAATCAATAATGCATATATCGCTCAGTCACAATGCCTTCCCATTAGACTAAAAAATCATCAGACATAGAAGTATGGTGTATGCGTTTATTTGACTTTAGTAGGCAGTACGTGCAAATATAATGTGGCCTTGCAGTGTCTTCTGCACGCACGCAGCAGACGTGGGATCAATGGGAAAACAGTGACACAAATGAATGTTGTCCCACGTGTCTGCGCATGCGAAAATTTGCTGTTTGGTTTATCGTCGAATTGAAGGCGGCCACCATTGACTTACACTGTCTGCTATTGCGTATGGCCATGTCGGCATTTTTTCTGAGGGCCCTTACATTAATGGCCAAGTGGAAACTGCATCTCAGTTCAGTTCAAGTTACTCATAACTTATAAGCCAGAATAGGAAATCACGATTGAAAGTATCGCCTCTGGTAAACGACTACCAGACAGATTTAGTAGTTTAAAACCTCCAATGGTTCACTAGGACTACCCTGCTAAATCCAACAGAGTCCAACGGTGACTCATATGAGTTTCCTGCTTAATCCAACGCAGTCCAACACACAGTCCAACATGCCAAGTTGCTGGATAACTAAAAATAACAAAATGACTAAATCCAACCATGATCCAACGGTGACATATTTTTCTGTTGCCTGCTGAATCCAACAGGATTATAAACACTATACGAGTTAGCTGCTCAATCCAACCATCCATGATCCAACAGGGTCCAACTTAACAGGAATATCAAATTATTGGATCCTGTTGGATTCAGCAGGGCTGGGATTAAGAAACCAAACGCAACCACTAAATATTTGGGACACAAGAAGCGAGAAAACAATATGGTGGCATGTTTAACTCAAGAGAGCAACTTTGTACTTAGATAAATGAGACACAAATCAACTGCACATTACAAACGTAAAGGCATGGTACACTGTACGGCATTAACAGCGATGAAAACACATTTGCAGAGAGTCTTCACACTGTGTGATTCGGAAAATACACTGTAAATATAAATCGTTTTTTACGGGAATTTCCTGGCTGTTTGGACGCCAGTACCATCCCGTTAAAAAAACACGGCAGCCGTGGAATTACGGTGCAAACTGTTATCATCTAAACGACTCACGAACAATGTCACTTTATATTACTGTCCCCCTTAAGAATAACCTTGCTATTCCCAGACGAAAAAGACCGGGTATCCCTGTTATTATTGTACCAATTCGTGTTTATTTAAGCGTCCACACCATAAATAACTCCCTGTAAAAATACAGTTACTGGAAGCTAGGTCGCTAGTAAGTAACTGCAAATTTACAGAAATGAATGAACTGGGAACCAGACTAAATTGAAGTAACCTATTGCACATTACTATGGCTACACTGTACACATGCTTCGATAACCTACCATACACTAATTCAGTTTATCCCGCCATAATGAAGTCATGGTTTCCTATGAGCAATTTCGATATTTGAGCACGAAATGAGATGTAATGAGATTCTTAACCTGTTTGCGAAAAATCCAAATCGTATTGTGGAATTGTGTGGACTGTGGATAATTACATAATGGTCAAGAAAGTGTGTGTTTGGACTAAACACGGCAATAGAGTACCGAAGTCTGACGTAAGTTGCCGCGGCAATGGTTCCAAACACATGCAGTTTAGAATGTATTCTGGTTCCAAACATTGCATTGATTGACGTCATCACTTCGGTACTCTATGTAAAACGACTTAAATTGTAAAAAAAAAATTCCTCAGTTCTGATTGGTCAGTTGCTTCAAAACAACTTGAGAAGCATTCTAATTAGCAGCAACAGATTAAGACAGTACTTGAAGAGAGGTTATATTTCTTCTCATTTCTAAATGTACATGTACCAACAGTACGCGTTGAACCAAACGAGTAAAAGATGGATATATTTGCGGCTTTTCTAAGAAAAAGTGGATAGCAATGCAATTCAACCACCGGAAATCATTCACTGACAAACACTACACTTCACATAGAATTTGTTGTACTGCACAATGCAACATCAGTTTTAACACTGATGTGAACAGGTAGTCGTACTTTCCTATACTCGTGAGGACAATGCTTTGTGTTTCCTATTCTTCCTTTAATTAATATAACCCAACCCCAAGCACATATCTTTACGTTCAGAGGACGATTTTAACAAAAGACCGACTCTCGAGGACAAGAAAGATTCTTTTGTATTTCCTTTCTCCTCTTGTCCTCGAACGTAGTACAATACAAGAGCAAAGTTGTTGACAGCCGTGTTAGTCAGGCAGATAGAGATAAATACAGGAGGCAGCACTTTAAAGACTAACTAAAATTCAAATTACCATGGCATAAGCTTTCGTAGCTACAGCTACTTCATCAGATCTTAATATTTATCAGTACATGTATGTATTACACCAATGCGGCAACTCTAACCATGAGAATGGGAGACTGGTCTCACTGGTCGTACGCATGCTCAAAACTAGCAAAAAGGGACCGCAGACTGCAGCCACTAGTAGCGTCTCAAAAGTCATCCATTACATGGCATGTCAAATGTCAATTATGTCCTTCAATAAACACCATCAGACTGGAAATGGGTTTTACACTACACTGACTTTCAACAAACCCAATTCACGCTGACTTTAAATTTGAGCCAAAATTTGTTGATATTTTCTGTATAAAAACTAAATGTTTTGATAAAATAATATAGTGCCACTGCTTAACCCTAACAGCCCAAGGCTTTTTACTAGAATCCTTCCCTAACCACACAAACTCCAACACTGTGTAGTAAACCAATGGCATATTCTTTGTACTTAGACAAAATCAGGGCATCAAGTCCCATGCAAAGTGATGGTGCCAAGGCTCTACAGTACCCAATCACACAAAATTCAACACAAATGGGGTGTTTGATTTTGGCAGGTTAGGGATGGTTAGGGTTAATGGGTTGGTGCATTAACATGTACGCACTGTAGACCTATTCCAATGAATTTACATAAACCGTACATAAATCTAGAAATTTGCAAGCCTACTGCTGTACAGCTGTACAGACCCATAGTCAGTTACACAGCCACTTATTAGCCAGTTAAGTACACTTTGTTTTGTAATCTGCTTGATAGTTCAATATTGGGTTTTGCCCTTCACCGACGTATTTTTTTTAATAAACACTGTGTACTCAGTGTTGTCCAGATTATTTTTGAACAAAAAAATCACTCCGGTGGGACTCGAACCTACGACCTCCTGCTTTGTAGTGCTGATGTCTTACCACTTTTAATCTGATAGGCCTATAGCAGCGGGTACCACAACCAAACTATTCATATGAAGGAATTTTGCGTCAGGGTGATGTAAATTCAATATTGGGTTTTGCCCTTCGACGACATATTATTTTATAAACACTGTGGACTCGGTGTTGTCCCGAGATAGTTAAAGACGTCCTGAAAAACTGAAAGCAGAAAGATGAGGTGTCATGTCATCTGAAAACCCATTGCCAACATTCATACAGATGCAAATCAATTGACAACACACGTTTAGTTGTAATCTAGATATCAACAATTCTAGTGCTGCGGAGGGGGAAAGGGGTCATACTCCTATCAGCTTTCCAACATTAACCCTAACCCTGCTAAATGCAACAGAATGCACCAACGGTAAAAAGTTGTTGCATTTAGCAGTCAAGGCATGTCTTCTGGTCTGATGCATTCTTTTGTATTTAGTATTATACATAAGCCTCCAGCAACAAGGCTGGTACAGATGAGTTCACTGCACAGTGCAACATTGCATTTGGCAGGGTTCTTCAGCTGTGTTGCATTCTGTTGCATTTGGCAAAGTGCTCAGAGAATACCTCGTGGGGGGTAGGGTTAAACTAGCTCTTACCTAAAATTCTTTTCAGTTCAGCAAAGTAGTTGCAGGTTACTGTCTCGCCAATCTGCATTTTCGTCACCGTTTCTCGGAATCTGCGCTTGAGGTATGTCCATCTGTCGTTGCATTGATCCGCGCCCCGATCGGTTTTCATTTTCGATGCAATGCCCTCCCAAATGAACCGGGTGTGCACCACGTTCCTGAGGGCCGCCTGGGTTTCCCTCTCCCCAACGAGCTTCAGGAGCTGAAGAGTTTCGGCTCGAGTCCAGTTTGGCGCTACGCGCTGTTTCTTCTGTGGTAACCGATGAAGAGAGAACGCAGCATGACACGGCAGATAGTTTAGGATGGATCCCAGGTTTAACAGGGGAGTCACTGCAGTGACCCGGGTTCGAATCCCACCAGGACCAACATTTGGATTGATTTTTGAGTTTTCCCCCACAGTATTATTCAGGGTTTTTTCTCCCCTCTAAAACTGAGCATTTCTTCATATTCTGTTATCTCTAAGCAGGTTTCCTCAGGCTCCCCAGTTACAAGGAATTCTCGGTTTCAGTACCAGAAATAAACAATACCAGTAATTAATGATGATAGTAATAATAATTATGTTGGGTATATTTAACCCTTTATATCTGTGTCCCCTTGTCAGTGATTGGAGTTTGTTAGAGTCATTGGAAAGATTTTACTTTAATACCCCCCACCAAAATCGGTCAAGAACAGCAAAATATTGGACAATAACTAATCCTCTTTGAATAACAACTGTCTAAACATGTGGCACAAGCTGTTGTTTAAAGATTTATGTCAGCAAAATCTGGAAAAAAATGAGGCAGAAATCAACAGGTATGTGAACATTTTGGGTGACTATACATGTACATGGTGCCAAGAACATCTATCACAGAAAACACAAACTTTCTTCCCCTATATTGCACTAAAAATTCCCAACTAAATTCTCAAAATTATATGTCGTGCCAAGTGTTTATGCAATTCTGAACACAAATGGATAGTTATTTTCCAAGATTTGCTGTTCCTTACCAATTTTGGCAGGGGGGGGGGGGGGGGGGGAGGGGGGGGGGGATTAAAGTAAAATCTTTCCGAGACATAAACTGCTGTGGGAGAAATTTTTCAATTGTTTGCAGGAGCCCTAACTCGCTTGTCACGAAATTTTCTGCCCCAACATTTCATATGCATTATCTTGACATGGCCATGTACTCGTAGGTTAGGTTCAATTTCTAGAAATGTCACTCAATATTAGGGGTGTGCATTTACGGGTAGTAAAAGAACCGGGTACCCGATTGAAAAAAATATGGGTACCCGGGTACCCGTTAAAGAAACCCAACCCAAAACTTCCAATCCCAGAAGTTGTAGTAATAACGTCATTCTCTGAGATTCAAAAAGTCTGATTTCAGACGAAAGTCTGAAAAATCTCATGCCTGTCCAGTAAACATGATCACTTCTCCACCTTTGCGTGTGCCGACACATGCATGCGCCGGCATATCACAAAAGGCGGTTGTCCGGAAGCTTTATACAGTTGTATTTATTGTGAAATAAGGCATGCTATTATGTCTCGTTGAGGCTCTTTATCCATACCCACACTACAAAAACCACGACCGGTAAATTCCCTTTGTTGTCAACTTTGGTGAGCATCATAAATGTGAAATCTGTGCTGGTTTCCTGTGTAGTCTGGTTTTATTTTGAAAATTCCTGACAAATAACATTCAAAACCTTTGCTTTTTCATTGTCTGGGAAGTTACTATGCGATAATATAAAGTTGTACGGGTACTCGATTCCATAATCTGGAACCGGTTCTAGACATGAACGGTCGGGTACTCTGGTACCCGGTTCCAATGCACACCCCTACTCAATATGGTGAAATTTTACAAAAATATCGCTTACCAAGACCACAGGTTTCACCACTCCACAGTTTGATATCGTTTGTTGTCAACAGAGGGTGCCTTAACTCCACTCATCAAATTTGAAATTCCCAAGATTCATCCAGTAAAATTCCCAAGAATTCCCAAGGCAATGGCAAACACTACAAATGCATTTAACAGAGCGCTGGAATAGGCGATTTGCGCATGTGCAATCCATATTTTCCCACCAAAATTCCCAAGATCTTGGGAAAAATTTAAAGGCGTGGATACTGGCCAATGGTGTTAAGGCGCCCTCTTTCGACAACAAATGACAACAAACTCTGGAGTGGTGAAACCTGTGGTCTTGGTAACCAATATTTTCGTAAAATTTTAGCATTTCGAGTGACATTTCAAGATTTTCTACTGCACCGTGCATGTGTCGCTTCAAGTCTGGTGCCTTGTAACTTGACCTTAAGTGTGTGTATGTACCTGACTAGTCTGAAATCCCATAGTATTGTGCGGTAAGTTGACATACAAATATTACAGTACCATACTATTTAGAGAATATGTGATATGTTCATGATGTCATCTGCTATTTTCCTTGTTGGATTTGTGGGTTAATTTTCAAAGGGAAGGACTCATAAATCAGCTTGGTAACGTATATTTTTGAATTTGGGGCACATTAATTGGGTATAAAAAGTGTGTTACACATTTCTACTAAAAAATGCCTCTTCATGTAACTTTTTTTGAAATCTCGCCTAGACTAAGAAATACAATGTAGAACCTAGCCTACTGGTACTTGGCCATGTCAAGATAATGCATATGAAATGTTGGGGCAGAAAATTTCGTGACAAGAGAGTTAGGGCTCCTGCAAAAAATCGAACATTTCTTCCACAGCAGTTTGTGTCTCTGTAAGGTTTTACATATGCATACGAAAATGGAGGTTGGGGGAGCGTCTTAAAAAAAAAAAACGGGGAGATATTTATAAGTGAATAACACTACAGTACATGTATACACACTTTTCTACACATATGAAGCCTTGCTGAACTTAAAATGTGTGCCATGTGTTGATGAATACAAATGGCTGAACAGCTCTAACGTTACAAATTACAAGATGGTTATTTTTCTCAGATTTGTCTGTTCCTGACCCTTTCTGGTAAGTGTATCAAAATAAAATGTGTCCATATCGCTTGATACACAATGAAAAGACTATGTAGCGACATACCGCAAACTTTTATATCTTAACATGGAGGAAGATAAGCAGCGACAAGTAAGTCAAGTCAACTATCCTGAATTACACCGTCGCATGACACGTCAAACAGGCATGACACACGCTGGCATTGAATAAACAAATTCAGGGGAAAGGGGTCTTACCGCTGTCCGCTTTTCGCGCGGAGTATTTATCAACCTATTTACCCCATCTGTGAAAAACGTTCCTGACTCCTTTTCTGCCATAGTAGATCCTTCAGAATTTACGTCAAAACTCAGTAGGCCTATGTTTTGTGTCTATTTCATTCACGTGCACGACTTTTGTCTTTTTACGTTTACTAAAAGTAAAACAAGAACCATAGATGCGTCACCTTTGACCTTGCCTAGCGCCCTCAAGAGAAAATACACCGAAAGTATGGCGCGCACGCCCGATGACATCGCGCGGGTCCGGGTCTGGTGGATCCGTGAAGGAATAAAAGTATTTTTTTATTTCTCCATGGCATGTATTGGTGGATTTAGTATTTGTTGGATTTGTGGCAAGAATAGGTTGAACGGTTGGTATTAGGCGAAGTTATATAAACAAATAAATATTTTAAAAAACATGTTTAGCGTCGCGTCCCCGCCCGCTTCCTTTGGGCCACCTAGATTTTATTTCTTTATTTTTACCAGTGGGAAAATGAGCTGAAAACCCCCCCGCAAATGTCAACCGATCCATCGGAAAATAAAATACAAGCTTACTAAAAACATTAAAACCACTGTAAACATGTTAAATTCTCTTGTCTCTTTCATTTCTGTGTCTTTGAACAGTTGAAATACCTACGATTGTCGGAAATTTTTAAAAGAATGGCGGCCATTTTGAAAATAAAAAATAAAAAGCCCCTTCTCCTTTCTTAAAGGGACACATTGCCTTCAAATGTCATGAAATTTTGCTTTTTGGAAATGTTCCTTATCTTTTATAGGAGTTGTTCATGCAAAAAAACGCGTATAATGTATTGTAATTAGTAAGTAGTGATTACAAAACAAAAAATTTGCCGCTTACCCCTGACATCTGACCCGCGAAACATAGACTTATTTCCAGTACTAAATACCACCGTCTAAATTATACCCAACACGATATGGGGCAGAGGGGTACCCCCCTTTTGTCCATATACCCTATACACTCTCCAGACTATTGTTACCTAACACATCCCCCCTAGAGATCTGCAAAGAATTTCTGAGATTCCGGGAACACAATGACCAACACAAAAGAGGGGGGGTGGGGGGGGGGGGGGGGGGGGGGGGGGGGGGGGGGTTCCCTCTGCCCCATATCGTGCATCATATGGTCTAAATAATGCGCAAAATACGCTGTAAGAGTCTTTAGGCTGGCGCCGCAGCCAGTGGCCTTGTGAACCTATCAGATGATCGCCAGGTACAACTCTCTACCTCGCGACACATATCGCCAGTGCTGCGCGCCGTGCCACAGTACATCAAAATGGATCAACAGAACGTACTTCAACCAGATGCGACTGGAAATACAACTGGTGAACACGGTCCGCCATTTTGTGGAGTCAAAAATTTGGTTCTACAAAATGGCGGACCGTTATTTGTCACGAAATTAAACAAAAACCACGCAATTTGAAGAGATAGTTATGTAAATCTTTATATTCTACTTTTAAAAAAGCTTCCCAACCATATCCATTTCAGTTTTATAGCCCAAATCGCAAAATCCAAAGCAATGTGTCCCTTTAACAAAAAAAGAAACCTGGACGCTAAACATGTTTTTTTACTTGGTCATAAACATCTTTCTTGCTCTATTATCAAGGAACGTCATATAATCCCGTTGGCCTAGTCAGGGGTGCGTTTTGGCGGTCACAAACAGCCACAAACCAGGAATTGGTTCGGTTGCTTCTTGTCGGTGAATTTCTTTGGGAATTTGAAATATATAAGGCGAAAATTACGCATCATAACGAAATCCTCAAATCTCCAACGTGATTAAACGAAGAGAAACAACAGAACCAGCTTTCGGTTATGACCGCCAAAACGCACCCTTTTACGTAGTCTTGGTTCCAAGACGTTCTTATCGCGGTGCGACGTACAGCGCGAACGGCAGCGCCCTCTAGCTACACACAAACACACGCCAAGGCCAAATCGATAAGAACGTCTTGGGCATTTCGCAAGGGAGCGCGCGCGACCTGCTCATGCATAATTTAACAGGCGGGTCAAACGAATAATCGCGCTTGCGCACTGGAGGAAACTCATGTTTAAGTAATAACTTACTAGTCTGTTAACGTTCTGAGCAGAGTGATTCTGGACTGGCAAACAGGATTGAGAAATCTTCGGATTGTTCCAAAATGTGATCTGGAATATCAGACGTTATATCTGCCGACTTCAGTCCCAGATGTTCAGCACGATGTAACCATGGAGAAATGTCTTATTTCTCCATGATGTAACTGATCAACGGCCAGGGCTTTCAATGGCACGACGACAATAACAAGCGTTTCTCCTGTTTACCTTCGGTTACTTCGTTCAAGAAATCTAAGACCAATGGAGCAGCTTGAAAAATTACACTCTTGCCAAATCCCGTTTGTAAATTAACAAACAAATCATGGCCACGTACAAATTGATGAATGGCACTGATCTGATGACTTTTTAGCTTTCCAAAGCCCAGTTTGTTTGCTGTAAAATCGATCGCTTGGTCCACGCGCTCAGACATTTTTTCCAACAAACAACGAATGGCTTGGTACTGCGCTGCACGTTCATACGTACGTACACGTAATTCCCACGTGAGTACAGAAACCAGACTAGTGAGTGTTGGCTATTTACATGCGATAATACAGTGACGTCACACGCGCATGCAAATGCCACACAGTTCTGCTCGCGATTTCGCGAGCGGAACTTGCAAAATTCCCTAGACGTTGTTAGCGATTTGGCCTTGGCGTGGTGTGTGTAGCGAGAGGGCGCTGTCGGCCGCTATACGTCGCACCGCTAAGAACGTCTTGGAACCTAGACTACCTTTTACGTAGCTTGATGAATAAGCCAGTTCGGTATTTCAACTGAGCATGTGCACAATGACATTTTATCCCGCGTGACCTAACGCGCGCGTGTGGACGCAAAAGGGGGTCGAACAACGCGCACGTGTTAAATTCAATCAGAATGGGCGTTCGCGTAACATGGCGTGACATTACATCAGCAATTTTATCCGGAATAACCTTTGACCTTTGACCAGCGCCTTGGTTAGTGCGGCGGGTACCAGCCAAGGCGTTAACAAAAGGAGGGGGGGGGGGGGCCACTGGATTGGACTTCGTATTAAGATACGACATAATAGTTAATTCATGTATAATATTAGGTGGGAGTGGGGACAGTCATATGGGTTTTTCGAAACCCTGGCTTCGTCTTGGCTTTGACTTCGTCTCGAACTTCTGAATAACTGACAAGCAAACAAAATGGAAATATTCTAGATTTTGGTGCATGTTCTGCTTCAGGAACATTTTTTCGGTTGATTAGGGAAGCAAAAATTTGAAAATTTACGTTTGGTTTGCTTCTCAGTTATTCAGATGTCGGAGACGAAGCCGAAGACGGAGACGAAGCCAGGGTTTCGAAAAACCTCCATAGACATCTGCCTCATTATAAATTCAAATCACGTATGCTATTCAATCTAAACCATCTGAAATAAGAACCCCACTTCTGTTGACGAGGATACTCGTTTTCACCTTCCATTCTTCGAGTGGCCAGATAGGGTCATGCTTTATGCAACTCAAAACCAAACAGGTGATTGAATTTCCAAGACGGCGAGTTTGGACTCACTATGACCTGCGACTAGTGTCGGCGCCGGACTCTATTTTTTTAATTTATATATTTATTTTACTTTTTTTTTGGGGGGGGGGGAGTGGGAAAGGAAATATTTTCGGGACAGTCAAAATAATATCCGATTTCCTAAAGCTAAGGTGCAAGTAATGAAATGGCATGCAGGAGTATTAAATAGAACGTCCACTATCACGACAGAATAACGTTAAAGAACCAAAATGTCACTCTACTTTCAACACTAAAGTTATGAATCTGAACAGCGAAGGAAATAAACAGAATTAATCTCTTTGTAGACAAAGTGTTGGGGGGGGGGGGGGGGGGGGGGGGGACTGGGGGGATGGCAAGAGAAAAACTTGGGAACCCCCCCCCCCCCCCCCCCCCCCCCACCTACCCCTCGTAGCACCGCCACTGCCTGCGACTCCACTTTTACAGAAAACGATGAGCATTAATTTGCGCATCCATGCCCGGTGCATTCTGCTATATAGAAAAGTGTAAGTGCAAAAGTGTAAAGTGTAATGTAAAAGTGTAATGCGGGAGTGCCAAAACAGATTGTTAAAACGCCGCAAATGCCTTCTTATTTTAAACGCTTGGATTCACTTAGGTAAACTTACACAAAGAGCAGTTGTAAAACGAGAGTGGTAATAATGGCAGCTACCGACTTCCGTTAGCTATCCAGTTTACAAAGGCCCATGGGATCAGTGAGTGACTGGATATGTTGCACTGGATTGTGGGACAGTTTGCCATAGGTATCGTGGCCCTGAAGGGACATCAAACATCGCACATTTCTGCGCAGATATTTGCGATGTCGCACATTTTATCGCACATTTCTGCGCACATTTCTGCGATGTCGCACATTTTATCGCACCATCTGCACACATGGGTAGATATGGGGTACATCCATTGTAGATATTACTGTCCTTCCTTTGTTCTCCTTTGTCCCCATTGAAATCTCAAAACCCATAGCGTTAACTCTGTGGGGTAGGTCAAATTCTAAAGACGAGCCTGTGGGGTAGAATTGTCCCCATTGTTAACCTTTCTTTTTTATATACCGACCCCATGCATATCTACCTCTATGTACGTACACATTTTATCGCAGATTTCTGCGTAGATTTCTACGATTTCGCACTTTTTATCGCACATTTCTTTGCAGATTTTTTGCGCAGATATTTGCAATGTCGCACATTTCTTTTCAGATTTCGGCCGCGGATTCAGCCGTGGATTCAGCCGCATGCAGATTCAAAATCTCAAGTAAAAGGTGCACAACAAAGTGTGCTTTTTATACAAGTTTTTTTTGGGTGGTTCCATCAACAGAATGTTTAAGATTTTATGAAAATTACATGTTTTTAAGCATAGTCTGAATAACGAATATATTCTACATGCTTAAAATTTAGAGAAGACCGATTACGTTCACTAATTGACTTCTAATTAAATGGCTAATGAGAACTTTCCATTCAAAAGTGCAGAAAACTGCATTTTGTTGACAACACTGTCGCTTTAAAAGTAAATGTAAGTCACATACTTTACACAAAGTGGATTTTTATTGCAGATTCTATCTTACCAATGTACCGGTACTGGGCAGGTCCTATTTTAGAAGGTGCCAGATCCACCCACTAATTACCGGATAATTAAAGAGCTAATCATGACGAGTCCCCAGTTTAAAGTGGCGGTGTTGATCAGAAAACACAGTTTTATGCACTTTTTCGGACGAAAATAGGGACTCGTCATTGGCCCTTTAACTAGCAGATAATTAGTATAGGCGGATTTGGCGTCCCTCATAAATAGGGCCTGTCCAGTATCAGTTGAATTATGGAATATAATTCCACTTTGAGGAAACTTTTAAAATGGCAGTTTTGTTAATAAAACGCAGCTTCTTATAAACTCTTAAAAAGACTCGTCATTAGCTCATTAATAGCAACTAATTAGTTGGCGGAATTTGCCTGTCCATGAGTACATCAGTAAGATAGAATCCGCTGGTGCAGGAAAGCCCACTCGAAATGCACGTTAGGTGAGGTGGGGTTCCATATGCATCTAAAAATAACGGTAGCGATAGCGTATAAAATGGGAAAATAACAAATATTGGCGACTCAGGTTTATTTAACAGGGCATTTTTGGACTTTTGTGGAAGTTTTTCTAATGTACACTTTTGGGAAAAATTCTCTTCATGGAATTGTTACTGGGCGGCGAGTATTACGAATTATCTGCTTGTTATTGCAATAACCAATAAAAAAACTCTACTTTCCCACCCAGGGTCTACTATTGAGAACGATGTTGAAAGTAGACCCTGGAAATGAGGTTGCACGGGGGGTGGGGGGGCTGGCATTTCGCTGATTCGCGCGTATTATTCGTTATACATTGCTTATATAAAGCATAGCAACGAAAGCATGAGGTGCGCACTGGCATTTCGCTGGTTCGCGCGCATTAATCATTATTCCAGTCCTTACAAAGTCAAGTCCGTGTGGGCGCGCAACAAACGTTGATGAGGTGTCAACACTTAGAAAACTCCAACTTTTGCATTTGAATAGCCAGGAAGCCATCATGTGTGGAGTGGTTTACTCTGGCAATTCATTTCCGACCGTGGAAGTGTTTCGTGGTCATCAATTCCATCTGCATTTGTCTAAAAGTTCCCGGCATCAATCATTCATGACTTACAAACGCACTATGCACAACTTGACTTGACTTGACTGAATCATCGGTACACATGAATCATATTGGCAGTGGAGATTACGGAGCGGAGTGATTCGTAGAAAGACAATTCAGCCTGATCTTCACTGCTTTACCATTTTATCTCTGATACGGTGATAAGGTAGAACGCGCTCGCGCTATTAAGGAAGAATTGCCTGGGAGGCCGCGTTCGTTCCTAAAATTGCTATGGCTGGAAAGATAATACAAAAAAAGTAGAAAGCGCGCCGTTTGTTTTAAAATCATTGACTAAAAATTACGCGTGCTATCCTGTTTCCAACGGTCCTACTTTTCCGAACCAAACTTTTGTCCCGAAAGCATTTTCGTCAGTGTTTTTCAAACAAACGACGTATTTTCAAGGGATGGTCGTGTTCGTCATAATATTCTATATCTTTCAAACCATAGCAATTTTAGGACGAACGTGTTCTTTTTTGTAGCTCAATAAACCTTTTCGACATTCTCAATGCATTATGGGAACAGCATCAGCCCTTACTGGCATTAGAAGGGCAAGCACATTACAACGGACGTGATTGGTCGCATTGGACACATGTTGGTTGTCATGGTTGCAAAAATCTTCTTCCGATTGGCGAATAATGTGACATTATTACCTGTTCTAATTCCAGAGAGTTGCATTCATCCGTAACTGGTACCTTGAGAGGGATCCCCCAATTATTTCCTTATTTTTATTGCCATTTAAAATTGATTTTTCTGGTTATTATTTTCCTTAAGTTCCATGCAACGATAATGTATCTCTCAACTCATGACAGATATTTAGCATAAAATCAATTAATATTTGGACTGGTTCACAGTGCCATAGGCTTGTGTATAAAATTACATGGTTTGCTTGGACTCCATACCCACAATGCATTGGGAATGTCGAAAAGGTTGATTGTGTGCCTCCAAGGCAAAGTGTCTCTTTAAATCTACCACCGACGAAATGGCGGATTTGCCGGATTTGCCGGATTTGCCGGCATTAAATATGATGTGGGCGGAAATCCCCAGAGGAAATTCAGGTGAATTTCCTCCATTCAGTCAAAAACCCAAGTCTTTAAGAAATGATGAAAGACTTCTTCCGTGAACGAGATAAAAACCACCTGCTCACAAAAAAACAACTGATTGTCCGATGTGATAAATAAAAATCCCACCGATGAAATCTCGCAAAGGCAACAGCGTTTCATCAATGTCCGCATATAACGCCGCGATCACGACAACATCATCATTTAACCAGCTGGACCGGACTGAAGTCGTTTTTTTTCCCTAGCTTAAAGCCCAAATCGCTATTAGATTCATAGCTATAACAAGTGAATATGTTGGAGGTTTCCGCAATGGAAAGTTGAATGTATCATCTTTTCGACATGCAACTTGATCAAAATATGAGTGAACAGGCTTTTTACACATTGATTAGTGAAGTTTTTGGGAGTATTTATTATTATTTATTTATTTATTTATTTATTTATTTATTACAGTTTTATGTAAACAGGCTAGCCTCATCAGTTAAAAAACTGCTATCCATGAGGGCACTTTATAAAAAAGGAATAACACTATAACATTGTAAAACCACTAATAACTAAAGAAAATTAATTTTTCAAAGTGAACAAAGAAACTGACAGGAGCGGGATTCGAACCTGCGACCTCCGGGTTACCGTACCGGCGCTCTACCAACTGAGCTATCTTGCCCTATGTTGGCGGTCTCCCAAATTGTCAGTATCTTTGTTTGGGTGGGCGCTAGTCAGAAGTCATAAACCCAGAATGCCGTATAGCAAGGGATCACACCCAATTTTACGATACGACATTGTGGGGATCACTCAATGAGGATACGACTTTTTAACTTAATAATTCATCAAACAATCCACAAGGGAAACTGACTAGGTAAATTTGAATACATTTTTAAAGTGAACAAAGAAACTGGCTGGAGCGGGATTCGAACCTGCGACCTCCGGGTTACCGTACCGGCGCTCTATACCAACTGAGCTATCTTGCCCTATGTTGGCGGTCTCCCAAATTGTCAGTATCTTTGTTCGGGTGGTTCATAAACCAAGAAATAAAGAAATAAAGAAAATTAAGATTAATAAAACATACCGGTATATAACATACGATGTGCGATCAAAAAGTTCCGATCCTGCGCCTATAACAAGCAAAAACCGTACGTGATTTAAATCTGGCCGCCATCCCCTTCAAAGTAGTCCCCTCATGCAGCGATACACCGCTCCCGCCACGCTTGGAACGCTCCCTGGAAATATCGTTCCGTAAGCGCGTCAAGCACCACTTGCGATTCTCGCTGGATCTCCTCCACAGTGTCAAAACGGCGACCCTTCAGCTTGAACTTTATTTTGGGGAACAGAAAGAAGTCGCAGGGAGCCAAATCCGGCGATTAGGGGGGTGGAGAGCGACGACTGTGTTGTTGCGGGCGAGAAACTCGCGCGTTTTTAACGCGCTGTGAGCGGGCGCGTTGTCATATGTTGGAGCACCCAATTGCCAGCGCGCCACAGTTTAGGCCGTTTGCGCAGAATGTTCTCCCTCAAACGCCTCAGAACGGTGCAGTAGAACTCAGTGTTGACAGACTGACCCTGGGGGGGGGGGGGGGGGGGATTCACGGTACACACCCGCGCGAATGTCAAGGAAAACGACGAGCCCTTGCAGTCTTGGTTGCGCTCCAGACTTGACACGCCTTCTTCAGTCTTGGAGACTGCGGGCTCTTTCACTGCGAAGACTGCTGTTTGGTCTCTGGGTCGAAGCCCTAGACCCAACTCTCGTCACCGCTGATGATCCTGCAGCCGATTTCACGAAACCTTCCGCAATTGCGTAAGTCTACTTACGCCACAATTTATTGCGCAACATCTCTGACATTTTAAAAATTTCACGAAAGGTACGCAGTGCGTAAGTCGCTGACTTGCGCCACAAATTATGGCGTAAATTACGCACCCGTTTTAGGTGGCGTAAGTTGTCCGGACAAACACCGAAATAATGACTTTGATGCTTCGTACGATTATTTTAACAGTCGGTTTTCATTAGTATTTCTCTACTTGGATGCTTCGTACGATTATTTTACCAGTCGGTTTTCATTAGTATTTCTCTACTTGGATGCTTCTTACGATTATTTCAACAGTCGGTTTTCAATAGTATTTCTCTACTTGGATGCTTCCTACGATTATTTCAACAGTCGGTTTTCAATAGTATTTCTCTACTTAGATGCTTCTTACGATTATTTTAACAGTCGGTTTTCAATAGTATTTCTCTACTTAGATGCTTCTTACGATTATTTTAACAGTCGGTTTTCATTAGTATTTCTCTATACTTTAATGCTTCTTACGATTATTTTAACAGTCGGTTTTCATTAGCATTTCTCTACTTCCATGCTTCTTACGGTTTTGGTTGCATGACTATCAGTGTTGGAGGCCTCGAAGCCGGCCTCGGCCTCGAGGCCGATCTTCATGGCCTCGGCCTTGGCCTCGGAGAGCAAGGCCTCGGCCTTGGCCTCGGAGCCTTCCAGACTCGAATCTGGTCGAGGCCGCCCAATTTGACCAATTTCCCACCAATTCACATGTGTTTTCTGTTTCAATTAATTTTAATTTTTTACTGTATCAAACTTTCGAGAAGCTGCCACAGTGGGTTCCGTGAAACGAAATAAAATGTTAAGCAGATACGCACAAATAAATGAACATTGTACAATGGAGCTGCAGCTCTACGATTGCACGTACTTACGTCATGGTATCGCATTACACGTGAGGACAGAAAAGAGGATATAACAAAGGGAACAATATTGTCCTCGCATTTATTTCTTTGTTCCGGAAAAAGTGAGGACAGGCAAACTAGTGCTTAGTATATGCATGGGATGGGTTATATTCAAGAGAACAATGCAAAGTCCCCACGTGGGAAAAAAGAAAAAAACACGTACGTACATGCAACATCTTCTTGTAGAACCAGCAGTCTACTCCCGCTAATAGACTGGTTCCTGGTCCACCACTTCACTCGACCCATGAACTGCCACTGTTGTGTTACATATATACGTTGCACGTACTCAGGTAGTCTTGTTTCCAAGACGTCCTTAGCGGTGCGACGTATAGCGCGCACGGATCAGAGCCGTAACAGCGCCCTCTACACACGCCGCCAAGGCCAAATCGCCAATGACGTCTTGGCCCTTCACCTTTCGTATACGTAGGGAACTGCGCGCGACCTTTATAAACATAATTTACATTTAACAGCAGGTCAAAAGATTAATGGCGCTTGCGTACTGGAGGAAATCATGTTTTAGTAATTAGCTGGCTAGTCAGTCTGAAGATGGAATGTTTGCGTCGGGGATGATGTAAATTAGAACAGAGATGTTTTCTCTTTTGCCCTGTCCCGACGTAGCTAGTCAGGTAACATATGTACGTAAATGCGTACCTCAAACTGTATGGTGCAGGTAAACTAGACCAGTGAGTTAGAGATTATACAATGCATGCAATGTGGGTCACGCGATTATATGCACTCTATGTCACACGCGCATGCAAATGTACACACAGTTTCGCGAGCATAACTAAGAAAGGGCGCGCCAAGACGTCCTTAGCGATTTGGCTTTGGCGTGCGTGTGTAGAGGGCGCTGTACAGCTCTGATCCGTGCGCGCAAGACGTAGACTGGTTTCACGGTCCCTCCATTGTCTTTCGAATTTCAAAAGTGGGACCGGTAGCGGGTAATAAATTTTGGAGGATTTCCTCCAGTTGTATGCAAATGTATGCAGGTTAGGGATCATACCCACAATGCAACTGGGATATCGCACTGAAAATACTAGTAGTACGGCCAATATGTGTGGTGATGACACGTCAGTGTATATTACGAATATTCGTTTAGATTTTCGCTCAGGTCTAAAAGGTATATTTTCGTAACCATCAACAAAAGGAGAGAGGCACTGCTTTTCAGTATTTGAAACCTATGCTGTTGAAATGCTTGAAATGTTGCCTTCGCGGAGGAGACACGATCATGATCATGACGATGGCGATTTTGCCTACAAAAACAAGAAGACTGTGAAGTGTGATGCTGGATATACGAGAACGAATAACGATGGAGAAATATGAACACTGAGTGAGACTGGACTTCTGGAGTCTCATCGTGTAGTGGCCATGTATACTGAGACTAGAGCAGCAACAACCATTTGCAGCCCGCTTAATTCAATTATTGGAGAGCAGATTCAAAGGGTATGACGGAAAGAACAGCAAAATCTTGGAAAATAACCAACCCTCCTTGATAACAACTGTCTAAACATGTGGCACAACCTGTTATTTCAAGATTTATGTCAGCAAAATATGTAAAAAATGAGGAAGAAATCAACATGTATGTGAACACTTTGAGTGACTTTACATGGTGCCAAGAACTTCTAACAAAAAACCACAAACTTTCTTCCCCTTTATATTGCAATAAAATGTCCCCCAAAACAAACACAAAATTCTCAAAATTAAAGGTTGTGCCAAGTGTTTATACAATTATGAACACAAATGGATGGTTATTTTAGATTTGCTGTTCCTTACCGATTTTGGTTGGGGGTTTAAAGTAAAATCTTTCCGATGTGACAAATTTCTTTCATATTAAAACTAGTCTGAATCATTTTCAAAGTGAACAAAGAAACTGGCAGAAGCGGGATTCGAACCTGCGACCTCCGGGTTACCGTACCGGCGCTCTACCAGCTGAGCTATCTTGCCCTATGTTGGCGGTCTCCCAAATTGTCAGTATCTTTGTTCGGGTTGACGCTTTCCCTTGTAGATTGTTTGACGAATTATAGTCTGAATCATGTTAGTTTTTTATTTATACAATAGAGAGTTCTATATCTGAACTGATTGTCCAACTAATGCTTACTCATGTTTCAGGCATCCAGTGCCAGTATTTGTGCAAAAACAACCCTGACAAATGGTTGGAAGATATTCATTTTTGAAATCTTTTAACACTGCCGATTCACTTGTTTGTCAAAGATGTGTTTGCATTTGCTCAGAAATAGATTTGCGTGATCAGGTGATCCTGTAGGAAAGACTTTACCTCCATTTTGATAGTGGTACAGTTGATGACTGATATAGCACTGCGCCATCAGGCAATAATGCATATCCACTGATGCACCCGACTTATGCTATGTATGCAAACAGCAGTACTGCTATTAATTTGCGTAAATTTTCTTTTTCTTTTCATGCAGATAAGGTGCATATGCCATTCAAGTCAGTGACAAAAGGTGCCTTACTATTGCAGATGAGCAACAGGACATCTGAGTGAAAGTGTTACGGATCGAAGATTTTTGACATTAATGGGCATCTTGAACATTTATTGGAGAAACATGTGTGTGATGTTTTCGTCACATAGCCCTATCAGAACAGTGTGACTCATGTTGTGATTGATGAAGCCCACAGTGTCCTTCATTAGGGCAGACTTTAGACAAGATTTTAGAAAGTATCTAAACTGCAGTCACTGTTTCCAGGAGCATTTTTTCTTGCTGTCACTGCAACTGCCAAGTCTACAAAGAAGGAAGGAAATTTGTTCATTGATTGGAATGAAGTCCACCAGTTTCATAACATCCAGCATTGACAGGACAAATGTTAAGTTCAGAATCGAAAAGAGACCTCCAAAGCTTCATGCCAAATACCCTTTCATACTTGTGTTTAAATGCATAAATTTGTGGAGTCAATTGGGGCTTGTTTCAAAATATATATTTAATCATCCCCCCCCCCCCCCCCCCCCCTGTCTCATGTTGCAAACAAGGAGGCCAACATAATATTGTAGCCACAATGAATGCAAAATGGGAAGTCTCAATCATAGGCTGGAAAATCTTTAAAATGTTAACATACGTTAGCAAAAGCTTGAATTCTATTTGAGATTTTACGGTATTATGCAATCGATTTCAGCTCTGAATTTTGCATGGACCCCCTCCCCCTCCTCTTGAAGGGCTTCTTATATAGCTTGCCTTTGACATCTACTGCTCCACAGTCGATCAGTACTGATGTGAGTGCCCCTGCCACCCCCCCCCCCCCCCCCAAAAAAAACACAAAAAACCTCAAATTTTATACAGTTGTCCTAATATGAAAGAATCTGAAAGAAATTGACTGGGACACATGTTCAATGTTCGCATGTGATGCACGATATGGGGCAGAGGGAACCCCCCCCCCCCCCCCCCCCCTTACAAATTTTGTGTTGGTCATTGTGTTTCCTTAATCTCAGGAATTATCCTCAGATCTCTAGGGGAATGTGTTAGGTAACAATAGTCTGGAGAGTGTATTGCCCCATATTGTGCTGGGTATACAGGTTCGACCTATTGTTGATTAAAAACGAATGTCACTTTTTCATTTATTTTGTTTTGGGTCAGTTTTTTCTTTGTAATAAAAAATTATAAAATGTTTCTAAACCTTCATGCTCTACTCAATTTGTATAATTTTGTTTTGTATTTTGTTTTTCTGATGAGAAATCATATTGTTAAGCGCGACAAGCGAAGGGTAGATAAAGAAGCAAAGGGTAGATTAATCTGACCTCCAGGAAGAGGGTTGGGGCTTGTGTGCAGTTCCCGGGATTTTTTTGTAGGCCTACATGTAAACAAAATTTGACTTTGTTTTGCTGCTGGCGCACACGCGCGCCTTGAAGCTTGACTAAAGGCTATCATCCGCCCGACAGTTGAAAACGAGCGCCGTTTTTCTCTGGTTTTTTTCGCCATCCAACAACGCAAAACTTTGAACAGGTCAGTGGAACGATATTTCCTATAAAATACTAACCCCCAAATCCGCCCATTTCTGATTGCAACAATGACCAATCATGTACACTACCTTTAAGTGGGCATTAGCCAAAGCGATAACGGGGGACAGGAAAGTTGAGGGAACCAACCTGTTATTCGCATGCACGCGTGCTCGCGCAACGCGAAGCCTGTCTCATACTGTGCTTGCTTTTAGCTTTCCGCGCGAGCGTGCATGATCACAAAATTCTAACCTTGTTTGACTGATTTATTATGTGTTTAATAGCTGGCCTCGCCCTCGGACTTTGCCTCGGACGTTGCGGCCTCGGCCTTGGACGTTGTGGCCTCGGCCTCGGAGGTTGTAACCTCGGCCTTGGCCTCGAAGGTTGTGGCCTTGACTACAACATTGATGACTATACATGGGGATGTGTGTTGCATGGTTGTATTAAAACCCATTGAGTACGTTTTTGTACAGGAGATGTCGGGGTGTCGCGGCGGCTCTGGCAGCCAAGCGAAACGGCCACAATGTGTTTGTGCAGCGCAGTCAAGCGTAACATACACAATAATCCGACAATGGATTGAAACTGCACAAACAGCGGAAAAGGGCGTCATCCGGCCTGGTGGCACTGTTTTTTCCCCGCCATATGGCGTCTTCTGTATACGCAAAGGGTTAATTAAATTGATTTCCAGCCAAGATTATTTGTTTTTATTTACTGAAAAGTAGTCACACTGTGTTCACATCTTTGAATAAGGCAAACATTAAAATTGACGGTTTAAAAAAATAATACGTGGCTGGTTCGCAAAGGGGTTAATTATATAACGATGATGGACCAACCTCATTTTCTCCAGTACTGGGGTACGAAATGACGAACCTTGCCTGTGTCAATCACAAGATTCCCACTGGACCTGGCATTGCCGAATTCAATTCTCTTTTTCCTCTTTTTCGTCAATCTGCAGAGTTACAGAGCGCTCATCAAACTCCAATCCAATTAACTCGTCAATGCATGTACGCACGTGGCGTCACCCGGCATTTGTTGAAGTCTGTTATGCCGACCAGCAACCTGCAGAAATCGGGTTTTGACGAATCTTTTCTTGCAACTTAAAGGGGCACAGTGCCCCGATATCCCAGACAATTTGTTCCTTTGATTTGTCCTTTCTCCAAACTTTTACTCAAATAACATTAAAAGTCAAACATCATAGTACGGTACAATCAGGAAGAAAACATATTGTTGATTCAAGCCGATATGCCCGTCCTTCTATATTTTCGGACTACCTGGATTGTATTAATTATAGGGGTCATCGCTATACAGTAATAATAAATAGTATTGGATAAACCCATCAAAATAGGATTTATCTGCACTTGTTTCATCCCATACAGGCCAGATTTTTCCGACTCAATGATTTGTAGAGAGACTCTTTTTGCCCCTGTTACATCGCGGCTCCTACCTACACAGAAATGGTACCGGGGGTATGAGGTTCAATTTACTATAACCAGCCTTTTGTTTCCGGACGCACTTCTAATACGGTCTTCGCGCAATCAGGGAACTATGCTTACAGACGGAAGGTAACATAATCATTCACGGTCAGTGATTAAAACCTATGCTACTGTATTGACTTTAAGGTCGGTGTATTCTTTGTATATCTTTAAAAAAATACTTTAGAATAGCAGTGCATGGTTATTGGGCGAAACTATGATTTTATTGGAACCACGGAGGCAGGAAACAAACGCTTGAAATTTTGGCGCTCGAAAAACTTTTCGTCAAGAATTTCAGCAAAACTGCACATTTTCAAAAGTGGTTGTGTGTGTCACATTATATTCTACATTCCAAAGATTTTTTCATCCATACAGCTGAGAAAATTTTACGGGAAACGCTAGTCATACTCTTCGCATGTGTGACTTCATTTGGACCGGAAGTGCAGTGTAAACGAATGGAGTACGAACACGTGTTGCTTCAGACGCTTTCCGCATAGCCCTACGCATTTAAGAACCGGAAGTTCACGCTACGAAGGATAGTTCAATTGGCCACGTCCAATTCAGTGTCCCTTTAAACCGATCACATGAAACTGATTTATAAATGGGTTTTTAGATAATACAGATTTTTATTCAAGATGCATTCCAGAATTGTTGATGTTGAAATAGAAAACTGGGCCTCGTAAGGCTTCATTTTGCATGCAAGTCGGTCAAACGAATACAATACTGGATTACAATGTACATGGGCCCCTGCGCGCAGGCTATACACAACGGAAACTGCGGCTTACATCCGCTCAATTCATTTTCTTAAAAGAGGCCAGTGGCACCACGGGCCCACGACCGCATTTTTTGTTTCCCAGATATGAGATAATATGATACTGATGACCGTAGATTCTGCATCGGGCGGATGAGTTGCATGGAAATGAACCACTAATGTGCATGTTTTGTTCGTGGAGGGACACCGCAAAGAATCCGCAAATAATAGTCCGCTCTCCCAGTCCGAGGAACCTATTAACCTCGAGCTCACAAACTCATTTCACGGGTAGAACACGATGACATGCTGCCGCAATGTAAAAATAGTTTTACCTTAAAGGGGCCATGCAAGAGGATATTGATGAATACAGCGTCATTACTGTGCATTTCTAGTAAGTCAAAAAAAAAAAATAAATAAATAAATAAATAAATAATGGGTAGTGATTCGAAAATGTCGGTTTTGATGTTTAAGCTGCTCTTGCTGAAAAATCTCAATTCACTGAATGAAGTACAAAGTTAAAGACTAGTGGAGGAAAACTGCATTTCTGAACACACAAAAAACCCAGCTTAAGGGTCGGTCACACTGCCCACGATAACGATGATGAAAAAGAAAACGATGCGAATAAACGCTCTCTATAGGTGGGTGGAACGCGCGCGTCTTACACGCGCGACAATTCCACCAATCAATGGCGTTTATTCTCAACGTTTTCGTTATCGTCGTCGTTATCGTGGCCAGTGTGACCGGCCTTTTACTTCACTCTTCAATTCGTTTGCTCTTTACTTTACGCGCAAAGACTTGCATATACAGGGGTCCCCTCAAAAAGGTAAACCACAAACAAAATTGCTCAGTGCACTGCAAAAACCGTGGTGTTAAAATAACATCATAATGGTATCTATATATGTGTCCTAAAAGGGAATTCGGGAAACAGATCAATATTTCCTCATTATGGGGGAATAATTATTCAACCAAAGAATACGCATCATAACAATTGCCAGCTCAGCTTCCATATGATACCATTCGGATGCAATTCACTTATGGCTTCATACCGTAAAAGCACTTTGAAAAATAGGTGCGAATTTCATTTTTTTTAACACTTTTCAGATCGCAATGCCTTCTATTAAACGTGTCATCTGTATTCATACCAATGCAGTGCTGGGCACCAGTTTTCATTATCTTAACGTTCAAACAATCATTTGATTCTGAAGGGCAACCAACTAAGTACTGCTGCAGTTTTAAACATGGACCCCTACAGAGACGGCGTGAAACACGAAGAGGCATAAACAAGGAGGCCGTTCAACTTCATGTTTAACTGCAATGACGTACTCAGTTCAAAACAGGGTTGATAAAAATCATGATGTTAAAAAAAAAATCAAAACAAAATCAGATTTTTTTTATTTTAATCGGATTTATTTTATTTAAATCGATTTTTTTTTTTTTTACCATTGCACATTTGCATAAAACATTTGTTTCAAATAAGTCAATTTAAATGACCATCATTGAAAGTATAACCACACAAAATTGTTTATGAAATCAGTACTGAAATCCCTTTTATCATATTCTTTTCTAGAATACATAGTTTGTCTTAAAATCTCTGTTACAGCATCACCATCATAATGCACATTTCTCATCCAAGTTGATAACAGGAAACCCCCCCCACCCCCACTCTACACAACCATGGTGGAATAAAGCTAATGCAGCCACCATAAATATCACCATGTAGGCATTTACAGTATGTTTTGTTTTCTTTTATGTGTTGATTTTCTTAGAGTTAGAACAGATTGCATACAATGTTACAAACCCTAATAACCCTAGAGTGTGTGAAAAATCATCATCTGAGAATTGAGGACTGTCAACATGGATCGCAAATCAATGTTAGGTTTAATAATCAGCTTCCATCTCTGATCTTGTTTTCAATTATATAATCATGTTTATGTGCCCACATTACATTGAGCTAATGCGCCTATCAATTGTTTCTCCAACGCCCCCCTCCCCCCTCCCCAATCCCCCTAGCCCCCTCGCCCCCCCCCCCCCCCCCCCGGGCCATCCCACCTCTGAGGTGGGGATTGTCACTTTTGAAGTGACAAAATCCCCACCTCTGGTTCAAAAATCTAGCAACAATCTCAACCTAAATGGGTGGGGACACCCCCACCTTTATAGGGTGGGAATTAGAATGTTGATGCTATTATGTAGGTGGGGGCGGGGGTTGGGGTGAGGTCGGGTTGGGTGAGGTCGGGGGGGGGGGGGGGGGTTCGGGGGTGGGCACATTACATACATTGATACTTGATAGGCACATTACATGCATTGAGTTAAACTTATGTACTTGTACATGTAAGAGATGAATACTGTATAATACATGTACATTGTACATGTATGTAGTACAGTGTACATTACTTCAGAATGATATGCATTGTACACAAGATAAATGTAGTACAATGTTTCAGGAAACTGGCCTTATACATCCCTTTAGAGTGAGTATAATGATTTAAAGTTAATGGAAGTCAGGTTTGAATAACATACATTGTTTTTACATTGAAAAATAACAGAAATTAAACAAAATCAAAACGTGATTTTTATTAGTGATTTTATATATTTTTTTCCCATTGATTTAAATCATGATTTAAATCAATGATTTAAATCGAGTGATTTAAATTAAACAACCCTGATTCAAAACCTGCCGTCGTGGGTGTCCTGAACTGACATTCACATAATTTGCAGGTCCCCCACCTTGTGTCGACCACAGATGCGAAATACCCCCATTTTTTCCAGCTGATAAAAATGTTCCCACACATGGTACAGACATCTTAAAGAGATCCAAATGGTCACTATCACCGTGCCCCTAGCTAATTGTCTCATGACTAAAACGTGTTCAAAATGAAATTTACGCCACTTTTTTCAAAGTGTTTTTTTCGGTATAAAGTTGTGAGCGAATCTTTATCAGATGGGTGTCATTTGAAAGCTGAGATGGTAATCTTTCTGATACATGTCCTTTGATTTTCTGATTATTCCCTAGAGTGGAGAAATATGGATCTTTTTCTCTGTTTCCTTTTTTTGGGACGCACTGTACATCAAACCATTCGTCAGATACCAGACGGTGTCAATTTCACACCACACTTTTTGCAGTGTGGTAAATTCTTGGTCTTCCATCTCTGCGACCACAGTTCGAATCCCCTGAGAAAAAAATGCGCGGTGTTTCCTACCTCCATGGTTTCGAGTACCTTCGGCATATTGGAATGCTATAGTCTATAGGGATTCAACACCTCTGAAAATGTTGTCGTTTTCCATCCACATATTTCTTCAACCGTGCGAACTTTATCTGGTCACACTGGCCACGACAATTATGTCGAAAACGAAAACGATGCAAATAGACGCTCTCTATTGGTGGGTGGAATGCGCGCGTATTACACGCGCGACAATTCCACCAATCAATGGCGTTTATTCTCACCGTTTTCGTTATCGTCGTCGTTATCGTGTGACCGGTCCTTTACATTCCTTTCTATAAGCACTCTTGCAAAATCGTTGGTTTTATCGGAACTACATGAATATTTTATATAGAAATGCTGCTTTCGATGGTAATTCCATACGGGAAAACACGCCTTAGTTGATTTTTCAAGGAGAACATTATATGAAAATTATTTCCTTCGTCAGATTGGCTGCGAACAGATGTTTTTAGCAGCGCTTCGCTAAGATTACATATGGGAAAATCATCACTTGTACACAGATACTGTTGTGTATTTGTGCACGTAGTCAAGTACAATAAATTACTGTTTCGTCCATTCCTTTCAATAAAGCCAGTGCGCGTGAACTTTTTTTTTTAATTCCCGGCTTGTATTTTCATTTGGCCGGCAAGGTTCGAGATTAGCTTGATGCCTTTGAGTCATTCAACGTCTTTTTTGCTAAATGAGTGATTTGATTGATGGGAGATGTCAGAAAATAAACAACCTCTCGCTCTGGCGCATTCAGCCGGCTGAAATTTAATTGGTATTGCTGCTGCAGGGGAACAATCTCATTGTAATATAAAACATATTTCATAACGTGACAAATGATGTTGTCTAAAGAAAACCCAATTGCTTGGCAATCAGGCACCAGCGGTTTTCTTCAGAAAACCTCAGCGATTCAATCGCTTTGCCGGCACTAGTGTGGACGAATTCATGAAGCTATACGCTTTTATTCAAATTATATTATATAATATAATTATTATTATATTCGAATAAAGTAACATTGATAGTGATAATCCTCCTTTCCGATTTGTAAGTCTTGTAAGTTTTGCTTTGTCTCCATTGTTTAAGTGTTTCTATGTTTTACTAACGACATTATTTTCTCCCTTCTCCAAGCATGAGTAACACCATTTGTATTACAAACCACAAACGTTAGGCCAGCTAATTTTGTTGATTTACCTTTATAAAAAAAAAAAAAAAAAAAAAAAAAAAAAAAAACATGTTGGTGCTTGGCATGACAGAACATCGAAAAGTCTTCTGTTAACCAGTGTCAGGTTAAAAATCCGAATCCATTAACAGCTCATTCCTTTATTATTGCGGAAAGTTATTAAGGCCCCTATATCAAAATAACAATAAACAGATGGTGAGGATCCTCACATCAGGTGAGGATCATGGTGAAACAAAATATCGTGTTAGGATTTAAGATATATGGTTGGGGTTAGGATGAAATTTACGACTATGACATTGACCAAAAAGAAGCTCTTGTGTTCATTACACAATCACGATTTTGTTGCAATGCATCATCGGTAAAGGTTAACTTGGAAATCCATGTCGAATATTCATTGTGACACCGGTTTTGCCTGATAAAACACCAAGATAAAACTTGAAGAAATTCATATCAACTTTAGAGTAAGATATCTAGGAGCCACGTTTGTAGAGGTAAAACGACGCAGCCACGCCGAAATATCACCAGGCGGAAATCGCCACCACCTCTCCAGTTTCCGTTCCGTTCCCCCGCCGTTCCTCTCATCAAGATTCACGCCTGAAGACAATGCCAACGACGACACACTACGTAGAAAAAATTAACACAGGCCGGGTGCCCAATGGGGCAATACTATAACACCTGGGGGCATTTGATTATAGCAGAGTGTTAACGACGGTAATTCTCCTCTGTGTTTCCCTGGAAAGAGCCCGCCAAAATAAGCACAACCCCCATAGGGCCCACTATACATACTGCAATAACCACTTATAGGCATGGCACGTGCACTACCGCTGGGGCACCGTAGGGGCAATTAGATTCCATTCAATTTAAAAAGTGGAATACATTTGAATCTCTATGATATCCTGCAGGCGAATTCCGGTAGCTGCGTCCTTGTTGCTGACGTTCTTTTTTCCCCTTCCCTCCCTCTCTTGTCTCGCCGTTATACATATGTGTGTGTGTGTGTGTGTGTGTGGGTGTACAAGCATTACATACGTTGTGTGGACCTCGGAACAAAAGATGTCTACACTAGGCAGGTAGCGAAGATATTGTGTGGACTTGGCCATGTCCACACTTGGTTTTCTCCTCTCTGAAAAAGCTCTAGAGGTAAAATTGGGTTAGGGTTATATTTGAAAAAGTGAAGGGTAACACTTCAGGGGGCCACTATCAAAAATTGGGGTTGAAATTTTTTTTCTGGATGTGAGAAAAATGAGTATTTTGGCCGAGAATTCTTGACTACACGAATACAAAGGAATGTCCACACAAGTAATGTAATGTAATGTATGTATGTGTGAGTATGTATATACCGACAATCGTGGACCTAGGACAAAATAATTCGGGCGTAGACAAAGGGTCCACGTTTGACCGAACGTCCACGATTGAAAATCGTGTACAAAACATATGGGAGGCCTTCCGAGTATAAACAAAAGAGAAACAATGGGAGGTCCACGGTTGCAGGTATTTACACACTTGTGGAGAGATATACCGTACCCGGTGGAGACATGAAAACAATAGAGACAAAGGGACTGAATAGGTCTCCACAGGGCAATTCTATGGGTTAGGAGTCTCCACAAGGAATTGTGTGTACAAAGTCTATGGGGGTTTGCTTAAGTACAGGGACAAAGGGGAGAACAATGCCATGTCTCCACAGGGATGTAACAATAAGAATGTGTGTGTGTGTGAACAGATATTCCGTACCCTGTGGAGACATGAACACAATGCGCACAAAGGGACTGAATAGGTCTCCACAGGGCATTTGTATGGGTTAGGATGTCTCCACAAGGAATTTTGTGTACTGAGTCTATGGGGTTTGCTTAACTGCAGGGACAAAGGGGAGAACAATGCCATGTCTCCACAGGGCTGCAAAAAAAGGTATGTGTGTGTGTGTGTGTGTGTGTGTGTGTGTGTGTGTGAGTTTGTATATGCCGGCAATCGTGGACCTAGGACAAAAGAATTCGGGCGTAGACAAAGGGGTCCACGTTTGACCTAACGTCCACGATTGAAAATCGTGTACAAAACCAATGGGAGGCCTTCCGAAAAAGTTAGAGTATAAACAAAAGAGGAACAATGGGAGGTCCACGATTGCACCCGTTTACATGACTGGGTGTGTTTGTCGATATCTGGCGCCGACGTTATGGCAGAAATAAACGACGGCCGTGTTTAATTTGATACATGAGAGCGGATGGCACTTTGAATATAGCTATATTACCGACAAACACTGAGGATGGGAGGAAGCCCACTTGTTTAACGGCACTTAGTTGAACAAATAATTACAAAGTATCAAATAGTTTCCGTCCAATATTTCCGCTACCTTGTATAGGGTAAATATGGCTAACACAAACATGAGTCTATGGAATTGTATGCCGGAGGTCGAGACTGTAATGGGCCGACTACATGGAGAACCCGAATCGTCACACGCGCAACCAGGGTTAAAGAGACTAGGAACCAGACCGATGCGTAAACTAATCGGGCTTATTTTGGCCAAGCGTAAAGTACGCTTACGCTAGTAACTGTAGTGCATGGGCAGGGTATGTGAAATACGTTTTTGGTTACCATTTATTATAAAAAACATTCAAATGTTAAAACTATTCAGAAAAATAAGAAGTGTGTGGCACTTTGACCGTCAGAAATTTTGGTTCAAGTGTAGTCCGAGTAACTTGGACCCTCTATCGATTTTTTTAACATTTGGACATGATCTGGCGATACTCGCCAGATCATGTCCAAATGTTAAAAAAGGCGATAGTCGCCAGATCATGTCCAAATGTTAAAAAAGGCGATAGAGTGTCCAAGTTACT